>CM059193.1:43570967-44170967 GCA_030323885.1 Branchipolynoe longqiensis | reverse complement strand
ACTGGTTGCCGTGACCATGATCCTGTACAAGCTATGTGCTGTATAGATGTTGAACCTAGCCTGTGTATGTATATGTAAGTGCATTGCCTGTATGTATGTAATTGTAAGCATTAAAAGAATTACAATTCCAGGGGGACGAGTGTAGTAGTCGGCACTGACCTCTCAGGCAAGGAGCCACATAGACAGGTAGGCGTGGGTAGTGTGTTGATACCGGCGAGCCTGGGTGGTGTGATGGTTGGCACACTGGCCAGGAATGCAGAGATGTGGGTTCGAGTCCTGCTCTAGGCGCAATATTTCCCATTTTCATCACCCCCATGACAATATTATATATGTATGATGTATTATAATATATATGCATGATGTATTAAATATATTATGTCAATTATATATTACACACAAAACATATATATGTACATGTTTTACCCAAATATATATATATATATTTATAAATCGAGGGCAGAGTGAGTGAGTGCCGCCAGACAAGTTACAGCATTTGAAGGCAAGGGGCGATACAATCGGCCGGGTTCCATAATAGATGTACAATTTAATAACAGATCAGTATATTAGATGACTTAGAATATAATATGGTGTGAAAGCTTCCAATTAATTATACTTGTATAATGCTTAGGTTTCACATATATATATATTTATTATATAGTATATACAGTATAGCATGTAATATGTTATGTATGATATATTACATTTTTTTCAGATTTATATGAGACGTAAGTCCCGAAAACTTCCGAGCGAGTGGTGTGTCGCACCGCATTCATGGTTAGAGTGGCTGGTCGGGAGATGTTGGGAGTTCCATACATCAACCGCCCTTCATGCTGCCACAGTGACATGGTTTTCTGTTCAGGGTTTGCTCCCATAGCCTTCGGTTCTGTCAAGAACCTGTACCACAAGGCAGTGGTTTACAACTCTGCAGGGCAGGGGCATCAAACTCCCTGAGGTATTGCAATACCTGCATACCATTGTAACGATAAATAAACTCCCTAAGCAGACCACCTCCCTAAATGGACCATTTAATGTTGGTCCCATGGTCAGTCGATTTAAAGAGGTTTGACTGTATATTATATCTATGGAGTATATGCGTTGTGTAACCTTGACAATTGACCCTGTCAGCTTAGACGCAGTTGCTAAGCAACATGAAGTACACAACTGGCTTCATTTCGAGTTGATAAAAACAAGAAGCAAAGCCTTTAAATAGATGGTGCCACACTGACCCATTCTCCAATTATCTTCTTATTTGTGTCTTTCTTTTCAGCTGGCGCAACAGCCTTCTGGGCATTCGCGCTGGGATAAGGTCGGACTTGATTGCACTCAACCAACCGTGGGGTCGACATATAACAAGGCCTGGAGAGAAGTAATCAAGTTTTACCTGCCGTTGCGCCGGCGCAGTAGGTTTTGACTCCCCTCCCCCCACCCCAGCTCCTCTTGCTACCGCCCCCATACATCCCTCCACCACCACCACCACACACACCAGCGCCCCACTTCCCTCTGCCGCCTCCACACACCAACCACCTTAGAACATAACTGTGATGATATAATATATACATATATACATATAGACAACCACTGAACAATCACCCACACGCCTTTCCACAACACCTACAGCCCACCCCAACATAATCCACCCGAACACACACCACCCCACCACCACACCTACACCCCAACCACCACAGTCCCTACCTATCGGAAACCATCCACCACACCCCACCACCACACTCAGACCCAAACCACCCCCTCCCCACCTATAGGAAACCACCCAGACATACACACACCACCACCACCACATCTACACCACAACCACCACACTCCCCACCTATCGGAAACCACCCGAACACACCCCACCCCACGACCACACCTACACCCCAACCACCACACTCCCTACCTATCAGAAACCATCCACCACATCCCACCCCACCACATACCTATACCCAAACCACCACACTCCACACCTATCGGAAACCACCCCAACACACACATCACCACACCTACACCCGAACCACCACACTCCCCACCTATTCGAAATGACCCCAACACAGAGACAGCACCACACAGACAGCCGAACCACCACACTCCCCACCTGTTGGAAACCACCCCAACACTCCACCACCACCACCACACATACACCCGAAATATCACACTCCCCACCTATCAGAAACCAGCCCCACACACACATCACCACACCTACACCCCAACCACCACACTACCCTCCTATTGGAAACCACCCCAACACTCCACCACCACACATGCACCCAAAACACCACACTCCCCACCTATCGGAAACCACCCCAACACACACACCACCACCTCACCTACACCCCAACCACCATACTCCCCACCTATCGGAAACCACCCCAACACACACAGCACCACACCTAGACCAGACCCACCATACTCCCCACCTATTGGAAATCATCCCAACACTCCACCACCACCACCACCACACATACACCCCAACCACCACACTACCCACCTATCGGAAACCACCCCAACACACACACCAGAATAATTGAACAGATAATTCACAACCAAATAAAAACATTTCTTGAGGACACTAACTATTTAGCCACCCAACAAAATGGCTTCAAAAAAGAAAGGTCAATGACGAAGGCAGTTTCCTCATTAATGGATGAATTGTTGATTAACACAGACAGAGGTGAGCTTACAATAGCTGTTTTTCTTAATTTCAAGAAAGCTTTTGATACAATTGACCACAAAATCCTGCTGTGTAAGATCAAAAGAGCTGGACTAGGAAAAGATCAAGGTTCATATCCAACTACCTGAACAACAGACAACAAGTCACAACTATTAATAATGCAAAATCCTCCACTAGAACTGTCAGAACAGAAGTGCCTCAAGGTTCCACTTTGGGACCACTCCACTTTCTGATATTTATTAATGACCTACCATTGCTGTCTGCCAGTGCTAATTTCAGACTTTTTGCGGATAATGCTGTCCTCACAGTGCTCAATAAAAACATTATTCTGGCAGCTACTATGGTAAACAAGGTGTTAAAAAAGGTCACTATTTGGTGTGCTGATAACAAACTTACCTTAAACACACACAAATCAGAATATCTGATATTTGGAACAAAATCTAGAAAATCTCAAGCACAAAATGTAGAGCTTTGTATAGGCAATGCAGTGAGTGCTAAGAGAAGTGAACTCGTGCAAATACTTAGGAACCACACTTGACTCTACACTGAATGTGAACCAGCAACTATCGAGGCTGAACCAAATTCTAGGTATGAGAATGGCAACCTTTAGAAAAATAAGATGTTACATGAGTGAGAACACAGCGCTCAAACTGTATAAGGCAACTATGCTGCCAATAAAAGATTATAGTGATCTAATTTATGGCCTTTTAACAAAACAACAAGAAAATAAATTACAGAGATCCCAAAACCGAGCTCTTAGAACAGTATATAGGGGCAGAGTTCTCTCAGTGAATGAGATGCACACCAGATCTAATATCACACACCTGAGCCAAAGGAGAGATCATATCTGCTATCTCTTATGTGTATCAGAGCCAAGGATGAAAACTACATAGACTGTACTACCAGAGTTACCAGGCAGGGGGATGCTACACTCCTGAAAGTTCCTAAACCACTCACAAATAGACTGACAAGAGCCCCTATCTACAAAGGCAGCAAATGATGGAATGAACTCCCAGTCAGAATTAGACATGCACAAACATAACGAGAATTCAAGAACCTGGTAAGAATTCACCAAGCCAATCAGCCCTTCTACAAGCCAAGTGATGAGGTCACCATATTTAATTATCTATCGATTATAAGCGCCTATGGCCACCCCCCCACCACCCCACGTGCTCCTTTACCTGCTGCCAACAAACCTAGTTATCCACCGTACAAATTATTTTCCCAGCAAATTAAGAAAATGTATATCAGTCTGGTAGTATTGCTATAAACATAGACACTTATAAAGGCTGTACTAGACTACTAAATGACTGAAATGTACAATCCTCCAAGCATAGGTTATTCCATCATTACTAACAACCTACTTACTCAAACTACTTCATGTAGTCAAAAACACACCCGAGGTATTAACCTTTAAAGCATAACCCTACAAGCTAACCACATTCTAGCAAACAGAATAAACAAACCATTCTACTAACACTCCATCTCAAAATCCCATCTCCAACAACATGATAATTATGCAATTCACAACACAGTAGGCATACAAACCTGTGAAGGGAAACTATGCACCTAACCACTCCGTAATGTAAAGGTATAATGAATACACATGTATAAAATGTATCTAAGTATGTATGTATACATACTTAGATACATACTTAGATACTTAGAACTTACATACTTAGAACTTTGGTTACTTACATACTTAGAACTTTGTTCTAAGATGCGCTTCGAGGGAGGGGGTCCCCCGCATGGTAAATTACTTGGACGATTTCTGTGTGGTAGGTTCAGATCAGCAAGGAGCAGCAAGAGATCAACGAGTATTGATAGGTATTCTACGCAGATTAGGCTTTTATATCAGTTTTAGGAAGGTGAGCCCCGTAGAGACTACAGTTAGATTCCTCGGGATAAACATTAACTCGGTGAGTCCAGAACTAACCCTGCCCCAGGACAAGTTAGATAAGATGCTAACGGTTCTATATCAGCTCCAGGGCCGTAAGAAGGCGACAAAGAGGGACCTAGAGCGGGTGGGAGGTCTCCTAGCACACTGCGCCAAGGTTATACGGGGAGCCAGAACCTTCACAAGGCGGCTATATGACCTGATGGGAACCCTTAGAGAACCTTTCCATCGGGCACGCTTGAACAGCGGGGTCAGGGAGGACCTAGAGTGGTGGCTATCT
Source organism: Branchipolynoe longqiensis (assembly GCA_030323885.1). Lineage (NCBI taxonomy): Eukaryota > Metazoa > Annelida > Polychaeta > Phyllodocida > Polynoidae > Branchipolynoe > Branchipolynoe longqiensis. The sequence continues at coordinate 44,166,125 of CM059193.1, read as the reverse complement.
TTTGCCCGCAGGTTTAACGGGAAAGCCAAGATATTAGGGAAATTTGCGCCTGTCATAAGTACGTACAGCGATGCATCGAAGTGGGGCTACAGTGCTCTGCATGGAGCTGATTGGACAGTGGGGGCCTTCAACGAGCTTGATAATGCTAGGCTAGCGGGATATCTCGGCCACCATTATCAGGAGCCAGATCGGGAGGTTTGGGACGCCCACATAAATGTCCAGGAAATGTGGGGGGTATACGCTGGGTGCTTGAGATGGTCTCCAGGCTGGGCGAATAGCACTGTCCTGATTATAACAGATAGCATGGTGGTACAGGCTGCGCTAAATACAGGCCGGTCCAAAAGTAAAGAGATTATGTCCTATTTAAGGCGCCTTTTTTGGCTAGCAGTAGAGCACAATTTCGTATTCGGTTCCATCTATATTAAGAGTGAGGTGAATGAGGTATGTGATGCTCTGTCCCGCCTGAACGAGCGAAGAAGTGGGGACAGGATCAGGGGATTGGATCGCGGCTATCTGCTATGCTGCAGCTCTGTGTTTGACAACCCATTCTTTTCTTACAGGGCTGGCGACCCTGGCAACGGAACAGAAGGCCTTCCAAGCGCAGTCATACGCAAAGAACTCTGTGGTAGCCAGGGGGGTCCAAACCAGGAAGTACCTAGAGTTTGTGGAACTGCACCTTGACGCTAGAGCACCCTTCCCATGCTCAGAGGAGCAGGTCGCATTGTATGCCGCCTGGTTGGCGCGGACCTTGAAGTATGGTTCTGTCCAAAACTACATCAGTGGGTTGAACCATTTTCTCAGGGCTAATGGCGAGCCCTCCATTGACTATGCTAACTTCATCCTAGCATCAACGTTAAAAGGTATTAGACGGGTAAAGGGGGATGAGCCGAGGAGGGCTAGGCCTATCCTTCCGGACATGCTGAGGTCGATTTTTGACCTATTGACTTGCAGTAGAGGACACGTGGCATGGAGGGCGGCAGTCCTGTGCTCATTCAGGGGCCTTCTGAGGAAGTCCCAGGTGACTTCGTCGGAGTCTATGCTAAGAAGGTCGGACTTCCAGTTCCATGACTGGGGAATGTTGTTGAAGGTGCGTAGATCCAAAACTATCCAGTTCCGGGAGAGAACTCTTGAGATCCCGATCGCGAGGTGTGCTGACAGGGATCTGTGTGCGGTGTTTTGGACTGAATACCATTTCCGCCAAATGCCTGCGGGAAGGGAGGAAGGGGCATTTAGGATACCAGGTGGGGCCTCCTCTCTGGCCATGCCTTACCACGTGTACCAGGACACACTGAGGTCTTTTGCGGCGAGGGCAGGTTTAGATACTGATCTGCTTTCGTCGCATTCATTGAGAAGGGGGGGCTGCACGTTCCTGCACATGTGTGGGGCGACTATTGAGGAACTGAAGGTTCGGGGGGACTGGGTCTCCGAAACTGTTTATGCGTATATAAAGACCCCGCTTGCCTGTAGGATTGTCAATGACATGCGGGTTGCGGCGACTTTGAGCTCTAGGCCGGCGGCAGATGGGGTGGTGGGAGGCGCTGGTGCGCCTCCTTTGGCATATAATTGCTAGCCAGACAAGCAATAAAGATTGTCCATCCCATCTCCGCTTGTTTCTCCTTTTGATGTAGGCACATTTATAAGGAGTATAATATATATTATGCGTATATAAATGCCGGAGTTAAAGTACTTATTAATATTATCGTTCTGTAATATTATTATTCCAATATTGTCCAATCAATGCCTTATTTCTTAGCCCGGACCTGCCCTGCAGGTGCACCAAAACGGCGGGTTCGGATGCCTGCCCTCCATATTGGTCAGTCTTCGGCCAGCTTTCAAACTTTAACCGGTAGGCATATAATTGCTAGCCAGACAAGCAATAAAGATTGTCCATCCCATCTCCGCTTGTTTCTCCTTTTGATGTAGGCACATTTATATTGTAAATAACTGCATTGTCACATGGCTGGAAGACCAGTGCCACGCCGCTGACAAAAGACTTTATTCAATGAATAAACTATATTTACAACAAGTCATGGTGCTGGCGGCCGGGTCTCCCAGTTGGACAGCATTGTAAAGTCACCATGAGTGTGCACTGTCACAATTCAGTACCCATCCTGATATGACCTTAGCTGTTGCTAGGACATAAAACAACAACAAACAAACAACAGGAGTGGGGAGGGGGTGGGTTATAGACCCCTTTCAATGTTTATAAACATAGTGTATGTGCACGCAGCATGGCTGCAGAACGAATGCACACTGCCACTGAGTTTGCTAGTATGCGCAGTGCAAAACGTTTATTTTATTCAAAATTAATCGAAATTAGAAACCCTAACCATATAAATTTAATACAATCTATTCGTTGGATATGTTTTCTATATGTTTTCCAAGCAGTTTGTTTCTAGGTGGTGTGGTTTTAGAGATATTTAACTTTTCTGTATGAAGATTGCCCACTGCCATTGACAATGCATTGAGTTTGCCGTACGAGCAGTGAAAAACGTCAGTTTTATTCAAAATTAATAGAAATCCAGAACCCTAACCATATCAATTTAATATAACCTTTTTGGTACACATGTTTTCTATGTGTATTCCAATCCGTTTGTTTCTAGGTGGTGTGGTTTTAGAGATATTTAACCTTTTCTGTATGAAGATTGCTCACGGCCATTGATAATGCATTGAGTTTGCCGATACGCGCAGTGCAACACGTCGATTTGATTCAAAATTAATAGAAATGCAGAGCCCTAACCTTATAAATTTAATATAATCTCCTCTTTGAATATGGTTTCTATATGTGTTACAATCGGTTTCTGGCTTGGTGGTGTAGTTTTAGAGATATTTCACCTTTTCTCTATGAAGATTGCGCATAGCCATTGAGTTTACAGTGTGACCGGATGTTGTCCTGCAACCAAGCAGCGCTGCCCACTGACCTAAATACATGTGCTGACGTCATATGAAATTGGTCAATATTGATGCTTTCTAATAATTCAAGCCAACCAAAAGTCTTCACAAGTAATATCACTTACACAGTACCAGCCAAACCAACGCATATGCATTCCTCTGAAGCAACAAATCAGATCATTCACAAACATAATTTAAAAAATCCCTTTAAAATTCCGCTGCGTCATAAATTCGTTCAGTCTTGACGGTGAACTGTGTAGTAAAATGGAGACCAGACATCAGACCAATGCCGTGCGAGGCAACGGGTAAGTTAATATATGCGCTGGCCTTCTGCTTTGCAGGCTGGTTTTTGTTTTTTGTTTTTTGTTTGTTGTTGTCAGTTTATTTTTTGCCGTTTTTAAAAATGTGTGTACCTTAAAACTTCTCTAACCGACCACCTCCACAGATCGACCACATCCCTATATCGATCGCTTTATTTGGGTCCCAAACTATCACCTATCCAAAACCATTGTAATGATTTTTTTTTAAACTCCCTAAACCAGCCACCTCCGAAAATGGATCATTTAAAGTCGGTCCTATGGTCGGTCGATTTAGAGAGGTTTTACTGCATATATATATATAAATATATATATATATATTGTTTTTGTTTTTTATTCTGTTGCTTCCGGAAATACCCCTAACATATGGCAGCCTGTGTAGGACGTAGCTACTGCTGTACCTAACTCCATGTGGGTAGGATGAGGCGGTGTAACTGTAAGGTAAATAAGATGCGTTACCATGCAACACCCCTGCATAACCCCCCCCCCCCCCCCTCCTCCGCCGGCCCCCGTCGGGCCCCCAACCTTCCCAACGGACCTTGGCTCTTAGCTAATACCCACCCACCATCTCACATACTTCATACTCCACTTTCATATAAAACTAGCCAATGCAAATGCCTAAGGATTGTTTGTTTGTTTGTTGTTTTACATCCTAGCACCATCTAAGGCCATATCAGGATGGGTACTGATTTGTGATAAGTGTGCACTCATGGCGACTTAACAGTACTTCCCCACTGGGAGACCAGGCCACCGGCACCAGGACCCAATAGCCATATTACCCCGACACTGCGATAACCAGTTCTTGTCCTATCCTATTAATGACAAGCGCCAGGCTAGATATTGACAAGTATCAATTTTCTACGTCATTGGTTTGACTCGGTTGGGATTTGAAATCCAAACCTACCGCACGGGAAACCGGTGCTCTAGCGATTTGGCTGCCATGTGGTGTTCTCTGTGGGAGAGTGGTTAGAGTGTCTGACTTTTTTTCGAAGTCAGACTCCTAATCTGAATATTGGTGGTTCGACTCCCTGAGCCCCCACCTCTGCCAATTTGAATTTCCACTGCTGTGTATAACTTACAGCGTCATCAAAGGCTGGTTGCTCTCATACCATGTTGATGTGGTGCGGGAGGTTAAAAATCCCTTGGGTCGGTAAAAGTGTAGGGTCAGGATTTCTATCGTCAAGCTGTCTAATGGTGACAACTAGTCTGTTTAGACTTATCCAGGATATGCAGTATAAATTTTCAAGAAAAAAAAAAGAAAAAATGTCTGGTCAATATGCCTGAGGTAATATTTATACAAAGTGCTACCCATTCCCCCTCCCCCTGCCGCGCATACTCACACACATTTCCCTCCCCTTTGTCCCTGCCACACCGTCTCTCTCTCTCTTACTCTTAGCAGACACACCCACCATCTCACAGACTGACCCACAAGACTGGATGGCCGAATCAGTTGAGCATCCGTCTCCTGTTTTGAGTTCATCGGTTCGAACCCTGGTCAAGTCAAACCATTGACTTAAAAATTGTTACTTGCCATTTCTTAGCCAGCTGCTCAGCATTATTAGGATAGGGCAAGGACTGGTTGGCTCAGTGTCAGGATAATGTGACTGAGTCGCATATCAGGTCATGGTGCTGGCATATAATCATTGGTTTGAGTCGGCCACGGTTCAAACCGGTGGGTTCGAATCTCACGATCTACCATTAATCCAGAGTAGGTCAAACAAACAATTGAATAGAGTAGATGGAAGTGAATAAAGCAAACACATGCTACATTTCTTCGCATTCCCACCCGTCCTGATATGACCTTAGATGTTGCTAGGACGTAAAACAACAACAAACAAACATCACATTCCCATGCACCATCCCATTACCAACACTTATCATCGTCAAAAGAATTGTGTAAATAACTGCTACCATGCTTGGACGCAAGATCAATCATTCGGTGATGATGAATGATACATCCTGACAGATAAAATATTACCACGCACACTGGGGAGTGCCTCATAGTTGACCTATATAATTATACATATATAGGGAGTTCCACCTGGCTGACCTATTTATATATATATATATATATATATATATATATGAGGAGTGCCTCATAACTGACCTATATATAACTAAATATATATATGAAGAGTTCAGGTGCAAAACCCTGTAAGCGCTAATCCGAAATTGTAATTAAAATAAATGATTTTTACAAGAAATTATTTTAGATTCTCACTAATTCCACTTTTCTTGTGATGTAATGATAATGGAGCAATGAACAATAAAATAAGAATGTAAAGAAATGAACTTTTTGAAGGTTTAATTCCAATGTTTATTTCAATTTTTGGATTGGCGTTTACAGGGTTTTGCGCCTGAACTCTTCATACATATATTGGAAGTGCCTGATTGCTGGCCTATTTATGCGTATATATATATATATATATATATACATATATATATATATGTATATATGCATACATATGGCATGTTTCATTGTTGATCTATTCACTTATATATGGACCAACATCCTATTGGCCATAATAAATACATGTATTTTAAAATAATGATATACAGTTGGAGCCTTGGCTTTTCTCCGTTTATTTATATCCGCATAATTAAATATATGTCACCTATATATACAGTGATTGCCTCATGGATGACTTTGTCATATATATTCGAAATAGCTCAGGACTGAGTTATATATACATATATTTATACATATTTATACATATTTATATATATTTATACATATTTATATATATTTATACATATTTATACATATTTATATATATATTTATACATATTTATATATATATATATTTATATATATATGTATATATATGTATATATATATACATAGGGAGTGCCTCATGAATGACCTCTTCAAACTGCTGGCTATTTAATCACGAAGGCTGCACACTGGAGTGCATTGCGACCGTTGGTGCTACTCCTGGGTGTGTGGGCCAGTCGCGCTGCTAGTTTTCATGGGTAGGTGGGTCCGGGTGCCAGTCCAGAGTTTGCAGGCTGCCTACGCTGCTGGATCCAAGTGTGCAGGCCAGCCATGGTGGTGGTTCTCAGTGTGTAGACTGCCGTGCCTCTGGTTCCCAGTGTGCAGGCCACCCATGATGCTGTTTCCCCGCATGCAGGCTGACCATGCTGCTGGTTCCCAGTGTGCAGGCTGGTCATGCTGCTGGTTCCCAGTATGCAGGCCAGCCTTGCTGCTAGCTCTCAGTATGCAAGCCCATCATGCTGCTGTTTCTCTGAGTGTAGGCCGGCCATTCTGCTGGTTCCCCACATGCAGGCCGCCCATCCCGCGCTTCCCCACATGGAGGGTAATTGATTAATCAACTGAGGTCACCCGAGCCACTTTTTGGTGCATGCACACATCCTACAGACTCGGGTTGAATAAATGAATATGCTTGGGGTGGACAAAACGGTGGCTTAATCTAAAACTTCTTTTTTTTTCTTTTTTTTTCAATAATCGATATATGTACAGCAAAATAGGATTTAAAGTATTTTATGATTGTAGAAGCTGACAATCTGGGTTATTAAAAAAAAAAGCATTAAAAAAACACGTATGAGTTGTACTGGTAGTGGTTATCATACAGGTACCAGCACAGATGTGATGTCATCGCTCCTAGCAAACCCCAGCCAAGAGGTGGGTTACTGGGGTCTGGTCGTTTTGCACATGGCATGTGTATTTGTCGACTCCACTCGCGGTGTTCTATTTGAAATTCTGACGACTCGAGTGAGTCAAGTCGCCCGGGTCGTGTTAATCGATTACGGCCTAGAAGGCCAACTATACTGCTGGTTCTCTGAGTGTATGCCGGCCATTACGCTGGTCCCTAGCATGCAGGCCGCCCATCCTGCTGGTTCCCTAGGTGCAGGCCAGCCATGCTGCTGGTTCTCTGAGTGTAGGCCGCCCATTCTGATGATTCCCCACGTGTAGGGAACCCATGCGGCTGGTTACCAATGTGCAACCCACCCATGCTGCTGGTTCCCAGTGTGTAGGCTGGCCATGCTGCTGGTTCTATGCATGCAGGCAGGCCATTCTGCTTGTTCCCCACATGCAGACTCCCCATGTTAGGTTCCCAATGTGCAGACCGTCCATGCTACTATATTGCTAGTGGCTACCAGTGTGCAAGTGGCCCATGCTGCTGATTACCAGTGTGCAGGCCACCCATGAGACTTGTTCCCTGTCTGCAGGATGGCCATGCTGCTGGTTCCCCGCAGATAGGGCGGTCGAAGCCCGATGGCAGGGAGCTACATGCCGGTGTGATCACGTACACTCGCCAATATATGAAAACAACACCAGCATCATAGCTATACCCGGTGCAACATGTCAGAACTCACGCAGTATAGTTCACCTTGGTGATGATGAAGATGGTTTAGATAGATAGATGGAACAGAGCGTGACAGGTGGATAAGGCCAGCAGTATGGTAATGGTCCACAGGCAGCACCTCCTTTATATACCTATATATGTGATGTAAAACAATTATACGAGTATAAATAATGGAAGTTTCTCTGTGCGATCTATTTACTCTGTCAATTATACAGCAAACACGCCCAGTGGCGCCACCACTGCACACCCACCACACTCACAGTGGCTGCCTTATTGCTGATATATATTATATATATTACATATATTATATATATTATATATGTATACTCAAATAACTAACCTTTTAAGATTATTTTTACTTCAACCTAATGTTAAAACTGATATATTTATCTAAATCATATGGCAGATATTCAAAACTATCAGCTTAAAGTTCCCTCGTCTGATGCTTTTGAGTTAATAAAAAAAAATGTATATGCATATATTAGGTTATCGTTATAACCGTTTTGAGTTTATCTTGAAGTAACGTTTATCGTGAATTTCTAACTTTTTAGATATTTGAAGTGAAAACATGACATGGATTTTTGTGTGCATGTCAAAATACTGGCTACCAACCTCTTTAGTAGTGAGAGGTTCTATTAAATTGACTTAGTATTCCTACAAATACTTAGCACTAAGCATTTAAATGTAGTAGTCCATACATGAACTGCACTACCATCCGGTGGCAGCAGGGACTGCTCCGTCACCATCACAGATTACTGCGGTAGGTGGTAGTCCGGTAGCCACCGGAGAAGGGTCCACAGCGAGGAAAGGAGGAAAAACGGGTGACCACTGTCTCATATTGAGCATACCCTTGCAGGAATAGTTTCCCATTCTTTAAGTCCTGATATTGTGTGATTTAAACAGAAGTCGATGTAGATGAAATAAAAATATACTTCTAGCACTTTAATCTGTGCAAAAGATACAAATATATGTGTAACTATGTCTGAACAAGAAACTACTAAAAAAATAATTTGAGCCAATCAGTGCTGTTTTTTTCTAATACAAATGGCCGCCCCTTATGGGGGCCGCCATTTGCAATAAAAAAGAAGAGCTCTGATTGGCTGACACTGAGAGCTGTTCTCAGCCAATCAGAGATGTTCTTTTCGATTGCAAATGGCGCCCCCCCCATGGAGGCGGCCATTTGCAATAAAAAAGAAGAGCTCTGATTGGCTGACACTGAGTTCTCGTGAAAACGAGAAGAGGAAAATCCATTTCCTGCAAGTTCAAACAGGCTCAGACAAGTTCAAACGTGGCTGGTTGTCCCCCTCCTTTCAGCGCTGAATATGCTTATGAGCCACCGGGCAGTGCCGCATCAATCTACTGTGTGCTGCTAGCATAAACTACCCCCAAAGGAAGTTGGCGTGGGACCTGGTGGGGCAGGGGGCGGACACTTGACCGTGGATGCCTCGGTGAGCAGAGATGGAGTACAATAAAATGTGTAGAAGCAAAGGTTATCATTACTCCTCCTGCCTGGGTAGTCTACAGCGTGAGGACGAGGTTCCGGGCCGCCAACAAGGGCCCATCACACAAGTAATGAATAAAAAATAATAATAAATAATAATAATAAATAAGTGAGTAAATAAGTGTACTGATATCTAATTTAAACATAAAGGATGAAATCTAGATAAGTGTTTTGATTTCGGAAATGTGATGCTTTCATCGGATTATGCTGCTTTAAACACCTTAAGTAAATGTCATAATCGCTCATAGCTTGGCATAGACACATTATGTTTACCTAAAGGTCATGAGAGCTTATTCTCCGCATGCTTATTATACATGTGGATATAGCAATATATAAGTTTATATATATATATATATATATATATATATATATATATATATATGGGTCAGGATCACGAAAAGAGGCCAATTGGGGAAAGTTGTTGGCGTCGAGCATGGATGTCGGCGTCTATCGGTATGATTATAATTTAGCATTGACAGAGGTGTTGGAAAGTCCTTAAATTTATCCTGAATGTAAAGGTCGAGAAAATACAACAACCTTATTTGTTTCTAGGAAAATTTAATATGAAACAAAGAAATGCACTACATGTTTAAGAATTGCGATGCCGACATCTTCAATTGACCACCGATTGGCCCGTTTTTGTGAGGCTGACTCATATATATATATATATATAATGGACCAATAACCCTCCCAGGCACATATAATAATAACACATGTAATTCAGCTTCAGTCGAGGGTCGTCCCTGCTTTATTTTTTGTTCTGCCTACTACTGCATATCCATTAGCGATATAACTTTCAGCTGCAGGTGGCTGCTAGTTGGGGTGAATTGCTCCACTGTGGAGCCACATGTGAGGGGTTCTAAGCACTATGTGCCAGCTGCGTCTGGTCATTATCGCCTATAGACCCATTTGGATGGTCAAATTTGAACACTATATATATATATATATATATATACACAAAAACCTGTTACAACCGACCAACCATGAGACCGACATCAAATGGTCCACTTACAGAGGTAGTCGGCTTAGGGAGTTTTTTTTTATCATAACAATGGTATTGCATGGGCGATTGTTTGGGACCCAAATAAAGCAAGCAATCGAGAGAGTGAAGTGGTCAATCTGTGGAGGTGGTAGATTAGAGAGGTTTCACAGAATCTGTAGTATTCAGTACATGAGCCTCACCACGATGGGGTGGTGGCAGGGACTATGCTGAGCACTGTTGTCCATGCATGGCGACAGGTGGCAGCACGCTAGCCAGAGGCAGTCCCTGGGTGGACTGTCCCCCTTCTGTGACTGGCTAGTGGTCACGCCCCACAACCATGAGAGGTTACCTGCAACCTGGCTGGTCAGGGGGCGGGTGACTTGTTTCTGTGATGCTGCAGAGAGCGGGCGAAAAGGAATAAACGGTGAAGCGAATTTGTCCTCTTTCCTGCCTTATTCTTTACATGCGTTCAATACAGACCAGGGGGAACCAGCCATACACGATGACACAGCCTATCATATATTTATAAGTATATCATTCTAGAATCACACAAATTTGTCTATATGGACAGACTTTCAGTCGAGTAACACATAACTGTATGGATTAAAGTGCCGAAAGCAGGCATCTAATATCCATCTACCAAATTCCAACGAGTTATTCCATAAGCCCTATACGCTAAATTGATTGCGCATTTGTCGAATATATTAACGAAACAGCAAAGTTGGCAGCTAATGTTGATGAAATATTTTGCAGAATTGTAATAACAATCCTTAGATCCCAAGTATCTATACTGCATCTCATCATCATCATCATCATCGTCACAATCATCAATCCCATAACTGCGAGGGTCACTGGGGCACCACAGATCATTTTGCAACCAGTTCCCTCCATTTTCCTCTGTTCTCTACTGCCGTCCAGGATTTGCCGAACTCCAGTCCTGTCCATTCCCGGATGTTGTCTTCCCACCTCTTCCTTTGTCCACCTGTTTTTTTCCCTGCTTTCACCTAAAACTGCAGTTAGGGATTATTCCTTCTTTTGCTAAAAGTGACAATCTGCTTAGATGTGGCCCTTATTTCCTGTCATCACATCCTCTTGTGAGAAACTAAAAGGGCTTGGAAGAACCTCGCCCACAATTAGAGATTAAACTAGAAATAGAAGCAATGGGATATTCTTCTATCCATCTATATCTATACATACCCGCATGGACTCAGGCTGGTAAACATTGACTTTCTAATCAGCTGGAGTGGCGAAGGGTCGTCCCTTCTGCTAACTCGCTGATCATTCTCCGAGAATGAAATTTGCCAGGATAAGTTAGAGTGTCCGCTTCCCATATGAGAGGTTGTGGGGTTCGAATCCTTTGTTCCACCCTTGACTGAATCAAAGCTGGCAGTCTGTATTACCAAAACTCTGACACCATCGGGTTCAGCAGTAACAGATTCTAATAACTTGACTCAGTATTCCCTCCTATGTGGCAACAATCGTTTAATAAGTGCATCAGTATCTAAGTCTAAAATGTAGGTTCAAATCTAGATAATTATTCCGCTTTTGAAAATTTGAGGATTTTATCGGACAATGCAGCTTTAATCAACGAAATGATTTTTAAATGGCCAACAATGCCACACACAATAAAACATAAGCATATTCAGCGCTCTACGGAGCGACCCAACCAGCCATGGCTGCGACCCAACCAGCCACGGCTGTGACCCAACCATCCACGGTTGAACTCGTTTGAACTTGTTTCCGCTACAAAGGTATTCGGGGTCAGCGATTGGTTAATAATATATCAAAACAAATGCTCGCTGCCATAGAATTTTTACTCAAAATTAAAAGAAATAAAGAACAATTTGGCATAAACATGGTGCACAAATGCAATATTATTACTTTATTATTACTTTATTCCACCGAAACGATGGTCGTATAACATAGTGCAAATGGCGGCCCCCATAAGGGGCAGCCAGTTGCAATCGAAAAGAACAGCTCTGATTGGCTAAAATTATGGAAAGATCACATTATTATTTTAGTAGTTTCTTGTTCACACATATTTACACATATATATGTATCTTTTGCACAGATTGAAGTATATTTTTAATTTATCAACATCGACTTCTGTTTAAATCACACAATATCAGGACTTAAATAATGGGAAACTCATCCTGCAAGGGCATGCTCAATATGACCCAGTGGTCAGTCGTTTTTGCTCCTTTCGTCGCTGTGGACCCTTCTCCAATAAAAACAACTTCTCTTCCACTTCTCTACCACTTGTCTCGACAAATCTCGTGCGGCACTGACCGACTCTCACGGCGGAAATAACTTGAGTTTCCAGTAAGTACACTAAACCACTGTAGTTGGACTATTTCTTCCTATTTTATGTTTGTATTTCCTTTGCTTAGATTGATGTGCAATTTATTTAAACCTCATCTTCCAACCCCCCCCCCAACCCCTCCCACCCCCAGCAGAGCTTCGGAAAGAATTCTCTGCCAAGGGCCAGTACCCTTCAAGCTCCGTCTCCAGCCACGCCCCCTCTTACTAACACAACACTTAGCATTTCCGCGAAAACAAAGTGTGTTGGTTTGCCCAACAGGAGTTGTATTTAGATATTTAAAGCTGATATAATAGTTAAGCGAGCACTTATTTTGACACAAAGGTGAGTGTGTATGCTTAGAGTAGTGTATGTTGCAAATGTCTATAATTAAGAAATGTCTGGTTTAAAACAAATAAATATATATATATATATATAATTATATATATAATAAAACTGTGTAGCTGTTCTTTCACAAAACTCTCCTCTCTAGTGTGTTTTGCGCACGGTTCTCTAAACTATATATATGCATATATATATATGTATTTATATATATATATATATATGATATGACATACGTGTGTATATGGCTCACATCTTCAAAATACCCCGAAGCCATAATACTTGGCAGTTCCAACACACTCTGGGAGACTATAGGGGTCTATGCCTGTAACCCTATAGTCAGTACAGGCCGCTAAGCCAGGGAGAGGTAGAAGTGTATGAACACTGGCCCACACATAGCCGACTTCAAACGCTCTCACCAGCTGATATATACAACCTTTTTTTTGCAGATCTACTAAAATATGGGAAATTCAAAGAGGGTGCTGCAATGCTTTGACTTTGAGTATATATAGCTTTATCTCATGTATCATCATCATGCTGTCGGTCGCGATGCGAAAAAGACTGCTTTCATTATTTGACTGCCACTTTCCATTTAGCTCTCTGCTGTGAGAGTTGCGTCCATGAGTCGGTCTTAATGTCTCTCTGCAGTTGTACATTTGAGGAAAGCTGCCTGCAAAAGTGTTGAAGTGCTGCTGGCTTTTGCAAGTTACCAGTGGCACTCTCTCGGGGAGCAAATAGAGGTTTCACACCGGCAAGAACATGTCAAGACAGGCGCAAAACTATTTGTCCCTGCAGTGGCTGGTCGGGAGATGTTGGGAGTTCCATACATCAACCACCCTTAATGCTGCCACAGTGACATGGTTTTCTGTTTAGGGTTTGCTCCCTTAGCCATCGGTTCTGTCAAGAACCTGTACCACAAGGCAGTGGTTTACAACTCTGCAGGGCAGGGGCGTCAAACTCCCTGAGGTATTGCTATACCTGCAATACCTGCATACCTGGTATGCAGGTATTGCATACCAGGTATGCAGGGATGTGACCCTATATATATGCTATGTATATGACCCTATATATATAATGTATATGTACATATATATATATATATATATATATATATATGAAGAGCTCTTTTCCTAAATGTGATAAGCCCGTATCCAGAAAATGAGCTTGCCATGCCAATGGCAAGCTTGTAGTGTATGCTTTGGAAAAGAGCTCTTCATATATATATATATATAAAGAGCTCTTTATATATAAATATATTTGAAGAGCTCTTTTCCAAAGTACGAACTATGAGCTTGGTATTGGCATTGCAAGTTCATATTTTTGGATCTGCGCTTATTCTGTTTTGGGAAAAGCACTCTTCATATGTGCATATATTTGTATATATGAAGAGTTCAGGCGCAAATCCACATAAATGCCAATCCAAAAATGTAATGTAAATAGAAGGATTTTACCTGAAAATAATTTAAATTCTTCCTAATTCGACTTTCTTATGATCATATGGTTATGGAGCATTGAACTAAAAGTAGGAATATAAACGAATTAACTTTTTGAAGGTTTGATTCCAATGTTTATCTCCATTTTTGGATTGGCGTTTACGGAGTATTGCGCCTGCACTCTTCATATATATATATATATATATATATATATATATATATATAATATATATATAATATATATATAATATATATATGTGTGCATGTGTATGTATATATGAATAGATATATATATATGGCATGGGTGGCATTGGTAGCAAAGTGAATATTATGTTCAAAGAACATTGGGTGTTACTAAAGTGTGTGGTCTAATGCAGCATCCACAGTAGTACCAACCTGACCCTATTACCCCTACCCCAGAGGGACCATAGAAGACCCCACGTGACCTGACTTGATCAGTCTAGTCTAACTGGTGATGGGTAGGGTTAGGATTAGAGGTAGGGTTAGGGTTAAAGGTAGTGTTATGGTTAGGGTTAGGGTTAGAGTTGTTGTTTGTTTTTTTTGGTCCATTAGTTGTTTAAGCAGGGGAAATTTCAGTCATAGACGACTGGTCTTCCTCATTCCACTGCTGGTCGATAGAAAGCCCGAGCCTACACTTTTACCGACCCAAGGGATTTTTAACCTCCCACACGACATAGACATGGTATGAGAGCAACCGGCCTTTGATGACGCTGTATGTTATACACAGTTAGGGTTAGAGTTAGGGTTAGGGTTAGGGTTAACACTAGGGTTCAAGACCGAACATTTAACCGGACGAGGTGGGTGATTATTTCACACAGGGCATAGGTTGGGTTCAAGTCCACACTCATCCAGTTGTATAATGCTGCCGGCTGTGGGTGTCATCCATCCGGCCACTTTATCTAATATATCACTCAGCCACCAAATGCTAACACTGAGGAAGTCAGCCCCTGCCCTATCCTAATAATTCCAAACAAAATAAAAATTACCTCACACTAAAGTAAGGTAGAATATAATCATTAATTTAATCTATTTATCTTAGAAAGTCATTATAGTATCTCTAAGCCACCGGACTATGCAAGTGTAAGCCATACATATAACAGCCATGTCTCCTCACAACTCAGCCACTGAGCTGCTCGCAGTTGCTCATAAACTCTTCAATATGACTAACTCTGCTCAATGCTCATGTACACCCTGCCTGCCAGTTCCACCCCACCCTATAGTGCCGTCCCACTAACATCGGTTTCCTCTTCATTCCTCACGCCACCAACAAATTGATATATTTATCTACAGTATGAAATCAATGGCCAAGACATTGATGCGAGGGAAGGCAGAGCGACTCCCCCCCCCCCCCTCTCCCGGGCTTTCACCCAGCATTCGCGCCTCGCGCGACGCCCGCTGCTCACCCTCGCCCTCCCCCGGCCCTGAGCGTTCACGCCTCTCCTGCCACTGCTCACTTTCTCCCTTATAAGGCCGCCCGCCGGCCCACCTCAGGCACTCGCCCTCCTGCCGCCTTCCAGCTCTCAGCCTTTTCTCCTCTTTGGCTCCACTCCACCTCGGACCACTGCCCCTCTGCCGACCCTACACCATGCCCGGCCGCGGCAAAGGGAAGAGTCGGAGAAGCTCCAAGACGTCCGGGATGGCCACGCCAGGGCCCTCCTCGGGCTCCCCGGGGAGCCCCGTCCCCTGTGCGGCGCCGACCTCCCCCGCAGCACCCTCGGGCCAGCCCAGCAGCGAGACGGCCCTCCTCATCGAGGCCATTACCCGCCTCACCAGACGCATGGACAGAGACCTGGACGAGAGGGGGGAAGCCCGAGGGGCCACGCGGAGCCCCCCGCCCACGCCGAGACGGGAGCCCGCCTACAGCCTCCACCACGTCCCGGCGCCTCGGGCGTACGCCGCCGCCGGGAGCCGGCCGCCGCCTCCACCTCAAGCGACTCAGCCCGAAGGCCCGCACCTGCAGTGCCAGGGCTACACCCGCGCCCACGCCACCTCAGCCCCACCGCCCACCTACCGTCAGGATCCCGAGGAGTACAGCCCGGCATCCGCGGCCGACGCGGTCCGCGAGATCCTCGCATCCGCCGAGGCGCGGCACACCGTGCGCCGCCGAGGGATCCCAGTCGATTACCTCTTCCCTTGCGACCTCGTGGAGAGGGGGCCGGGGCGCAAGGCGGTGAAGCTCGGAGAAGCAACCAAGGACGAGTACAGCCTCGCCCTCCTCTCCATGGTCAACCACCCATCCTTCCCGGATCACTCCCTCCAGGGCCTACACCAACACCACCTCACCCTCATGAGAGACGTCCTCATCCACCCCTGGCCGACCGTCCGCCGGTACTCGGAGACCATCTTCTCCTGGATCGCGGACGGAAGGCTCCCCCAGGGGTGGCATGACCCTGTGGCCCTCAACGCGCTCAGGCTCGACTCCCTCACCACGCCCACCACCCCGGCAACACCAGCTCCCCGAGGCGACGAGGGGGCCCGAGGCGCACACCTCCCCCGGCACCAAGTAGACACCCGCACCGCCTACGATAGGCACGCTCACGGGGCTCCCTGCTCCGCTTGGAACCGCGATCCCACCTCGTGCGATCGGGCACCCCTCGGAGAGGCTCACGGCGAGGTGGGAGACAGGCGCCGGCACGTCTGTGCCTATTGCGCCAACGTGCGGCGCATATTAACAATGCACAGCGAGGCGGGATGCCGCACCAAGCAAGCCCGTGAGCGCCAGACCCCCGCCGCCTCGGCGGATTTTTGATCCGCCGGCCTCCCCCGGGCTGGCCCGGGGGGCCTAGCCCGGCGCCTCACCCCAACCATTCCCGACAGCCCCGCAACGCCCACCGACGGCCTCCCAGCGAACACCAATCGAAACGCCGCCCAGACGAAGCCGAGGATCATCACCTCGCACCTCACACCTCGGACGTCTCAGCCCAGCCTCACGAGAGACCCCCCCCCAGACAGCTCAGCCACCGACCTCCACGCCAGCGACCTCCACGGCACCGCTTTCTTGATGCCGCCCGACCCGACCCCGACTCCCACCCAGCCCAGCCCGGAGGAGTTCGCTGCCCCCCTCCTCGACCCTCGCCGGACCTCCTCCCCCAGGCCCCAGGAGCGGGCCCCCCCTTTTTTGGCCGCCCGCTCCCCTCCACGTAGGCCCCGGACCCTCCTCTCAACCAGGCCTCCCTCTCCGGGCCCCCGCCTCGGGCGCCCCGCGCCTCCGCCTCGGGCGCGCCTCGAGCCCTCCCCTTACTCTTTGGCGGAGGGCTCCTCGGCCCCCCCTCTACCAGAACTCTGACATTGCTCCCTATGAGCCCCTCCTTATCTTCTGCTCCTCCTGAGCCCCTCATTACTCCTCCTTACGAGACTGTTGCTCCTCATGAGCCCCTGTTGCCCTGTTTGTTTTACCTTTCTCATATGTTTGTTATCTCCTTCATACCTCTGTATATTGCCCGAGGCGTCACAATAAACGCCTCAGTTTCCCACCTCCGCCTCTGTTCTTCCTTCTCGCGCATCGGTCGTAATGCGAAGCATTTCGTTTGATGCGAGGGAAGGCAGAGCGACTCCCCCCCCCCCCCCCCTCTCCCGGGCTTTCACCCAGCATCTCGCGCCTCGCGCGACGCCCGCTGCTCACTCCTCTGCCCTCCCCCGGCCCTGAGCGTTCACGGCCTCTCCTGCCACTGCTCACTTTCTCCCTTTATAAGGCCGCCCGCCGGCCCACCTCAGGCACTCGCCCTCCTGCCCCTTCCAGCTCTCAGCCTTTTCTCCTCCACCCACCCACCCAACTTTCTCTCCTCTACCCTCCCCCCCTCCCCGGCGGAGGGCTCCTCGGCCCCCCCTCTACCAGAACTCTGACATTGCTCCCTATGAGCCCCTCCTTATCTTCTGCTCCTCCTGAGCCCCTCATTACTCCTCCTTACGAGACTGTTGCTCCTCATGAGCCCCTGTTGCCCTGTTGTTTTACCTTTCTCATATGTTTGTTATCTCCTTCATACCTCTGTATATTGCCCGAGGCGTCACAATAAACGCCTCAGTTTCCCACCTCCGCCTCTGTTCTTCCTTCTCGCGCATCAATATTCCATTCTGATTTACTGACACAAAGATTCTTCAACTAACACCAAAATCCCTGCTTGCTACATGCAATGCAGTATGTAATATAAAAGTGTACATTTGAACTTATCAAACTATGACAAAGACTTTAATAAGGTATTAATATGCCATTTTTGTTTATTGACTCCAGAATTCTAAACCAGCACATAGAACCTACCATGTAATCATAAAATGACCTGACGTACCTCATATTCTTTACTTATTGCATCATCTCTACATTAGTTATGCTTTATATATCATCTAACAAAAAACTGTGTGTAAATAAATACCTGTACACCTGTAACACTTACGGCAAGAAGACCAGCGCTACAGCACTGACAAATGGTATATGAATAAAAACCATTTGCAAAGAAAAAAGATTAATTGAGTAGAGGAAACCTATTATGATTCCATAGGCAGCGCCACCTGGATGCATGCAGTGCCTAAATGAAGGAGTCAGTCCATGACTTCCGGGATGCCAATTGCTTGTTGAGGGTTATCCAGGTAACAGTATGGCCCGGACCAAAGGTCAGCCTTTAATGTCAAGATTGTATTCGCTGTGAATGTGCCCATTGCTGTCGAAATGCTATTAAACCATTTGATTTTATTTATCATATAACACTTATCATATTATCACAGTTATATGCTCTTTTGGCATACATTTCTATGCTCTATTTTACCTTTTTGAAATATGATTTTCTTTTTTACTGGGAGATGTTTAACCATTGTATGACCCCCATAGCCGATGTTTACTTTCTGTGCAAGGGGGGTCGTGAAACAAACAAACTAAAACAAGAAAGAAAAAAAAGGTGTTAAGCCATCACCAATCAATCAACCCTTACTATCTAGATGGACCATGAGAGTACGGACATAACATCCCAACCTTCATCCTACCCGCCTGTCCCATCTGTAGCTGACCCGAGTCAGTCAAATCTCTCGGTGTAGTGGAAGTAGAGGCAGAGTCCAGGCAATCGTTGACATGCCAGAGCCAAGCGACAATGCCGGTGTGGTGTTTTCAGCGCCCGGTGTCGTATTCTCAGCGCCCGGTCATTCTCAGCGGCCTGTCGTGGCTTCCGCGCATGCGCGGATTTTCGAACGTTGCAGCGAGCACTGCTATTTGTTTTGTTTACTGCTACGTTGTTAGCTGCTACGTTAATATCGCTTGGAATTTAAGTTTAATTTAATGAAATTTCATTATTTGAGTATGTAATTCTGTTAAATATGATCGCATTCAATAGATTTCGGCCTGATCGGACCCTAACACTGCCGGCACCAGCTGAGCTTGTAGCCGGCGAGGCAACGGGTCTTTTGCATATGTCTTAAAATCCGCGCATGCGCAGAAGCCACGACAGGCCGCTGAGAATGACCGGGCGCTGAGAATAAGACACCGTCAGTGTCAGCGGCCTGTCGTGCTTCTGCGCATGCGTGGATTTTAAGACATATGCAAAACACCCATGCCCTCGCCGCTACAAGCTCAGCCACGGTACCCGGCAGTGTTAGGGACCGATTAGGCCGAAATCTATTGAATGCGATCATATTAACAGAATTACATACTCAAATAATGAAATTTAATTAAATTAACCTTAAATTCCAATCGATATTAACGTAGCAGCTAGATCAGCGTCGAATCGCCGAGTGTAAACAAAACAAATATCAGTGATCGCCGCAATGTGCGAAAATCCGCGCATGCGCAGAAGCCACGACAGGCCGCTGACACTGACCGGGCGCTGAAAACGCCACACCGGTGTGCAACGATTTCTGGGCATGGTTGGTTATGTTCATAAGTTCATTCCAAACATGTCGGAAATCGCCAAACCAAACCCCACATCTGACACCATGTAGTGGAAGTAGAGGATGTAGAGGATGTCCGAACTACCCGAGATCTGGTTGACAAGTAGTTTTATTATCGGTGACAACAACTCGCCTCGGTGGGCGTTTCCGCCGGTCTTTCCTTCGTGCGTACATCGATACCAATATCTATGACACTCGGAGGGGCCAGGCCTATGGCAAGCAGGGTCTGTTGGTTTGGTCCCAGACCAGTCAGCTGTCCAGGGTCAGACCAGGTTCAGGTTCAATCCGGTCCTGATTTTAACTGATATCATAGACGGGATGACCAAATGAGTTGAGCGTCCGTCTCCCGTGGGATTCTAATACATGAGTTCAAAACCTGGTCGAGTCAAACACATGACTTAAAAATGTTAACTTGTCACTTTCTAGCCAGGCACTCGGCATTATAAGGATAGGGAAAGGAGCAGTGGAATGAGGAAGACCAATCGTCCGCGATTGAAATTTCCCCTGCTTAATCAACTAATGTATCAAAAAGAAATTGTCCGACTAGTCAGGCCTGATCATTGTGAGTCAGGTTTGGATCCAGTCTTCCTTGACATGGCATCAGGGACTGTTGGTGGCAGACCATCTGGTGGGAGCTCTGGGAGATGTGAAGCCATCAGGAAGAAGGAAGCAAAGTAGGCCTCAATGGTCACAAGCAGGGCCACGAAAAGACACTAGCGACCTTTTGTTGGAGGTTGAACTTGTAACTTCAAGTTGTAATCTAGCGATCAAGCTGTACTGTGAAGCTTAACTATTATGTTAACTTTACCTTCAGTTTCCACCTGAAGTATTTTAGAACATTTATTTTGAATATAAAAACCCTTTAAATCTCTTTTTTTAATATCTTTTTCTTATGTATATATTTTTTAGACAATTCATAGGTTTATGTGTAAATGTACGTAAGCTATTTAGGGACGGTTAATTGTTTATCTCCTTGGGTGGGAGGGGTGGAGGGCAGGTATCTGGGGAAAGAAGAGTGGAGGGGGGGTAATAACTTTGTCTAAAATATCAATGGAAGGGGCAATTTCTTCTTTTACCAGACAGGGGAAGGGGGTAGGTATATTTTTTTTATATTAATCAGGGGCGAGGCGGGGGGGTTTCAGTGTCTTTGTCACAATTGTTTCCCTAGTGAGGGACCAGCATTGTGCAGTTTTACCTTTCATGGCAAATCAGCCTTTTTGCCGGTATATCGTCAATTGTAACATTGGGAATTCCGCTGAACGATACCATGGTGAAGACGTATCGCATGTGAATCCCACCCACCATACATTGTAACCAGACAGGATGGCCGAATGAGTTGAGCGTACATCTCCTGTTTTGGGAGATCAGGAGATCAGAACCCATGAGTTTGTAGGTTAAAATCATGATCGAGTCAAACCAATGACTTAAAAATTGATACTTGTTGCTTCCTAGCCTGGTGCTTGACATTATTAGGATAGGGCAAGGACTGGTCGGCTCAATGTCAGGATAATGTGAGTGAGTGGGATTTCAGGTCATGATGCTGGCAGCCTGGTTTCCCAGTGTGGCAGCACTATAAAGTCACCATGAGAGCGTACTGTCACAAATTGTTACCTGTCCTGTTATGACCTTAGATGTTGTGAGGACATAAAACAACAACAAACAAACATCGTACATTGAGAGTTAGCAACTAAAGTTATATGATCTGGAGTCACCAAAGTCGCCATCCATCCATTTCTCATACGGTCATTCACCACTTTAGATTTGGGGTGCAGCACACTGCAGTGATCCAGAAAATCGATGCAGTGTAGACTATATGCATGGGAGCATGATCACACTTCACATATCTCCCAAGTTAGTCATTTTAGATTAAAGGTTTGTAATACCTATTACGGGATGGCCGAATGAGTTAGAGAGTCTGTCTCCTGTGTTGGTAGATCATGGGATCGTGGGTTCGAATCCTGGTCGAGTGAAATCAATGACTAAAAAATTGATACTTGTCACTATCCTAGCCAGATGCTCAGCATTACTAGGATAGGGCAAGGAGCAGTGGAATGAGGAAGACCAGTCGCCTGTGACTGAAATTTCCCCTGCTTAAACAACTAATGTACAATAACAACAACAACAAAAATGCCTAGCGCCAGGATAGGAAGCAAGAAGTTTCAATGTTACAAGTCATTGGTTTGACTCGACCAGTTATCTAGGTCACCGACAAAACAATGACTTTTACCATGACTAAGAGCAAAATAAAACCGATGATGAATGAATACACTAGAAGCTAAGCCAAATCAATGCTAGGTCGATATTTTGTTGGGTTTGTTTTAAAGTATGAATTCATTGGATTATGGACCTTTAAGATAACTACTAAAACAGGAACATTTAGTCAGCAGATGGCGTGATTGCCCTCGGCGGGCCTGCTCTAATTGTCTGCAGGGGGAGAGTTGAGGGTTTGGCCTCCCTCCTACACTTCCGGCACGTCGAGTTGTTTTGCCAGAATCCTACCAGGCCATTCCTCGCTAAATCAGAGTTCTGCTATAGCTTGCTAGCCTACCTCCCAGCGCCTAACCTCCCCCCCCCCCCCCCCCCCCTAACTACCCCCGCCCCCTATCAACACTACGACCCCCTCTGCTACCCCTCCCCCCCCCCCCCCGCCCCTACACCTCCAGCTCTCCACCCTCCAGGCATTCTCTGTTGGCCTTCACCCTCCCCTCCCAGTCATCCCACCACCCCACTTTTCCCACCACCACCCCACGACGGCATCATCCCACCACCACCACCACCACCACCAGCCCACACACACCCTCCTGCCCCATACGTCCATACATATATCTAAGACATACGCACCCACCAGTGTGAACTGCGACATGGAAGATGCATGGCTTCCATGGTTTTGCTTTTTTTGCGTTTAAAAAAAAGAAGTAAGTAATTTATTGAGATGAATATTTCTCTTCTGATTGCCTGGTTTTGCCATCTGTTTTACATTAAAGGTCCATATATATATTTATATATATATACATATTTATATATATACATATATATATATAGTAATATACATACATCAATATTTATGTATGTACATATAATTTGTTAGATATTATTTACGACCATAATTGACAATGTCTCATCTGACCTACTTCCTTAATTGTCAGAATGGACACTGTCATTTCTGACGATGGAGTGACCATGTAATACTCCTATATAATTAGTCAATGTCCTATATTACCTAATCGATCCATTGTCAGAACTGATGACGTCTTATGACACACCAACTCTGACAATGGACTGATTATGTAAGAACGATATATAATTAGTCGCTTTATACTACTCAGACCTATTGATGTGTCATCTTACCTAATTATTTCATCGTCAGACACTGTCATGTCTGACGATGGACTGATCATGCAAGAATCCTATATAATTAGTCGATATCCTATATTACCTGATCGGTACATCATTAGAATTGACAATAATCTTATAGGACACTGTCATTTCTGATGATGAACTGATTATATAAGAATCCTATATAATTAATGTATATGTCTCAATAGAAGCACGCTACCCAATAGAAGCACACCCGCCATTTCAAGATTGAAAGCACGCACAAATTTACGATCATATTCAGACTGAATGCACATAAAATAAGACAATCCCACTTTATTTCAGAGGCATGACGAAAACAAATCCATGAAATTCTTAAACATTGAATAGACACGCATCCATGTGTGTGCATTCGCGCAGTGCATGTCTATTGGGACATATACGGTACTCGCCTTACACTACTTAGACCTGACAATGTTTAATAGGACACCATCATTTTTTACTATGGACTGCATACAGAAGTACTCTATTTAATGAGCTATAATATACTACTTTTTTTTTTTTTTGGTAAATATTTTTTATTCATCTGAATACATATTTTGTCAGCGCCGGGGCACTGGTCTTCCAGCCGTTGGAGTGGTCGCATTTCATCTATACATAGTGGAAGTGGAATGTGTTGCATTGTGTGCAGCACAACCCATTCTGACATAAAAGAAAGTGGGGGAGCAGCCTATGCTGCATAGTGTACAGCATATGTACTGAACCTAGTGCAAGACATATGCATCAAGATTGAGTGTGCAGTAATGTACACTAGTGGTTAAATCATATGCTGTGTTTGTATATCAGTTAGATTTGGTTTTAATAATGGTTAGTCTTTAAATAGTGCCATGTTGTGCATGTATAGTGGTTTATATTGTGTGCATTGCTGGTTGAAGATGCAGTTATGTAGTGGTGGTAATGGGTCTAAAGTAGGGGTAATGGGTCTCGAGTCATTGAGTTATAATAGTTGTTTTGTCAAATGTGGATGGGGGGGAGGGGTCCATGGGTAGGGGGCGCGGACACACAGGGAGAGAGCAGGCATGAGAGAGGGCGGGCGAAGTCAATGGGTCGTTCAGCAGGTCGTATTATATATTTGCAGTTTTCCCACCACCACCCCACCACACCTTTGACACTTGGTATTATTGGGGGAATGAAAGTACCAGTTGGACAGATATCAGGATAATGTGATGCACATGAACAGAGTGAGTGCATCACAGCAGGGAAAAACTATGGAGCCAACAGGAGGCGATGTCCATTTAAGATATTGCTAGGACTTAAAACCTCAAACACTGACTCACATGTTTCGCAGATATGTAGTATTTCTAGCATAGTGTGATGGTTTTGAGTTTCTGCCATTTTTGGAGAAACATATATGATGATCAGTATTATAATCTATCTGACGTTAGCTTAAAGTAACTAGCATTTGAAACGGCTAGCTTTGGAGATATCTGAATTGAAAACATGCAAACTGAATTTAATGGGTTCTATTAAACTGACTTAGAAGACATTACATCACGATTCCAGTGGTGCGGTGCATTGTGGGATGCGTCAGAGCAAAACGAACCCACGAGAAGCACATGGCACATGCTAATACACTGGGTGCAGCTATGAAATGTGCTAGTTTCAGCTCATCTCAGCTCTTGTTTGAAACATAGAATACCAACAAAAAATATATATACAATAAATTAAAATATTACTCTTTTATCCAGCATTGCATTTTCATCAATATAATCAGCACATCTTATGCCATGTGCATTTAGAGTTAGACAAATCTAGGCACTCAGACTAGTGTTAGAGCCATAGCCAGAGTCAGTTTTATTTATTTTATTCATGTTTTTATGTATATCCTATGGTTGATGACTAATGTAGAAATAGAAAGTGAGTAGGGGTAATCAGATATTGGTTATATATTTCTTTAAAACAAGGTTTTATTGACACATTTGACATTTTAATATTTAGAACAAGAATTACTTCTGGATAATCAATGGTGATGTAAACATCAGCCTGCAAAGTGATTGAAATTGTATGTTTCTTAGCTCAAAATGCTTAATTATGGAGAGTTGTGTCTTAAACATATTCATTATATCATTATATTGCATCCTTCTATCCATGTTTGTGCCAAATTGTTATGTATTTCTATTTATTTTGAATAAAATACCAGTTTTGCCCTAAGCGTATCGGCAAATTCAATGGCTGTACACCTTTGCTTTGCTCCAAACGCCGTTTTCAGCGCATGCGCAGTCGGAACCGTGATGTAGTCTATTCCCTTCTAATTTCTATGAAGCAACAAATGCTTAATACACTAATCAGTATATAAGTTGGGTAGGTACGATCAAATCTAGGTAAGTAATTTGGTCTGAAAAATGTTATGCCTTCTTTTTTCTTTGTTGTTGTTGTTTTACGTCCTAGCAACATATAAGGTCATATCAGAACAGGTACCGACTTGTGTGTGCACTTATGGTGACTTTGTAGTGCTGCCCCACTGGGAAACCAGGCCACCAGCACCATGACCTGATCTGATATCCCACTAAGGCACATTATCCTGACACTGAGCCAACCAGTCCTTGCCCTATCCTAATAATGCTGAACGCCCAGCTATGAAGCAACAAGTATCAATTTTTAAGTCATTGGTTTTACTCGACCAGGATTCGAACACACAAACTCATGGGTTCAGATCTCCCGATCTCCCAAAACAGGAGATGGACACTCTACTCATTTGAAACCATGTCTGGTCATGTTATGCTTTCATCAAACTGTGCAACTTAATATATGTCTACTCTAAGATTCACTTTCTACCATTTTAATATAAGACCAGACAGGATGGCCGAATGAGTTGAGCATCCGTCTCCTGTTTTGGTAGATCGTGGGAGGCAAACCCGTGGGTTCGAACCCTGGTCGAGTCAAACCAATGACGTAAAATTTGATACTTATAGCTTCCTAGTCAGGCACTCGGCATTATTAGCATAGGACAAGGACTGGTTGGCTCAATGTCAGGATAATCTGAATGGGTGGGATATCATGTCATGGTTCTGGTGGCCTGGTCTCTCAGTGGGGCAGCACTATAAAGTCGCCATGAGTGCGCATTGATATGACCTTAGATATTGCCAGGATGTAAAACTGCATCAAAATAAACCGACATTATTAGTGTCTAAACATGAAGTTTTTCATTCATCCCGATGTCTACTGATCAACGTGCCTGAGGTCTGAAAAGCAAAGCAATTTAAAAGACGCCCCATTATCCTATGATACTTATTGCTTCCTAGCTATGACTGGAATTGCATGCAGTTACTATTACGACGAATAGTCAATTTATATTATGCTTCTATTATCGAACAGGTTTTTCATGTGGTTATTATTGCAACTGATATTGTCATTTATGTACCAACAAACTGTAATGAACAGCCGGAAGACCAGTGCTCTGGCGCTGACAAAAAATATTATTCACTGAATAAAATACATTTAGTAAAAAGAATATCGAGCAATAACGGCTAAGGTCAATTGTCATTGACACATACCGGTCAGTAACTTTTACATTGGCGATGTTGATATAGTTCTGAGTGTTGATTTGTTAGTTGCAGATGCCAAGCCTAAAGGTCACGATTTAAAGGTCAACCGCCACTTGTTTGTACCATCCAGCCACAGCTGTGCATGCTGGGAAACACACACTGGAGAAGACCGATGGCTTTTATGCTCTACCTTTCTATATAGGCTGGGCTGTCCAGGAAATGAGTATTTTAGGTTGTCATCTGCAAGTAGGTAATATTGATTGATTCCCACCTTCCACCCCCGCTGTGAATTTGGGTCATATGCCTTGAGTATTCACCGATGGATGTTGCCTAGGCATTATCACAGAAGGCGTAGTATTTGTATTGGAACACTAGATGTGGTATGTTTTATGGATAGAGCTAGCAGATGACATTTAGTGATATGAAGCGATGTCATATATATAGTGAAACCACATTAGATGAAAGAAAAGACGACAGAAATCTTAAATAGGGAGGGACTTGCCCATGGTATCGACCCATTTATTAAAGTTGCATATAGTCCGATGGTTTTGAATTTCTGCCATTTTTCTGAGATAAATATATTTAATTGTTTGTTATAACCTACCTTACTTTAGTTTGAAGTAACTTTCATTTTGAATGGCTAACTTTTGAGATATTTGAAGTGCAAACATCATAAATTGATTTTGGCAAGGATGCAAAAACTCTCACCATATGCTTATGCAGTAACAGGTTCTGTTAAATTGCCTCAGTATGCCCTTCTATGTGGCAACAAATGTTTAATAAGTGCACCAGTATCTTAGTTAGAGATGTAGAATAAAATCTAGGTGAATGTTTTTGTTTTGAAAAGTTGATGCTTCATCGGACTATGCAGCTTTAAATATAGCATGTTGGCTGCGAGATTGAGATACCATAGGGAGATCATCATATGGCAAACCGGGCGCGGTGGCCGAATCGGTAGAGCACAGGCCTCGCGTGCGGAAGATCGGGGGTTCGCGAGTTCAGTTCCCGGTCGAGTCAAACCAATGACTTATAAATTTATACTTGTCGCTTCCTAGCCTGGTACTCGGCATTATTAGGATAGGGCAAGGACTGGTTAGCTTGGTGTCAGGATAATGTGACTGAGTGAGATATCGGGTCATGGTGCCAGCAGCCTAATTTCCCAGTGGGGCAGCACTATAACATTGACATGAGTGCGTACTGACACAAGTCGGTACCCGTCCTGATATGAACTTAGATGTTGCTAGGACATAAAACAACAACAAACACACAAACAAACCATACGGGAAGGTCTAGAAGAAGCTGAGGCAAGCAAACGATCAGTTGTCTCTAGTACTAGTAGGCCCTACGATGGAGATATGAAGGATATGACAAGGAATGGTCAGTTTACTATGTGGATACCGTGACTGAGTCGGATATTGCGTCATAGAACCATCGAGGGTGTGTATCAGTGCAGCAGCACTATAAAGGCACCAGTACTGTACACTGTTAGACATCGATACCGATCCTGGTGGACCCTCAGGTGTTGCCTTGGCTTTAAAGGTCAACATGCACTCGTTCACTCACTCGACCTCTGTCGCAAGTGCAGTAGCAGCATTTGTAATTCATCAGTTTGTCTCAATTAGGGATCAAACCCACAACCTGCCACTTCGCAACTGAACCATTAACCCTTCATATTAACCAGACGGGATGGCCGAATGAGGTAGAGCATCTGTCTCCCATGCTGGTAGATCGTGGGGTCGTGGGTTCGAACCCCAGTCGAGTCAAACCAATGACTTATAAATTGATAATTGTTGCTTCCTAGCCAGGCGCTTGTCATTATTAGGACAGGGCTAGGACTGGTGTGCTCAGTGTCAGGATAATGTGACTGGATGGGATAACAGGTCATGGTGCCGGCAGCCTGGTTTCCCAGTGGGACAGCACTATAAAGTCGCCATGAGTGCGCACTGTCACAAGTCGGTACCCGTCCTGATATGACCTTAGATGTTGCTAGGATGTAAAACAACAACAAACAAACCCTTCCTATTAGGTGTGCACCATGTTCATAGAATGGTCATCATCAATTTGCAGTATCATTCCACTCCCCATATTGATGAGCAACTACCCAATATCATAGTCAGTCATATATTATCCTCATATTGACGGAGCCAACCATTCATTGCCTTATCGTAGAAACTCCAACGGCCAGGGCAAAACAAAAGACAAATTCAGATGTCTAAGTCTTCCCTTTGACTGGGCCACAGAGGGATCCTAAAGCTTGGATACGTTGGCACTTGTAACACTTCCGCCACAGTACAGCAGCTGTGTCTATAGCTGGTCTACACAGAACGACTCGGGCACTCTGCTGCTAGTCGCCAAAGGACACACATATCGTTTTCACCCACCCTCACTACCTCATTATTGCTGTTATTAGCATAATGCTTATATACCTGCTTTTGCATAAGTATATGGCTTCAGAATGCTTAGATGCACACCAAACTTAATTTGTCATGCTTTCACTTCAAATATCTACAGAGTTAGCCAGTTAAAGTTGCATAGTCCAATGGGTTTTGAGTTTCTCTCATTTTCTGAGATAAACATATTAGGGTGATTGTTATAATCTACCCTACTTTCATTTGAAGTAACTTTTATTTTAAATAGCTAACTTTTGAGATATTTGAAGTGCAAACAAGCAAAATTAGTTTTGGCAAGCTTGCCAAAACCATAGGTTCCTGCAGTAATAGGTTTGATCAAATTGCCTCAGTATTCCCTTCTATGTGGTGACAAATGCTTAACAAGTGCACCAACAAATTGATATACTTGTAGAATCAAATTGAAATACTTGTTTTGATTTTGACAATTTGATGCTTCGTCGGACTATGCAGCTTTAAAGTCAAAGGTACTTCAAGCTTAAGTAGGATAGCACTTCAAATACCTACAGAGTTAACAAGATAAAGTCAAAGGTACTTCAAGCTAAAGTAGGATAGCACTTCAAATACCTACAGAGTTAACCAGATAAAGTCAAAGGTACTTCAAGCTTAAGTAGGATAGCACTTCAAATACCTACAGAGTTAACCAGATAAAGTCAAAGGTACTTCAAGCTAAAGTAGGAAAGCACTTCAAATACCTACAGAGTTAACCAGATAAAGTCAAAGGTACTTCAAGCTAAAGTAGGATAGCACTTCAAATACCTACATAGTTAGCCAGATAAAGTCAAAGGTACTTCAAGCTAAAGTGGAATATATTGAACCGATCAACTTAATATAGTTATCTAAAAACAAAGAAAAGAAAAATGACAACCTAATAAACATCGGACGATGCAATTCTAGCTATTGTAGTCTTTCTTGCCTTTTGTTTTCGTGCAATGTCCTTCCTGATGGACCAGTAAAATAGTTGTATTCCTTGATCTCAGGCGATGAATGACGTCAAGGATAAACTGGATCTTCTGTGTTGGAGTGTGGAGGGGAGGGAGAAGGACGGGGGTGGGGTGAGGGAGGGCGTATAGACCCCTTTCAATGTTTATAAACATTGTGTATGCGCACGCAGCTTGGCTGCAGAACGAAGGAACAGTGCCATTGAGTTTGCCGGTACCCGCAGTGCAAAACGCTTATTTTATTCAAAATTAATAGAAATGCAGAAACCTAACCATATAATTTTAATATAATCTGTTCTTTGAATATGTTTTCTCTATGTGTTCCAATCGATTTGTTTCTAGTTGGTGTGGTTTTAGAGATATTTCACTTTTTCTGTAGGAACATTGCTCACGACCATTGACAATGCATTGAGTTTGCCGGTAGCGCAGTGCAAAACGACTATTTTATTCTAAATTAATAGAAATGCAGAATAAATTTAATATAATCTATTCATTAAATATGTTTTGTATATGTGTACCAGGCGGTTTGTTTCTAGGTCGTGTGGTTTTAGAGATCTTTACCTTTTTCTCTAGGAAGATGGCTCACGGCCATTGACAATGCATTGAATTTGCCAGTATCCGCAGTGCAAAACGTTTAATTTATTCAAAATTAATAGAAATGGAGAACCATAACCTTATAAATTTAATATAATCTATTCGTTGAATATGTTTTCTATATGTCTACGAGGCGGCTTGTTTCTAGGTGGTGTAGTTTTAGAGATATTTCTCCTTTTCTCTATGAAGATTGCTCATAGCCATTGAGTATGCAGAGTCTGCAGCCAAAAAGGGCGTGCACTGTCCTAGATACACATGCTGACGTCATATGAAATAGGTCTATTAAGGCAGTTGCGCCTGCGCTTTTACTTCAACGCTGCGACGGTGAATCAAGATAATCACCAAGTGCCGACAGGTGGCAGTGCTGGCTGCAGCAGTTTTGACATTGAACCAGGTTATCTATGTCATGGGCGGCTGGCTGAGCATGGTCCAGACTAGATAAAAGATTCACCCTGTACTTGTAGTACACGGGTGAAGGACAATGTACTCTAAATACAGGCGAAAATAGCTTTAGTATGGAACAGGAACTAGAAACTGTGGTTCCAGGATCAAATGGCCATATATTGGCACAGATTTGGTGAACTGGGAGAGAATGCTAAAAGACAAGATGGCAGCCATAGAACGCCATCGATTTCACTTTTAAATCTTATTAAACTAGATGTTTTATTATATTGTTCAACTCAAAGGTAGCGGGTAAATATAAAAACATATATAAAGAATATATTTTGCTTCTTAAATTAAGCCATTATTCACTCAATTTATTTCCCCAGCATGTCAAAATTCTTCACCAGCTTTTCTAATGGGTTGGTTTTCACCCCTGTACTGTCAGTACGGGATGAATCTTTTATCAAGGTCCATACCTGCCCCCCCCCCCCCCATCTCACAACAACAACAAGAAGGTAAAGTAGTCCTCCCCACCAAGAAGAGAAAAATAATTTTAATAATGTTTAAATATTAATTTTTGGTAGAATATATGAGGAGTTCAGGCGAAAAACCCTGTAAACCCTAATCCAAAAATTGTGATAAACATTGGGGTTTTGCATTCATGTTTGTTTTGTTCATTAGGGGCCTACTTCATAACCATTTGATCACAATAAAAGTCAAATTAGTGAGAATTTAAAATACCCTCAGGTAAAAATCTTTTATTTTAATTCAATGAGTGAGAAATTAAATAACCCTCATGAAAAAATCTGTTATTTTAATTCAATTTTGTTATTGGCGTGTCTTGCGCCTGAACTCTTCATATCAATAATTATCTTGGGAGGGGGGGGGGTATGTTAGTTATTTAAACAGGGGGATTGGATCATGGTGCCAGGGGCTTGGTCTCGCAGTGGGCCCACACTATGAAGTCGACATGAGTGCGCATTGTCATAAGCCGGTACATAATATGCTGATGTAGCATTCGATGTTGCCAAAACGAAAAACCTCAACAAACAAACCCACAACAACAAAAAGTTGGTACCTAATTTAGCTATGTGACATTAAATCTTGGTAACTGCATTTGCTTTCCAAAAGTGATGCTTTCATCTGATTATGCAGGTTTTAAAGCCCTGGTCACAGACACGTTATAGGCCTGTCAGACTACGACGGAATGACCTAACGTGAGACGACGTAGGTGAATTTTGGTCATTACGTTGAGGTACGGTAGGTTAAGTCATTCTAATGTTAGGGAGACGTCGAGATACGTCGAGAGACGTCGGGTTATGTCGAGTAATGGCAGTGTGTGTCAAGGTTTTGGACATGTCCAAAACTTTCAACATAGCTCAACGTGATGCAGTTGCATTGGAATGACGTTACACTCATGCTACGCCGACGTTAGGCGTGCGATAGAGATGCGTCGGCTATGTTAGATCAACGTTGCCTTATGTCAGAGTCACGCACAAGCGGGAGGAACATGCGGCCTGTGCTAAGACAATGTAGGTCAAACGTGTCTGCGTATCGCAATGTTGATCAAACGTGTCTGTGACGCGTGCCTAACATAGCTCAGATGTTTCGCAAATGTGTCCTGATGTAGTTGATGTCGTTGACAAATGTCTAGTGTGCGCATAACCTCTGTGACGTCCTTCTAACATTGTTGAACGTGTTGGGAATGTGGTGTGAATGTGTTGCCTTCGAGTATAAGCTGGACTCAGTTCAGCCCAACGCTAGTCTCTTGGTGGGTTGACGTCGACTCATGTCGGGAAAAACAGTCGAGTCGGACATAGCAATGTTAGGGCGGGCGTGATCATGCCAGCCCGATGCTAAGCTGCGGCTAATGTCACACGCGGTGTAGTTTCGCTAGCCTCACATTGACACAATTAATAATTCCTTTGTCCTCAGTCGTTGAACCACGTTATCACTACGCTATACCGACGTTACTCTCACGCCAACTATGAGACCCGTATTTGCATATTACGCTGAGAATTTCTACTTGTAAAATTTATTTTCACGTTTTCCCTATGCTGGCGCGTTAGTTCGTAGTGTGACAGGGCCATTAGTGAACGTAGTTAAATGTAGTGGAACATAGGATAAATTAACGTGGGTGAACCGTGTTATCACTACGTTAAACTACATTAATGTACGGCAGGTTTTGGTTGATCACCCACCTAATAGTACGGATAAATGCGTTATGGTATGGATCCCGGTACGTTACGGCATGGATCCCGGTATGTCCAACTATCTTGAATGACATTGAACTATGTTGAACTATGTTGAACTACGTTGAACTATGTTACCCTCCACTACATTCAACTATGTTCAACTTTGTCCACTAATGTGACCTTGGCAGAATGGCCAAGGTTTTGTGCGGGTAAAAGTACGCTATGGTATGCTAGAGTATGCTAGAGTATGCTACAGTACATTAAGAAGTACACTAGAGTATGCTAGAGTACGCTAGAATATGCTACAGTTCATTATCATCATGGAGGCTACGTCTGCCTCAAACGTACCTCTCTTTTGAACATGTCCAAAGCTTAAATCGGAACTCACGGCCCACATGCATTATTATCATGTTCTCATCGCGGAGAAGTACAGATGCTGGCATGTTCAACTACGTTCAATTACGTTCAACTCGGTTAGCCTCCACTACGTTTAACTACATTCACTAACGTGTATGTGACCGGGCCTTAAGATTCCTGGAGTACTTACACTTGTGGAATAGGTTTAGAAAAAGAGAGGTGGGTGGATGATTGTGTTGGGAATAGTGAGGGGGTGAGGCTCAGTTTATGACGCATGGAGTGTTTTGAAGGGGTGTTGACCGGGTAAGGTTTAACTAGTGAACTGCGGCATGGGGGTGAGGTGGGTGAGGGGGGCGGGGGGGGGGGGTCCTGAGTGGTTTAGGAAGGCTTCGGTATGTCATGCTGGCAAGCGATCAGGCAGCGCCGCGCCGCGCCCCTCCCCCACCCCTCCATTCTCCCCCCCCCCCCTAACCCCCACCCCTTCCTTTGAAATGGACGAAGGTCAAGTTCTGTTGGCGGGCTTTCACATTGATTGTTTTTGAGGAGAGGGCTAACTTAAGGGTACTGGATTGGTTGCTTCTTGGAGTTTTACATCCTGGCAACATCTACGGTCATATCAGGACGGGTACCGACTTGTGAAAGTGTGCACTCATGATGACTTTATGGTGCTGCCCCACTGGGAAATCAGGCTGCCAGCACCATGACCCGATATCCCACTCAGTCACATTATCCTGACATGGAGCGAACCGGTCCTTGCCCTATCCTATTATAATGCCATGCGCCAGGTTAGGAAGCGACATGTATTAATTTGATGTGTCATTTGGTTTGACTTGACCGGGAATCGAACTTCCGATCTCCCGCACATGAGGCCTGCGCTCTATCGATTTGGCCACCCCGCCTGGTAAGGATGCTGGAGGAAAGAGCTCTTTTCCAAAACACGGTCGATAAACTTGACATTGGCATTTCAAACTGATTTTTTTAATGGAGCTTATCACGTTTTGGAAAAGAGGTCTTTATTGGCTCTGCTTATTCGGCGAAGGTAATAAATGAAAACAAAATAATGGATTAATGCGCATTAGGAAATTTATGTTTTCGTACTAGTTTTGGACACTTTTTGTTTGGGTAAAATCTGCCGACCAACTGACCAAATCCTGACATAAGCATATTCAGCACATAAAGGAGAGGGACAACCAGCCACGTTTGAACTTGTATGAGCCTGTTTGAACTTGCCAGAAATGGACTTTCCTCTTCTCATTTTCACGAGAACTCAGTGTCAGCCAATCCATTATTATTTTAGTAGTTTCTTGTTCAGAAATAGCCACATGTTTATGTATCTTTTGCACAGATTAAAGTGTTTGAAGTATATTT
This sequence comes from Branchipolynoe longqiensis, assembly GCA_030323885.1. Lineage (NCBI taxonomy): Eukaryota > Metazoa > Annelida > Polychaeta > Phyllodocida > Polynoidae > Branchipolynoe > Branchipolynoe longqiensis. The sequence goes on along the minus strand of CM059193.1, from coordinate 44,131,035 downwards.
TTAATTTATCTACATCGACTTCTGTTTAAATCACACAATATCCATACTTAAAGAATGGGAAACTCATCCTGCAAGGATATGCTCAATATGGGACAGTGGTCACCCGTTTTTCCTCCTTTCCTCGCTGTGGACCCTTCTCAATCCTGACCGACTGCCTGCAGCCCTGGCCTACTACACCTACTTCAATACAACCTACCGGTTCGCCAGAGTGCTCAAACCACATAGAATCATAGAACACACCATAAGATCTATTAGTCCAACCTACTACCAGGAACATATCCTAATAATATTTGCCTAAATATATATTTATACTACACATACGCAGAAAGGTGTTTTCATCATGCTTTAATTAAATCATGAGAAATCAGGTGAGTCTATAGACCTATTTCATATGACGTCAGCAGAGGTAATTAGGTCAGTGTGTGCGCTGAATGGCTGCAGGACGACACACTGTAACACTGCAAACTCAATAGCTATGAGCAATCTTCATAGAGAAAGGTTGAAATATCTCTAAAACCACACCACTTAGAAAGAAACTGCTTGGAACACATATAGAAACCATATTCAATGAACAGATTATATTAAATTTATAAGGTTAGGCTTCTCCATTTCTATTAATTTTGAATAAAATTGACATTTTGAACTGCGCATATCGGCAAACTCAATGGCTATGAGCAATCTTCATAGAGAAAAGGTGAAATATCTCTAAAACCACACCACTTAGAAACAAACTGCTTGGAACACATATAGAAAACATTTCCAACGAACAGATTATAAAAAATTCATATGGTTAGGCTTCTGCATTTCTGTTAATTTAAAATAAAATTTACATTTTGAACTGCGTGTATCGGCAAACTCAATGCATTTTCAATGGCCGTGAGCAATCTTCATACAGAAAAAGTGAAATATCTCTAAAACCACACCACCTAGAAACAAACTGCTTGGAACGCATATAGAAAACATTCAACGAACAGATTATATTAAATTTATATGGGTAGGCTTCTGCATTTCTGTTAATTTTAAATAAAATTGACATTTTGAACTGCATGTATCGGCAAACTCAATGCATTGTCAATGGCCGTGAACAATCTTCATACAGAAAAAGTTAAATATCTCTAAAACCACACCACCTAGAAACAAACTGCTTGGAACGCATATAGAAAACATATTCAACGAACAGATTATGTTAAATTTATATGGGTAGCCTTCTGCATTTCTGTTAATTTTGAATAAAATTGACATTTTGAACTGCGTGTATCGGCAGACTCAATGCATTGTCAATGGCCGTGAGCAATCTTCATACAGAAAAAGTGAAATATCTCTAAAACCACACCACCTAGAAACAAACTGCTTGGAACACATATAGAAAACATATTCAACGAACAGATTATATTAAATTTATATGGGTAGACTTCTGAATTTCTATTAATTTTGAATAAAATTGACGTTTTGAACTGGTCATATCGGCAAACTCAATGCATTGACAATGGCCATGAGCAATCTTCATACAGAAAAGGTGAAATATCTCTTAAACCACACCACCTAGAAAGAAACCGCCTGGAACACATATAGAAAACATATTCAATGAACAGGTTATATTACATTTATAAGGTTAGGCTTCTGCATTTCTGTTAATTTTGAATAAAATTGACATTTTGAACTGCACGTATCAGCAAACTCAATGACAATGTGCATTCGTTCTGCAGCCAAGCTGCGCGCGCATACACAATGTTTATAAACATCGAAAGGGGTCTATATTATGTTTGTGTAACCTCTTAGGCAATATAATGTGGCGTCACCTAGCGGGCTAAGTTGGACTTATCTGCATACACAATAAATATACACGAACGCGAACAAACGAAATCCAATACGGGTTATTTTTCATTTTGTTGTGTGTCTTTGTGTGCGTGTTTAATACTGGTTGTCCACTGGGTGGAGGCATACATCCTAGAATACTCGACTGAGAGATGGCCTGTGTAGTTGACCTGAGTAACCAGCTTTGAGCTTATCGTTCTGCCGTCACCCGATAGGCGGCGCGACTATGGACGATGTAAGCAATATGGCGTTTGTAAACAAACACGGCGTCCCGCTCCTCGCCCTCCAAGCATAACCACAGCCGTGTCCACGTTGAGCAGTGCAGAAAGTCTGCTTGGACAGTGGGCATTGTCAGTGTCGGACGCTGTATGTCCATAGACTGATAGAGGGTTACAAGAAGCTGAGGTATGGGTAAAAGTTAGATAAAAGATCCACCTCCCCCACCCCACTTATCCAGATTCGGGGTGAGTGACAACAATGCTTATGTAGCAGTCACACTACGACGACAAGCAGCGGCGACAGCCCTGCGACAGCGACTTCCGGTCTGTCGTCGATTGTCGCCGATTGTCGCGCAGCTGTCGCGCAGCTGTCGCCGCGGCACCTCCGCGACACCTCCAGTTTCTCCACTGTTTCTCGACTGTCGCCGAGTTGTCGCGGGGATTTTGGACATGTTGAAAAACTTCGACGACAGCAGACGACAGCCGAGGTTGCGGCACTGTCGCGGCACTGTCGCGGCACTGTCGCGGCACTGCCGCGGCACTGTCGTTACAGTGTAGTCTTGTCGTTAAGCTGTAGTCGCTTCTCTGTGAGTGAGAATGTGAGTGTGAGTGTGATAGTGAGTGTGATAGTGAGTGTGATAGTGAGTGTGATAGTGAGTGTGATAGTGAGTGTGAGTGTGAGTGTGAGTGTTAGGAAGCAGTTTCCATGAGAAATATGAAGAATGGGACGGTGCAAACATGTAGGTTTATGCGGCGGACCTGTTAGGTAGGTAGGTAGGTGTGGGTTGTTTGTAACCTTACGACGGTTACCGGTTGCAGAACTGCAGCATTATAGAAAGGCTCCGATAGGTCGGCCCAATCTTTGGCTAAGACTTGTCTTCTGCAGGAAGTGGTCTTGTAGAGGAAGTGTTATGAAGGCTGGGACATCCTTCACGACGTAGTGACGACAGGGCGCTGGGTGGCAGCGGATCTCTCCGTGCCGTATGTATGTAGTAGAGCTGTATGGTGTGTGTAGTGTAGTGTAGCACTTGCATTCGGTCAGCAGGGGTTCGAGGAAGGCGGGCAAAGGTGGGAGCAGCGGTCGTTCCAGCAACAAGAACCAGACAGAGAAATCGTAATAGGTCAAGGGCCCCACCCAAGAACACAACAACCCTGGTTAGGGGAAGAAGTGAGCCTGGGAGAAATCGAATGGGCAGAATCTAGGAAAGAGAAATGAGGAGAGTTGAGTCAAAGGACCGTGCCTATCTGCCCTATTGTGACCATCCGGCGAGCCATAGACACGGACAGAGTAAGGGTAGAAAGTGAAAATGCCAGCAGGCACCCCCTCCTGGAACTCTTTTCAGACATATCAAGGAGGTGTCCGGCCGGCAGAGAGGTGATAGAGAGAGGTGTGGACGAAGTGCGGTCCGGATAGCAAGTGGACCTGTTAGGAAGCAGTCTCCATATGATATATGAAGAAATGGGACGGTACAAACATGTGTGTTATCCTATTCGGCGGACCTGTTAGGAAGCAGTCTTCATCAGAAAAATGAAGAATGGGACGGTGCAAACATGGCTCAGTTCAGCAGAGAGTGTGAGTGTGAGTGTGAGTGTGATAGTGAGTGTGATAGTGATAGTGAGTGTGATAGTGAGTGTGATAGTGAGTGTGAGTGTGATAGTGAGTGTGGGTGTGATAGTGATTTCTTTTGAAGACTGCTTCCTAACAGGTCCGCCGCATAGTCTAACACACATGTTTGTACCGTCCCATTTCTTTATTATAACCAAATTATAGATAAGTATTCATATTTCTGTGTGTCTGTGTGTGTGTCTGTGTGTGTGTGTCTCTGTGTCTATGTATGTGTGATAAACCACACACACTCACACTCACTATCACACTCACACTCACTCTCACTATCACACTCACTATCACACTCACTATCACACTCACTATCACACTCACTATCACACTCACACTCAATATCACACTCACCATCACACTCACTATCACACTCACTATGACACTCACTATCACACTCACTATCACACTCACTATCACACACAATCACACTCACTATCACACTCACACTCACTATCACACTCACTATCACACTCACTATCAGACTCACTATCACACTCACTATCACAATCACTATCACACTCACTATCACACACAATCACACTCACTATCACACTCACTATCACACTCACTATCACACTCACTATCACACTCACTATCACTCTCACTATCACACTCACTATTACACTCACACTCACTATGACACACACACTCACTATCACACTCACTATCACACTCACACTCACTCTCACACTCACACTCTCTGTGTGTGCGATAAAGCAAGCTAAACTGAGCCATGTTTGCACCGTCCCATTCTTCATATTTCTCATGAAGACTGCTTCCTCACAGGTCCGCCGCATAGTCTAACACACATGTTTGGACCGTCCCATTTCTTTATTATAACCAAATTATAGATAAGTATTCATATTTCTGTGCATATGGTAGCATAGACACACACACAGACACTGTCGTCCCGCTGTCGTCCCGTCTGTCGTCCCGATGTTGTCGGGCTGTCGTCCAGATGTCGTCCGATTGTCGTCCAACTTGGCCCGAATTTGCATATGTCGTCCGGTTTTCACAAAATCCAAGTCGCTGGGCTGTCGTCACCCCCTTGCCGTCGTAGTGTGACTGCTACATTATATTCGAGCCAAAACTGCTTCAATTTGAATGAACTCTGAATGTGGTGATTCCAGTGTCCAGGTTATATCCATATATCCACATTGTATGTGGCATGCGGTATGCGAATGGCATGATTCCTTACACGTGGCATGCGGCATGCGGCATGCGGCATGCGGCACACGACTGGCTATATTTAAAAAATAAAAATAAACAAGTATACTCAATACTGCACTGTATATGACCTAATATTGCATTTATATCTATGTACCTCTTAGTACGTCACGTGGGGGTTCCTACCTTTATAATTACCAAATTATAGATAAGTTTTCATATTTTTGTGGCTCTGGTAGCATTTTTACCAACCCGAACCCCCACCACCACTACTACCATATGTTTCCCCTCAGCACCCTTGTGTGTGACCGTTCCGTAATGCTCAGTCACCTCTCCTCGTCTAAAACTAATGGACAAGTGCGACTGATGTTTCTATTCGCACACCGCATGCTGCATGCCGCACCGATCGCTACAGGGACCGATTGAGTTGACACATGCCGCATGCCGCATACTGCGTGTAAGGAATATAGCCCATAGGCTTCAAGGCGTTTCGATTTTTTTGTCGCATTCGCATTCGCATTCGCATACCGCATACCGCATGTAAGGAATGCACCCTTTAAAGTTTAGAAACTGAGACAGAGAATTAAAAAGAAAACAAGATGGTGGCATTTGAATGCTTTCAGTTCAACTTTTAAATTGCATTAATTTGATTATTTCATCAATTATTCAATCAAAGATAGCGGGTTAATATAAATGATAATTTGACCTACATATTTAGCACATTGGATTGCAAAAATCATGCTGGTATTTCCAATAACCTAGCCTTCCAACAGTTTTTCAAATGGCTTGAATTAACTGATTAAAACCATGTCTAAATCCACATGAAACACTGTTTTGATTTGAATCAATTGTAAATACGAGGTGGAGCTCCTGGCTCCAGCATCCAGTCTTTATCCACAGAGAATGACAAAAAAAAGACAAGATGCTGACCACTAAATTCTCTTGATTTGACTTTTAAAATATATGAATCCACATGATTTCATACATTATTCACCTCAAAAGTGGCGGAATATGAGAGATAATTTGAGCAATATATGTTGTTAATTAGATTGCAAATGGATGTGTTTATTTCCATAATCTAGCCATCTGACACTTTTTCTAATGGGTTATTTAGCAGCCCTGTCACGGAGAGTGATGTGGGAGGAGCGGGACGTAGCCCAGGCGGTAGAGTGTCCACCTCTGAAGGTTTGGGTCATCTGATCGAATCCTGCTCAGTGGACCCATTTGCAGTTTGGGCTATTTTCCGTTCCAACCAGTGATCCACAACTTGCTCATCAAATGTTGTGGTATGTGCTGCCCTGTCTGTGGGAAAGTGCATATAAAAGATCCATTGCTGTTTATCGGAAAGAGTTGCCTATAGCCGTGTTTACACGGGCAATTCTAAACCAATTTAGACAAATCGATTTATATGAAGCGATGTAGTGGCGCATTTACACGGACCGAGTTTGAAAGTGTGTCGGCGCTGGGAACCAGCAGCCTTAGTGGTGAGCCTGTAGCCGGCGAGCACTGCTATTTTACACTATCGCCGCCTGGGAACCAGCTGTATGGATTCATATAAACCACCTCGCGACCCGGTATACATGAAGTGTTTCATATGAATCGATTCAGCCCTAAAACGACATAGCGTCGCGTTTACATGCCAAATGTAAATCGATCTAGACAACTGGTTTTATATGAAGTGTTTTAACTCGCCCGTGTAAACACGGCTTATGTGGTGGCCACAGGTTTCCTCCAAAGAAATATGTTAGAATGACATATGCTTGACGTCCAATAGCCGATGATAAAAATCAATGTGCTCTAGAGGTGGCATTAAATAAAACAAAGTTTCCTTGAGAATGCTGTGGGAGTAATTAAGTGCGCCATTGTTTTAGATAAATATAATATTGGTGTAGGATTGTTGAAGTGGAGGAGAATGCCACCATGCCAATATGGTTTTTATCCATTAAAGTTTTAAAGTATATTAACTTTGGCGATTTCATAAAGGCTGCAATCCAAGAATGGGGTTCGATTTATGATATATGAGTATGTGAAGAAAAGATCAAAATTAGATTGGATATAAAAATTCAAACGCGATCGGACTATGCAACTTGAAAGTCATCGGTGTTACTCGACTGGGAACCAGACAGGTTGGCCGAATGAGTTAGAGCGTCCATCTCCCATGTTGGTAGGTCATAGGATCGTGGGTTTGAACCGTGGTTGAGTCAAACCGATGACGTACAAATTGATACTTGTTGCTTCCTATCCTGGCACTCGGCATTATTAGGATAGGACAAGGACTGGTTGGCTCAGTGTCAGGATAATGTGACTGAGTGGGATATCAGGTCATGGTGCTGGTGGTCGGGTCTCCCAGTGGGACAGCACTATAAAGTCACCATGATTGTGCACTGTCACAAGTTGGTACCCGTCCTGATATGACCTTAGATGTTGCTAGGACGTAAAACAACAACAAACAAATAAACAAACCGGGAAGTAGAGATGGCGAGGTAGAATACGAAAAGAACAAAGGTAGCTACTTATGTGTTAATACTTTGCCTAGAGTGGTACTCGAAACCACATTTCTGCCATTCCAGGACGAGTGTCCTACCCTTGAGCCTATGGAATGCACTTTTCTGCCATTAATCACCACGGCAATAGAAAGCGTATGTCTGTGTATATGTGTGTGCATGTGGAAGGGGTAGGGCAACAGTACGGAAGAGCTCTTTTCCAAAACGTGATATGCGTCAATCCAAAAATGGGTTTGCAATGCCAATACCAATAACATTTAGATCATGTTTTAGAAAAGAGCTCTTTATTGGCATTGCAAACCCATTTTTTTGATTGGCGCTTATCACCTTTTGGAAAAGAGCTCTTTAGCTATTTATTTCACTTCAAATGATGTTTGCACGCAACATTTTATCCAATCGTTATTCAGCCAGTGAGACAAAATATTGGACAAATTAGGACATTTGCAAAATTCACAACCCATATCCCATGTATTGGGGTTTTACGTTCTAGCGACATCTGATGACATAGGAGAAGGAGTACTGACTTCAAATAAGTGAATATGCAGTCATCGTGGTTTTATAGTGCTGCCCCTGTGGATACCGTGTTGCTCCAATAGCGCACTGAGTCACGTCAAGTAATTAAATACAATATTTGATTTGCTCAATATCAGTGTAGATACTTCTTGCACTTCCGACCTCAATATTCTTGAACTAAGGTACTGACCTAGATTTAATCTTACGCATACAACTTCGATACTAATCCGCTGATTAAGCATTTATTCATGCACCGAAGGAATGCGATGTCAAATTACTGGAAATCTTCACCGTTGAAGGTATGTAAACCAAAATTAATTGTCTTTGCTTTCACTTCAAATATCCCCATATATCCTAAATTAACTGGCTAAAGTAAAAAGAATTGTTTTTCAAATTAAAGTAGCATAGAGAATACTGAGCAATCTTAATATATTTATATAAAAAGATAACATGGCAGAAACTCAAAATTATTTTGAATAAAAGTAACATAGACAATGCTGAGCAGTCTTAATATATTGTTCTAAAAATAATACGGCAGAAAGTCAAAATTATTTCGAATTAAAGTAACGTAGCCAATGCTGAGCAATCTTAATATATTTATCAAAAAAATAGTATGGTGGAAATTCAAAATTATTTCGAGTTAAAGTAATTTAGACAATGCTGAGCAATCTTAAAATGGTTGTTTGTTGTTGCTTTACATCCTAGCAACATCTAAGGTCATATCAGGATGGGTACCGACTTGTGACAGTACGCACTCATGGTGATTTTATATTGCTGCCCCACTGGGAAATCAGGCCGTCGGCACCAGGACCCGATATCTCACTCAGTGACATTATCCTGACACCAAGCTAACCAGCCCTTGCCCTATCCTAGTAATGCCGAGCACCAGGCTAGGAAGCGACAAGTATAAATTTTTAAGTCATTGGTTTGACTCGGCCGGGAACCGACCTCCCGATCTTCCGCACACGAGGCCTGTGCTCTACCGATTCGGCCACCGAGCCTGGTTCCTTCTTAAAATGTTTTTCTATAAAAGAAATATGGCAGAAAATCAAAACTATTTCGAATTAAAGTAACGTAGACAATGCTGAGCAATCTGAATATATTTGTCATGGGGGGGGGGAGGTGATGAAAATGGGAAATATTGCGCCTAGAGCGGGACTCGAACCCACATCTCTTTGCATTCCGGGCCGGTGTGCTAACCATTACACCACTTAGGCTGCCTGATATCCAGGTCTTCTGGAACAGAGACAGTGGGTTATAATGGGCATTGACTTGAACTGTAACTTTACACTCCATGGTAAACAGCACAACACACTACATCTTACATTCTTAGCTACAGTCTGGGCTTAACTTTGCCACGTGGCATTATCACTCAAACTATCATCCCACCTGAGCAGAAAGATTGATTGATCGGTAGTTGCGTTACGCCATATTGACAGCAAAGGTCATATTCATGGCAAGAAGTGCTAAAATTGTATTCTGTTGTATTATTATTTAACCATTTCTCTTACACATAATATATAGCGAATGGTAGACAGGAAGTGTGAACACTTATTTGTCTAAATCATTTCCATTAACATTTCTGGTGCGTGTTGTCCGGTCGGCTGGCCGGTCCCTTGTGAGCAGGACGCGGCCAGGGGTCACGTGGTGGGTTTTGGCGGGCGCGAGCGGTTGCGTCATGAACTGCGCCCCTAAATGCTAGGGATACCCGGAGGTGGCGCCACCGTAGCACTGAAGGTTTTGAAACTAGGCTGAAGAGTTAAAGTTGTATAGTCCGACGATTTTGGGATTTTATCATTTTCTGAGATAAATAATTTAATTCATTGTTATAATCTATCTTACTTTGGTATCATGTGTCTTTGATTTATATTGCAGACTTTTGAGATATTTGATGTGCTAACATGCCAAATTAATTTTGACAAGCACGCCAAAACTCTGACACCATAGGCCACTGGCATAAAACAAGCCGAGCACCCCCTAACTACTCACACCCTGACCAGACCCCTCCATGGGACCGGTTGGCTCAGTGTCAGTATGATGTGACTGGGTGGCATGGGATATCAGGTCATGGTGCCGGTGGCCTGGTTTCCCAGTGGGGTAGCACTATAAAGTCGCCATGAGTGCACACTGTCACAAGTCGGTGCCCGTCCTGATAGGACCTTAGATGTTGCTAGGTCGTAAAACAACAACAAACAAACCGCTCGAGGGTCCAGGCTAATCACATCAGACACTCCACCACATACCATCTCCTGACTCCAACTCCTCAGCATACCACAGGCCCAATACACCTGCCAATCCCTTCCTCCCCCACAGGACGCCACTCCCCCCTCCTCTAGGTCACTTCTCGTCGCACAGCCGACCACCTCGCACCTCTTCTCGACCCATCCACCCCTCCGCCTGAGTTGGTGGATACCTATTTCACCGAATAAGACAAATAACTCTTAAAACTAAAAATCCTCAGTGCGAGTGAAGCTTCCCGCGTCCGTTGCGGGCGGTGCAGGGCGGGATGGGGTGGTGAGGGGGGGGGGGGGGGGGGGGGGGGGATGGTGACGCCATCAGTCACAATGTCGAGAAGGAGGCAAAACATAGAATAATCAGTACATTATTAAAATATATAATGATATTAATTCCCCTCCTTGCCTTTATACTCGCATAATGCGTTATACATGACTGGTTGAGTCAAGCCAATGACTTAAAAATGTATACTTGTCGCTTCCTAGCCAAGCATTCGGCATGATTCGGAACGGGCAAGGACTCGTTGGCTCAGTGTCAGGAGAATATGACTGAGTGGGATATCAGATCATGGTGCTGGTGGCCTGGTTTCCCAGTGGGGCAGCACTTTAAAGTTGGCATGAGTGTGCACTGTCACAATTCGGTACCCATCCTGATATAACCTTAGATGTTGCCAGGACATAAAACTCCAAGAACCAACCCTTGTACATCTGTCTTCGTTTATCCCTGTTACTATAACAGGTGCATTACCTACTGCATATTCAGGGCAGCGCCGTCCATTCAACTTATCCACTGAGTGGGACGTAGCTCAGGCGGTAGAGTGTTCACCTGTGAAGCTGTGGGTCAACCGATCGATCCTGCTCAGTGGACCCATTTGTAGTTTGGGCTATTTTCCATGCCAACCAGTGGTCCACAACTGGTTCATCAAAGGTTGTGGTATGTGCTGTCCTGTCTGTTCGAAAGTGCATATAAAAGACCACTTGCTGCTTATCGGAAAGAGTAGCCTGTGTGGTGGCTGCAGGTTTCCTCCAAAGAAATATGTCAGAATGACCATATGTTTGACGTCCAATAGCCGATGATAAAAATCAATGCGCTCTAGAGGCATCGTTAAATAAAACAAATTTCTTTTTCAACTCATCCACATACATGAGCGGCCTCCGAGCCAAAGTTGCTCTTCTTACCTGGTAATATAATCATGGTTGTCCCAACCCTTTCGTCTCGTTTTATGTTACCATGCCAACAATGACAATGTGTCTTGCCAAAAAGGACTTATGTATATGGGTCGTTCTCAGAAACTGTATACCACATATTTGGTTTCCATGTTATCTTGCTAATGATTTTGAGTCTTTTTTGTAGGTAGTAAGTCAAATAGTTATTATTGATTTTGCGTATTAAGTATGTTAGCAATACTGTATGTATTTAATTTATCAAAAAAAATGTATCGAAAATATGCTTATATGATTTTGTGCCAAAGTAAAAATGTGAAAATGTGCATAACAACACCATGCACCTACCCAACGGGTGAGTTTTTCAAATTTTCTTTTGTAGGACACAATTAGTTTTGCTTAACTGTAATCAATAAAATCATATTTGAATTTGTTGTGTGTATTAAAATTATTTTATATATGTGCATTAAAAAGATGTTATGGATGAATTGTAATGACTGTTTCAATTTGTATGAGATCAAAATCAAAAAGTTGAAAAAACTACATTTCAACTCTGACATATGTACAACATATAAACTTTCATATGAATATGGATTCTTTTATTATTTGGAATGCATTCTGCTATTATTTGGAATGTTTTCACTTTTGGTTTCCATATCATAGAAGTGGTACACAGTTTGTGAGAATGACCAATATGGCATGGGGGTGGGTTAGATCGGTTGTGCTGTAAATGGGACATGGATTCGTCGTCTGTCAGAGAAGGCTGTCCCTGCCAGATTCAACTGCCACAAGCATCCATTTTGGATATCAGTATACAGACACAATTTATAGTTTGTTTGTTGTTGTTTTACGTCCTAGCAACATCCAAGGTCATATCAGGATGGGTACCGACTTGTGACAGTGTGCACTCATGGTGACGTTATAGTGCTGCCCCATTGGGAAATTAGGCCGCCATCACCATGACCCGATATCCCACTTTTTGGGTGGGTAAATGAATGTTGTCTTCCAGTGCAGGCTGCCAGCACCATGACTCGATATCCCACTCAGTCACATTATCCTGATACTGGGAAAACCAATCTTTGTCCTATCCTATTAATGCTGGGCACCAGGCTAGGTAGTGATAAGTATCAATTGTATAAGTCATTGGTTTGACTCGGCTGGAATTCGAACTCCCGACCTTTCACAGGAGAAGCACACGCTCTACCAATTAGGCCATCGCGTCTGGTACAATTTATATATATATATATTTTTATATGTGTGTGTATTTTCCAGCAAATCATTATGATCATGAGTCAACACATCTTGGATTCCTTTCTTTCACTTAATAAATACCAAGATATAGCTACATTGCTAAATAGTTTAATAGCTAGAGATATATAGAGATAGATATAATTAAGTATATTTCTGTCTATTGGGCTATATATATACATATATATACGTTCATATAGATTTATGTGTTATGTTGACCTGGCTTTTTAATAAGAAATATCAACACACGCAGCAACTATAAATTAATGTTCTTGAAAAAAGAAGAGAGAAAGACAAAGGAAGAAAGAAATGTTTAAAGACAATTCTAGAATCATGCAATACCATGTGATGCATATTCACTAAGTGCATAGTACTTTTTTTTAACTGGAATTGTATGCAGTTACTATTACAACTAATAGTTCATCTATATTATGTTTCTATTATCGAACAGGATTTTCATGTGGTTATTATTGCAACTGATATTGTCATTTAGGCCCTATGTACCAACAAAATGTACTGAACGGCTGGAAGACCAGTGCTCTGATGCTGACAAAAGGAATTATTCACTGAATAAAATACATTTAGTAAAAAAAAAAATGTAACCCTAAGCATGTGTAAATCTAAATCTAGAAGGATCTAGTTTTAGAAATATCTAAACCTTAATGTAGAAAATGTCAACTTTGTCAGCATGAGGTTGCTTCACAGGCTTGCAGACACTTAGTACTGGACCTTACCTATTCTGTATTCCTGCTATGAACCGCCACAAATAAGGAAAACATAAATAACTCAAGAAACAATTATCATCACAGTAACTATCTAGAGTTGTCTAGATCTAAATATAGACGTCTAATACATATTTTTAGAGGAACAAACCACACAATAATAGGTTTATTAAACTGGCAAAGAATTTAAAAAGATACACACATAGCTTTTGTATTTTGATTCTGCTTTCCAGTATTTGTGCGCTCACTTCTTTGAGTGTTGGTGCTACCAACTACATTCATTCTGAAGTTCCAATAACAACACAAGTTCTTGGGATTGCCGTCAGATGGCGGGCTGGTGGTGGAAATCGGCTATAGCACAGTAACGGAAATCGGCTATAGCACAGTGACACCTTCTTGAAAACATACTCAAATACTCATGCTCAACTCCATGGAGAGAACATTCCTGCTTGATCTTTTCAGAAACATGACTAGAAATGGTGGTATTCTGTTTTCACTGATTACTTTATTACCGAATAGCAAACAACAATGTCTACTGGCGGTGACGTATTTTACCGTTCTGCTCAGATGTTCCTATTCTTGGATATATAATATATGTTCTTGAATATAGAATAGATGTTATTGGATCAATAGTGGACCGGACGGGGTGGCCAAATCGCAAAGAGGCATGGCTTCACGTGCGACAGGTCGGGAGTTCGAATCTCGACCGAGTCAAACCAATGACTTGGAAAAATTCATATTTGTAACAACCTATCCTGGCACTTGGCACTTGGCATTATGAGCAATGGGTAAGGACTGGTTTGCTGAAAGAATATATCTCACCGTGGTATTCATGGTCAAAAGGCATGATAAGAAGGTAGAGAAGACCATAGTCACTTTCTAGGTAGAAATTGAACAAGAAAACATTAAAAATACTATAAAATCATCAAGATGAAGTTTGTCAGTCATTGCGCCATCATTATAATAGGTGGGAAAGTGTTGTTTTGAGGTTTCATATTTTATTTGAGGCTTTTTTTTAAATAAAAAATATATGCAAGTCGGGGCATTGTCAGGCGGGACAGGGACGCTAAACAGGTATTTTTTTATCTGGCCTTACTACTAGGACTAGAAAACCAGCTGGCACACATCCAACAACCATTTTCAAACTAAGTAGATCGTATTGAACAAAGAAGGTGAACACAATTATTAGATGAATTTGTTAATCCTCATACTATGCATTTACCGGTGGTCCAGATTATTTTAATTATAATAATAATAAATAATTTTATATACATTTCTGATATTTCTTTGGAAACAAGACAATAAAGCATAGTGGAACTATCTGATTGACACTGAAATGGCCTCTTTCCTAAACATAAACTAATCAACTGTATCCAAGCCAAAACATTCTGTGCTATACCCAGAACATGAAGCCTTACATATTGCCATGGCGTTTTGAACATCACAAGACACTGCATAACTAAGATAATCTTTTTTAAGCTCTTCAGCACCTCCGCTGCTAGTAAGTATCTTTTGTAGGGTCTTTTTCTCGTTTCTTCTTTGACTTTTCTTCTGGCTAGAATGAAGTCCGTTGTTGGTGCTCCCTTCACCAGCCAGTTTTGCAAGCTTTCCCAGTGTTTTCAAATGTTTGTGGGGTTGTGGAAGCTCACCTATCTTCTGAGCAGCAAGCATGCAGCGGAGCTTAGCATGCAGTGCTGGGTCATTCTTCCTCAAGCATCTCTTTGACTCTTTGCTGAACTTGATGAAGCGCTCGGCACACCTTTCTTGTGAAATCTCCTCAACGACTATGCCAATCAGGTGTTTACGCTGAGACTTGTGGTCAATAGTAAGTGCCATGAAGAAAGCTGTATGACACCAATCGCTCTTCACAAAACAATCACTTAAAACGACCAGTATTCTTTTACTTGTGTCTACACAATGGATAATGTTGTTAGCGATATACGGGTTATACTTCAAGCTAGTGCAGCGCTGTGCAACTTTGTAGTTGTGAGCCTTAAGCCATGGCAGCAGTTCCTGAATTGCATAATCCTTGTCCTGCTCAGCGTACACGAGGAAGACATCAAAAAGACTTTCTTCTTCGCTATTGCAATCCTCGAAGTCAAAGGATTGCCACCGAAAAAACCTGAACAGCTGTTGTCTGTAAAGTAGGCCTACACAGGAAGCAATCACAGTAATCATTACAATAATGATCACAACAACCACACTCATAGGTGCACACACATGGAGGCCTGACATATCTGTTATCACATCACCTTCATACAAGCGTCCGCTTTCATTTAGCTGAAGTACCTTCTTGACCCGTCTTCTTTTGGGCACTCTGCACTCAGTATTTGGTACTCCGAAAACATTACTGGACTGATTACTCTCAAGCGACCTTGGTGATTGCTTCACATCGCAATCACATTGCGATTGGTTTCCCTGCATGGGAAGCTCTCGAAAAGGACTCTTGGTCACGTAGTCCAGGTAGTCGCGGTTGATATAGCACATTTCTTGAACCTTAGACAGTTTCATCAAAGCTGTCATGGACTGTGAGCGCAGATGCATGTTGTTAGAATTGAAGCACACTAGTCCTGTTTGTGTGTAATATTCAAGAAGGTTGTGTGTACCACCTATGTCAACAATGTGATCATCCAGAAAGTTCACATTACAGACATCATAGTCATGCCGAAGAGACCTTCCCAAATTTGTAAACGGTGGAAATGATTTGGGCAGCTGGGTGAAAGTTGTGTCTTGGTAGCTAATCTGAAGGAGCTTTCTGCTGGGGTCTTGGTGTTGTATGCATCGCTGTGGGAATCGATCTCTCATTTGGAGGAAGATGTTTCTTCGAGTGGCAGCAGTTTCGCGAATGACGTTCGTTGCATTGGGAAGGATCGGTTCGGTGATAGTTGGTATGATGGTGATGATGACGGAAAGAATCAGCAAAGCCACAAATGTGCACAACATCATCAAGCTGCAGACATTCATCGAAGCCATCTTGTCGGATCACCTAAGTCAGCTACAATGAATTACAAGCAGACACCATTATTGCAATCTATCAGGAAAGGTGAAAGAACACATAGATGCATATTTCAAAGATAATATAATATTGTCAAACATTTATCTAGATTTGATCCTATGTATGTAACTTAGATGGAATACTCATCCCATTGGATTTTCCCCTTTGAGACTATTAAAACTTGTTGCTTTTAAGAAGCAGTAACATGACCTATTAGTCTTAGCATAGTAATGGTGTATTGTGCTTCAATTCAAATGATGCGCTCACACAGATTATTTTGTAAGATTTCACTTCAAATGTCTTCAAGGTTAGACAATGTTCAAATAGGTTACACTGCACTAAAAATAGAGTAGCTTATAACTTTGTCAATCTAATATATACTTAACTAAGCAAAATAAGAAAAAAAATAGTACTAATGGATTACGCAACTTTAGGCAAGCGCTTAAACTGTAGCTTAAAAAGAATACCAGCGCATTAGTCTGCACTGACTTATCAGGGAAGGGGCCACATAGACAGGGGGATGAGGGTAGGGTGATTGCATCAGGGACCTTGGGTAGTGTAATTGTTAGCACGCTAGCCCTGGAATGGCAAGAAATGTGCCTTTGAATGTTCTTCTAGGTGCAATATTTTCCATTTCCATCACCCTTACGATACTAATTTTAATAATAAATTGAATCTTTTTTTTTTTTTTTGTAGCTAAAGCTGAAAACCGACAATATCAACTCAATCCAAAAACCAATATAGTTTGTCATCATCCACTGTGACCTATATATCCTGGCAGAATTGTTCCCAAAAATATTTCAGTTCGCTCACTTCCTGATAATCATCCTCAGGAACTACGGTGAGAATGTATTACAGAGGAATGCAGTTGGGCATCTGACAATAAAAATACTTGTGTCATGGGGTGATGAAAATGGGAAATATTGCACCTAGAGCAGTATTCGAACCGACATTTCTTTCCATTTGGGGGCTAGCATGTTAACCATTACACTACCTAGGCTCCCTGATGCAACCACATTATCCCATGCCTACTAGTCTTTGTGGTTCCTTGTCTGAGGGATTGCAGCCTATAACACTAGCCCTAATAATCAATAGGAGGGCATATATTATTTGAATCAACACAATGATATATTTATTATATCTATTATTAATACTATGTTATAAAGCATCAGATGAACCTGATCTTAAACTGAAGTGTAGGGAAATAGTTTCCACATTCTTAGTTATTAAAGAAATGTCACCACATTGAACAGGTATGGTTTATCATTGGGTTCTAAAGCTGTCTGCTATTCTTAAGGTGTGTTGTCAGGATGTAAAACCCCCAACTACCAAACAAACAAAAGCATAGAGGTAGAGTGTAGCACTGGGTTGTTTGACATTCCCAAACTGTATTGAGAGCAATACAGAAGAATGTTAAAAATTCACTGGACAGCAATGATAAGCAATGTGGAGGTCCTAACAAGAATGAAAATAAAGAGACAGATAATACAAACGATCAAAAACAGAAAAATTAAATACTTTGGCCACATGATACGACACCAGGAATCACAGAGAAGAATACTGGAAGGGAAGATAGAAGGGAAAAGACCACGAGGGAGAAGGAGAACAACATGGATGGACAACATCACTGAGTGGACAGCAATGAGCTATGCGGAATGCGTGAGAGGAACGAATGACAGGAAGAGATGGAGGTCCATTGCAGCCAACCTTCTTCGAGAAGACGGCAACCATTGATTGATTGATTGATTGATTGAGAAACCAAGACAATTCTAATTTAGAAAGAAATAGGGATGAGCTCTCAGAGTGGACAACTTGACAATCAAACAAATTATATCATTAAAATGGGGTTGAGGAGTTCTTGGTGGTTTCGATGAAGAAAATATTCCCATTAGCATTTTTATAATATTAAATTGAAATTATAAAATAGAAAATACAGATGATCTTATTTTGCTGTAACATCGTGATGCTTGCGTTGTGGAATTAGTCATTTATTTTAAAGTTGCATAGTCCGATGGTTTTGAATTTCTGTATTTTTTTCTGAGATAAATATATTAGATTGATCACTAGTATCTACTTTACATTAGTTCAAAGTTACTTTTATTTTAATTTGTAAACTTTTTAGATATTTTGAGTGCAAACATGGAAAATTAGTTTTGGCATGCTTGCCACAACTCTGACACCATAGACTTCTGCAGTAAGAGGTTATGTTAAATTGACTCAATATTGCCTTCTACGCAGAAACAAATGCTTAATAAGTGCATCAGTATCTAAGTTAGATATGTAAAATCAAATCTAGATAATTGGTTTGGTTTTGACAATTTTATATTTCATCGGACTGTGCAGCTGTAATTGAGGAGCCACTTTGGTCTGTTCTATTAATCAGTTTTATTAGGATCAAAATCCCATACATACTTAATTAGAAATAACCAGAAATATTAGCAAATCGTGACGTATGCCGTCATATAAGCTATTACTTTAATATGCGCGCAGGGGTATGAGTAGTTGTTTTAACAGTCTACTAAAGACTGAGCAGTGGATGTGGAGGTGGGTGTGGGTGTGGAGTGGGATTTACTATGCCTATGTGGTGTGTTCATCTGTTACCACCATGTTGTTCCAATAACCTTTCTTATTAATGGTTATTAATCACACACACGTTTGGAATACCTGGAAAAGTATGTCCATATTTCCCCAATCTGGAGTCAAGTTTTATGTATGCAGCACGTTGTTTAAATGGTTTATTACACAACAGCTTCATAGATAGACTGCACATAATTATTATTCATGTAGATTAAACGATACATTGTAGAAGTGTTCGGTATCATTGACAGTTGTTCTTAATTAGGGCATAATAACAACCATAATAATGTACATCCTTTCTAGCCATTATTGAATTGGTTACTCCATGTTACCGTGAGCTAAACATTATATATATTGTATATACATTTCATATATTATATAGACAGTAAAACCTCTCTAAATGGACCGACCATGGAACCAACTTTAAATGGTCCATTTAGGGAGTTGGTGGGTTTACAGAGATTTGTTTATCATTACAATGGTTATATTGCATGGCCGATCGTTTGGGACCCAAATAAGTCGATCGATTTAGGGGAATGGTCGATCTGTGGATGTGGTCGAGAGGTTTCACTGTACTGTTCTCATATTATTAAATATGTGTGCATAAATATGCAGGGTGTATATGGCATATAGATAGTGTATTTAAAAGTACCAACACCATTATTCCTGGCCTACCACCCTAGTACATTTTTGGGTGTTTTTTTTGTACATTAGTTGTTTAAGCAGGGGAAATTCCACTGCTCCTTGCCCTATCCTAGTAATGCTGAGCGTATAGCTAGGAAGCGACAATTATCAATTTTCAAGTCATCGGTTTGACTCGACCAGGATTCGAACCCACGATCTACCAACACGGGAGACGGACGCCCTAACTCATTCGGCCATCCCGTCTGGATGGCCGAATGAGAGTCGTTGCCTCAGAACTATGTGCAATCAATGTGTTGTGACACTGGCCCCTAGATACCAGATCCAATCAACTCTCAGACCTATTCAAAGGACTTTAATTCCTGACACTTCAAATTGAATATGATGGACATACTACGTATCACGGGGGAAATATGTCCATACAAACCGAAAAGACTTGTTTAAGCCCATTCTAATAATGCCAGTTAAATAATAAACAAGTTGTAGACTGTGACAGCTCAGCCCTATTTGTGTCTATATGAAAACTGTTGTGGTTTCTCAATAGAGTTTGAGAATGCCAGACAGCCTGAGACCCAGTGGTACACCCTACCTCTATCTTTGTTTGCATTTTACTTCCTGGCACCGTGTAAGGTCTTATCAGGTCAGGTATCGACTTATGACAGTGCACACTCATTGCGACTTTGTAGTGCTGCCCCACTAGGAGACCAGCCTGCTGGCACCATGACCTGATATCCCACTCAGCCACATTATCCTGACACTGAGCTAGCCAGTCATTGTCCTATCCTAGTAATGCTATGGGTCAGCTCAGTTGTGAACCATGCAAATTCAGGCTTCATACGGGTTTTTTTTTTTTGTGGGTTTAAAAAATATATAAAACCATGACCAACTAACATGGTAAACTATTTATGAATGGCATCTGGAAATTTGTCCACTGAATACACGTACATCAATCCGTGTGTTACCTGATTTTTCACAACTCTATAAGTAGGACACCTATGAGGCTATGTAGAGCCTATATTTTCGCTTAATATCTCTACCATAACCTCGTGATTATTGCATGTTATGTGTGACACTTACCGGGCTGTGGTGTGGTTACGGCAGTGCGTTCTGTTATGGGAATTTGTGGCGAACCGTGGTCCAAGATTTCTTAATGGGAGTGATGGGCTGCCAAATACAACTGCGCTATATGTACACACGTATATACAGTGGTGTTGGGCTAACAAAGACATAACTGAGGGAACACAAGTTTGGATTCAGTTGAAGCAGTGAGGGAACGCCCTTCCCCCTCCTACATAAAGTAAGGGAACGCCGTTCCCATGCTTTCCCACAGCTCTGCACCACAGCATATATGTGTAGATATAGAGAGTGATAGAGAGAGAGGGGAGAGGGGAGAGGGGAGAGGGGAGAGGGGAGAGAGATGGGGCAGAGAAAGAGAGGAATGGGGGAGAGAGGGAGAGGGAAAGATAGTATGAATAGAGAAACAGTGAGCAAAAGAGAGAGAGGGAGAGAGATAGGGGGAGAGAGAGAGACAAAGAGACGGAGAGAGAGGGGAAGGGAGAGAGAAACTGGAGAGAAAGATATTGGAGATCCACAGTAGCAAGACACATACACACGCATAGTCCTGTCAGGGCCTATCACGGTACCGGATGTGGTTGAGCTTCCTCCCGCGTCGACTGGTTCCAGCAGTGTGGTTTAGCTGATTAAACCTGGTCACTGCACACTCCAAGCATTTGTTCCGAGCTGAAGATCTGCTCGGAGATTGTGATGCGTCAGCGCGGCCAGTGTCACGCGTAATGTGTGCCGTTCAAAAGAAGGTTCTAGATCAAGATTGGCTCTCCGGTTCATTGGATTAAGTGCATCTGTTTTGAGTTATATATACAATCAAACCTGTCTAAATCGGCCGACATTGGGACCACCTTTAAATGGTTCATTTAGGGAGGTGGTCGGTTTAGGGATGTGTTGTCATCAGGTCATCATTACAATGGTATGATATGGGCGATCGTTTGGGACCCAAATAAAGCGATCGATATCGGGGAGTGATCGATCTGTGGAGGTGATCTGTTAGAGAGGATTTACTGGATTTATATATACAGTAAAACATCTCTAAATCGACCGACCTTGGGACCGACTATAAGTGGTCCATTTACGGAGGTGGTCGGTTTAGGGAGTTAGAATATGGTCACAGTGGTAATGTTGGGACCCAAGTAAAGCAATCGATATAGGGGAGTGGTCGATCTGTGGAGATGGTCGGTTAGGGAGGTGTTACTCTATATATGCATTTTACTCATTTTAACCAACCAAATCCCCCCCCCCCCCCACCATACATCCCTTAGCGTTTTACCAAAATCCAGATTGTCCTACACTAATGCACACACTGAGTGCTTGTTACAAACTAGATACATCGCAACCACTTAGTTAGCTAAATGTAGATAATACCTCAACCCAGACTATGCCGGCATACCCCTGCCTAGAAAATTAACTAAGACACCACCTACATTAAAATGCATACAACGAATGCATGTACTGACCAGATATACCACACTCTTAATTAGCTTAATGTAATAACAATATTTTATTATCTTAAGATTGTTCTTGTAATTGGTTGGTTGGTTGTTGTTGTCTTATGTCCTATGGTCATATCAGGACGGGTACCGACTTGTGACAGTGCGCACTCATGGTGACTTTAAAGTACTGCCCCACTGGGAAATCAGGCCACCGGCACCATAACCCGATATCCCACTCAGTCACATTATCCTGGCACCAAGCTAACCAGTTCTTGCCCTATCCTAATAATGCCGAGCGCCTGCGCCCAGTGTTCTTTTAATTAAATAGTGTAAGGCACTGAAGAAAATACTGTATTCAGATAAATAAAAATGTTTACAAAAGAAAGAATATATATATATATATATATGTGTATAATATATATATGTATATATATATATATACATGTATATATATATCTAACGCATTTGTACAAAACCCTTTGGATAATATACAGAGTTTTCTAAATGTGACTGTAAGGCCTGTCCGATCGGCCTATACATTTATTAATCTCCTTTGTCAATGCTAAGCCACTGCCTAACAAGTAACAGGCCTATAGCAACCATTGTGTCCGAGTTTTTACAGTGTGCACCCGCATACAAGCCAAACTTGCATAGGGGTCGCCCGATAAATACAATTGTTTTGGCTCAGACTCAAATATAACTACCAGCCCATGTACATATATATAAATACAAGCTACAGTACAAAAGGGAGACAAGACAATGAAAGTGGGTTGAGATAATATATTCTCTGGCATAGGGAATATTTGCCAAGTTTGAAGATACCCCAACCCACATCTTAAGTCAAGGAGTGCCGAAGAGGCAAAGGAGTGGTGGCAAGTGACGTCGCCACCCTCATATCATTCATGATCCTGATGGAGAGGGGGGTCTTCAAGTAGGTGAAGACTGTGTCGGTGCGCCAATCACCCCTGGTACGGAGCTCTTTGAGTGTAGCACCGCATAGAGAGAGGAAGGTGCAGCCACCCCTACTGAGGGAGTGAGAGGAGGCAGATGCGGGATCAAGTCCCGCCTTCTCCGCGAATATCTTAAGGGTCAATTGGTAGACTTTATAAGGAAGGGGGTATGAGGAGTGACCCACGCCAGGGATCCGGAACGCCATGTCCAGCTGGGTCGCTGGGAGCTGCTCAAAGTGGAGTTCTGTCCAATGAACTGCACAGATCTGGGTATTGAGGCAGCGAGCAACTGGGATCTCCAGGACCCTCTCCTAAAATTGTATAGTCTTTGAGTGCCTTATGGATATAATCAGCCCCCAGGGGAAGAAGCAGAAGCCCCTCTGAGGAGAGCGGAATCAGATGCTGTCACCTGCCACTTCCTCAGCAGGGCCCTGAAGCTGCATAACAGAGCCCGGTTTGGAGGAGAGGAAGCGGAACATGCTCAGGAGAGTTTCGGGCAGGATAGGAATAGCTTGCTTCGGGGCCATGGAGCACTCCCTCCAAATACCTCTTAAAGTGGAGGCAATTTCGAAGTTAGTGTAGGCTATTGGCTCAGAGCCCCTGTGCTTCAAAAAGTTGTTCAGCCCACTGAGGTAATTCAGGATTGATGAGTATTTCATTGTCCACGCCAGCCATGTGGCGTAGAATGCCACCTCCTTTGGCGGGCATGGCAATGGGCTGAGTGACTCCGAATAGCCTCCCACAAACTCCAGGTACCTTCTCACCTGAACCCCCCTGTGTCGTGATTGAGTTGGGGGTGTACAACCAATTTTGGAATGTCACCTTCTCCCTCTGTAGCTCTTCCACCCCTGCAAAGGGAAGAGGAGACTTTACTGAAGAGCCCAGCAAAACATAGCCTGCCCGTCAGGTCGGCCTCAGAGATGCGGTTAGCACTGGCGGGGTTGTCCAGCCTGCTCAGAGCGTCGCGTATTACGTTATCACTACTTCCAATGAATACGGAAGAGAACTCAAAATTCTCCTCGGAGGCTAGCCAGAAAAGGCGCCTGAGGTAAAGCATTATGTCAGGGTCCTGAAGCGACCAGAGTTGAGAGCGGCCATTACAGTTGTGCTGTTAGTGACCATTAGAACTGAGCAATCTTTCCAAAGACTCCCTCATCTGAGGGCGGCAGATTTTCAAAGGATGAGTGTGTGGTGTCGGCATCATTATCATGGTCAAAATCAATTACAGTGCCAATACCCATATCTGCAAAAGATACATGTTTATCGCGGGGGCCAGCTTCGCCTGGTACAATCTTGTGATCTAGAGCATCAATAACAAGATCAAGCGTCTCAAAAGTCTTCCCCGCAGTCCCCTCAACTAGGCGACAGGGATCGTCGGGTCATCAATCCCTAGTGCATTTGAATTGTTTTTGAGAGCGGCTACCACATTTCCCTCAGCTGTGTGTGAAGTTACAGCTCTCCTCTGACCGGGGACAGCTGGCTTCCTTGTTGCACTAGTAGCAAGATTTCTTACCACCCCCAGCGTTACCCCGTCTGCCACTGTAAGTGGTCCCTCGCTTACTTTTCATCTGCTGCAAGCCGTAATGTATCACGCTAGCACCCTGGAATGCCTCAGAAAAGGCGGCGAAGCCATGCTCCTCTGCCTTCTTTCTAATAGCTGAGTCATAAGCAACGTGGGCCGCGTCCTTGAAATCATCGGTCATGGCTCTCACCAATAGAAAATGAATATGCTCAAGGAAGGTACGATAGTCCTTCTTTGAAAAAGAGTCAGCATCAATGTCCAAACACCATAGGGCAGAGGCAGCGACTAACACATGCAGGTTCAGTTTCTTAGCATCTTTGTGCGCAACAGTGAATTTATGAAGGGACCACTTACTTCTCTGCCTCCTCATGCTGCTGCTGGACCGGCTCCCTGACCTGGAGTCGCTGTGGCGTCTGCATCTCCTCCCCTTGGAGCGGTGGCGGAGCGTGTCCCATAGGCAGAGTGTTCTGTTGGGCTCGGCTTCCCCTCCTGTTGGTGCTTCGATCCGTGTTTGGAGTGTTCATGGCCGCTGGGAGGTTCAACCCAGCTGCTGCCATTTGGACCACTAGGCACCTCCGGTCCTCGTGCGTCCGCATCCCTCGTCGCCTGGCGCTTGGCCCTTCGTCTGCGCAGGCGCTCCATGTGCTCGTCCAGCTTCGCCATCTCCTCCTTCAGCTCCATTTCCCGGATGTCATCCCTAGCCTCCTTCACCTGGTCCTCCATACACGTGCCTTGCATGGCTGATGAAACGTCCAGCTCCTGTTTAGATTTCACCTGCCGCTCAGCCGATGCTCCCCATGACAGGCGTGATGGCTGTCCGTCGACCTCACTCTCAATCTGGTTGCGGGAGCAGGCCTCAAGGTCGCCCTCCCTGTACGTGTATGCACAGAGAGAACAGTAGACAGCCGACATCTGGGGTGGTAGAGGCGGTGGCGGGCAGCGGGTGGCAGGTGGAGGGTGGAGGTGGAGGTGTGGAGGTCTGGAGGTGTTGACGCTTCAAAGTTCCGGTCGCAACTGACAGCGGTAGCGGCGGAAGTATGGTTTAGCGGTGATGGAGCCACCGGTGCCCATATGAGTAGGAGGCAAATACATGCAGAGAGCCCATTGGCCAATAATATAGTATCGGAATAATATAATATAATAAAACATAGAAAATCTCTTATGGTGCTTTATACTGGCATAATGCTTATACATCACATATATATATATATATGTAGATGTTCATATATATATATATATATATATATATATATATATATATATATACACGTTCATATATGTATATATATATATACATATATATGTATATATATATATATATATATATATATATATACATGCGTGTGTGTGCAATGTGGTGACACCCATTCGGTGTCTTTGCGGGGCGCACATGGCAGCGAAGCCATTGCCCCCCCCCCCCCCCGCTCCTCTCCCCCTCGGCCGCTCCACCACCCCCTCCGGGTGGGGGAGGAGGTTGGACCTTAACTTCCGGCGTTACCACTGTCGCCCAGAATTTTCACACATATATATTTCCTTTAGCGAGTGAAGCGCTTTCTGCATGGACTGGGTGAAAACCCCCCTCAGGTGGCCCTTCAAGCGCTCATACAAAGCAAGCGCCCAATAGCCAACAATTGGACAAAAATGCGCATTTCAATAATCATAATGATAATAATAATAATAATAATCTACCAACATGCAATTGCCTCCACCCATTTATGTATGTGCTGTCCTGTCTGTGGGAAAGTGCATATAAAAGACCCTTTGCTGCTTAGTGGAAAGAGAAGCTTATGTGTTGGCAGCAAGTTTCCTCCAAAGAAATATGTCAGAATGACCATATGTTTGATGTCCAATAGCCGATGATAAAAATCAATGTGCTCTAGAGGTGTCGGTAAATAAAACAAACTGTCCACCCATTTATAGGTGCATAATATATTATACATACTATACTATATACATGCATATACTATATATATATATATATATATATACATGACCAATAGGGCCATGTTGCTATGTCGTCAGTTATATACAGTAAAACTTTTCTGAATCTACCGATCATGGGACCGACTTTAAACGGTCCATTTAGGGAGGTGGTCGGTTCAGGGAGGTTTTTTGTATCATTACAATGGTATGGCATGGGCAATCGCTTGGGACCCAAATAAAGCTATCGATATAGAGGAGTGGTCGATATGAGGAGGTAGTCGGTTAGAGAGGTTTTACTGTATACCTCTCTAAATCGACCGACCATGGGATCGACTTTAAGTGGTCCATTTAAGGATGTGGTCGGTTTAGGGAGTTAGAACATGGTTACAATGATATTGTTGGGACCCAAATAAAGCGATCGATATAGGGGGGTGGTCGATCTGTGGAGGTGGTCGGTTAGAGAGGTTTTAGTGTACATGTATATATAATTATATTGCCACACATGGCCAATACGGACACGCCGCTGTGTGTTCATAAATTGCTCAGACTGGGAAGTGGACCAGACAGACTGGGTGGAGGCTTAAGCTAAGATTCCTTATACGTGGTATCCGGCATGCGAATGCGAATGCAAATAAAATTAGAAATCAAAAAGCATGTACATGAATAGTGGTGCTCCCATATGTCCAAATGTGCGAATGCGAATGCGAATGCGGCAAATGGATCAACCCATGGACCGATCGTTGCGGCATGCGAATGCAAATACTGCTGCGTTTGCCATAGAAAACAATACTGTTCCTCCACAAATTTGGAGGAAAAACCCCAACAAATGTTGGGGGTTGGCATATATCTAACACATTCACATGCTGCATGCCACATGCTGCATACCGCGCATAAGGAATCTTAGCTTTAACCTGTATTTCTCTTTGACGTGGTTTCCAAACAAATGACTAGAATTACGACACAACCAGCATCGGTGTTCCTAACAGATTCATCTACACGGTCCCAGTGACGCATAGAATCGGGAATAGAATCTGTGGGCAAAGACCAGAACGCGGTTCGTTGTTTTGTCTTTTTTTAATTCTTGCATGTGGTTGGTTGGTTTCCTTTGTGTATGACCCACTTTCGGCTAGAACGTTTTCGGTGGTTGAGTCACAGTCATAGGCATTGCCTAATTTAAGGCTGCGTAGTTTGGCGAAAGCCTATAAAGGCCAGCTATAGTACAAAAGGAACAAGACAATGAAAGGTGGATTCAGATAATATATTTCTCAGGCATAGGGGAATATATGACCTAGCCTACAAATAAATTGAGAGTTGGAGCACTGGTAGTTAGGGTTGGGGCCGCCCATTGCCTAATAACATAATATTGTCATGGAGGTGATGAAAATGGGAAATATTGCACCTAGACCGGGACTCGAACCCACATTTCTATGCATTCCAGGCCAGTGTGCTAACCATTACACCACCTAGGCTCCCTGATATCACCACACTACCCATACCTACTTGTCTATGTGGTTACTTGCCTGAGAGGTCAGTGCAGATTACTACACTAGTCCGCCTGGAATTGTAAGTCTTTTAATGCTTACAATTACATACATACAGGCAATGCACTAACACATACATACACATTGTAGGTTTACCAACCATACAGCGCATAGCTTGTACAGGATCCTGGTCATGGCAACCAGTGTCATGGGGGTGATGAAAATGGGAAATATTGTGCCTAGAGTGGGACTCGAACCCACATCTCTATGCATTCCAGGCCAGTGTGTTACCCATTACACCATCTAGTCTCCCTGATATCACCACACTACCCATGCCTACCTGTCTATGTGGTTACTTGCCTGAGAGGTCAGTGAAGACTACTACAATATTATAATATAATATAATACTAATAATTCCCTTCAGCGCCTTTATACTCGCATAATGCTTATACATCATATATATATATATATATCTATATCCAACTTAGACACTGGTGCACTTAGTAAACATTTGTTGCGTTAATCGTACCTGGTTCTGTTGAAGGTTATGGTGCCCGGCGTGGTTTAAGTTCAAATATCTCCCAAGTTAGCCATTTATAGTCAAAGCATTAATTCAAACGAAAAACATGGCTTCGATCCCAGGCCGAACAATTCCTAGTGAGTTGAATTTAGTTTAATTACCTGTCTTAGCGGCACTGTGTAGATATGCACATCTCTGATGATGGTGCTGGTGATGGTGGTGGTGTTGATGGTGGTGGTAACCATGGTGATTGTGTGATTGTGATGGTGATGATGGTGGTGTTGGTGGTGGTGTTGGTGGTGGTGTTGTGGTGGTGTAGGTGGTGGTGGTGACCATAGTGATTCTGGTGACGGTGGTGGTGATGGTGGTGGTGTTGGTGGTGGTGTTGGTCTTAATGGTGGTGGTGACCATGGTGATTGTGGTGACAGCGATGGAGATTGTGGCGGTGGTGGTGGTGGTGGTGTTGGTGGTGGTGTTGATGGTGTTGTTGGTGGTAGTGTTGTGGTGTTGGTGTTAGTAGTGGTGGTGGTTGTGATGGTGGTGGAGTTGGTAGTGGTGGCAGTTGTGGTGGTGGTAGTGGTGGTGTTAGTGGTGGTGGTGTTGATGGTGGTGGTGGTGGTTTTGATGGTGGTGGTGGTATTGATGGCCATGGTGTTGTTGGTGTTGGTAGTGGTGGCTTTGATGGTGGTGGTGTTGATGGTTGTAGTGTTGTTGGCGGTGGTGGTGGTGGTTTTGATGGTGGTGGTGGTGGTGGTGATGATGGTAGTGCTGGTGTTGATGATGGTAGTGTTGTTGGTGTTGGTGGTGGTGGTGTTGATAGTGGTACTGGAGTTGGTAATGTGGGTGATAGTGTTGTTGGTGGTAGTGTTGGTGGTGACGGTGTTGATGGTGGTGGTGTTGGTAGTGGTGGTGGTTGTGATTGTGGTAGTGTTGGTGTTAGTGGTGGGTGTGTTGTTGGTGTTGCTGGGTGGTGGTGGTCTTGATGGTGGTAGTGGAGTTGGTAGTGTGGGTGATAGTGTTCTTGGTGCTGGTCTTGATGGTGATCCTGGTCATGGTGTTGATGGCGGTTGTGTTGTTGATATTGGGTATGGTGTTGATGTTGGTGGTGGTTATGATGGTGGTGGTTGTGATGGTGGTGATCATGATGGTAAATATTATTGTTTTTGTTGTTGGTGGAGATGGTGATTATGGTGATGGTGGTGATATTGATGATGATAGTGATATTGGTGATAATTGTGACAATGGTGATGATCATAGTGATACCTCAATGATTTGCCCCTCTTTACATTGACAGTAGTATGCATACAGTATCAGGCAACACAAGACCTTTTGTGGAAAGCAAAGTAACATTGGCTATATACATGACTAGTCATCAGCTACGGGGTTTTTCCCCCAGCAATTGGACTTTATTCTACGATTTTCATCTGAAGATAGAAATACACTAGATAAATATTAATGACCTGAATAATTAATTCAAAGAAAGAGTGGCTCGAACAATCCACAGCTCCTTGCCCTATCTTAGAAATGCCGAACACCAAGCAAGTATCAATTCGCAAGTTATTGATTTGACTTGTACTGGGTTCGAACCCCATGGCTTCAAATCCCACCACCTATCAAAACAGGAGGCGGATGCTCAACTGTGTTGGAAATCAGGTCTGGTTTTAATCAACATTATTGTTAATAAATAAACAGTGAATCTTTTGGGTCAACCCAGCCTCCTCCTTCATATATCCTTAAAGGGACCAGATATAGGTCGCTGAGACACTACCCGTACTCCGACAAATGCTCTCCAAGCATACGTTTGCCAGTTTTCAGTTTATGTAACCACATATGTGGGGGGGGGGGGGGGGGGGGGGGGGGGGAGAGTGCTGACATTGGTTGCTTCTGTTGTGTTTTATTTAGTCCAGCAGCACTGACACTTTTAGACAACCATATGGAAAAAGAAATGTTAGAAATTGCAATCGAAAATGATAAATATAAAGTTCAAATGTTTATTTATCATAACCAGCTACTTTTTGTGTGAATAATTGATTAAATCATGTAGATTAATAGAATTTAAAAGTTGAATTGAGAGCTTTCTGTGGCTGCCATCTTGGTGGTTGCCATGTCTTCCCCTGTGTGTGGGGAACCCCTCTAGGTCATGTGATGAGGGAATCTCACCTATGATGTCATTCATACATCACAGACCTCAACTCTCCTCCCACATGTTCAGTGGCATGAACTGATCAAACTAAGCAAAGGTATATTTGGAGAGCTTTTGATGCTGGATTCGTTTGTATCTTGGTGAGGTATAGCCGGCAACTTTAAGTTTGTGCACTGGTGTTGAATGTTGTATTCGTAGAATATTTGCAATTGAGATTTCCAGTTTGGACTGAACTGATTTCCATAAATTTGGTGTCTGGTTGTCTGTGAGTTTGGCCAATTTCAGGCTGACCAGACTAGGCGCTTACCCAAACGAGTTGATGCAGCTCTGGTTAGCTCCGGATGTGTGCGGGTGTGTGTGCGTGGCGTGTGTGTGTGTGTGTGGGGGGGGGGGGGGTTGTGAAGTTCGAAGAGGAGGGAGGGGCGTTCCTATGCTACTCCTCGCACCCACCAGCCAGCCCCACTACCCCTCAGCCCCACTACCCATCAGCCCCACTACCCATCAGCCCCACTACCGTTCAGCCCCACTCCCACCCATACCCATCCGAACACCATCCTCCAAGGCAGCGCCACGACCACGACCCTCTTTTTTTATTTGTTGGTGGAATTAGTTGATAAGCTGCGGAAATTTCAATTGTGGAATCTTTCTCATTCCACTGCTCCTTTCCCTACCCTAGTAATGCTAAGTGCCAGGCGAGGTAGCGAAAAGTCTAAATTTTTACGTCGTGGGTTTGACTCTTCTAGGCTTTGAATCCCACGACCTACCAAAACTCATCTGGGCAAGCATCCGAACCATTAGTGTATCTGGCCTCTCCGTTAAGACACTATCACACTACGACGTATGGCGCCGGCGTGTGCATAACATGTTGAAATAAATTTCAAATCAAAATAGGTCGGCATATGCCAAACCTTTCGCACTGCGAGGGATAAAAATGGGCATACACACAACATACACACAACATACACACAACGTGCGTAATGTATGCAGAACATATCTCTGACCTATTGAGAGCATTCATGTGCCTCAAAAAACGTTCGCAAAACGTTCGTATACGCTGAGAGTATGCTGACCAAAGCTACATACTTTACTGCATCGCTAGAAGTATGGCGTATACATTAAGATACGGCAGGCATATGTTCGAAGTACGTTTGGAGTATGTTATGCATCTGTTGGCTGTACGCGGACTGTACATTCCCAACAGACTGAATGCACGCCTAACGTGCAGCAACGTATTCCAACATATCCCTAATGTACTCCCAACATATGCTGATGTATCCCAAACATACACGCAGCATAGGTTCAACATACAAGGCACACGTCGACACACGTTGAAAATTTTGAACATGCACAACAATTTGAGCAGCTCAACACACGCCAACCTAAGATGACCTATGATGCCGTATCCTGAGCGTACCCGACGTATGCCCAACGTGAACATAACATATGACGCCGTATGCCGACATGATGGTCGAAAATCGCATACGTCGGCCTATGCTAAGGCCATACATCGTAGTGTGACAGCCCCTGTACAGCCGACCTATCCACTTATGGACACCTTTTTTGTCACGGTACCGTGGCGACAGAAGGATATTCTAAAATCACGGTACCATGACAGCAGTGCGGTAGTCTAGCATCACAGTACTACTGGCATAGATCTGCAGTCTAGTGTTATGGTACTGTTCTTTTAGATCTGAAGGTTGCCATATTCAGACCAATGGGCAGACCTCCATTATCATGATACTATGGTGACAGAAGGATATTCTAAAATCACGGTACCATGACAGCAGTGCGGCAGTCTAGCATCACAGTACTGTTGGCATAGATCTGCAGTCTAGTGTCATGGTACTGTTCTTTTAGATCTGAAGGTTGCCGTATTCAGACCAATAGGCAGACCTCTATTATCATGTTTCCATGGTGACAGAAGGATATTCTAAAATCACGGTACCATGACAGCAGTGCGGCAGTCTAGCATCACAGTACTGTTGGCATAGATCTGCAGTCTAGTGTCATGGTACTGTTCTTTTAGATCTGAAGGTTGCCGTATTCAGACCAATAGGCAGACCTCTATTATCATGTTTCCATGGTGACAGAAGGATATTCTAAAATCACGGTACCATGACAGCAGTGCGGCAGTCTAGCATCACAGTAATGTTGCCATAGATCTGCAGTCTAGTGTCATGGTACCATTCTTTTAGATCTGAAGGTTACCGTATTCAGACTAATGCGCAGACCTCCATTATCATGATACCATGATTACAGAATGATATTCTAAAATCACGGTACTCAGACAGAAGTGCAGCAGTTTAGCATTCTGATACCGTTGAAATAGATTGGTAGTCTAGGGTCACTGTATGGTTCTTTTAGATCTGAAGTCTACAGTCAATGCCTACCGAAAATATCTAACGCTAACCCTGACCTTAACCCTGAGCGGCACCATGATGTTAGAATAATCGACTGTTGTCAAGGTACTGTGACTATAGAATCTCGCTCTAGGGCCATGGTACTGTGACAATAGTCACTCTGCTTACCTATATATAATATATATATATAAATATATATATATATATATATATATATATGCATGTGGAATTTCACTTGTGTAATTAAGTATAATAGACTAAATATGTGCCATATAATTTATTAGGCAAATAAACATCCCTATTCTCATTTACTAAATTACTGTCTAAGAGAGAGAAATCTTCTCCGGGATATCTGTATACAAAGGCAGTGTCTGCATTACAGGGAAGCTAAACCTACAAATTAGATAATTGCGCTATTAGCTTAATCTGAGCGAATACATATTTTCTGAGATAGAAAATTAGGTCAAAATAATTGTATCTGTTACTCAGATGGGCATGACGGATGTGTACAGACATGTATACTACAAACATTCAGATGGTGGGGTCAAACTTAGCACATTCAAATCGGTAAGTAACCAGTTCGAAACACTCCAATAATGTTTTGAACATGAAGGTGCAATAAAATGACGAACACACCTTTAGTTATTCACAAATATTAGAATCGAATTGGATATTATTTGCATATCTTGAAGCAATCCTGATTATGATATCCTTAGATGTTGCTAGGACGTGAAACCCCAACCAACAACCTTTGAGGTTTGAAGCCATCCACCACCCACCATCCACTACCCACCATCTACCATCCACAGATCTACCACATCTTGTGGATGGGAATCTGTATTTTTCACCTAAAGTCCTGTATGAATCTGGATAATTCATATGTATATGTCCCGCATACTATAAAAAAACATGTGAATAAAATTGCATAATTATATTACTCAGACATTATATACAACAAACTACATTACATTCATGTCCAACATTCATCACTGTGGCTGAACATCAGCTGCATGTGCCGCTGATTTCGCCTGTCTCGGCATCTCTGCTTAACATTTCTATTTCCATAAATTTAATTAAAAATCTGAATTAAAATGGAGTACAGCCATATCACTAAAACTAACACCAAAATCCGTATCGGGTACTAGTAACCCGTATTATGTGGCAGGTCTGCACCTACCACCCGCCACCCGCTACCCGCCACCCGCCACCCGCCACCCGCCACCCGCCACCCGCCACCCGCCACCCGCCACCCGCCACCCGCCACCCGCCACCCGCCACCCGCCACACGCCACACGCCACACGCCACACGCCACTGTTCGTAGGGCGTCCATGTCTGACTCATATCTGGGGTGACGGTACTGTCTCGTTAATTGAAAAGATTCGTGACTCGATCACACCAAGACAAAACAGACAAGGCGTAAGTATGAACGTTGTGCACAGCCATAGTAGACCTAAGGCCAAATAAAATGTTGTTTAAAGATTGGTGACCATCCTCTCCCCCATGCCTAAAACATTGCCCGCCCCTGATTCTTGCTGTTGTTGTTTTAACTATTGTAGTGGTCTGCACTGACCTCTCAGGCAAGGGGCCATATAGACAGGTAGGCGTGAGTAGTGTGGTGACATCAGGGAGCCTAGGTGGTGTAATGGTTAGCACACTGGCCTGCAATCCAAAGAGATGTGGGGTCGAGGCCCACTCTAGGCACAATATTTCCCATTTTCATCACCCCAATGGCACTGGTTGCCGTGACCATGATCCTGTATAAGCTACGTGCTGTATAGTTGTTGAATCTACCCTGTGCATGTATGTGTAAGTGCATTGCCTGTATGTAATTGTAAGCATTAAAACTCTTACAATTCCGGGGAATGAGTGTAGTGGTCTGTACTGACCTCTCAGGCAAGGAGCCGCATAGACAGGTAGGCGTGGGTAGTATGGTGACACCAGGGAGCCTAGGTGGTGTAATGGTTAGCACACTGGCCCGGAATGCAAAGAGATGTGGGTTCGGGTCGCACTCTAGGCGAAATATTTCCCATTTTCATCACCTCTTGGCAACATCTAATGTTATATGAGGTCAGGTACCGACGTGTGACATTGTGCACTCATGGTGACTTTATAGTGCTGGTAGACCAGGCCACCGGCACCATGACCTGATATCCCACTCAGTCGCATTATCCTGCCACTGAGCTAACCAGTCATTGCCCTATCCTTATAAATACGAGCACCTGGCTAGAAAGTGACAAGGATCAATTTTTAGGTCACTGGTTTGACCAGGGTTCGAACCCATGGGTTCAAATCCCACCTCCTACAAAAACCGGAGACGGACGCTCAACTGATTTGGCCATCCCGTTCGGTTCATCCAAACTTTTTTCGGCAGCCCGGCAAAATACTACCATTTATCATATAAAAAAGTTGGTTAAACCAAAGTCGGTTAATCCAAATTATCAGTTAATTCAAACAAAATTGTCGGGCCCCAGGCCACTTCTGGTACAGTTATACCAAACTTTTATGTGGTTATAAGGTCATCTGAGACTTTTTTTTATATGATAAATGCTAGTATTTTGCCAAGCCGCCGAAAAAAGTTTGGATTAATCGATCGATTGGTTTAACGGAGCTTGGTTTAACGGGGCTATAGTGTATATACATAAACAACAATAATCAAAGTGTCGACATACATTGTATATTACATTCATAATGCACCCACGCTTTTGCCAAAGCCAAGTCAAAGTCGAAGCCAAAGCTTGGTTATAGCAATGATCGGTTAAACCAAACAAATTTCTAGGATCCCTTCAAGTCTGGTTTAACGGGGTTATACTGTAATCAGTATACATGTGATTCTTTTGGATGCTCAGCCCACCCTGTGCCCTCATTTCTCCCCTCTTCCCTAGTGTAGATCCGTACAGTAGCTAAAATAATATATTGAAAGAAACTGAGGCTGGAATTAAGAAAAAAATTAAATATAAAAAGGCAAGTAGATCCATATATGAGTGACCGAAGTAGCAGATGCTTTCCAAAAATGAAATATCCGTAATTGTTTGCAAATGAGTCAGCAAAAAAAATTGTTTCCAATGACGAGTTGGCGGCTATATAGAATAACCATAATGCGAGTATGTACTGTATCACATAATGCTTGAAAATAGAGGAAAAAATTGTTCTAATGACGAGTTGACCACTATATTAGAATAACCAGAATGGGACTATGTACTGTATGACATAATGCTTGAAAAGAGAGAAAAAAATGTTCGTAATGACGAGTTGCCGGTTATATTAGAATAACCAGAATGCGAGTATGTACCGTATCACATAATGCTTGAAAAGCGAGAAAAAAATGGTTCTAATGATGAGTTGATCGCTATATTA
Source organism: Branchipolynoe longqiensis (assembly GCA_030323885.1). Classification (NCBI taxonomy): domain Eukaryota; kingdom Metazoa; phylum Annelida; class Polychaeta; order Phyllodocida; family Polynoidae; genus Branchipolynoe; species Branchipolynoe longqiensis. Next base: position 44,094,860 of record CM059193.1, on the reverse strand, counting down.
GAATAACCATAATACGAGTAGCCTATGTACTGTATCACATAATGCTTGAAAATAGAGAGAGAGAAATGGTTCTAATGACGAGTTGACCGCTATATTAGAATAACCATAATACGAGTAGGTACTGTATTACATAAGTCTTGAAAAGAGACCAAAAAAAATGGTTCTAATGACGAGTTAACTGTTATATTAGAATAGCGATAATCAGGGATGAAAGCGGTCTCCGGGAAAAAAATCGGAAATGCTGATATTCTCCCATAGGTTTAGCATTGTCAGGGAATCGCGGAAAATTCCCGGAAGTCGGGTTTCATATATATTGGTATATGCTGATAGTACTGCGGCATTTGAAGCATGTACTAGTAGTGTATGCTGATAGTGCTATGGCACTTGGAGCATTTATTACTAATGTATGCTGATAGTGCTGCGGAGTCTGCACCACATATTAGTATACGCTGATGGTGCTGTGGGATTTTAAAATCCTGGAAATCCGCGGAAACGCGGAGATCTTTCATCCCTGGATAATACAAATATGTACTGTATCACATAATGCTTGAAAATAGAGAAAAATATGTTTCTAACGACGAGTTGCCCGCTCTATTGGAATATCCATAATACGAGTATGTACTGTATCACATACCCATGACATGACACGTGCGCTTATTCGGCACGCGCGAGCTGCAAATAAGCAACTGATGGTCTCCGTCTGTTCTGAGTTGTCCCTTTTACTGACAATTCATCGACTATTTCAGCCCCGTGTAGTTAGACTTGTTTGGACATATAAGTAGCGCTTGTTTTTGGTGTTTGGTTAGTATTGATATTGACGCTTTTAGTATGTAACTAAATGGAGCAGGGCCTATCGGATGAAGTTATGATTAAACGAGGAGTATTGTCACCATGTCTATTTAACCTGTACACAGAGATGATTTTCAGACACATTGAAGATTGCAAGGGAGTGACAATAGGTGGCATGAACGTCAACAATCTTACATATGCTGATGACAGTGTAATACTAGCAGACAGTGAGAAAAACCTACAAGATATAGTGAATAGAATCAATAAAGCTGGAATACTATTCAACATGAAGATGAATGCCAGGAAGACCAAAACAATGGTTATAAGTAAAAAGACAGATAAACCAAATGTCAATATAACCATAGATGGCACAAACATAGAACAAGTATCCGAATTCATATATCTCGGACAAAAGATTACAAATGATGGGAGATGTGAGGAAGAAATTAAAAGAAGGATAACAATAGCCCAAACAACATTCTCCAAAATGTATAGAGTGTTAACATCAAGTAAGATATTAATACAAACAAGGAAGCGTATTCTTCAGTGTTATGTGTGGTTTACTCTAATGTATGGGGCTGAGACATGGACAATCTCTAAGAAAATGTACAAACGTTTAGCAGCATTTGAGATGTGGACTTATCGAAGGATGATGAAAATATCATGGACAAAGAAGATCACCAACAAAGAAGTTCTCCAAAAAATTTAAAATAAGAAAAGCTTGTTTGACACTATACAGACAAAGAAACTTATTTATTTTGCCCACATCATTTGTCAGAGTTCAATATACCGTACATTGTTGGAAGGGAAGGTGAATGGCAGCAGAGGGAGAGGGAGACCAAGAACAACATGGTTTACAAATATTTCACAGTGGACATGCTTGAATTATTCACAGTCTATCAGAACAGCACACCATCGGGACAAGTGGAGAACCATTGCATCCAACCCTCGACTAGAGGACGGAACTATTGATTAATTGAGTATGTAACCTCCCGAGATAGCTGAAAATGGCATTTCAAGGCGTCTAGATTTCAAAATGTCCTGGGGAGTGCATACTCGCAGACCACCATTAGTGCCTCATGCATTTGGGATTCATCCATTCCAAGAATGTATCTCCATGTGGTGTGCAATAAAAGTAGAAAGTCACTAGTTAAAACCAGGTTTATCTCATCAAAACGATGTTTATCTTTATTAAAATGGGGAATATCAAAGTGGAAGCACCCGTCACTGATCCGCGTCAAACCGTCTGTATATGCGTGACGGTAAAAAAACGTGTTTTGCCCATGACGGGGAGCAGGGATGTTCTCGTGATAATATGACTTGTGACTACGGTCACTGGTGTTCACGGTGGCGGTAGCCGTAGCCATAAGCGTGTAAAATGCCATAGGGATTGATTAATTAGCATACGGAAAAATAAAAATAATGTGAGCAATTCTAAAATTAAATTAGAGCATTTGAGACATTCTAAATTAAATTGGAGAGCTGATATTGATACTGTAGTAAAGAAAGGGGAAGAGTGTGCTTTGCCAGCTCTGCTAAAAATAACCGAACACGTGACACCGGTACACGGCAACGTTGTAGGTAATTACATCAGTCAGCAATTCCAATTACCACTTTCAATTCTAATTAATATTACATGGTTAGAGGTTTCAAATACAGTTAATGGCTACACTATTACCACTCACGACAAACAGACCAATGGTACAGACACTTGCACTTTTGCAGTTTCTTATAATTGCTTTAAGGGTTGTTGTACTTGTATACATAAGGTGGCTGGTGTAGTTGTGCAAATTAGACCTTGTCGGTTGTTTGTTGAAGCTTTTTTCCAAGGGGACACCGACCCAGATTGGGAATATATACTACACGGCTCGATTTTTGGATTTAAAATTATTAATGAACAATTTGCCAATGCTTATACTAGTACTTATACTCGCAAACAAAATGATGATCATAATTTAATTATAAAAAATAAATTACAGGCCGAGATTGGCAAAGGTTATATTTCTGTCACACCTGACCATCCAACTTGCTCTCATAACATGTTCTGTATACCAAAAGCGTCAGGGGCTGGTTATAGGGTAATAGTGGACTGTAGCAAGCCTTATGGGAAGTCAGTGAATAATTTTGTGTCAGAAACGTGCTGTAAATTTTGTTATAAAAGCATAGATACATTGCTGGAGTGGCTAGTGATAGGAGATTATATGGCCGTGATAGACATACAGGATACTTACCGTGCGGTTGCTATTCATCCGTCCGATAGGCATAGGCAAGGTTTAATGTGGAATATTGATGGAAAAGTTGAATATTTTTTGGATAATAGACTGTCTATGGCCTATCATCAAGTCCTTATATATTCAGTAAAATATCAGACTATATCTATCGCTGTGCAGTTTGTCGTGGTAATGGTCGAATTGTGAATTACTTGGATGATTTTGCGGTCCTTGGTTCGACTTATGAGGAATGTCGTTTAAATCAGCTACAATTAATTTCTATAGTGAGGAGTTTAGGGTTTTATATAAATTTTTCAAAAGTAATTAGCCCTTCCACTGAGACTAGGTTTCTGGGCATTATAATAAATAGTATAACCATGAAAGTTAAACTCCCTTCAGATAAGCTGTTGAAGCTAGAAAACCATCTTAGCGAATTTGTCGATAGGAAGAAGGCTACAAGAAAGGAGTTGGAGCGACTGGGTGGTCGGCTGTCGCATTGTGCAGTCATAGTATGTGGAGGTCGTTCTTTTTCGGCTCGTATTCATAATGCAGTGAGTACTCTTAGACTTCCGTATCATAAATATAGGTTAAACAATTCCTTCCGTGAAGAGATCAACTGGTGGTTGAACTATGTAGATCTGTTTAATGGGGAGCAAAAGATATTATTAAGACAGCAAGAAAGTCTATCGGTTTATACTGACGCTTCTCAGCAAGGTTATGGTGCGCTACATGGGTCAGATTGGTGTGTAGGTTTTTTCATTGAGAGTCTTCCTGTTCATGCCCTGTCTCACAATAGGGCCTTAACTCCTGTTGAAGTGTGTCAGTCACACATAAATGTTAAGGAAATGTGGGCTGTGGTAGCAGCTGTTGACCGTTGGTGTATGCATTGGAGAAACAGGAATATTGTATTTGTAACTGACAATAACACGGTTAGGTCAGCGTTGGTGAAAGGAGTTGCAAAAAAACAAGTTATAATGAACCTAATAAAACGGATCTTTTGGGTATCTGTGCGTTATAATTTTAATATAACAGCGGTTCATATAAAAACAAATTACAATGTTATTTGTGATAGTTTCAGTAGGTGGGATACCCCTCACCAGCTGCAAAGGGTGGCAGAGAGTGATAACACAATGAGCTTATGCTGTTCTCATTTGTTCAAGTTTACATTGTAGGCCTGGCAGCGCTTCGGAGGGAGGCGAGGACGTTTTCAATGCAGTATTACGTGCCAAATAGTCGCGCAACGCGTTCAATGCAAATAAGGAAGTACTTTACTTTTATAGACCAATTTCGTGGCCTATTGGCCCCTTTACCTTGCCCTGCCAACGAAGTAGCTATATATATAACCTGGCTCTCTCACAGTTTGAAATACAGTTCTATCACTAATTATCTATCTGCTTTAAATTTGTTCCTAAAATCTGAGAATGCTAGTCCTATAGATTATCAGAATCATACAGTAAAGACTACCCTAGGAGGGGTTAAGCGGATGCTAGGTTGTGAGGTGAAGGTTGCAAAGCCTTTGTTGCCTAGGAACTTATTGACTATGTTTGAATGGTTGTCGGACTCTATTGGGCATGTTGCAACTAGGGCAGCTATCCTAACAGGCTTTAGGGGGCTGTTGCGTAAGTGTCAATTGACGCATTCCGAGTCAACCTTAAGAAGATGTGATTTTGAATTTTTTTCCTGGGGCATGGTTATCTCAGTGAGGAGGTCGAAAACGATTCAGTTTAGCGAACGGAAATTACTTATTCGAGTGTCTAAATTAAAGAATAAGGCTCTATGTGCCATTTATTGGACGAGGTTACATTTCACTCAGGTGCCAATGTTGTGTAACGCATCAGCTTTTCAAATACCGTCGTGTGACGATATAAGCCGTTAACTTATGCAGTGCTTCAGTCAACCATAAAGTATTTGTGTGTCATAGCAGGGCTCAACCCTGACGACTACAGTTGTCATTCGCTTAAAAGGGGTGGTTGCACTTTTTTACATATGCAGGGTGCGACTATAGAAGAAATTAGAGCACGTGGTGACTGGAAATCAGACTGTGTATACAAGTACATCACCCTACCAATTTCTGACCTTATACTCAATGATATATGAGCAGCAGCATCGATTGATGTCTGTGCGTAGTGAGACAGGGATCCCACTTGATTTTTTTTGTTCCTTCTCTTTTTCTTTCTTCTCTTTTCTTCTTGGCTGGGGTCGGGCGGTGGCCCTTGGCATTGGCCCAGCCAGACGTCATGTGAAGTGATGTTATAATGATGTTGCAATATGTTCTGGTGTATCATATTGACTATTGACTAATGTTATCGACGATGTTGATCCGAGAGATTGTTATGCTAAGGCTCAGGCCTTCATCAATACCTGTGTGTGTTAGAAATAAATGATGTCGCCCTTATGCTTAACTCTACATCCGACTTCTAGCCTCCTTCGTTACAGCGCGTATACAGACCTGTATGCAGATGTAAAGCAGAAGGACTCCGGCTATACTACTTTTTGATAGATTGCCACCCTTGAGGTTCCTGGGTTCGACACCAGGGGAACTGCGGTGCTGCATCCGCATACACACTGCTCAAACAAAGGTGCACGGGACTCGTCACTCGCTGACCAGCTGCACCCAGAGCAGCAACCTTGTGTGTGGGTTTTTTTTGTGTGTTTTTTTTACTGTAGGGCATTGGCCCAGCCAGACGTCATTTGAAGTGATGTTATAATGATGTTGCAATATGTTCTGATGTATCATATTGACTATTGACTAATGTTATCGACGATGTTGATCCGAGAGATTGTTATGCTAAAGCTCAGGTCTTCATCAATACCTATGTGTGTTAGAAATAAATGATGTCGCCCTTATGCTTAACTCTACATCCGACTTCTAGCCTCCTTCATTACATATATTATACATATATATGTGTGTGCTTTCACCACCTCCCCACCTTCCTCCGTGTAAGCTGAAGCTGCGACCAGGCATACTGGGTCCCAGCTTCAGTTCTTCCCGAGGCACCACCAGAACGTGGAATACCTGCAACGAGAGTGCACTCCACTAATCGGTGTTTTGTTTGTACACCATGGTAGAGTTACAACAAATTGTTAACATAGCAGACCCCAGAGCGCATGGGTGGATGTAAGCGCGCACGTGCAACGGTCATAAAACCACGGGCCCCCCACTAGGTGGCGCGGTGTACTATTTAGCCTGCAGATGCCGAAATTGGATGGTTTGTGGGTAGGTGTGTGGGTGGGTCAGTGTTTTTTTTTGTATATGCTCTCTCGTTTCAACTCATTGAAATTTCTAACAGGAACCAAAAAAAGGTATAAATTATCAATCTGAAGTTTTGGGGTTTCTTGTCCAAATACCAGTTCGCATGGTTGGTTTAATTGTTGCCAACCCATCCGCCCAAACACACATGCCATACATCCTCACACATACACACACACACACACACACACAAATACCACCACCAGACAAAAGAAGTTAACAATAAAAGATAAACCTGGAAACAAGGAACGGGCATAGTCTAGATAACAGGTTGCAACCCTGACGAATCTTTCAAAGATGAGAGCAGCGTTTTTATGCAGCATTTTATGAAGGCTGCATAGTCCGATGAAAATAACAAATTTTCAAAACCAAAAAAGATTGTCATGGTTTGATTCTACATATCTAACTTAGACACTAAATCGTGCACTTATAAACATTTGTCGCCACATAGAAGGACATACAGGGGACATTTAATAGAATATGTTACTGCAGAAGCCTGTGGTGTCAGAGTTTCGGCGTGCTTGCCAAAATTAATTCTGCATGTTTGCACTTCAAATTTTTCCAAAGTTAGCCGTTTAAAATAAAAGTTCTTTTCGGAAAGATATTCTGGAGATCAAAACGGTTCAGAGACGTGCAACGAAATTAGTTGCAGTTATAAATGACTTACCCTATGAACAAAGGCTTAGGGAATTGAAACTTCCTACCCTTTCCTACAGAAGGAAAAGAAGTGACATAATTGAAGTATTTAAAATTATGAAAGGTTTTGATAAAAATAGATATGAACCAATTTTTCACCTTGAATAAAAAAGGAGGCAGTCGGGGCCATACTCTCAAACTAGTAAAACCCAGAGCCATTTCATAGTTAAGGCAACCCAGTTTCTCAAACAGGATCATAAATATATGGAACAGTCTCCCACAAAATGTTATTGATGCTGAGTCAATTAATTCATTCAAGAACAGATTAGAAAAAGCATGGGCTGATGAGTCATGGAAATTTGGCCCCTTATTCACCACATGCTACTAATTATTCCTTGTGTTGCTTATTTACTTGCACTCAAGTAAAAATGAGAGACAAATATGTGTTCACACTTCCTGTCTACCGTTCGCTATTTCGCTATTTATAAACTAAAGTCAATTAGATTGAAGTGACCAACCTGACATATTTATCTCAGGAAATGGCAGAAACTCAAAACCACCGGACTATGCAACTTTAAACAACAACAACAACAACAACAACAAAATAGACCGGACGTAAGTGCAACACCTGCAATGAAATTAGTTAGTTGGTTGGTTGTTGGAGTTTTATATCCTAGCAACATCTAAAGTCATATCAGGAAGGGTACTGGCTTCTGACAGTGCACACTCATGGTGACTTTAAAGTGCTGTCTGACTGGGAAATCAGGCTGCTCACACCATGACCCAGTATCCCACTCAGTCACATTATCCTGACACTGAGTTAACCAGTCCTTGCCCTATCCTAATAATGCCGAGCACCAGGCTAGGAAGTGATAAGTATCAATTTTATACGTCATTGGTTTGACTCGACTGGGAACCGAACTCCCTACCTTCCGCACGCGAGACCGGCGCTGTACCGATTCGATATCTGATATAAATGCATTAGCAAGTTGTTATTATAATTCAAAACCAGACACAGATAATTACTTTTTTGGACTAATAAATTTATTAATCAGGCTTAATAAATTTTCACACAGCCTTATATTTCTATCACTATAGAACATAAGTCATTGAAGCTCCTCTCAATAGTACAATTGAGACTATTAGCTTTTAACTACTCTAACTTCGCAGGTGGTACAACCTGGTAAGACAATATGATTACTGTTAATCATTACTTATGTGCAAGTCAATAATTAATTGTTATATCATAATATTCATATGATAGTTATTCTTGAATGCAGGATTCTTTGAAGATACTTGAAAGTGAAGACATGAGGCAGGAGCTAAGGGTGGATCACGGTCATGCAGTCAACTCCCATCCGGCACACACACACATTTGCACTTGCAGTACACACATCATCATTCAACATAGGGAAATAAAAGGGACCATTAGATCTCAGCCCTATCATAGTTAAGGATGTAAAAATGGGTGGGTGGGATGGTCAAATTTACGTATTGAATGCCAACGATCCGTCATCGTCGATGGCCAGGTAGGGAATGGATTAGCCTTTGAATCTACTACCGGAAGTCAACTTCGATCGTAGCGACGCATGCTACGACGGTATCTATGGTATTCATAATATCAAGCCCGTAGTCAGGGTTTTGAATTACGCATGTTACCAGCAACATGTACAATTCAAAACCAGACACAGATAATTACTTTTTTGGACTAATAAATTTATTAATCAGGCTTAATAAATTTTCACACAGCCTTATATTTCTATCACTATAGAACATAAGTCATTGAAGCTCCTCTCAATAGTACAATTGAGACTATTAGCTTTTAACTACTCTAACTTCGCAGGTGGTACAACCTGGTAAGACAATATGATTACTGTTAATCATTACTTATGTGCAAGTCAATAATTAATTGTTATATCATAATATTCATATGATAGTTATTCTTGAATGCAGGATTCTTTGAAGATACTTGAAAGTGAAGACATGAGGCAGGAGCTAAGGGTGGATCACGGTCATGCAGTCAACTCCCATCCGGCACACACACACATTTGCACTTGCAGTACACACATCATCATTCAACATAGGGAAATAAAAGGGACCATTAGATCTCAGCCAAATTGGAACACGAGAGCTGATGGTCCCTGCCTAAATAGGTTTTTAATTTACATATTTAAAAACACTGCTTGATATCGATCTTCCAAGTGTTCTTAGGCAGTCTATGACGTCCCACACTCTCGCATATTCTTGAGCTTCCCCTCAGTGTAGGCTGTGGCATGTGACCAACAGCCACCAGGGTAGTCCAGCATATTGCAATGCCATTCGCAAGCATTTGGTGAATAGACGACGACCAGTCAGAGGTGCCCCGTTCGACATCACGAATGCTGGGGCGCCCTCATGCACCGGAAACTGGTGACTGAACTTAGTCCATGCATTCAGAAGACAGAGTTGAGAACTGGGTACCCAGGGTAGTTCAATTTTGTAGACCTCCTCAGGCCTGCAAGTGGTTTTAGTGCTCCTGACTGTTATCGTCAGGTGTGTTTTGTGTGCCTTGATGTCACCTCCGATCAGCATATGACCGTCATCCCCCAATACCTCGGAATAAAACAAATTTGACTGTCTTAATAAACATAGGAAACCTATTAATAAAGCAGCAATCAACATCAACCCATCATCACCAAATTCCTCTGAATTTTAAAATCATTGTTTTACTATGCTCAGTCTTCAAAGGGAATGCCCTATTGTACCCTCTTATTATGCCATGTTCCCTCTGATAGTCCTGCTGTAAAATACACGCTAGGCCTGTTCACTACTGCACGATTATTTTCTGCAAGTTGATAAAGCCAAAAAACTAAATTATCAACGAGCAGCAATGAGAGGAGCAAATCAAGGACGTCACCAGTATGAGAAACATGCATTTCTGTTAACAGTTTTCTACAACATTATCCACCAGCGATCAAGTCAAATTTTTTATCAAAGTACAACATACTGAGTGCAACTGCCAGGATGAGGGCCCCCCATGCGGCATGGGGTATCACCTGCACCTCACAATTATTCAATGTAGCAACATGCCAAAGTGAGGAGATAACGAGTTCAACGCTACTACTAAATTGATCACTTCCAATTGAGCTATGTGAAACGTATTGCTTAGGAAAGCATGAGATCATAACCCGGAGAAAATTGATTAATACGAAAGCCCCTAAGTTCAAACTGAATAATGCAAAACAAATCTCCCTCATGACATGCGCGGAGACAGCTAGAAGCAGCCATAATGCAAGTACCAGTGAAATTTGAAGGCCAACCAAATTTTAAATAATGTGCTATCTCTTCTCCTATAATTTATTAAATGTTCTGTCCATCTATCCATAAGCACGGGACCTCAGCTGCCAAGTAGCTTGGGATGCCAGTAGCCCTTCGTTCAGCACATATCTCCTGACAACTTAAGAAATAACTACAGTCAGATGTTAAATTTGGCCAAGATTTAAGTATATAGCTTTGACCTGCCACTGGCATTTTCTCACAAAACAGCATTTCAGTCAATGGTCCACCATCTGACATGCAGCCTGAAAGTCAACAATCCATTTTCACGCCCATCTAGAATGATAACAATGAATTCCTTGTAACTGTGGTGAACGGTGTAACATGTAACCCAACTCCATGTGAACAATTACATCTATTGTTAAATCCATAACGGGCACGATTATACCTTCCGATCCACCCGTGCTAAAAACTAAACAGTTTTTTGGAGCCAGCAGGGGCTCCCAGGCAGTGGAACTACAGCCAGAGCCGGTGTTCTTGTCAACACAATGAGGACTCTATTAAAGTCAGAAGGGATACTAATAGTGATAGGGTTCATATCATGAAACGCAACAACACTTAAGTAATATAGACTGTCGATAGGAACAACATGACTGGGGAACATAGGCAAGAAGTATGCAAATGAACTAAGAGGAAAAGTATTAATGAACTAGTACCAGGACTAGATTTTAGGAGAGTAAGGAGGCACAGGGCCAACCTGGTTGGGAAAAACCACAGTTCCCACCGGAGATAGTGTAACCACAATGCTGACAAGCATTAATGATGCAGTATGTGATGAGCAGCCATAGCCATGGAGGGCCAACCAGAGTGGGAAAACAACAGTTCCCACCGGTGGCAGTGCCACCACAATGCCGACAAGCATTAATGATGGAGCCCTTGATGAGCAGCCCTAGCCATGGAGGGCGAAATGTTGTATCGCCCCCAGGCAGTGGAACGACAGCCACAGCCGGCGGTCTCGACAACAGAATGAGGACTAGTAAAGTCCGAAGGAATACTAATAGCGGCAGGGTCTATATCATGCACCACAGCAACACTTAAATTATTTAGACAGTCTATAAGAACAACTTGACGAGGAACACAGGTAATAATCATGGATATGAACCAAGAGGGAAAGTATTAAATAAACTAGTAGCATGACCAGTTAGGACTTTCTGGAGGCACAGGGGCCAACCAGGGTGGGAAAACAACAGCTCCCACCGGTGGTAGTGTAACCACGATGCTGACAAGCATTAATGACGGAGTGTGTGATGTGAAGCCCTAGCCGTGGAGGGCGAACCAGCACGGGAAAACAACAGCTCCCACCGGTTGATGCGTAACCACAATGCTGACAAGCATGAATGACGGAGTGTGTGATGTGCAGCCGTAGCCGTGGAGGGCGAACCAGGGGTGGGAAAACAACAGTTCCCACCGGTTGATGCGTAACCACAATGCTGACAAGCATGAATGATGGAGTGTGTGATGTGCAGCCCTAACCGTAGAGGGCCAACCAGGGTGGGAAAACAACAGTTCCCACCGGTGGCAGTGCCACCACAATGCGGACGAGCATTACCGACCAACACCATCTGAAATATATAGCAATCATTCAATACAAAATAAACCATAACGATAAATAAAATAAGCAGTTGTAAGAAAAAACCGACGAAAAACGGCCGATAGAAATCACTCACATGGTCACATTACATCACATTAATGTAAAACCATCCGACATCTACAAATAGAACTAACTACACAAAGTTAAACTTCAATTTCGGAATAAAAAGTAACATCAACAGCAAAAATACAAAGGCTTCAAAGAACAGACAACGAAAAACGACCGAGATAGAACGATCCCCTGGTCCCCATTCGGTCTAGGCTTCCACACATATTTTGTTAGTACACACCAGAATAAGCCTATCAAATATAGTTAATGACGCGTCAAACAACGCAAGTCATCTCCCCAAAATGCTCCATCTACTAATATTCACCTTACACATGATGCATGTAAATCCAGACTCAACATACAAAAACTAACCTGTCACCAGATAAATGGTAATTATGCCCAAAACTGATCGGTAACCGGCCCATTTGTAGCCATTCGAGCCATTAATATAAACACAATTTATCGCAATGGAACATATACCAACGGAAAGAATGTGTAGGTGTAAAAGAAATAAGGAGTATTATCACAATTCTACTAATATTTAATTACAAGGTTAATCATGCCAGCTATTGGTGGTTCAGCTATGGCCATGACCAAAAATAGATTTACATACAGAATAATTCAACATAATTCATGTACAGAAAAGTTCAAGTACCGTCATATTACTCAGCTACTTGCATAATGTTACTTTACAATTTAAACGCCTAGCACAGTAGAATGCATATAATATATGATTTTAATAAAGAAGTAGTGAAATACACCCGAAATGCATATGCCTAAATAAATACCAGTCAACAGTAATTGTGGAACTAAAAGTAAAATCAACCTATGATATAAATTTTGTGAATAAACACAAAACAAATAACAGCAGCAAACAGCATTAGTTAGTAGTACATTACACTTACTTTATATGAGTTGAGCCATTACCATAAATACATACCACAAATACATCAGGTTACTTACTTTTAGATATACAATATGAACATTCTAAGATATGCATCTAAACATTTCTAAATAAACAGTGTTGCATTTGTTGGTTCACTATGCCCATGGTAGGAAGTTACTATAACATGCATGGATAATACAGTGCAATACAGATAATACATGAGTTCAATAAATAAATGGTAAGATAACATTCTAACTGTATCTATATTAACGGATATACAAAATTCAACAGTAGGTTAGGAACTAAAAGTAACATTAATAGCTCAATAATGCCAGAAATATGAAGTTCAAACATAACACGGCGAAAAAAACGGCTGAATAACACCGATCTCGACGTCATATTACTGTAGTATTAAACTAAAACTAATGTTTTGCACCGCACATACCGTCAACACAATGCATTGCCAATAGTCGTGAGCAATCTTCATACAGAAAAGGTGAACAATCCCTTGATACACATATATCAACATGTTTACCAAAAGGATTACACCAAAACGATATGGTGAGGGTTCTGGATTTCTATTAATTTCGACTAAAACTAATGTTTTGCACTGCACGTGCCATCAACACAATGCATTGTCAATAGCCGTGAGCAACCTTCATACAGAAAAAGTGAAATATCTCCAAAACCACACCACCTAGAAACAAATAGCTTAGTACACACTAATAATGCCGAGCACCAGGCTAGGAAGTGATAAGTATCAATTTTATACGTCATTGGTTTGACTCGACTGGGAACCGAACTCCCTACCTTCCGCACGCGAGACCGGCGCTGTACCGATTCGATATCTGATATAAATGCATTAGCAAGTTGTTATTATAATTCATATAAATATAATATATATATATATATATATATATATGTATATATCCACTGTTGCTATAAGATGATTAAGCAAAGCATATAGTGCTTTGACTCAGTGACAAAATGTCTAGTCTTAAATTTATGAAAACGTGAATTCCTTGCAATTTGGAGGAAGGAGCCTGCCCTTTTACACGGTAAGACACTGATATCTTAAATATCGGAATAGGTAAGAGGAGAAACAGAATATACAAATAATAGTCAGGGCTGAACAGTGAACACACTCCTGTAAAGTATAATGCACCGATTGTTATCAGATGTTTTATGACTAGTAAACAAGACATAGCACAGTGACCGACCGAAGTAGGTGACATATATAGAGGAAATACATAGAGGGATGGGTAGGGGCGGGGGAGGGGGGAGGGGGGAGGGGTCAGGGGGTGCTCCCTCTGAAATTAAGCTAAATTATATAATTAACAAAACAAAAGTTCATGTCAACCTTCAGATTTTCAGTTGGTGACGGATGGAGGGAGGAGGATATGTTGGGGGTGGGGGGGGGGGGGGGGGGGGGGGGGGGGGGGTTGATTTGCATGTATCGCTCCCTCTAGTCTATTAGTATTACAGTATTAGTAGTAAAACTTGTAAATCTGCGCAAAGTTTGCCACAACCCAGAAGAAATGGAAGCTTTCCCATCCTGATATAACCTTAACTGTTGCCAGGATGTACACCCCCCCACCCCCCGCAATAAATAAAGAAGAAGTGGGAAATGCATATTTTAAAAAGGGGAAACCCTTGATCTATTTTTGTTAATATATTAGTTGATTAAGCAGGGGAAGTTTTTGTCGCTGACAATTAGTCTATATCAAACTTTCTCCCAAACCGCCGACGAGTTGGACGTGTGTCGACGGGTTGCAAATATGTTGTGCGTTGGCGGCACGCCGGCACACACGTCGTAGTGTAACAGGGCCATTAGATGTTGCCGGGCTGGCGTCCAGAGCGAGTCTGGCTCCTCGCCACCACGTGGACTGCATTGATTGCACATGCGCGCACTAATCGGCGGCGCCTAACACTAACGTGGCGCAGTATGCAGGGGCCGCGTCCCGGTGTGGCGGTTTCAGCGTGTTCCTGTGCTCAGACGTGTACCTCGCTTCAGCGCATGCGTCAGAATCTAATACGCATGGCCGTAATCGATTAACACTACCCGGGCGACTCGGGTCATTCCAGTCGTCAGAATTTCAAATAGAACACGGTGAGTGGAGTCGAGAAATACACGTGCCGTGTGCAAAAAAAGAATAACTTAGATTAATTAAATGGAAATATAGGTAAACTAGGCCATCATAAAATGCTTTAAATCCTATTTTGCTGTAGTTTTATCGGTTATTTAAAAAAAAATAAAAAAAATTGTCAACCCGAGCGCGGAGAAGCGTATTCGATTATTCGACCCGAGTTTGTAGGATGTGCGCATGCGCCAATAAGTGACTCGGGTGACCCGAGTTGCGCAATCCGCGCATGCGCAGAAGCAACGGGACACGGCTGAGCACGGGAACGAGCTGAAACCGCCACACCGGTCTAGCGGTTTAGATTCTCGGTGGTTTTAGAGTCTTCGCTCTGGGTTCTGCGCATGCATCAAAATCTAACGACATTTCAGCATATTCGATTAATCCACTCGGGTGACCCTAGCAACTTTTTGACGCATAACTGTGGTCAAGACATTAACTCTTCAATTCGCTAAATATATATTATTGAGCTAAAATACTTTTAGCACACGGCACATGTTTTTGTCAACTCCACTTGCAGTGTTCTATTTAAATGTCTAGCAACTCGGGTGACCCGAGTCGCCCAGGTAGTGTTAATCAGATACGTGCATGCGCATAACCCATTGACACATGCGCAGAACGCCTCCGACCCCCAACCCCCAACTCTCTCCAACTGCATGACCATCGTATGGTCATCGCATGGTCATTGCATGACTGTTACATGGTCCTTGCATGGTCATTTCATGGTCATTGCATAGCCATTACATGTTAGTGCAAATGGCCATTGCATGTTAGTGCAAAGCCATTGCATGGCCATTGCATGGTCATTATGTGGTCCTTGCGTAGTCATTGCATGGTCAGTGTATGGTCATTGCAGGGTCATTGCAGGGTCATTGCAGGGTCATGACATGGTCATTTCATGGTCATTGCATAGCCATTACATAGTCATTGCTTGGCCATTGCATGTTAGTGCAAAGCCATTGCATGGCCATTGCATGGTCATTATGTGGTCCTTGCGTAGTCATTGCATGGTCAGTGTATGGTCATTGCAGGGTCATTGCAGGGTCATTGCAGGGTCATGACATGGTGATTACATGGTCATTGTATGGACATTGTATGGGCATTGTATGGTAATTGCATGGTCGTTGCATGGTGATTGCAGCTAATTGTGTCCACATTGCCATTTGTATTTCACCTTTCACCTTTTGTAGTCATCTCTGCAAGTCAGCGACAACGCGGTCACAGAATGTAGGTCAGCCAAGGTCACGCTGAGTCATGGCCGACTTTGGGTGAGCAGGTCGCATGTAGCTTGTTAACAACCAAACAAAAAAACACAACAAAAACTGGTGACCTAAATGTAGAGTTGCTACACACACATAGAACCGGTCTGTGGATCTACCACCAGATGCTATTTGTATAGCCCTACTGGGTATAGAATATACCGGCTATATCCCCTGGTTAACCCAAATATCTCACTACGTCCTGATATGACCTTAGATGTTACTAGCACGTAAAACAACAACAAACAAGCAAATTTAGGTCAAGTCTAGTACTAGCTTTAGTGTTAATGAAGTATTCATTTATGTATCACACGCATATATATATATATATATATATATATATATATATATATTGAAATATATATTGAAATATATCAATATAATATATACATTGCAAGTATAATAGTCTAGTCCTAGCTTTTATGTCAGTGAAGTATTCATTTATGCATCACATGCACATATATATATATACATATATATATATATATATATATATATTGAAATATATATCTATCATATATATAACTAATGAAATATAATATATATCATATATATAATGAAATATAATTAATATATATCATACATATGATGAAATATAATATATATATACATTGCCAGTATAATTGTAGTCAAGTCTTGTACTAGCTTTAACGTCAGTGAAGTATTCATTTATGCATCAGACACACACAAAAACATATATATATATATATATATATATATATATATATATATATTGAAATATAATGTATACATTGCCAGCATAATTGTGGTCAAGTCTACTACTAGCTTTAGTGTTAACGAGGTGGATGGGGGAAATCATCTGGACGAGGTGGATGGGGGAAAGCATCTGGATTGGTCATTCATTCAAACCAACACAATGCAGTCTCTCGGCCCGAAGCGTAGGGATGCTCTGAAAACGAATATGCAGTTTAAAAGAGAGAGAAAGAGATAGAGAGAGAGAGAGAGGACGACGAAAAAGAAAATGTAGATGGAAAAGAAAAAAGACAGTAAAGCGATGAGCACGGGCCTATGTGCATGTGCGCACGCCGCCATCTTGGAAGGTGTATACGTTTGTGAGCTTACGAGGTCTGTGCCCTGCTGTCTGTTGGGTGGAGATGCAGGAGGTGTGGGGGTGTGTGGTGGGGGTGTGGGTGGATGGGGGTGCGAGTTGAGCTGCTGGGTGGCTGGGGTTATTTTTGCCTCTTGCATTGAGAAAGCAGCAGCACGTACATCTGCGAACGCCGGTGTAGTAAGTTCAAAACACTACCCCACAACAACACTACGGTAGTAAATTCAACCTACGTTCAAAACACTATGGTAGTGTTTTCAACTTAGTTAAAGGTAGGTTCAAAACCCTACCGTGGCCACGCTCAAAACACTATCCTTAAGTTCAAAACACTCCCTTTAAGTTCAAAACACTACTCTCATGGTGGTAGCAGCCTGGTCTCCCAGTGGGGCAGCACTATAAAATCACCAAGTCAGTACCCGTTCTGAGATGACCATAAATGATGCTAGGATGTAAAACAACAACAAACAAACAAACACTGCAGCACCATCAGCATAGTCTAATATGTGGTACAGTTGCCACAGCACCATCAGCGTATACTAATATGTGGTGCAGACACCACAGTGCTATCAGCGTAGACTACTAGTATGTGTGTCCTGATATGACCTTAGATGTTCCTAGGATGTAAAACTCCCAATAACCAAACCAAATAGTATGTGCATACCAATATGTAGAAGTAGGTTACATTTTGCGACAGTACACTTACAGCCTCCACTGCCGTATTACGATAGTGTTTTGAACTTGGGTAGTGTTTTGGAGGTATGTAGGGGTAGTGTTTTGAACTTAACAGAAGTGTTTTCAACTTAAGTTGAAAACAAAACACTACCGTAGTGTTTTGAACTTAGGTTGAAAACACTACCGTAGTGTTTATGACGGGGTAGTGTTTTGAACGTCCTACACCGGCCCTAATGTTTCTGTAGAAGGGGTGGAGAGGGTGTGTGTGTGTATGCAGTGAGCGGGTGGTGTAGGTGTTGAAGCCCTGGTCACATAGCCGTTGGTGGACGTAGGTGAACATATTGGAAGCTAAAGTAGTTGAAAGTAGTTGAACATAGTTGAATGTACCGGCATCCATACATGTCCTTTATGTTAACTTGGTAATAATGTGGGTGAGCCATGATCTCCGATTAAATTTTTGGACATGTTGAAAAGAGTGTTACGTTAGAGGCTGAATTTCGAACATAGTAGAATGTACCTCTTAATGTACTCTCGCATATTTTGACCCGCACAAAACCATGGCCATTCCACATTGGGCATGCTGTGTTCACATAGCCGTTAGTGGACATGTTTGAACGTAGTTGAACATAGTGGAGGCTAACATAGTTGAAAGTAGTTGAATGTAGTTGAATGTAGTTGAATGTAGTTGAACGTAGTTGAACCTAGTTGAACCTAGTTGAAGGTACCAGCATCCGTACTGTAACTTATTTATCTGTATCATTTGGTGGCAAAAGGTGCTGTACCTTAACATATTTCCCAACTGCCACCTCCCCCGTAGCCCCCTTCTACTCCCCCTCACTCCCCTTCCACACACTCGACCCACACACCCAGTCCACGTACACCATATAATGCTCTCCCTCTGGTTATCCATCTAATCACCTACCTATGTACACGACTAGTTTGTGGGTGGGAGGTGGGGGAGGGGAGTTGCATCGGGAAATTGATTTCATTATTTTCTCTGTATGTGCTGTTCACTTTATCTATAAGTAAGTGTACAGAGGCCACATGTACAGGTGTGCAGCTGCGTGACACATGAGATTACTATTTATTATTATTATTATTATTATTATTAAAGTTGCATAGTCCAATGGCGTTAGAATGTTTACCTTATTTTGTATATAAATATATCAAATTGATCATTATTACCTACTAATCATTAGGCGGGAGTAATTTTGCTGAACATTTGCTAATTTCGGAGCAATTTGAGCTGAAAGAACCCAAAATAATGTTGACAAGCTTTCCAAAACTCCTCTCGCTATCGACATCTCGCGATGACCGGCCTGTATGCATGACGCTGTGTTAGCTTACACAAATATAGCCTGATTGGAATGAAAGCAAGGCTAATAAGGCCACGAGATTCACCTACTTGTCTCAAAGTAGGTGTACACAGGGATGGGGTCATAAATTCACTGATTATTCTATCCATGCTGTCCCAATACCTTAGCTAATGCACCAGTATTTGAGATGGATATATATAATCAAATGTAGACAAATGTTTTGGTTTTGAAAGGAAATGTTTCATCGGGGGAGGGAGGGGGAGGTGGCAACTTAAAAATATATGATGGTTTATAGCATTCTACTACATCGTGTTTCATTCCGAGAGTGTTCTATTCCATCTGTGTACCACCTGAAAATCCCAAACTAGCTGCATGATTGTTATATGATGATGTTGTTTTTGTCGTTATGTTCATCGATTGAGAAGGGGAATTTTCAACTGTGGGAAAATTAGCCTTCCTCATTCCACTGCCGCTTGCCCTATACTAGTGAAGGAGAGTGCTAGTTTTTTTGTTTTGTTTTTTGTTCAAGTCGTTTTATTCCTTTGAATAACATGTTGTCAGGGCTTATGGACTGGTCTTCCAGCTGTAATGACAATTGCCACTACACAGTGAATAAATTTACAACAATGTAGATAGACAATTACAGGGAAATAAGCAAAACATTGGTCCATGAATGACAGGTAAAGAACAAGATAAGAGAAAAAAGAAACATATGCAGGGGAGGTAACTATGTTAGACTAGTATAGTAAGCGTTAGTAGGGGGGTGGAGCATAACTGATTACCTTTCTAGTGGTGACATACTCATTGAAAGGGTGATGGGATGTAGGGTGAGCCTTTGTGATTGAACTGGTGTTCATGGTAATCTCAGGTGGGGCCTATTGAGTTAGTAAGTAGGTTAATATTGATTAATCATGTGCCTCAGTAGGATCCAACTAGAATCATCTCCAGGCTCATTCCGTTGTAGATGGGTGCTTTGGTCTAGATGGCCGCTGCTCGTTGAGTTTACAGTGCATGTTTGTTTGGGGGAGAGAGGGGTTAGGCAACGACAAGTAGTCATTTGTTTGACTCGGCTGAAGTTCAACTCCCCCCCCCCCCCACACACCTGCCCACACCTGCATGGGAAGTGGGCGCTCAACTCATGTGGTTACTCCATCACTCATGCAAGTGCATATGAATATATGAATATTTCAATAGCCAGGCAGTTAATATGACTTGAGATAATAGTCACAATCACAGCGTCGCATGCTTCCTATCATCTTGTGGTGAATAAAATGGAAAACATTGTGTCTAGAGCAGGATTTTGAATCCACACTTGTTGCCATACTTCGGGTTGGTGTGCTAATCATTACACTAGCAAGGCTTTCTGATGCAATCACCCTACCCATGCCTCCCTGTATATGCGGCTCCTTGCCTGGGAGGTCAGTGCAGACCAATATTCTCATCCCCTGAAACTGTAAGACTTTTAAATGGTTTACGTCCAGAAGTCAGTTCATGCTTAAGCCCCTGTCACACATCACCGGATTGAGCAATGGACAGAATTGTCTAATCCGGGCGACATGAGTATCAACATATTTTAAAATGTGTCAAAATGTTGCGCTATCGGGTAAATGGCCGCTAGACGAACAGACATGAAATGGACAGGAAATGGACAGGAAATGGACATGAACGGATAGCCAATGGACGAAACAAAATCAAACCTGACAAGAATCATAGACTTCAATCCGGCGGCATCCGTTCCTAGTTTTGTGCATGTTCAAAACTTGTTCGGACACAAACCGGACATTGTTCGTTTTCTGTCTGTTTCCCCCAATCCGGTGAGGTGTGACAGGGCCTTCAAGGTTGCATACATACAGGCAATACACTTACAAGTTACATACACCTACACAGGGTAGGTGAAACAACCATACAACGTGTAGATTGTATGGAATCCTGGTCACGGAACCACTGTCATTGGAGTGCTTGAAATGGGAAATACTGTGCCTAGAGAAGGTCTTGACACCCACACTTCTTGCCATTCTAGGGCTAGTATGCTAACCATTACACCATCTAGACTCCCTGATGCAATCTCTCTAACCACGCTTGTCAGCCTATGTGGCTCCTTGCCTGAGAGGTTAGTGCAGACTACTAGTAATACACTGTCTTCCAACCAACATCATTAGCATTAGTATTTGTTTTGCCCTTTTACTCTCTCCTTCGCTCCTTCGTCCTCCTCGCTTCCGCTACCTCTCAGACAGCGCCACCTAGTGGATACAGCAACACGTCCGTTGTGGGAGGTCATGGAATTATCTCTACTTTGTTTTGAGCTTGGCATTTACTTGGGACCAGACGGGATGGCCGAATGAATTGAGCGTCCGTTTCCAGTTTTGGTAGATCGTGGGATTCGAAACCATGGATTCGGACCCTGGTCGAGTCAAACCAATGATTTAAAAATTGGCACTTGTTGATTTCTAGCCAGGCACTCGGCATTATTAATATTAGGACATTCGACTAGTTGGCTCAGTGTCAGGATAATGTGACTGTGTGGGATATTGTGTCATGGTGCTGGCGGCCTGGTTTCCCAATGGGACAGCACTATATAGTAGCCATGAGTGTGCGCTGTCATAAGTCGGTATGCATTCTGATATAACCTTAGATGTTGCCAGAACATAAAACTCCGACAACCAACCAACCAACAACCAAGCATTTACTTGGCTTTGGCAAGTACTGGTTAACTCATTATCATAATAATGTAACAATATTAGATATTACACCATGGTGCCATTGGAGCAGTATCCCAGCAAGCCAGTACTATCATAATATAAGCTGTCACGACTGTGCACTGTCAATTGTCGGTAGCTATCCCATCGTGTATTACTATCATTAGCCCTTTTATTTATTATGTGAGCATAGCAGTTCCAGGATATCGAACACTGTTTTAGCGTTATTCAATTTACCTCATTCCCAGATAATGACAGTTCAGATTAAGTACCACTGGCACGATCAATACTTCTCATCCTATGCTATTGCAGAAAACTACTTTTATCTGTCATATACTTTGTAGCTATCAGTAATGTATTTATTTCGTTTGTAAAACTTAGTTTTTGATTTGTTGACTAAGCAAGGGAAATTTCAATCATGGACAATTGGTTTTCTGAATTCCACTCCTTTTTCTCGATAGCAGGAATCACCAAACGGAGGACATGCCGTGTAATAATTTTGTTGGGTTAAATATAATGTATACATTGAATAGTCATTTGTCAGCCCCGTGGTACTGGTGTTCCGGCCATGTGATGATACAGTTATGTACAAAATGTTTATTGATAATTTGATATTGTCAGTGCCGGATTGACCGGCACGGTCAATATCAAATATTGCCATATTACTAGGTGGCAACTTCATATTTCTTGAGTGGAAACCAGCAGGTAATTTGTAGGGACTGAGTAAATGGCAGGAGGCGTCTTACCACGAGGGGGGGGGGGGGTCATACCCCACCCGATCCTAGGCATGAAACTTAGAGCCTCACAATCAAGGGGGGGGGGGGGGTGGCTTCGGCCAAGGTGTATAATATTGTAGTAGTCTGCACTGACCTCTCAGGCAAGTAACCACATAGATAGGTAGGCGTGGGGGGTGTGGTGATATCAGGGAGCCTAGGTGGTGTAATGGTTAGCACACTGGCCCGTAATGCAAAGAGATGTGGGTTCGAGTCCCGCTCTAGGCGCAATATTTCCCATTTTCATCACCCCCATGACAATATTGTTGACACTGTCATTGATGGGGCTTTGGAACGAGCCTCATAAGTCAGCAGCAAGGTCAAGTCAGCATCAGATCCCGGCCTCCACCAACAATAGCTCAACTCTCCGCCGGCAACTCATTCACCCTTATTGCATAACTTCTGGGTTGACTAGTTATCTCACAAGACACAAGTTATATGACTGAGTGAAATCTGGCCGGCAAGTGCTTAAAACTGTATAGTTCGATGAAAAGATCAATTTTTAAGTTTAACCAAAACCATGATCTAGTTGTGATTGTATCTAACTTAGATAGTGGTGTACTTATTAAGCAGTTGTAACCACAGCGAGGAGAATATAGAGGTGATTTAATTGAACACATTAATGCAGAAGCCTATGGTTTCAGAAATTTGGCATGGTTAACTTTTCATGGTTGCAGTTAAAATATCTCAAAATGTTGCCATTTAAAATAAAAGTTATGTTAAGCTAAAGTAAGGTAGATTATAACCATCAACCTAATATATTTATGTCAGAAAATCACAGAAACACAAAAACATCGGACTATTCAACTTTAAAAGACCCCTCCATTATATTTAGCATCAGAATTATGGGTGAGTGATGGCAGACAGAGATAGGCGGGTGTGCACGTGGCCACCCAAGCAACGTTTTCCATGCTGATGGCAAGTGAGCTGGTGCCCAAGCCGCTCAGTGAGGCTTACATAGATTGGACATATAAATCAGGGATGAAAGTGGTGTCCAGCAAAAAAACTCGGAAATCAAGGCAAGATTAGTACACTGACGGCAAATTTCCGAAAGTGGTCTGTAGTAGACTGTCTTTCTCATTCGACCTTATCCTTGTCATATTCTAATGAATGCCGAACACCAGGCTAGTTAGTGGCAAGTGCCCATTTATAAGTACTTGGTTTCACTAGGCTGGGATTCGAACCCATGACCTGCCACACGGGATGCGAGTGCTGAACTCACTCCTCCATCGCGTCCCTAAAGAATGGGCCTGGAATTGCAACCAACCTCTAAATAATGAAAAATACATCACTTTGTGGTGTGCCATATCACTGCTATATAGCCTATATTCGTTACTACGATATATAAACAAATATATACACATATATATATATATATATATATATATATATATGAGTCAGCCTCACGAAAATGGGCCAATTGGTGGTCAATTGAAGATGTCGACGTCACAATTCTTAAAAGTCTAGTGCATTTCTTTGTTTCATAAAACTATCCTAGAAACAAATAAGGTTGTTGTATTTTCTCGACCTTTACATTCAGGATAAATTTAAGGACTTTCCAACACCTCTGTCAATGTTAAACTATAATTATACCGATCGACGCCGACATCCAATGATGGACGCAAACAACTTTAATAGATGTCGGCATCGCAATTCTTAAAGTGTAGTGCATTTCTTTGTTTTATATTAAATTATCCCAGAAACAAATAAGGTTGTTGTACTTTCTCGACCTTTACATTCAGGATAAATTTAAGGACTTTCCAACACCTCTGTCAATGCTAAATTATAATTATACCGATCGACGCCAACATCCATGCTCGACACCGACAACTTTCTCCAATTGGCCTCTTTTCGTGATCCTGACTCATATATATATATATATATATATATATATATATATAATATATATGTGATATATATTTTGTTCCCATATGCACTGATATGTATTCTTGTGAAGGCATCTGTAAGCTACAGCTGCGACCTGTCACGTTGGGTCCTCAGTATAGGCTAAGGGACCAGTTAGCAGAACTCAGAGTACAGCACAGACAGGAAATTAAAAGTGACACCTGGCAGCCATAATTAGCATAGCATCGCACAGCAGCAGGTCAACGTCGGTCTGTCAAGTAAGTGCCTTTGGGTCGCCATGTTGGTTCGGTAAAGACCCATCACCAGTGGTGCATACAACTACACTGGTCCCAAGCAGAGCGGTCCTCTGCATTGCGCCACCCACCGCAGGATGCTGCAGCTTCCTAGATGAGTTGTTTCCTGACAATGTGACAGCCAGCCGTACGTCCCCCTCCACACACACCCCTCCACCCCCTCACCCACACCCCCCACACACACTCTCATGCACACAAAACAACACCATTTCCGCCCACATCATATATATCTATCGCCCAGCCCCTCCCACTATCTCTCTCTCTCTCTCTCTCTCACACGATGCCCGAATGAGTTGAGCATCCATCTCCCTTTTTGGTAGATTGAGGGATTCGAACCCACAGGTTCGAACCCTGGCCGAGTCAATCCAATGATTTATAAATTGATACTTGTCGCTTCCTAGCCAAGTGCTCGGCATTATTAGGATAGGGCAAGGACTGGCTGGCTCAGAATCATGATAACATGAGTGAGTGGGATATTGGGTCAAGGTGCTGGTGGCCTGGTCTCCCAGTGGGGCAGCACTATAAAGTCGCCATGAGTGCGCACTGTCACAAGTTGGTACCCATCCTGATACTACCTGAGAATAAATGTTGTCAGGACGTAAAACTCCAACAACCAACCAAACAACCTCTCTCACACACACACCTACCTATGCTCATACAGAGACACAGGGACGCGTCCTGGCGACAACAAATCCTACTCACGGCTCAATGGCAGCGGCGCCCCCTGTTGGCGGTGGCCGGTTCAGTTGGCCGAGGCGTCCATACGCACTACAAATAGTACAACTCCAAACTGAGCAATTTGTACACTTACATTAAGAGTCGACACTCCCTCCTCCCGCCTCATCCCGCCGCCTTCAACTTCACCCATCCTTTCTCTTCCATTCCCTTTCCCTTCCCTTCACCATTACACATGCAAACCCTTCCCTCTTTCCGCACCCACCCCCACCTTCACCCACACTTCCTTCCCACCCCCTACTCCGAGATGACCATTTTCTTTCACAGCGCGTCCGCGCCACACCCACACCACCACAAACCCACACACTCACACACACACATGCACAAACACCACCTACCTCTGGCTGGATTGTCCAGCGTTACAGATCGTAAGTTCCGGTGGTGCTGGTGTGGACGAACCGAGGCGGTTCTGTTCAAGATCATGAGCGTGAGCGTATACGTAAAATGTCCAGTCAAGCACTGCCAGTACTATAATCCAACCTGGGACTGCACTCTCGGCGGCGCCTTCACCTCTCCGAGAACTCCCAGAATTCCCGGCACCCCCCTCCCGGCATCCCTCCTCCTCCCCCACAACCTCAACCGGCGCGGTGGTGGCGTCGGAGGTGTAGGTGTGGGTGGAGGTGAAGGTGGAGGTGGTGGCGGTGTTGGCGGTGGTGGATGGAACTGCTGCTGGCCATGTGATCGACGTTGCCTGGTTACATGGAATACCCGACAGCGGCCAGTGCCCCTGTGAGGTGTGTGAGATGTGTGAGGTGTGTGAGGTGTGTGAAGTAGTTGTAGAGGAGAGGGTGGATGGGTGGAGAGGTAGGGCGGTGGGAGAAGGGATCGATGGTAAGGGTGGAGAGGGATGTTGGGAGGCCCGGTGGAGAGGGTGTGTGTGTGTATGGGGTGAAAGGGGTGTGTGTTGGTGGATGGGGTAAGGGAAGACCAGGTTGCCATGGCAGCAGCGCACATGGGCTATGGTTTACATTTAGTGCACCGACCATTCAACATAACACTACATAACTCATATGAAGACCGGATGGCTGAATGAGTTATGGGCCTGCTTGTAGTGCGGAAAGTCATTGCTTAGAATCATGACTGAGTCAAACAAAATGACTTCAAAGTTTATACATGCCGCTACCTAGCATGGCACTCAATTTTACTGGGATAGGGCAAGGAACAGTCGAATGAGGAAGATAAATTATTCACAGTTACAATTCCTCCTGCTTAATCAACGAATGTATTACCAAGTTTGACCATATTCGAAATTAAGCAATCAAACATTGTCCAACTTGTATAAATTAAAACACATAGGATCATGTACGCTTCACTAGATTGGATAGCACTATCAATAGAACATACCCTCTATTCGCTGAGGAGAGAAACAGCTAAGTGAAATGTTACTGACACTCCCCTACCTCCCCTTACCCCCCCCCCCCTCCCTACCCACACACTCCTGCACGTACCAACTGTAGGCTTACCCCCTCCTCCTTCACAACCCACCCTTACTCAGCCACACAGCCCCTTCCTGGGCTGGAGCTAGGAAACCACCAGGAAGGCTCATTCATGGTGCTGCTGCCGCCTGCTCGCCCGCTCGCCCGCCCGCTCGACCAGTGGCAGTTGGCAGAGCCAGTGTTGCGGATTCAGAGGGATACCAGTTTGCCAGGGACACTTCCATTCAAATGCATTGTCAACGGCCGTGAGCAAATCTTCACACAGAAAAAATCAAATATCTCTAAAATGACACCACCTATAAACAAATCGCTTCGTACACATATAGAAAACATCTTTACCATTAAGATTATATTAAATTTATACGGTTAGGGTTCTTGATTTCTATTAATTTTGAATAAAACGAATGTTTTTCACTACACGTACCGTCCAACTCAAGCCATTGTCAATGGCCATGAGCAATCTTCATATATAAAATACAGGAAAAGTTAAATATCTCTAAAACGACACCACCTAGAAACAAATCGTTTGGTACACATATAGAAAACATCTTTACCAAAAACATTATATTAAATTTATAAGGTTAGTGACAATGCTGTTCGATTTTGACACATGTGCAGAAGCGATGTGTCCCTGGCAAACTGGTGTCCCTGGCAAACCGCAACACCGGCCGCCGGTTTGGTCGTTGCTCGCTGTGCAGGGGAGATCGCCCTCCTCCTTCCCGCAGCCGTCCATCGTGGCACGGCGTGCAAAGCGGTGGATGCTTTACTGCGAATGTAGTAGACCACAGTGGGTGGAAGGGGTACGGCCGGGGTTGTGAGGATTGAGCGCAGTGTCAGAGGTGGTTGGTCTTGGGTTGGTTGCCCGGGTGGGAAGGTGGTTATACTGCGTGTTTTTTTTGTTACTGTGTTCTTTTTACGTAATGCCAATATTTGAAGAGTTCAGCCCCAAAACCATGTAAATGCCAATCCAAAAACATTGGAATTAAACCTTCAAAAGTAGTTTTTGTTGTATTCCTACTCTTTTGTTCCTTGCTCCATAACCATGTGGTGATAGGAACAGTGGAATTAGTGAGCTTTAAAATTACTTTCGCGTAAAAATTGTTTATTTAAACCACATTTTTGGATTGCGTTTACATGGTTTTGCACCTGAATGCTTCAAATGTTGTTTTAGTATATGTGACCCACAATGGAAGCAGGTAGCTTTGCATGGTTAACCTGCTACCGAGGAAAAAAATTTAAAGTGGAATAAGTCAAACAATAATGAATGGAAAATTGTTGTGGTAAATCCAATATATTTTACACACATTCAATTTTGCTTAATTATTTCGGGGGGTATTGAAAGGTAGTTAATTGTTTTTAATTCATGGCAATTCAGGAGTAAATCCTTCGGCCACCACACCAAACGTGAGCAATACACTCCTTATTACAACGTCTGATCGACATCAGACTTCCAATAGCTGACGGGTTCAGACATCGAGGAAATGCTCCTCTGAGGACTGGTCCGTCCTAATATGACCTTATATGTTGCCAGGACGTAAAATTAAGAACCAACCAACTCTGCGGACTGGGAAGCTGTGGTGTCCTACTCGTGAATCGGTTGCATTGCGGAGGGAGGAGAGTTGGTGGGGGGGGGGGGGGGAGCCGATGTAACTCGCAGATGGGAAATTAGGGTATTATGGGATGGAATGGTGTGAGCTCTGTTGAAATGGAAGGGCATGGTGAAGTGAGGTTTGATGGATGAAGTGAAGATGGATTGTGGTTTACATGGTCAGGCTAACTGGGATGAGAGCAAGCTAGTACACCATCGTCTGTCTATCCATCAGGTTTGAACTGATCTGCCCCTAGATCTTACAAATGCTTTTATTTTCCATTGGGATATGCCTTTTTTTCAACGATGATTGATAGTGCATTGAACTATGGAATTCTCACATCCTAGTCAATCTGATATTATACTGCTTGATTGATTGATTGATTGGCGGTTGCTTTACGCCGTGTCAGCAGCATAGGCCATATTCATGGCGAGAAATGTTAGTTTTTTGTTCAAACCATCGCTTTTACATGTAAAATCAGACAATCAATTATGTGCCAATAGAAACTCACTAAATTTACAAGCTCACAATTATATATTTGTGGCCAAGGGAAACAGATTCCCATAGAAAAAGGAAAAGTTTTATTAATAATTGATAGAATTTATTTAGTAAACTGTATGAGGTGGTTTCTTGTTTTACTTTAGTAAAAAGGTCATGCATACTGTCTCCAGTGTAAAATTGTTGGCGGAAGGCCAACAAATCAACACAACTTAGTAAAAATGTGTGTCAGTGTCAGCGCGGACTACCCAGCTTTGGTCTTTCGAACCATATGTGTATATCGAGAGGTGGTCTGCAAACTGGCCTTGAATCTCTGCATGCAGTACTTGGTATTCGAGTGGATGTTTCCCAGACTTCCTCAGTTCCGTGAGTCGGAGGATAACCGATGGCTTCCTCCAACACATCCAAATCCATGCCTATGGCCTCCAAATGAGGTTTCATTCGGAGCCTCAGTGGCCAGATGTAATTCGGCCTGGCGATATTATACTGCTGAATACCGACTTGTAAAAGTTCAAATTTATGGCGACCTCATACTTAGTTGAAGTGTTGTCTCACTGAGATAATGTGACGCAGGCACCATGATATAATTGTCCACTTGTCATGTTAACCCCAATACTGAATTCTTTCCTGTCTGTGGGGTTCTACGTTCTAGCAACATCAAAGGTCATATCAGTACAGCCACATGCACGTAACAATTCTGATATAACCTTCAACAGTAACATATTTTATTACTTTGACTTAATATGCCATTTTTTTGCAGCCACAAATGCCTACTAAATACAGTAGTCCCTGGTAGTATCTAAGTCAGATATGTAGACTTATGCATCTTAAGCTTTTCTATTGAAACATTTTGCTATTCCGTCATGATCATGACTGAGTTAATTCTGGTTTGGTGAATGGTATATTTACTCATATAGCATTGCCTATATGTACAATCGTATATTTAACATTCACTAAGAAACAAAGCCGCTAGTAGGTAGTGCTTTCAGAATCAGTAAGCCATACCTGTCTTGGACGGCCACTATGATTGGCGAACCCATACAATGTGTCGACAATTTTTCATTTTAGATAGGCTACTGATTTGGTTTCATAGGCCTATACTTACTATTTGAAAACATCGCCACCCTCTGTGGACTGGATTCGTACACATTATCACTGATTATAGCAGCCAACGAATGTGTGGCGTAGTAAGACTATCAGCAACGACTCTCACAATGTCATTTACCAACTAAATTAAACTGGTGATATATTTGGTGGTGTTGATTGGTGGGGGGGGGGGGGGGATGCTGTGAACAAAAAGGTGGTATCTAGCTACCCTTAGGCCTACATCTTTATTCAGCGTTGAGGCACTGGTCTTGCATTCTTACCTCGCATGGTGCATTTGGCCTATTCGTGGATAACATGGTGAGACGGTATGAACAATATTATGAGCAATACCAAGGAGATATCAATTACCCTGTTGATAGGCCTACTACAGAACAGGCTGACCTGTTTTAGTTTTACTATCTGTTTATATTCTGTATTTTGTTTGGAGACATTAGTACTATGTATATATGACCTGCTGCTATGGTTCGTTGTGGATTTAGGATGATGTGGATAGCATGTCGCATTTTGGCCTGCTGGACTGGTTTCTTGAACAACCACCCTTCAGAAATGGCGTTTCTGTCGAGAATGAACACCGCCCCTCGCCTCCATGTGGTGCCGCCACTGTTGTGGGGCTTCTACGTACATCGAAGAATAAATTTGAATAACATGCAAGTAATAGTATGAGCACTACAATACCAGTCATTATCAAAATGTCAGCCTACATACAGTTGTTTTCAACTAATGCCTCCATATTGATGAGGTTAATCTGAGATCACTCTCTCTTATTTTCACTCGATAACAGGCTGGAAAGTCTTATTTTCACAAGTCCCTGTATTATAGCATTCTCTGACTTGTTAATTCTAGTAATAAATTTGGATATTAGATTCCTGATAACAGTCTGGAAGGTCGAGACATCACGGTAAGCAAATAGCAGTCATGACTAACACTGTGATACCTAGGCAGACAAAGTAGGCCTAATATCCCCATAATGCCATTATATGCTACATTCAGTTATTTAATGGTATGCATTCTAATTTTATGCTTCCATCAAATCTGCCTGGTAGCCTATGTATGTAGGCCTATGCAGTGTTTACGCGCTTGATATTTTGGGGGCCATAAGCAAATCAATTACACTGAACTTGGCGTATGGCCGATCTTATCGTGTAGTCAGGGCTGGCTTTGAGCAAATTGGATAGATTTAAGCCAATTGGCCCCAATTGGACCCCTGTTCCAAAGGGGAGGGGTACACTAGAGTAATATTGGCCAAAGCCGTGTTTACACGGGGAAGTTAAGTCGCTTCATATAAATCGCCTTGCCTAGTTCGCCTCACATTCGCCGTATAAACGCGACTCTGAGGCGGATTAGGGCTGATTCGCTTCATATGATTCACTTTATGTACACCACCTCGCGATGTGGTTTATATGAAGCGAACTAGCTTAAGTACTGGTTCGTATGGACTTGCTCATGCGCAGATATCGATTTCCGCCTTAAACCGCTCAGTGTGTAAACGCGCCACTACTTCGCTTCATATAAATCGCTTTGTCTTATTCGCTTTACAATTCGCCGTGTAAACACGGCTTTAGACTCGTGAGGGTGAGGAAAGTGAGAAATATTTTGCATAGAGCAACATTTGAATCCAGACTTCTGGCCATACCGGGGCTAACTGTTGCTAACCATTACACTGCACAGATTCCCTCATGCATTCACCCTATCCACGCCTACTTGCGCAGAGCCGTGCCTAGCGGGGGAACAAGGGAATACAAACAGTATCCTCCCTGCTGGAGTGGCTGAAAATGGCATTTCAGAGCCTCTAGATTAAAAGATTTCATGGGGGCATATCTCCAGATCCCCATAGTGCATCACACCTCTGCACTTGTTCATTCCAATGATTTAACTGCACCCCCCCCCCCCATCAAACAAATGTTCTCTCTCAAACAAAAATTCTTAGCTAGGTCTATATATGTTTTCTTTGTGGCTCATTGCCGGAAAGAATAGTGCAGACTACTAGGGGCCGATAGTCTGTTGCATGTAATAGTTAGGCAATATAAAATACTATCTGGGAAATATTTCATCATTCAACACAAAGTTTGGCTTGTGCATAGCCTAGATATAAAAAAACTACCCCAGTAGGCCTAAGGCTGAACACTGACCGTGTCTAAATCCGAGCAATAGCCTAAATGTTTTAGTCAAGTGCAAACAAGCTGTGGAGGTTCTAGTTCCAGCACATGACGTGTCTATATTGCCATAGAGTTGGAGAATTGTCAGAGAGTGCAACCATCCAAAGAATTTAGGTGTATTTTCTTATGCGAATAAAGCCGTGCTCACACAGGCAATGTAAATCGATTCGTAGAAATCGACTTGCCTAGTTCAGGTTCCATTTCGCGTGTGAACGGGCGGCTGAGTCGGATTAGGGCTGAATCGATTCCTGTGATCCGGATACTGTAAACCACTTGTCGAGGTAGTTTACGTGAATCAATTTCTGTGAACCGATTTATTTTGTGCATGTGGACGCACTGAGGCGGATTAAGGACGTCACATGCATGCGCAGTCAAGACCTTAGTTTGTTGACTTTCCGGTCGATCAAAAGCGCATATTATATAATTTAGTCTATGAAACCGCTAGCTGTGCACAGATATTTTTTTCATCATTTATTTTAAGGGTTTCACTGCCCAGCAGAAGTTTTGACCCTTCCAAACCAATACGATTCAGTCCATACATATCTAGGTCGAACCCACACTCTCTCGTGGCGACGTCGACTAACCAAAACTGGCGCTGGATAGTATCGACTTGCTCATGCGCTGATATAGATTTCCGGCCCAAGTACTGCCCGTGTGAACGGGCGTCTAAATCGATTTATATAATTCGCCTTGTCTAAATCGATTTAAACTTTTCCCATGTGAACACGGCTTAGAACCCTGCTAGGTAGTGGCTATTCGTACGGGACCAATAGCCAGAGCGCTTATTAGTACGGCGGTATTCAGATGACTAGTTTTGAAACAATCCTAACCCTGATCCTAACCCCCGTCCTGATATGATCTTAGATCTTGCTAGGACATAAAACAACAACAAACAAAGTTATCCTAACCCTATTTACGGCAAAAGTTTGCCTTTCCACTGTATAAGATATCTATCTATACGACATGATAAAGGAGCGCCATACTAATGTTCTGGTTATTAATATGGTCCCGTACGAATATCCACTCCATACATAATATTGTCTGATGTACCCCAATGGTGTATGCCCTATTTGAGTTGAAAACAAGTTTTTTTTAAATTAAATGTTCACTAGTTGACTGACATGTCTGCTAGCCTAGTCCACCAAGCAAATTTGACCGCTAGTTGACGTGCCCGCTAGTCCACGTGGTCTGCATTCATTCTCACTGCACAAGTAGGATGTGGGGTGTTCAAATGCTTCATCACATAGCTTTCACTTTTTTTTTTTTTGGGGGTCCATTAGTTGTTTAAGCAGGGGAAATTTCAGTCATAGACGAATGGTCTTCCTCATTCCACTGCTGGTCGATAGAAAGCTCGAGCCTACACTTTTACCGACCCAAGGGATTTTTAACCTCCCACACCACATAGACATGGTATGAGAGCAACCGGCCTTTGATGACGCTGTAAGTTATACACAGTGGTGGAAATCCAAATTGGCAGAGCTGAGGGCATGGGGAATCGAACCGCCGACCCTCAGATTAGGAGTCTGACCTAGAAAAAAGTCAGACACTCTAACCACTCCGCCACAGAGAACGGCGATTCAAATTTTGATTCAAAGAACTGCTTCTTTTGATACCATTTAATAATCAAAATATTAAATGGTTGCCATCCGACTGCTTACTACCGCTGTCTAACGTGGGAAGTACTGCAACACTCGTTTGTTTACACGGTCAAGATTGCTGTGGAACTGTACCTGGTACAACTTCCGATATGGCATACAAATTGAGAAGGGTTCACAGCGAGGAAAGGAGCAAAAACGGCTGACCACTGGGTCATATTGAGCATACCCTTGCAGGATGAGTTTCCCATTCAGTAAGTAGTATATTGCGTGATTTAAACAGAAATCAATGTAGATAAATTTCAAATATACTTCAAAGAATTTAATCTGTGCAAAAGATACATAAATATGTGATAATGTCTGAACAATAAACTAGTCAAATAATATTTGACTAGACTGCTAGCTCTGTGGAGGTCTAGCCTGGTCCCCTGGCATTCATTTGCTCAGGCAGAGGCACAGAAGTTTTCAGCTATTATCGCTCAGTTTCCAACCTGGTACCCTAGCCTTTGTACCAGAAACAAGTTCAAACAGGCTCAAACGAGTTCAACCGTGGCTGGTTGGATCGCAACCGTGGCTGGTTGGGTTGCTCCGTATAGCGCTGAATATGCTTATGGACAAATTGGCAGGTCACGCCGCTGTGATTGGCCATTCTAGCAAAGACCCTATTGACCAATTTCATATGACGTCAGCACCTGTATTTAGGTCAGTGCGTGCGCTGCTTGGCTGCAGGACAACATCCGGTCACACTGCAAACTCAATGGCTATGAGCTCAGAATATCCCAACTTTCACTATTATCTCTGTTTTTAATACTTTCAGAGAAAATTGCCCTTAAGTTAAATTAAATACTTCAGATCTTCCTCTTCAATCGGCCATTAAGATATTTTTAATCGACTCAATGAAAGCTTTTAAATGCATAGACATAGCATTGCTGCAGCACAAATCAATGCGGTGTTTACCCTTCGCGGGCTAGTTTCCATATCAGCAAACTCAGTACATTGTCAATGGCAGTAAGCAATCTTCTTACAGAAAAAGTGAAATATCTCTAAAACCAGACCACCTAGAAACAAACTGCTTGGAACACATATAGAAAACATATTCAACGAATAGATTATATTAAATTTATATGGTTAGGGTTCTGGATTTCTATTAATTTTGAATAAAATAAACGTTTTGCACTGCGCGTACTGGCAAACTCAGTGGCAGTGTGCATTCGTTCTGCAGCCGAGCTGCGAGCGCATACACAATGTTTACAAACATTGAAATAGGTCTATAATACTAGTTTGTATTTCTATTGTTCAGCAGCCCTTGAAGTTGTAGGCCTACACTATACATGGTAAAGTACTAGTAAAAGGGGTCCTCGATTAACTACAGATAGCTTTGCACATTTTACATCAAAATATCACAATGTTATTCTAGGATATCTCTTTTGTTTTTGTGTTAATCAAGATGTTTGCAAACCTTCGTTCGATGGTAAAATCGCAATTCCCCACCTCTATCCAACCCGATACACCACAATTTAGTTCAACTACTTGACACTAGGGGCTGTAATTTTACCATTTATGTTATTTTGTTTTGTTTGAACCGCAGATTTCTCAGCTATCTGAAAATAAAATTTAAACTATAGCGTGAAGAAGCCTACAACTAAAAAGTCATCAGATGATGCTGAACAATGCGATTAAATAGCAGCAGTAATAATTCGATAATTGCAAATCGCCGATAAAATGACGTTTGATACTGATATTACTCGATGACATGACGATTATAATATCCCCGCCTGTAACGGACAGCGCAGTCAAACCACTTTTCTTTCCTGTGACGTCAATTTCCATGGTGACAACGTTGCGAACGCTGTCATCAGTGACGTTTGTACCGCACCACCTGACGTTGACGGATATTTCTGACCGGATTACGAGACGAAACCTTGGAAACACTTGAGGAACTATGGAATCAGATGACGAATTCATCGGCAATCGACACATGCAGAACATGCTCTACGAAGCGGCCTCCGATTTAGCGAGGAGGGGCGAGTTGGGTCGCTATGGCTTCTCTGGCGGATTGCCTTGCAGATCAACAAGTGAACACATTCACAATTTCGACGACAGGGATTTTCCCGAAGCGGAAACTGGTGATGCTTCCTACGCCCCTCGAAGATCTTTCAGTTCTCCAGCAATTCCCGAGTTCGGGAGACACTACTTCAGGGTCAATCCCTCAAGTTTGCCGAAGGGTAAGTCTTAACTGTCAGATCACTTCCCACTTCATTTAAATTGCACCTCCCGCTCTCCCTGTTTGTTTATTCAAATTATTGTGTAGTTTGGCTGTGGTGTTATATGAGTTGAAGAGAGTGTGTGTGTGTGTGTGTGTGTGCGAGGGGGGGGGGAGGCGGTACTACTTTCTTTATTGTTGTTATAAAGACATGGAAACGGTGTTATTGACAATATTATTTGATAGTGTTTGAGTGTCACTGTTGTAAGTTCTAAATTATGTAATCTGTTTCATTGTGTTCAGGTAAGATTAAGAGATATCAGTTTACATTGCAGAATGGATGAAATTCAGTAAATTTGCAGTCAAGAACAAGGAACGTGCTGGGCAATTTTTTTGTTTAAATGCTAAGCATTGTTGTCAGTTATATATTCAGGAATCAATATGGTTTATTTAATTCAGGCGATATAATAAGTGAGGTTTGTGTAGCTTTCGGTTATTTGATTACAACACAATACTATTTTGTAGTACACTTAAATGAGGTTTGACAGCATGAGGTTTGACTGCAGCTCATTAAATGTAATTCCTCTACTCAGCAACACACCTGTACTCTAGAAATAATAGTAGAATAAGCTACCCACTTATGCCTAGACCACAAATGTTGCGGTCGCCGTACGATGCTACGGTCTGCAGTGTGTCTTGTGGTTTATGCAAATGTTATGGCTTTGCGGCCTACGGTTGATCTATTCACAATAGAGAGAGAGGAGTTTGAACACTATGAGGAAGAAACAGATTTGAAAGGTTAAGCCTACAATCTTTTTACAGCGTTACGATTTTCCGAAGTTAAGATAACTTCGACTTAAAACAACCACAAACCGTTGCGGCGAGCAAAAAATCTGTATGATCACCGTATGGTGACCACAAGGTGGGATGCTTCGCCGTACGGTGTGGCCGATGTGGTGACTTACAGCCGCCGCAAGCACGCCGTAAGGCATTTGTGACTAAGGCATAAAGGGGCTGTCACACTACGACGTATGGCCTTAGCGTATGCCGACATATGCGATTTTCGACCAACACATCGGCATACGGCATCATACGTTACATATACATTGGGCATACATCGAGTACGCTCGGGATACGGCGTCATAGGTCGAGCCGCTAAAAAATTGTGTGCATGTTCAAAATTGTCAACGTATGTCACCGTATGGCTCATACGTTTCTCATATGCCTGCCGTATGTCGGTGTACGTTATGCACATGTTAGGGGTAGGTCGGGATAGGTTTGAAGACGTTAGCCGTACATTCAGCCTGTTGGGATTGTGCAGTCCACGTACAGCCAATGGATGTATAATGTACTCCTAACATACTTCAAACGTATGCCTGCCGTATCTCCAGCATACTTAACGTATATGCCATACTTTTAGCGATGAAGTAACGTATGTAATGTTGGTCAGCGTACTGTGAGTGTATGCGAGCATTTTGCAAACATTTTGCGAGGCACATGAACGTTCTCATAGCAATAGGTCAGAGATACGTTCTGCGTACGTTGTCTGTACATTGTGTCTACGCCCATTTTTATCCCCCGCGCCTGCAAAGTTTGCCGAATGCTGACGTACTGGCAAATTGTCATATGTTGGGCATGCGCTGACGCCGTACGTCATAGTGTGACAGGGCCTTAACATTTGGTTAACATTTTGATGGGTGTTTTAGAAGACAATTTTCGATAGTATTTTAAGTTTTTAAATGACCAATACCAAGTTGTCTGAGTTATGTCTCCTATCCATAAACTATACATTAGATATGTGCTATCAATACACTGAAAGCTGTAAAGCTGTGCTAATAAACATGAAATGTAGGTACCTGCAATTTCTCCAACATCATATTTTAACATATGAATATGGGTATATAATTTGCATACACTCATATATATATATATACACATATGTGTTTCACTATAT
This sequence comes from Branchipolynoe longqiensis, assembly GCA_030323885.1. Lineage (NCBI taxonomy): Eukaryota > Metazoa > Annelida > Polychaeta > Phyllodocida > Polynoidae > Branchipolynoe > Branchipolynoe longqiensis. The sequence continues at coordinate 44,056,780 of CM059193.1, read as the reverse complement.
ATACACAGTGAAACCTCGATTTAGTACGTATTTGGGTACTATAAAGCGATGATTCATTGGACCCGGAATTGTTTAATTCAAAGATAATTCAATCAACTGAACCCCGATTTAGCGCGAACCCACCTTTTTCGTGCCGACTTTTTATGGGCTTTAACGATCGCGTTAAAACGGAGTTTCACTGTACATGCTCATATGTATACATATTTTGATACCCACTATGCTATCAATGCAGTGACAAATGACGCAACTAAACAACTGACAACATACAGTTGCGCACCGCAACGAGGAGAGTGATGTATATATATCGGTGATGTAAGCAGATTAAATGTCAGTTATGATTGCGGTATGGAACTATGATTGATTGATTAGTTGTTGATGGTTTAACACCATATCGACAGCAAGAGCCATATTCACGGTGAAGCGTTAGTGGAATTTATTCTGTCAGCTTTCTTAATCACATTCATATCCCTACATTGAAATTTAAACAAAAATCTGAAATGGTCAGATTTGTGTTAAATTATAGCAAAAATGATATCCAATACAATTTTGAAGTGGCTAAATTTCTGTCAAATGACAGCAAATTTTAACCCATCCCATAAAACAGATAAAATTACAACAGACGATACAGTCCAGTTTTCCTAGGAACCCTAAAATCTGGTAGTGTTTTACATTGGTCTTGCATGATATTTACAAGATTCCAACATTTCCTTTTGCACTAGGTCATGAAATGTACAAACTTGGCAATCGACAGGGCAGGGGCTGGTGTGCTCAGTGTCAGGATAATGTGACTGAGTGGGATACCAGGTCATGGTGCCGGCAGCCTGGTTTCCCAGTGGGACAGCACTATAAAGTCACCATGAGTGCACTGTCGCAAGTCGGTACCCGTCCTGATATGACCTTAGATGTTGCTAGGACGTAAGACAACAACAAACAAACAAACAATCTAACTGACCTAAATTTAAACAATAACAAATAAAACGCCCACACTAGAATATACTACCCTCACTCGTGTCAATGGACCGGGTTATTTCTCATTAAGAGGGCCGTATTGTTTTTACTCTCCCCACCTCCCCCCCCCCCACTTTGAAATGGGTGTTGGGGGGCTGTTCTTTGGTAAATCATGCCAATTGTTACTTATATTTCTATTTTCAGATATCTCACCCGCAACCCATGACCATCTGATCTACTTAATGGATAGCACATTGGCAACAGGTACATGTTATAGCCATGCCAAGCAGGCCAAATCCTTAATCCTCTCATGCCTCTCCCCCATCCCGTCACTCACACTTAACCCTAGCCCTCCCAATATGTGTATTCCACGTTCCCCTGTTGTCCTCCAGGAAGGACTGAAGCTGCAACGCAGCATGCTGGGTCGCAGCTTCAGCTTACATTGGAATGTGATGTTTGGTAGTGCCCCTCCCATCCCTATCTAAATAATTGCAAAGTGCCTAGTCCAAGCTTCTATTGAATACTCACTAATTGACAACACCTCTCCCAATCCCGTCTAGCCCTCCCCCCCTCTCACCTTACCCCAACCCCATCCACCTCCTCATATCGTATTATCTGTCTCTATTTCTCTATCTATTTTCTATCTATTTCTCTCTCTATGTAATAAGAGGCATTCCTTTATCTCAATGGTTTTCACAGTGCAAACTGCTAGGAGTAGGGTTGCCTCTCTTATAGCCCACTGCCCTAATTCAATATAAAAACATTGATAAAATCTGACAGATATTTGAAAAGCAATCGGACCACGTGTGGCTTTTTTTCTCCCTGTATAAATCCGAAGAATGCATATATATATATACATCTATGTGTATATATATATGTGTATATTATATATATATATATGTATGTATATATATATTATATATTATTTATATATATATATATATGTATATATATTCTTGAGATTGTGAAGCCTTTAACTGAAGGATATCAATATTCATATCCTTACTCTGCTGCTTTCCTATCCCAACATCTAGACCTTCACTAAATTGTCCTTTATATTATACCTTTTTGTGCCAAATGACAGCAAAGATAACCTCAAAATTGCATCTGAGATCGCTTTTGAAGTCATTTGACACAAATCTGATCGTTTCAGATTGTCATGGAAAGTTCAATATGAATATATCATTTTATTAACAAAACTGACAATAAAAACCACTATTTTCTTACTGACAGAATAAAAACCACTAATTTTTAGCCATGAATTTGACTCTTGCTGCTGACATGACATTAAACCTCTATACCTTTGTTGATGTATTTGCTTGATACCCCAGTCACACGAGGCCTGCATTTGATTACGATCGATTCGCGAAGTCCATACGTCCTCCTTGCGACTACCTTACGCCCTCCTTACGTGTTGGCGCCGCGAGGTCACCGACCTCTGGCGACCATTTTGGAAATGTTGGTCGTAAGGAGGATGCAGCTGTTGCATACCCTAGTCACATGAGAGCCTGCGTTCGCCGCCAACCTCCTTATGCCCAAAGGGTTGCCAACCACCCAGCGTCCCACTCGATAGATTGATTCAAAACCGTGGTTGGCGCCAAGGCGGCGCCGGGTCGGCGCCAAGGCAGCCACAGGTCGGCGCCTTGGCACCGCTGGGGGGTCGGCGCTGGGGCGGTGCCGGGTCGTTACCAGGGCGCTGACCACACAGCAAGCGCGGCATTGCATGAGTTGGTGCCACCAGGTCGGCGCCAGATCGGCGCCAGGTCAGCCCCAACTCGCCAACCAAGAGGTCGGTTACCTGGTGGTGCCAGATTGCCAACCATTTTTGAATGGCGCCGACCGGACTGGTCGTAAGGAGGTTGCAAGTGCAACGGCTGCAACCTCCTCGTGTCCAAAATTTCCGAAATGGACACTGGGAGGTTGGCAACCTCGCGGCATCAGTGCATAAGGAGGGCATAAGGAGGACGTTAGTAGGACGTTTTGACGTTGCCAATCGATCATAAGCAAACACAGGCCTCGTGTGACTGGGGTAGCACTTGCACCCTCCTTGCGACCAGTACGGTCGGCGCCAGATCGCCAACCAATGAAGAGAGAAGCAGGTTATTCTATGCTCTTAGGTTATACCACACCTTGCATATCGAAGATGCACCTTGTGTATTTCCCTATCAGTGTAAATTGTTATTCCGTAAATAAAGCAATTACAGGCGAGGAAAGGACAGAACCAGGTTATGTATTATATATGTGATGTATAAGCATTGTGCGAGTATAAAGCCACGAAAGGGATTTTCTATATGTTTATTATATTATATTATATTATTCCGATATTATATTATTAGCCAATGGGCTCTCTGCATGTATTTGTTCCTTACTCATACGGGTACTGATGGCTCCACCACCGCCCGACCACACTGCCGGCACTAACATTGTCACTTGCGCCTGAAACTACTCTTTCTTTTTAGGTGAGGGCAAATATTCCCTATGCCAGAGAAATATATTATCTCAACCCACTTTATTTGTCTTGTCTCTTTTGTACTGTAACTTGTCTTTATATGGAAAATGTACCTTATTTATTTCCCTATCAGTGTAAATTGTGACTCTGTAAATTAAAAAATTACAGAGGAGGACGGGACAAAAGCAGGTCATTCCACACTCTTTATGTTACACCACACCACACCTTGCATATAAAAGATGCACCTTGTTTATTACCGTATCAGTGTAGATTGTGACTCTAAATGAAACAATTACCGAGGAGGAAGGGACAAAAGCAGGTCATTCCACACTCTTTATGTTACACCACACTTTGCATATTAAAGATGCACCTTGTTTATTACCGTATCAGTGTAAATTGTAACTCTGTAAATGATACAATTACAGAAGAGGAAGGAACAAAAGCAGGTCATTCCACACTCTTATGCTACACCGCACCTTGCATATATTATATCAAAGATGCACCTTGTTTATTACCGTATCAGTGTAAATTGTGACTCTGTAAATGAAAACAATTACAGAGGAGGACGGCAAGCTCGCTCACTACCGCGCCCACTACCAGCAGCAGAAGCAGGGGATGCAGCAGCAGTTGCAGCAGCAGCACATGGAGTGCCCGCTCGACCGCTATAGCGTCTTCCCAGACGACTACATGTTCGCCGTGAGTCCCGGGGGCGGGTACACGGCTCAGGAGCGGTCCGCCCGGCCCCAGGCGCCGCGGGCCGCCCGACGCCCCGCCTACACCGACTACGACGTGGGCGTGGGACACCATGACCTCAGCAGCGAGGGCTCCTACGAGCAAATCAACCTGGACGACGTCTCCATCGAAGGCAACTACTGCGACAACCACCCGCCGGTACCGCCCCGCCAAGAGTACGGGGCGGAGGAGAAGGGCGAGCGGGAGGAGCTGGGCGGGGTCGTGTTGGGCGGAGGAGGAGGTGGGGTCCCATTGAGCTCGGCCAGGAACCAGCCGCTCACTCCGCCTGGAGTCCGCGCCTGGCGCAACCACCAGGAGGCGAACATGGCGTCGGACGATGAAGACTCGTACCTGGAGGAGTCGCCACTCTGCTCACGCCGGCCCATCATCCGCCTGCTGGAGGAGGAGGGAGATGCAGTAGATGCTGTCAGCAGGCCCTATAATCCCTATCGTGACGTGGGACTGTCGCCCTACAGCGTCCTGGGTAAGTAGTTCCTTGTTATAATTTAACTGAACATGTGTTGGGAGAGTGATGTGGGGGTTTAGGGATGTGGTTGGGGGTGTAGGGGGGTAGTGGGTGTGTGTGGTGGGTGGGTGTGGTGGGGTTTTAGGGATGTAGTGGGGGGTGTAGGTGTGGTGGGGGTGTAGGGATAGGTGTGTGCGGTGGGGGTTTTGGCATGTGGTGGGGTGTGTGTGAGGTGGTGGGGTTAGGGGTGGATGGTGCCGTGGGGGTTAGGGGTGGATGGTGGGGGTGTACCGTGTAGGGTGGTAGTTGGGTCTCGGTGTGGGGTTGGGTGGTTAGGGGTGTGGTGGGGGTGTATGTCGGTGGTGGGGGTATAGGCGTGTGGTGGGTGTATGTGGCGGGGGTTTATGTGTGTGGTGGGTGTATGTGGTAAGGGTTTAGGGATGTGGTGGGGGTGTAGGTGTGTGTGGTGGTTGAGGGGGGTGTGGTTGGGGTGTAGGTGGGTGTGGTGGGGGTGTAGTTGGGTATGTAGTGGTTGTGTGGTGAAGGTGTATTGGTGCCTGGGAAAGCGGCACCTCGTTGATGCCTAGCTGGCCTCGGTCTGGTTTCAACATGGCTCCGGCATGAATAGTGTCAATAATCTATCTGGCGACATGGGACTGTCGCCCTACAGCATCCTGGGTAAGCAGTTCCCTGTTATATTTAACTGAACATGAGTTGGGAGAGTGATGTAGTCACACAGCCCTATAGTCCATATCACGACATAAGATTGTCACCATACAGCGTAATGGGTAAGCAGTTCCCTGTTATATTTAACTGAACATGTGTTGGGAGAGTAATGTCATCACAAGGCCCTATGGTCCCCATCGTAACATGGGCCTGTCACCCTACAGTGTCATGGGTGAGCAGTTCCCTGTTATATAAGCAAATATATGTTTGGAGAGTGGCGTGGTCACAAGGCCCTATAATGCCCATCATGTCATGGGACTGTCGCCGCACAACATCCTGGGTAAGTAGTACTCTGTCTGTATCTATACACAAACAGATGGGAAGCTTGGGTAAATACTTCCCTTTTATACAAATTCACTGGATATTCGCGGAGCTGCTCTGCGAATAATAGCCACCAATACTGTAATTTGTACAGCTGCAACCAACCAATCAGCACACATCATTTTACCTGCTGACATTCTCCACAGCGAACAAACAAATTCATATGACTGTGGAGTGCATGTTTGAAATCATATGTGTGCGTTTTCTGTTAATGTTAGTTAAAAATAAATAAATAGTCAACCCGGAATCACTGAACTACACTTGTTTTGCTAATATTTATACTTACTAGGAATGTGCGCATCGCGGGGTTTGGCTGATTTCGCTCCGGCCAGAATCACGATTACCGGCCGGAACGGCATGGCAATTGACAGCCATTGTTTTGTCGCATTTGTTCCTCTTTCCTTTGCTGTGGGAAGACTTTTAGAGATATTAACAAGGTGCCTCTTATATCATCAGGGATGAAAGATCTCCGCGTTTCCGCGGATTTCCGGGATTTTTCAATCCCTCAGCACCATCAGCATAGATCTGTACTAATACGTGGTGCAGACGCCGCAGCACAATCAGCGTATACCATTAATAAATGGTTCAAACGGCGCAGCAATATCAGCATATATATACCAATATATCTGAAACCCGACTTCCGGAAATTTTCCGCGATTCCTGACAGTGTTAAACCTATGGGAGAATATCAGCATTTCCGCTTTTTTTCCTGGAAATCACTTTCATCACTGTATTATGTAGATAAAATGTTCTTCTTCATTTGGGTCTTTAAGTGTTTTTAATCTGTCAACTAGAAGTTTAATCATGCTTGCGCTAATTCGCAGAGTAAAGCCACTCTGCAAAGCAGCTCTGCGAATAGCCTCATCCTTATGCAAATGATCATCTGTTGGGAGAATTCTGCAATTGATTAGTCCTATTAACGCTTTGGAGCACTTTCTGGGCTGTATTCGCAAATAGCACAAACTTGACTGTTGAATTAATGTGATGCATTTATCGAGGAAAGTCGAATCTAGCTTCCTTTCTGATTCTTAATAGGTCCATGAGGAATCCGAATCTATTAAAGCTTTTCCGCTTTTGATGCTAAAATATGACTGTTTATATTTAACAGATCGTGAAGGGATAATAGATGCGGCTGAGAAACATATCGCTTACCTGAACCAGACTGTCTATAAAGTGAAGATGGAGAACAATGAGCTCATGGTAAATGCTTCTTTCTGAAGGCTGCATAGTCAGATGAAAACTAATTTTCAATATCCAAACAGCTACCTCGATTTGACCCTTCATCACTGTTCATATCCATGTTAGATACTGGTGCACTTAATAAAGCATTTGTTGCTGCATAGAAGGGAACACTAACGTTTATTTAAAGAACCTATTGCTGCTGGAGCATATGTTAGAACCGTCTGACTCGCTTTTTTTCCCATTCTGAGAATATATAAAAAAAAAAAATTTAATCGCACTGTTACGTCAAGACATGATATTGGTTTAAAGCAAAAAGAGAAAACAAACATGTGCTAGTAGTAGTAGTAGGACTTGTTGAATGGTTTAGATACTACTCATCTACACAGAGCTTGAGAAGTACTATATTATTATTAGGTGACCCCAGTGTAAATTTGTGTTTTGAGAACTGGAAGTGCAGTTTTTGCAGTGTGCAGTTTGATCACCAATTTAATATAATAAAAGAAAGTCAAACCCCCAAAAATGTTGCCCCTGCAACCAGAAAGATGAATATTTTTTCCTTTTGGGCTAACTATTTAAAATGTGTTCTTGTTCACGAAAGGAACTGCATAAGTTCCGCTCGCGGGAATGGATGGATTTGAAGGATCGCCTTCGCGCTGAGATAATTGAACTGAGGGAGCAGAACACTACCCTCATGTGTGACAGGATGAACAAAGGTAGGTTTGTTTGCTTGTTTCTTTGTTTGGCTCTTACATCTTCCATCTTACAACAAATATTTCACCTTGAATAAAAGAGAAGGCGGTTGGGGGCCATACTCTCAAACTAGTAAAACCCAGAGCCATTTCAAAGTTAAGGCAACATAGTTTCTCAAACAGGATCATAAATATATGGAACAGTCTCCCACAAAATGTGATTGATGCGGAATCAATTAATTCATTCAAGAATAGATTAGAAATAGCATGGGCTGATGATCCAGGGAATTTTGACCCCTTGTTCACCAAATGCTACTAATTACTCCTTGTGTTGCTTATTTACTTGCACTCAAGCAAAAATGAGAGACAAATAAGTGTTCACACTTCCTGTCTACCATTCGCTATATCCTAGCACAGCATATGATAGTTGCCGACTTGTGACAGTGCGCGCTCTTTGTGACTTTATGGTGGTGTCCCACGGGGAGATCAGGGTACTGACACTCATGACCCGACATCCCACTCAGTCACATTATCCTCATACTGAGCAAACCAGTCCTTGTCTTGTCCTAGTAATACCGAGTGCCAAGCTAGGTAGCGACAATGGACATGTATCAATTTTGTAAGGCATTGATTTGATTCACCCAGATCTTAACTCGCTACCTTCAGCACGGGTAGCCGGGACTCATACTATTTCAGCCAATGTGTCGGGTCAAGGTAGGTGAGGATCAGTGGGCTACTTAGCTCCTCCACCATACAGGGATGAAAGATCTCCGCGGTTTCGCGGATTTCCGCGATTATTTATATTTACCGATTAACTTTAAACATAAAAAAAAATTATATGTATATGACAACATTTTGAGGAGTTTGAATCCCATTTTTAAATGACCTTAGATGTTGCTAGAACATCAACCCCAAACAAGAGCGAGTCCGGTATGGGCGATAATACAGTCACAACAAGGTTAGTTGAAAACTGACTTCCGGTATTTTTCCGCGAATCCCTGACAGTGCTAAGTGTATGGGAGATGATCCGTGTTATCGCAGAAATTTGCCATTGGCAGCCTGATTTCCGCGATTTTAGCCGGAGACCACTTTCATCCCTGACCATAAGGCATCGTCTCATGGATGCCTCAGCCAGGAGAGTGCAGTTGAAATTCCATATTTCCAGAGAATAACAATTGCTTATAATCTATAACTATTATAGCTATGGTAACATTTATCTCTGATTAATGATCTAATAAGGTGTAAGTATCAGTATCAAATAAGCTTATGCAATTTGGTGCAAAGCATTATATCCATTGATTGATTGCTGATGGTTTAACGCCATGTTCGCAACAAGGGTCATATTCATGCCGAAATGCTAGTGGTGTGTATTCTGTTAGTCTTATCAACAGGCATGTGATTTCTCCGCTTTTAACCGGAATTCCAGGTTTTTTCTGGCTGCCAAAACCGTAATTTAGTTTTTGTTTAGATTCCGTTTATTTTTCTGGGCGCTGAAATAGCTCTAAAATACACTATTTGCATCCCTCTCGCGACTCAGTGAGATGCTGTGTGTCCCGACGATAACCTAAACAAATGTTCAGGTTTTTTCCTGCATCCAATCACATGCCTCTATCAATCACATTCACATGTTTACCTTGAAGTCGATGCAAAATTCCAAAATGGTTAGATCCATGTCAAAGCATGTTTACATGATAAGTGAGCACAGGTTTGTGAAAATGATTTGTCCCAATAGTAAGGCTGGAAGAACAGTGATTCATCACTGAAAAGTACAAATTAGATCAATCATTTACCTCAACAATAAACTAATGTACCCGTCCATTCAAACTATGATAATGATATTAAGATCAAAATCAATAGGTGAAATAGCTTTTTTCGATGTGTAAACTTTCCTGTGAATATGAATTCTGCTATTATGTGGAATGTTTTCGGCTATTATTCTGGAAGGTTTTTTCTTTTGGTCTCTATGTAGTGCAGAGTTTCAGAGAATGACTCGTATATCAAATATCTTCATTCAAAAGTTACATTTATTCTATCTTGCCAGGTGGACGCCTGAACAAGCGGATTGCTGCAACACTTCTCCGGGCTAAGAAAGAATCCGACCGAGCCCTGGCCACCACCCTTGAGAGGCAACAGAAGGTAGGCAGACCAAGGCTTTCAGAGATTTACTGAAACATCCCATTTCCAGGAAATCTCAACCATATATAAAGAGCTTAGAAGTGGTGTTCTCTGTGGCAGAGTGGTTAGAGTGTCTGACTTTTTTCTAGGTCGGACTCCTAATCTGAAGGTCGGTGGTTCGATTCCCCGTGCCCCCACCTCTGACACTTTGGATTTCCGCCGCTGTGTATAACTTACAGCGTCATCAAAGGCCGGTTGCTCTCATACCATGTCTATGTGGTGTGGGAGGTGAAAAAATCCCTTGGGTCGGTAAAAGTGTAGGCTCAGGCTTTTTATCGACAAACTGTCTAATGGTGAAAACAAGTCTATTCAGACTTATCCATGATATGCAGTATAAATCTTCAATCAATCAAAAAAAGCACTGAATTCCCTGTATAAAAGGTATATGGTCTACTATTTAAGTTGTAATTGTATTTACAATTAATTAATTAAATTTTAATTGGACTACACAAAGATCTCCTGATCATAAACAGACACAAACTGCAGTAGTGCGGCCACATTTCACATTCATCAGGTCTGGTCAAAACCATCTTGCAAGGCACAGTGAAAAGAGGAACAAGACAAGGCGGACAAAGAAAGAGGTGGGAAGACAAAATCATGGAATGGGCGGGCCTGGAGTTTGGCAACTCCCAGAGGGCAGTGGAGAACAGGCGAAAATGGAGAAAACTGGTTGCAAAATCATATGTGGTGCTCGAATGACCCTCGTGGTTAAGGGATTGATGATGATGATGATGATGATGATGATGAAGAAGTTGTAATTGTGAAGACACTTCATACTCTACATAAATGGGATATATAATATTAATATTGTTTTTACAGTCATTGATTGAGTAGGTAGAATTTCAATCACAGACAATTGGTTTTCCTCATTTGACCGCTCATTGCCTTCTCCTATTAATGGCGAGCACCTGGCTTTGTGGCGAGTAGAATAAATTTCATAGTATAAATTTGAGATCACTGCTTTGACTTTCTGGGGTTTGAAGCCGGTGTTGCGGTTTCCCAGGCACACCAGTTTGCCAGGGACACATCCATTCAAATGCATTGTTAACGGCCGTGAGCAAATCTTCATACAGAAGAAGTCAAATATCTCTCAAATTACACCATCTAGAAACAAATCGCTTGGTACACATATAGAAAACATCTTTACCATAAAGATTATATTAAATTTATACGGTTAGGGTTCTGGATTTCTATTAATTTTGAATAAAACTAACGTTTTGCACTGCGCATACTGTCAAACTCAAGGCATTGTCAATGGTTGTGAGCAATGTTCATACAGAAAATACAGAAAAAGTGAAATATCTCTAAAACCACACGACCTAGAAACAAATCGTTTGGTACACATATAGAAAACATGATTACTGAAAACATTATATTAAATTTATAAGGTTAGTGATGATGCTATTCGATTTTGACGCATGTGCAGAAGCGATGTGTCCCTGGCAAACTGGTGTCCCTCGGAAACTGCAACACCAGGTTTCAAAACCCATGACCTACCACATGTGAAGTGGGGAGGTCAACGCATTTGGTCATCCCGCTTAGGAGCTGATTGTTTAGGGTCCGTACAGGGCATGGAAAGTCTTGAAAAGTCTTGAACTTCATTTGTCCCATTTCAAGGCCTTGACAAGCCTTGAGTGTAACCTATTTTGGGTAATTAGTGTTGAAAAGCCTTGAATTCCATTCAACTGTCCCCACCGATCTAAATTAGTCCAAAATCGCCATTTGCCATCGTTCTTTTTTTTTCTGAAATCCAAATGAAAGTAGTCTTGAATTTCTATCAAAAAAAGCCTTGAAAAGCCTTGAAATAGCCTTGAATTACATATCTTCCCATCTGTACAGACCCTGATTGTTGTATAATACATATTGTTTGTTATTTCTCAGATAAACGAGCTACGACTGTTGGTGACCATGCAGCAGCGGTACATCCTCACCCTGGAGGACAGTATGGGCGAGCTGCAGAGGGCCTTCCACGTGAATGGGGGTCTGGAGGAAGCCCGCCTCTCCCACATGCAGGTATAAGTGAGAGGGTTTCAACTGGTCATAACAAAACCCTAAAAAGTACTAACTTTCGAAAATACAAAAATTAAGTACTGAAAAGTCCTACAATTATACAAAAAGTATTATAAGTTATTAAGAATTACACAAAGCCCCGGACAGATACTTGTTGCTTCCTAGCCAGGTGTCCGGTATTATTAGGATAGGGCAAGGACTAATTGGCTCAGTGTCAGGATAATGTGACTGAGTGGGATATCAGATCATGGTGCTAGCAGCATGGTCTCCCAGTGGGGGCAGCACTATAAAGTCGCCATGAGTGTGCACTGTCACAAGTCGGTTCCCGCCCTGATTATAACCTTAGATGTTGCCAGGATGTGAAACTCCAACAACTAACCAAAACTCGCAATTCTCGCCGTGAATATGGCCTACTCTGCCGACACGGCTTAAAGAAACCAATCAATCAATCAAAGTAAACAACCAACCAACCAACATAATTATAATTACCCGAGGTAAATAGGGCAAGAACTCAGTTGATGCAACTTTGACTCTTCTTTATAGGAAGGTAAGCTGACCGAGCTACCTATGCGCCACCCTGCGGAAACTCAGGTACTAAGTGGCTACCAGGATGTGCTTGGGTGTGACCGCAGTAACTATTTACCTGGCATCACCACTGACCCTGAGCTAGCAACCGCAGAGGTATTTGACTTCGCAGGTAAAAAAATTGTGTGAAAATATTCACTCATTAATTGAAAAGTAATATTTAAATTGTCCAGAGCAACAACAACCAAAATGACTTTGGAGGTAAGAACAAGCAAAAGTCCTGAAAGAAACCAAAAGAAACAAAGGGAAGGACTTTGATATGATCCATGAATATCAATGTTCACTATCCTAACAATGTTATGGTTATTGTTGATGCCGCCCCCCCCCCGACTCTTATTCCTAATCCTAGCATATCAAATATAAATATGATTGATTTAACCTTAAAACAATTCAAGCATGGAATTTATCCCCACCCTTCCTCTCTTCCCCCTCCCCGCCTTCCGAACATTGTTTGGATTGTAAACAGCATTTATATTTTATGGATCATCCTTCAGTGTTGGTGACCTACAAATCTTGTGACGTGATCTTACCATGTGTTCCATAAATGAATATTAAATGTATCTTAATGAAATATCACTTTAAGAATGGGATATTTTAAAGCTGCATAGTCCGATGAAGGCATCAAATTTTCAAAAGCAAATCACATATTTATTTTTGAACCTACATATCCAACGGAGATACTGGTAGACTTATTAAATGCTGCATAGTCCGATGAAAGCATCAAATTTTCAAAATCAACAATTATCTAGATTTGATTTTACATATCTAACTTAGATACTGGCGCACTTATTAAGCATTTGTTGCCACGTGAAAAGGTATATTGAGTCTATTTAATAGATGCTGTTACTACGGAAGCCTATGGTGTCAGTTTTGGCAGAAACTCGAAATCCACGGACTATGCAACTAAGTATTTGTAGCTATATGTAAGGGCAGACTAAGTCAATTTAATTGCCCGTATATTGCTGAAACATATGGGTAAGATTTTTGGCAAGCACACCAAAATTAATTTGTATGTTTACACTTTAAATATCTCCATAGTTAGCCATTTTAAACTAAGGTTACTTCAATCTAATCTATAGTAGATTCTTACGATCAAACTAATGTATTTATCTCAGGAAATGACAGAAATTCAAAACAATTGGACTATGCAACTTTAAACCTACCTAGTCAGATGAAGCATCCAATTTTCCAAACCGAGGCAATTATCGAGATTTAATTCAACATTTCTAAGTTAGATACTGATGCACTTATTAAGTATTTGTTGCCACATACAAGGGAATGCTGAGTTCATTTAATAGAACCTGTTACTGCAGAAGTCTATGGTATCAGAGTTTTGACATGCTTGCCGAAATTGATTGTGCATGTTTTCACTTCAAATGTCTCAAATGTCATCAATTTAAAATTAACATTACTTCAATCTAAAGTAAGGTAAATCATAGTCAATTTAAAGCTGCATAGTCCGATGAAGCATCAAATTTTGAAAACCAAAATAATGATATAGATTTGACTATACATATCTAACTTAGATATTGATGCACATATTAAGCATTGGTTGCCACATAGAAGGGAACACTGAGACAATTTGACAGAACCTGTTACTGATGAAGCCTATGGTGTCAGAGTTTTGGTGTGCTTGCCAAAACTAAGTTTGCATGTTTGATTTCAAATATCTCAAAACTTATCCATTTAAAATGAAAGTTACTTTAACCTGAAATATGGTAGCTTATACCAATAAATGTAATATATTTATCTCAGAAAAATTACCAAAACGCAAAACCATCAGACTATGCAACTTTAATATATTTATATTTATCTCACAAAATGGCAGCATCTCAAAACCATCGGACTATGCAACTTTAAGCTCAAACCCAATATGTTGGAATTTGTCTGGTCAGGACCATTACACTCCTAAGTTCCACATGGCTGTTCATAGTAGTTCTGTGACGTCACACAGGGAAGGGATAACTGGACTTAGGTAGGCATTGCGATGGCCGTAGCCTGGTGTTGACGCAATGTGATTTCTGCCCATTACTCTGAATGTCAACACTTCAAATTTACTTTAAGTGAAAGTATGGTTTGCACTACTTCTGGACTTAGATAGATTATAAACCATACTCAAAACACTTCAAATTTACTTAAGGGGAGACATGGGTGATTTTTGGGTGATTTCCGTATCTCAAAGATTATTAAAGATAGAGCTTTGAAAATTGGAGCACACATTCTTTGTATCAAGAGAAGCATATCTGCAGAGCTTCAAAGCTCTATCTTGAGTAGGGGTCATATGATGAAGGATCTTGCACAAAAGGAATTCAAAATTTTACCCCCTTCAGGAAGTATACTGAATGTGCCTAGATTTGCCTGAATCAAGTTATTATATGAAGAACTGGTCCAGTTGAGTGCAATAAGGTAGTTTGTGAATGTATATGTCATTACCAACATGTCCCTACATGACGAACCAGAGGTAAAAAAAATTCAATGGTCAATTTTTGTGTCTCCATCCCAAGCTCTTGAACTATGAAAGATACAGTGCTTCTAACCATCTTATTGCACTCAGCAGCAAATCTTACATAAGACTGCCAAGTTTAAACTTTCTGCTACAATTATAACTTACATTTTTAGAGGGGGCAAATTGGCAAACTCTTGGAAAAGCAGTTCTAAGAAAACGAGCTTCAAAGTTCACAAAGTGTTTCTTTCAAATGGTAAAGTCCGGTATCATCATCTAGAATCCCATATTATATACACAAATATCCAGTCAAGTAATTATCTGTCCAAAAAACATATCATTTACACCAAATAATACACAAAAATCACCAGTTTCACCCAAATTCATGTTCCGATCACCCGTGTCTCCCCTTAAGTGAAAGTAGGGGTTACACTGCTACTGAATACACAGATTATAAACCGTACTCAAAGCACTTTGTGAAAGTAGGGTTTGCACTACTTTCCAAGTTTGTGATATGCTGTAGGCGACCTTACAGAGGACGATCGTTAGGGTTGAATTACACCGGTAGCCGTAGCTTAACCCACAAAGACCCTCATGCCATGGTTGGGCCCCAAATAACTTCCCGAGAATTGGTTGTTTAAAGCTATGAAAATTATTACTCATGTTTGATAATATTATTTGGATCTTCCGAGATCCAACGATGAGCACGTTAACTCTGGCAGCGCCTCTAAAGAACCTACTATTTTTATTAGCTTGGTCAAAATCTCAGGTGTAATGGAGGACGATAGCTTGTCTAACACTCCCATTTGAACAGCTCGAGCCTGGTTTACCTACTTGGGCGCAAACCTGTGGCACCCAGGCCCCTGTTTCCTGATTGGCTAGCGGACTAAGAAAGTATACAAGTGTTATATAGGCAGCACCTTTGATAAGATTAAGATTAGAGTGTTTGAGCTGTATGCTCAGGCTAAGTCGGAGACTCCACCATCAGGTCCCACTGCGTGTGGTGCTGGATGCTCTGTTCAGTTTTGTCACATGCAGTGTTGAATTTGAATCTGCTGGTGTCAGCTGGGTATATCCTGGAATCTGAGGTTCATTTGATATCGCTGTTAACATCTTCAAGCTGCCTTTTGAGAAATTGTTCACTGCAGTTCGATAAGATGCCTGCAGATAAATAATACTTCCATCATATAAATATTACACTGCACAATAATTATGAATAAGTAAAGTTGCTTTGGTCATGTTACAGTCCCTTTAATGAAATAAAGATGAGCTCCCATTGGCTGATTGCAGGTGAAACGAGGATTCTGTCAGAGAAGAGAGATCTGGAATCGTTTGATATGTTGAAGGTTCCATATGTGAGGGGTGCATTAGCCTCCACTGAATAACTAACTGCATGCCATGTCAAATCTCATTAGCTAGGCACTATTTATGTCTCCCAATGGCTGAGTTACTCAGGAATGAAAGATCTCCGCTACTTTGCAGATTTCCAGGATTTTGCAATCCCACAGCACCATCAGCGTATACTAATATGTGGTGCAGATGCTGCAGCACTATCAGCGTATACTACTAATAAATGCTCCAAAAGCTGCAGCACTATCAGTGTATACTACTAATACATGCTTCAAATGGCGCAGCACTTTCAGCGTATACCAATATATATGAAACCCGACTTCTGGAAATTTTCCGCGATTCCCTGACAATGCTAAACCTATGGGAGAATATCCACATTTCCGCTTTTTTCCCCCCAAAGATCACTTTCATCCTTGGTTACTCCCCACGCTGCCCAACCACGTCTGCTGGGGCTGTGTGAGTCAGTTGAAAAGCCTTGAATTCCATTAAACTGATCTCCACTGATCTAAATTAGTTCAAAATCCCCATTCGCCATAGGTTTTTTCCCCACTCAAGTCCAAATAAAAATAATCTTGAATTCCTGTCAAAAATAGCCTTGAAATAGCCTTGAATTCCATATCTTCACATGTTTTTTTACGGACCCTGTTATAATATTCTACCTTTCTAAGCTTGAAGTAAATTTACTTTTAAATGACAAAGTTTGGAGATATTTGAAATGTACAATTAATTGTTGCATGCATATCAAGCCTCTGTCACCATAGGCTCCAGCAGTACCAGATTAAAAATAATAAAGATTTGACATAGTATTCCCTTCTATGCAGCAACAAATGCTTCATATGTGCCCCAATATCTCAAGTAGGAATTAAAATAAAATATAGGTGAAGTTTTTTTCTTTTTTAGTTCAAAGAATTTTGGGATTTTATTGGACTCTGCAGCTTTCATGATGCAATGTAAATACACAAATGAATAATTTAACCAAAATAAATAACTGTGATCAAAATGTATGGCGTGAGAAAAACACTCCCCAATGTTAGTTAAAATATCTAGTATGATCTCAAGAATGTGATATATCTATCTATCTATTTATTATGACGTTCGTGTACATGTGTTGTCTCTCTTGATTATTTAGTCTTGTTTTTAAACGATACAATTATTTGTGCATACAGATAGTTATTGGCATGTAATTAAAAGCCATATTCTGAATGTAATTGGTACCATTTTGGTACTATATTTTCATATTTCGTAGTTTACAAGATATTGTGCGTCATGTCCATTTGTTGGACACTTGTTATGTAAATGTTACTGAAAAATACTTTTTTGTTCTTTTTTTTTTCATTTAAAGAATGGACATTTTAATCAAAGCCCGGAGTGCAATGTTTCCTTCGTGTGTAATTGCGCGTTAACCTTTTACTGTGATTATTGCTAAAATAATAAATATCAATTAAGCCCGTGTTTAAAATATAATTAAATCTGAGATGAATAACTTTATCAGTAATAAAGACTTTACTAAGTTTAAATTAGCGTTATTATGTTATCAGTAAGGCCAAATAAATTTGTTAAAAGTTTGTGATCGTCTTTATGAAAAATATAATCTGGGTTGGGCGGGTGGTTATTTATTTAATGTTTCCCCTGAACTATCGACACTGCTCCCTCCCATTCCCAGTTCCCTCCCTATCACCCCTCAAATCTCTCTCCATTCCCTTCCCCCACTACCCTGTCCATTCCCTCCTCTTCACTCCCCTTTCTATTTCTAACTCCATCTACCCCACTCGCCACTGCCCTTTCCATTTCTCACACCACCCGCCCTCTCCATTTAACAGTTAAAAAAAAGGGGGCAGGCAGGCGATCCGGCATGTGATTTCTCCGCTTTTAACCGGAATTCCGTTTTTTTCCCTGCCTGCCGGTGTTGCAGTTTCCGCAGCACACCAGTTTGCGAGGGACACATCCATTCAAATGCATTGTCAATGGCCGTGAGCAAATCTTCATACATAAGAAGTGAAATATCTCTACAACCACACCACCTAGAAACAAATCCCTTGCTTCACATATAGAAAACATGTGTACCAAAAAGATTATATTAAATTGATATGGGTAGGGTTCTGGATTTCTATTAATTTTGAATAAAACTAATGTTTTGCACTGCGCGTACCGTCAAACTCAAGGCATTGTCAATGGTCGTGAGCAATCTTCATACAGAAAATACAGCAAAAGTGAAATATCTCTAAAACCACACCACCTAGAAAAAATCGCTTGGTACACATATAGAAAACATCTTTACCAAAATGATATTAAATTTATAAGGTTAGTGACGATGCTGTTCGATTTTGACGCATGCGCAGAAGCAATGTGTCCCTCGCAAACTGGTGTGCCACTGAAACTGCAACACTGGAACCCCTCTGAAATACACTATTTGCATCCCTCTCGCAACTCAATTAGGATGCTGTGTGTCCCCACGATAATCTAAAAAAAATGTAAGGTTTTTTACCTGCACCCAATCACATGCCTGTTTTTCAAGCACGGGCTGGGATGATCACCAATTTTAGTAATTTGGCCTAATATAGACTACTATGTTTGAATTAGCATTATTAATTCAATTGCAACAGGACAGTGTGGGGAAATGTTCATTCTGTCTCAAGGCTGAGAATTGTCCAATGGGGAAATGGTGGAGTTCTCAACTTGCGGCCGTTTTGGGGGTGGTGTCTCCGTCTGTTTTAGGAAATGTTAATCCCAGGAGGATATTGCACTGTCGCCAATATAGTTCCCTTTAGTCACACTCATGAAAGTATGGCTGAGAAAATGAATAAAATTCAAGTTTATTTTGTTGGTCTTCCTCATGTCATTGCTCCCTCCCCCAATGCTAGTAATTCACTAAGACAGGCACCACTGATATAATGTGGTATTTATTTTTTCTCTTTTTGTTATGAATCAAATTAGCAGGTTAATCAAGGTGTTATTTATAGCTTATGATTATTTATTACCCCCACCCACTGTGAACAGCCACGCCCCTTCCATCCTAATGGGACCACGTCCCATGCTGGACTCTAACCCTCAACCTATCCCTTTAGCGAAGGTTCAAGGTCTGGTGTCGCAGTTTCCGCCGTCCGCCAGTTTCCGCGGTACGCATCGTTTCTGCGCATGCATCAAAATCGAACAGCATCGTCACTAACCTTATAAATTACAAATAATGTTTTTGGTAAAGATGTTTTCTATACGTGTACCAAGCGATTTGTTTCTAGGTGGTGTGGTTTTAGAGATATTTAACTTTTTCTGGATTTTCTGTATGAAGATTGCTCATGACCATTGACAATGCCTTGAGTTTGATGGTACGCGCAGTGCAAAACATTAGTTTTATTCAAAATTAATAGAAATCAAGAACCCTGACCTTATAAATTTAATATAATCTTTTTGGTAAAGATGTTTTCTATATGTGTACCAAGCGATTTATTTCTAGGTGGTGTGGTTTTAGAGATATTTCACTTTTTCTGTATGAAGATTGCTCAAGGCCATTGACAATGCATTTGAGTGTATGCATACCGCGGAAACTGGCAGACGGCGGAAACTGCGACACCGCCAATGACACTGGCTCAGGGGTTGTATGCATCTACTGCCGAGGATATGTCCAGGAACCGAGCTCCATAATCTCGGTGAGTGGCATGCCCGCCCCTTCTGAGGTTGTGTAGAGTGTATGAGTCCGGGTCGGGGACTCCCACTGCTGCAAGGGCGAGCCTGAGCGTGGTAGGTAGGACTGGAGGTGGGGCTTATCGGGATGTGTTGTCCAGTCGGTTGTTGAGTGTTGTCAGCCCCGGTCACGTGGGGGCTTTTGGCGGGAAATGCGATCAGTGCACCACCTCGAGTCATTCGGCGGAAGTTCCCAAAGTGTCCACTAGGTAGCGCCACCAGCGTGTCGCGGCCGCTGCTGTAGTGTTAATGCTATGGGATTTTAAGGTTCAGAAACTTTCAGGTAGGCGGCGCTGCGGTCGGCTACGTTAAGTCTATGGGGTGTCTGGAGCTGCTCGGTCGAATCCGCGAGGTGGCGCCATTGGGATTGTAGTTCAGTTCTTTCAGGGAAGGTGGCGCCATTGTGGTTGTGTTCAGTCTATGGAGTGTCTAGCCGCCGCGCCCCCGCCGCGAATTACCCATGGACAGGCAGAAAAATTGTGAGGCTATGTAGTGACAGTTATCAATTTATAAGTCATCAGTTTTATTTTGCGAGACGTGTGTGTGTAAGTATATATGAAGTGTTCAGACACAAATCCACGTAAACGCCAATCCAAAAATGTAGTTTAAACCAAAGATTTTTACCTGAAAATAATTTTGATTCTCACTAATTCCACTTTTCATATGATCACATGGTTATGGAGCAGTGAACAAGAGAGAATGAATATAGCATTTTAAAACGTCTTTGGGGGTCTGATTCCAATGTTTATCTCCATATTTTGGATATATTGTTTAAGCAGTGGAAATTTCAATCGTGGATGATTGATCTTTCTCATTACACTGCTCCTTGCCCTATCCTAATAATGCCGAGTGCCTGGCTAGGAAGCAACAAGTATAAATTGTTAAGTCATTGGTTTGACTTGACCAGGGTTCGAACGCATGACACCACGATCTCCCAACACGGGAGACGGACGCTCTAACTCATTCGGCCATCCCATCTGGATGGTCAGCCAGAATCTCATATGGAAGGGGTAAACTGGATATGACCTTTATTAGTTTTAAATGTTGCTAGCACGTAAAACCGTACAGTTGAAAATACCAGCAAGGAGTGGATTTCCACAAAATTATAGAAATTATCCCAGTTAGGGTAATGCGACCAGTGTTTTAATCTAGATTTGGATTAGTTTTTTTTGTTGTGCTTTTTTTGTCACACCGTAGTTTGTTTTTTATTGAATATTTATACTGCTGGATAAGTCTGACTAGTTTTGTTTTCACCATTAGACAGATGGTCAATAGAAAGCCTGAGCCTACACTTTTATCGACGCACAGGATTTTTAACATCCCGCAGCACCTAGACATAGTATGAGAGCAATTGGCCTTTGATCACCCTGTAAATTATACACAGTGGTGGAGATCCAAATTGGCTGAGGTGATGGCATGGGGAATCAAACCATCGACCTTCAGATTAGGAGTTTGACCTAGAAAAAGTCAGATACTCTACCCACTCCACCACAGAGAATACCTTGGTAGGTTAGGATGGTGTATTATTTGCCCAGGTTTCAGGCACACTCCATCTTCTTTGTTGGAGCTTTTCTTACCTTTGATTTCCAGTTCGCGCGACACCCTCAGCATTCGCATCAGCTTGAGGACACCGAAGATGGTGCCACTGATGAACGTTGTCCATGGAGGCAATGATGGAGACAGCACCCAGAAGGTTTACCGCCAGGTGCTGGTGCCGAGGAAATCAGAGAAAAAGGCATTCAGTTCAGTACAGATATTTGGAACATCAGTGGTTAGTTCATTGGTTGCTGGAGTTTTACGTCCTGGCAACATCTAAGGTCATCAGGACAGGTACCGACTTGTGACAGTGCACACTCATGGCGTCTTTTATAGTGCTGCTCCACTGGGAAATCAGGCCACCCAAGACATGACCAATATCCCACTCAGTCACATTATCCAGCCACTGAGCTAACCAGCCCTTCCTGTATCCTATTAATGCCGTACGCGAGGCGGGGAACTGACAAGTATCAAATGTTAAGTCACTGGTTTGACTCCACCAGCGTTCGAACCAGCTAGAGTCCAAAGATCTACCAAAACTCGGAGCTCAACTCTCAACTCATTCGACCATCCCGTCTGGTCAGCCCCCTTTTGTCGGGAGATCTCCCTAAACTATAGCAAAAATAACCCCAATCTCTCGATTTCCAGTTTATAAATGGAAACATTTAAGCTTGTTTTTTTATTTAATTATTCAACGAAATGACTTCATTGTTTTTATTTAAAGTTGCATAGTCCGATGCTTTTCAGTTTTTGCTATTTTCTGAGATACATATATTATACTAATCTTTATAATCTACTTTACTTTAGTATGAAGTAACTTTAATTTTAAATGGCTAAGGTTGGATATATTTAACGTCAAAACATGCCAAAATAATTTTGGCAAGCATGCCAAAACTCTGGCACCATAGACTTCAGGAGTAACCGTTTCTATTAATTTACTTGATATGCCTTCTACGCAGCAACAAATGCTTAATAAGTACACCAGTGTCAAGTTTTTTTGTTTTTTTTTGGTCCATTAGTTGTTTAAGCAGGGGAAATTTCAGTCATAGACGACTGGTCTTCCTCATTCCACTGCTGGTCGATAGAAAGCCCGAGCCTACACATCTACTGACCCAAGGGATTTTTAACCTCCCACACCACATAGACATGGTATGAGAGCAACCGGCCTTTGATGACGCTGTAAGTTATACACAGCGGTGGAAATCCAAATTGGCAGAGCTGGGGGCATGGGGAATCGAACCGCCGACCCTCAGATTAGGAGTCTGACCTAGAAAAAAGTCAGACACTCTAAGCACTCCGCCACAGAGAACGCCAAGTTGAAGATGTAGATTAAAATCTAGATAAGTGTTTTGGTTTTGAAAATTGTTATCGGACTATACAACTTTAATTATTTCTTAAGTTTGTTTACACATATTTTTCATCGAAATAGGCCCTACACCAGAATGTACCATTTTGTATCACCATGTTCACCCCTACCCCCACTTGCACCCTCCCCAATTCGGCCACGCCATTTCTCGCTATTTATAATTCGTGTGTTACTATTAGGGAGATCCCCCTACTCACAGTCTTATTCTACTTGTCACCTCTACTACATTCCCCGTTCAATTCGCAACCATTTGGGTTTTTACATGAATGCTACTTACATAGGCTGAGTTGATGTTGGGATTCCTAAATGCTCCATATGTTGTATCAAACAAAGACACCGCAATGATGCCCCACATACCAGAAATCAGATGCACTGCAAACACACAGATAACAAAGCACACCTGTCTTCAAAGTTCAACAGTGAACCTCTTACTATCTACAACACATTTTTTGTGCAATGTTGAAAATCTTGTCTCAGTTGGCTGTCCCTCAATTGACATGACACCCGCTTTGTCTGGACAACACTTGTCAGAATGCCCAAGTTGTCCGATGATTGGCTGGTTGGTTTTTGGAGTTTTGCCTCCTGGCAACATTTAAGGTTATGTCAGGACGGGTACCGACTTGTGATAGTGCGCACTCATGGTGACTTTATAGTGCAGTCCCACTGGGAAATCAGGCTGTCGTCACCATGCATTTACTCGAACATTTTTTCCAACATTTTCCTACTTTTTTCTTGTAAGAGATAATCTTGTTTGCTTAACTGTAAGCAATAAATTTGTGTTTGAATTTGTTGTGGATGTTAATTTTAGGTTCTGGATGTTACATGAGTGATCTTAACATTTGGTCAATTTGTATATAAGATAACAATTAAGAAGTGAAATAATGTGTTTTTTTCAACTTTGACATATGCACAACATGTAAACATTCCATATGAACATGGATTCTGCTATTATTTGGAATGTTTTCTGCTATTATTTGGAAGCTTTCACTTTAGGTTTCCCTGTCACATTGTAGTGCGCAGTTTCAAAGAATGACATAGATATGGACTCTCCCCTAGTTATATTAATGAAAGGGACTTGAAGCTACAATTCTACGTCTGAACTGCTTACTTTAAGCCTTATGCCAGGTACACACATAGCGTATAGGATTCGCGCACTAAAACTCCCGATCCGCTTAAAACTGAAATCGGGCCGATTCATTTTTCGAATCGGGAATCGCAATCGTAATCCTAGTGCACACCTACCGTTTTAGCCCTAAAAATCGGGAATCGCAATCGGTAGGTGTGCTAGGGGAGTGCACACCTCACGATTTTGGGGCAGTTTTAGGTCGTATACGCTAGGTGGGTTCGGGAAAACGATCGTATACGGGGCATAAGTCACAAATGCCTTATGGCATGCTTGCGGCGACTATAAGTCGCCACATCGGCCAGACCGTACGGTGGGTTGCTTGTTTGTTGGTTGTTGTTTTACGTCCTAGCAACATCTAAGGTCATATCAGGACAGGTACCGACTTGTGACAGTGCACACTCATGGTGACTTCATAGTGCTGGCCCACTGGTAGAGCAGGCCACCAGGACCAGGACCTAATATCCCACTCAGTCACATTATCCTGACACTGAGCTAACCAGTCCTTGCCCTGTCCTATTAATGCTGAGCGCCTGGCTAGGAAGCGAAAAGTAGCAATGTTTAAGTCATTTGTTGGACTCGACCAGGGTTCGAACCAACAATCCCATGTTCTACCAACACGGGAGACGGAGACTCTAACTCATTCGGCCATCCCGTCTGGTTCACGGTGGGTTGCGGTGGCTGTACGGTGACCATACGGTTTTTTGCTCGCCATAAGGGGTTGCTTTTTTTAAAGTTGAAGTTATCTTAACTTTGGAAAATCACAACGCTGCAGGCTGGAATCCCAGCTGAATCCCGCAAATTTCTATTTTTAACAGAATAATATGTTTGTGGAATAATGTATAGGAATTGTGAATTTTAAAAAATGGCTTAAAATGTCTTATCTGCGGTTGTGCGCAGACGCAAACAAAATAATAATGCACCATACGGTGACCTATGCCTTGAGGTGACCATACGATTTGTGAATAGATAAACCACAGACCGCAATACCGTAACATTTGCATAAACTGCAAGACATACCACTGACCACAGCACCGCACGGACACCGCAGCATTTGTGACCTAGGCATTAGCTTTCTACATTGCAATAAGCCTGTTATTCTTACATTTGTAGTTGTGCCTCCGTGTGACTATTCTTTTTAAGATTATACTCATAAGGGTGGCGAAGTTCAGCTCGCCTTGTACGCCAGCAACACTAGCACCGGCCAGTTGTGCCCGCTTAGCACAAAAATAGCCCAACTAACACCAAAATCCTACTACACACAAAACAACGCAATAAATAAAAGAGTATCTAATCACATTGGATTAAAGCCCTGTTTACACGGGGGATTTAAAACGCCTCATATATAACGCCTTGCCTAGATCGACTCACATTTGGCGTGTAAACGCGACTCTGAGGCGTTTTAGGGCTGAATCGCTTCATATGAAACGCCTCATCTATACCACCTCGGGAGGTGGTTTATTTGAAGCGATTCAGCTGGTTCCCGGCAGTGTTAGGGCCCGATTAGGTGCTCGCCGGCTACAGGCGCACCACAGGCTGCTGGTTCCTGGCACCAAAACACTCTTTAAACTCTGTCCGTGTAAACGCACCTCAAAAACGCTTCATATAACTCGCCTTGTCTAGAACGTTTCACAATTCCCCGTATAAACACGGCTTAAGACTAAGTAATTAAAGGTAT
Organism: Branchipolynoe longqiensis; assembly: GCA_030323885.1. Lineage (NCBI taxonomy): Eukaryota > Metazoa > Annelida > Polychaeta > Phyllodocida > Polynoidae > Branchipolynoe > Branchipolynoe longqiensis. The sequence continues at coordinate 44,031,323 of CM059193.1, read as the reverse complement.
CCGTATCTCTTCAACTGGAAATCCTAAGCCAACAACGAAAACCTTGCATGTAAATGTAAAATGATGTAATGTACCCTCATACTCATTACTTATTGCATTGTGAACCCCTTAATTTCAGAATTTACTTCACACTTCAATTAATTATATATAAACCGTGTAAAAGAAAATTGTGTAAATACCAATATACATGTAACACTTATGGTCAGAAGCCCAGTGATACGGCACTGATAAAAGATATATATGAATACAATTCATTTACTAAAAGAAATACAAGAAAAACCAATGGGGTGAAGTGAAGGGAAGAAGTTGACCCCTACCTGCCACAGTGTCTAAGGGGTCATCGATGGGGGCTTTAAGCATAACCCATGAGACACCCTGATAGCAGATGCCGGTGTTGCGGTTTCCGCGGCACACCAGTTTGCCAGGGACACATCCATTCAAATGGATTGTCAACGGCTGTGAGCAAATCTTCATACAGAAAAAGTCAAATATCTCTCAAATTACACCACCTAGAAACAAGTCGCTTGGTACACATATAGAAAACATCTTTACTATAAAGATTATATTAAATTTATAAGGTTAGGATTCTTGATTTCTATTAATTTTGAATAAAACTAATGTTTTGCACTGCGCGTACCGTCAAATTCAAGGCATTGTCAATGGCCGTGAGCAATCTTCATACAGAAAAAGTGAAATATCTCTAAAACGACAGCACCTAGAAACAAATCGCTTGGTACACATATAGAAAACATCTTTACCAAAATCATTATATTAAATTTATAAGGTTAGTGACGATGCTGTTCGATTTTGATGCATGCACAGAAGCGATGTGTCCCTGGTGTGCCGCGGAAACTGCAACACCGGCAACCCCCCTAGTAATGGTGGCGGCTCATGTATTCATGACGTTATATCCAGCACAGATTGCCACCTGGCGAGGAAAGAGAGAGTTAGAGCTAGTGAGTGTGGGGTGGCAGCGGGATCGCGTAGCGGAGGATTGGTTGGTTGGTTGTTGGAATCTTACGTCCTGGCAACACCTAAGGTCATATCAAGATGGGTAGCGACTTGTGATAGCGCACACTCATGGTGGCTTTATAGTGCTGCACCACAGGGAAATCAGGCTGTTCGCACCATGACTCGATATCTCATTCAGTTACATTGTTCTGATACTGAGTTTACCAGTCCTTGGCCTATCCTATTAATGCTGAACGCCAGACTAGGAAATTACAAGCACCAATTTTCTAAGTCATTGTTTTGATCGACCGGGAATCGAATTTCCTACCTTCCGCATGAACAAGCTGTGGAGTCACTGGTTCCAGCATGCACTGTTTATCTATATTGGCACAGTGTTGAGGAATTCAGAGAGAATGCATGAACAAAACAAAACAAAAAACAGGATGGTAGCCATTGAGTGCTCTCGATTCAATTTTGAAAGCCTATTAATCTACATGATTTCATCAAATCTTCCCTGCAAAAGTAACGGCTTATGGTAGATAAGTATTTGAATATTATATTCAGCTTATTAGATTGCAAATGGCTATGGTTATTTCCATAACCACAACCATTTGATACTTGTTCTAGCAGCAGCCATGTCACAAAAACAGTGATGTGGGAGTAACTAACTATATATTTATATATGTGATGCATAATACGGAAGGAAATTATTATCATATTGCTATGCACCATAAGACCCAACTATAGGCCTACTCTATAAGACCAGTGGCGCCACCTTCGGCCTACCTCACTTCCACTGGCTGTTGACCAGGAGGATAGGTCTATTCATTGATGCGCCTATTCATCCTTGAGCCAAAATCTCATATCGCGCTTTAAAACAAGTGGACCCACCATGGCAGACAGGCCGCCATTGATGGTGCTGAGCAGGCTCAACTTCATTTTGTGGTGTCTCTCACCGTCCTCCTTGCCACTCAGGAGTCTCCCAGGCACCGTGACGATGGCGCCGAAAGCCCCCCGAGATGAGACGGGACGAGAGGCGGCTGCTGATAAGTTATTTGATTGCCTGCATTTCAGTAGCAGATAGATAACTGGTTGGTATGGTTAGTAGCCTATGTTAGTTTTTTTTAATTTTCTTGGCATATATGTATTTTGTTTTGTTCTTCTCTTATTACTAGACTAGCCTACTCCTATTTACATATCATAGGCTTGTACATAGCTGTGTGGTGTGTTATCTGGCTACTCTTGGCGTGGTTACCCTCCATTGGGCGTCCTGCTGGTGGGCCGTGACATATCACATGCCCCTTTGCAGTGCAGCTTTGTAGGGATTTCCTAGCCTAGTTTGCACAGATATTTTATGTAAGTGTTTAGGTCAGGAATTTGTCGTTCCTTTACCATTTGGGCATTCCACACCTTGGCAGCCATTTCCAGCGTGCGTCTCTTATGAACTTTTATTTGGCTTCTGATCTGCTTCAGTAGTGGCGCATTATTCGCTCTTGTAGCCCTTTGCGGTTTTGTTAGGAGTTTATTGTTTTGACTATAGCCATATGCTAATGTTTTCAAATGAATTATTCTCCTATTTTCTAGTAATTTCACTTTGGTTCTTTTGTGTATGTCATAGGTGGGGTGCAGCTTGTCTACTCTTAGACAGATTTTTAGGGCTCTGTTCTGCAGTATTTGCAGTTTTTTTAGTAGTTCTTTTCTCACACCCATGTAGTTTACATCTCCATAGTCATAATAGGGGAGCACCATGACCTTAAAGATTTTTATTGACATTGTTCATGGTGGTTCGCCAACATGGGTAATTTGCACACGAACAGGGAGCCCTACGGTGGCGCCACCTGGGTTTGAATCCTCCAACCGGCCCCCCTACCGGTCTCGCTCAGAACCACCCTCACGAGACTCTGATGTCACGATCCCATTTCGCGAGACTCTGACGTCACGAACCCCTCCTTGCAAATCAGGGAGCATCCAAGCTTCACTTCCACCCCGGCAGCCAGACGAGCAACTCAACAACTCAACTCAGCCACCCACCCAACCCTTCAAATGAACATTCAAATGCGTAGGGTTGAGGGCCTGAGTCGAACATTCACACCAATCAAACTTATACTGCTATACTGTACTCATTATCATATCAACTTGTGTTCATTAAAAAATCCATAACATGGGCTCCTTGTTCGCATTGTAAATTTCTTGTGTCATGTAGTGTCTTAGCTTTGCAAATAGCCACAGTTTGTGGTTTACTTTCTGGATAATTTAATTTATACATAGGTTGTAGTTTAGTTGGCTGTCCAACTCAAGGCCTAGGTAATGGTAAATTGGGAGATTGGGGTTATTTTGCTATATTTGAGGGAAATCAGCCAACTCAAGAGAGTTGGCATCTCGATGTGGCCTCCAGGAGGATGATAGTGGTCAACAATCGTTTGCCTAGGACCTATGGGTGGGGGTAAGGTTTGGGGGAGGGGGGGGGGGGAGTAATGTTGATCATTGAGTCATCCCAAGCCGCCAAGGTGGAGTAGTGTGAATCTGAGATCTCCAGTACCAAGACTAGGAAGGCCTGGGCAAAACCGAGATCATCTTGGACATCCAAATACAAACTGACAGGCGCTGGTGGGTTTGGGTCACATCATCGCATTGCATTGTGTGGTTAATTACTCCCACAGCAGAGTTGCTAGGATGTAAAACTCCAACAACTAAGCAACCTGTCTCCAAGACGGGGCTGCCATGAAACCCATTAGAAAAAGTGTTGGGAAACTGGGTTATGGATATAATCCCATGAATTTGCAATCTAAGGCGCTAAGTATATTGCTCAAATGCTTATCTATTTCAGTCCACTCTTTGCTGGGTAATTAAATGATGAAATCGTGTAGATTAATAAACTTTCAAAGTCCGTCTCCCGTTTTGGTAGATCGTGGGATTCGAACCCACGGGTTCGAACCCTGGTCGAGTCAATGACTTAAATATTGATAATTGTTGCTTCCTAGACAGGCGCTCAGCATTATTTGGATAGGGAAAGGACTGGTTAGCTCAGTGTCAGGATAATGTGACTGGGTGGGATATCAGATCATGGTGCTGGTGGCCTAGTCTCCCAGTGGGGCAGCTCTATAAAGTTACCATGAGTGCACAGTGTCACAAGTCGGTACCCATCCTGATATGACCCTAGATGTTGCGAGGACGTAAAAGAACAACAACAACAAACCAACCTTCCGTACACGAGACCCGCCCTCTGCCGATTAGGCCACCTCTGTTGTCTGCCGCTTCTTCTTCTTCTTCTCCTCCTCCTCCTCACAACACCTTGCCCGATACACTTTGTAAGGCTAGCTGACTGAGATGTATGTTTATTACTTCAAATTACGATTCTTGATGATTCTGATGAGATCAGAACTATTTATTAATTGTATTCACAATCATTTGTAATCAGCCATGGGAAAATGGCTGCTGGTATCAAAATTGTCTAAATTTAATTTTCATTTAATTATTATTGTATGGAGTGTCCATATTCAGGATTTTCTTTTGTTTTCTAACTATCTCCTTCGAAGGACTTCGTTTGGAACCTAGATGTAAACAAAACATAGTGGGTGAGTGGGTCATGGGACATTTAAATCTAGTTTTTTCTTGACAGTACGTTCGCCACATGGAAAAGGAAAAAGGACGGTTTGTTTTATTTTACGACGCCTCTAGAGCACATTGATTTTTATCATCGGCTATTTCTATGGAGGATACCGGCAGCCACCAGATAGGCTACTCTTTCCGATAAGCAGCAAGGGTTTTTTATATGCACTTTCCCACAGACAGGACAGCACATACCACTGCCTTTGATGAACCAGTTGTGGACCATTGGTTGGAACGAAAAATAACCCAAACTGCAAATGGGTCCACTGAGCAAGATCGATCGGATGACCCACACCTTAACAAGCGCCATATGGAGATGCCTTTTCCCATATTGGGTCACATTTTGCTACTCACCCAGCCCAGAAAGAAGACGAAAGCAGGAGTTTGGGAAACACATGCTTTATTGTATCACCATCAACAGATTGTGCACTCATTTTATTTCAAGCAACAAATAGAGAATAAGCAAAGCTTAACTGACCAACCAAAGCATTTATCACTTTTCATCTCGATGGGGAAATGGAAAAGAAATTCACTGATGCCCTTTTTTTTTTTAAACTTTTAACAATTTTGCTTTGTTCAAGGGGTTTTATTTTTCTGAAAAACACATCAGTTCTGATGATGCACTGGTCTTTCAGCCTGAATGACAAATGCCTCAACATGTTTGATTGGTTGATGCTTCTACCCTGCTAGCAATAGAAATCGCTATGAGATTGATTAGCGCTATATAATAGTAAGATATAATAACAACAGACATTTCTATTTCTACGTAATGAATATTCAAAAAGAAATAGAGCTAATATAACTCTGAATAGCCAGTTAATTCTAGGATACTTTGTTCAATATTGACAGGTGTGTCAGAGACCAGATCAGCAGATGGGTCTGACAGCCAATTTGGAGGTGACAGACAGCAAGGGACAATAGGTTTGAGGTGTTTGGGGTGGGGACCACAGGTTGCCAATATGCTACAGCATGGCATTGGTCAGAGGCTACCCTTAATGGGAAGCAACTGAAGGAAGTTATGTGTGGGATGGGATAAATTGGGATCAAACATAACCTCAGAGTTCAAATAACACTATTGGTCACACACTAGCGGTAGTGCACATAATATGTAGATCCATGAAAGAAACACTGCTATTGGCCTATGAGCTCTTTATGTAGTCTTGGTCAGAGTTTTACTGCTGTTGAATGGCTGTGATTGGTTGTCAGGATTGTGGGCTTGTGGGACTGTCCGATTGAGAGATGGTGGGACTTTGGGATTGTGGGACTTTGGGATTGTGGGGCTGTGGGAATGTGGGGCTGCAGGACTGTGAGACTGCAGGACTGTCGGATTGTGGGACTATGGGATTGTAGGATTGTGGGACTGTGGGACTATGAAACTGTGGGACTGTGAGACTGCAGGACTGTGGGATTGTAGGATTGTGAGATGTGGGACTTTGGGACTGGGAAATGTGGGACTGTTGGACTGTGGGACTGGGATTGTGGGACTGAGGGACTGGGATTGTGGAACCCTGCCTTAATCCTTACAACTGGATATCAGCCATTGCTCTGGGATCATTTGCAGTTGAGAACACCTCATCCTCTGAACCTGGTGACCTTGCCATTGACCTTTGTGACCTTGCAGATTCGTTTCGAAGGAAGGAAGGAGTCGTGGATCCACTCCCTTGGCCTGTGGATAAAGGTAGCCGAAAATTAATTAATTAAAATGTCATAAAAGATTGTAGTTGTGCTTCTTTATATTCTCTTGGTGCAAATTATATGGTTGTGAGTTTTTTTAATTCATGAGTGTCTATTGACACATAATTGATTGTAAACTTTTACATTCTATGTCCCAGATAGCACACAGCCGTCGGGCCGACGTCGGCTATTGGTCGCACCGTCGCGATCGACTTTCCACCGTCGGGCCGCCGTTGGGCCGCCGGTGGATTTCCGACGTTAGGAATCAATCCCTTTCCACTTTTGATTCACCGTCGGGCCATCGTCGGCCCGACGGTGGTGTTCCGACGTTGGGTATCAATCCCTTTCCACTTTTGAGCCACCGTCGGGCCACCGTCGGCCCGACGGTGGTGGGCCGCCGCAGGTTTGCATTCATTTTCCACACTTGGGCCACCGTCGGGCCGCCGGTGGATTTCCGACGCAGGTTTGCATTCATTTTCCACATTTCCGGATTTGATTCACCGTCGGGCCATCGTCGGCCCGACGGTGGTGGGCCGCTGTAGGTTTGCATTCATTTTCCACACTTGGTATACCGTCGGGCCATCATCGGCCCGACGGTGGTGTTCCGACGTTAGGGTTCAATCCTTTTTGCACTTTAGATTCACCGTCGAGCCACCGTCGGCCCGACGGTGGTGTTCCGACGTTAGGGTTCAATCCCTTTCCACTTTTGATTCACCGTTGGGCCATCGTCGGCTCGACGGTGGTGGGCCGCCGCAGGTTTGCATTCATTTTCCACGTCTCGTCCACCATCGAGCCACCGTCGAGCCGACGTGGTGGGCCGCGCATGCGCAGTTCTTTAAATTTGCATTCCGGCTCGAGTCGCCCGCGGACCATGTGCGATTGTTGATCAGTGTTCTTTTTCTACCAGTAACTCCGGAAATACCAGGAATGTTAAGGAATCATTTACCAGGTTTGTTTATTAATATGCTTGGATTATTTTGTAAAAGTTTTGTAATTTATTACGAATTATTAATGGAATTATTCGTGTTAATTCGATTTGAATTATCCGATACGGTTTGTTTACTTCGAATCGCCACCGGAACACGTGCGATTGTTGATCAGTGTTCTTTTTCTACCAGTAACTCCAGAAATCCCAGGAATTTTAAGGAATCATTTACCAGGTTTGTTTATTAATATGTTTAGATTATTTTGTAAAAGTTTTGTAATTTATTACGAAGTATTAATGGAATTATTCGTGTTAATACGATTTGAATTACCCTGAACGACACTGTCACTATAGTGTCAATACGTACAGACTATATTAAATTTATATGGTATGGGATCTCGATTTCTATTAATTTTGAATAAAACTAATATTTTTACAGTGACAGTGTCTTCTCGGCTTGTCGGCCCGACGGCGTTTGTCGCCGTCGACTCGACGGCGTATGGTTGGACAAAACAACGTCGACCCGACGGCGTTTGTCGCCGTCGCCCCGACGGCGGCAGCCGCCGTCGAGTCGACGGTGGATGGTTGGACAAAACAACGTCGGCCCGACGGCTTTTGTCGCCGTTGGGCCGACGGCAGCAGCCGCCATCGCCCCGACGGCGTCGGGTCGACGGCGGCTGCTGCCGTCGGCCCGACGGCGGCAGCCGCCGTCGCCCCGACGGCGGGAGGTTGGACAGAACAACGTCGGCCCGACGGCGTTTTCCACCGTCGGGCCGACGACTGTGTGCTGTCTGGGGTAAAGGCGATGGTTGAATCAAAAACAAACAATTCTCGCCATGAATATGGCCGTTGCTGCCCTGATGCCGACCGTGCGTAAAGAAACCACCAATCAATCAATCTCTTCATACAAATGCCATGCCTTGAAAACGGATGCAATCTGACGTAGCACGGTAGTATGGTAGATTCTTATGAACCAATTTTGTTTGCGCTACATTTGTTGATTAGGTTGGCTGGTTGTTGGAGTTTTACGTCCTGACAACATCTAAGGTCATATCAGGATGGGTACCAACTTGTGATGGGTACCAACTCATGTGCTTATCCTTGGTTTGACTCAGTTGGGGATTGATCCCACGAAGCACAAGAAAGGCGTGCTCTACCTACTCTGCCATCCCGTCCCGTTTAAGTTATTTTGCTCTGAATTCATTTTATTTATGTTCATAGAACAAGGTTCCTATTTAAGGAAAGAAAATGTTGTCTATTAAGTGGTTTATTTGTTCAGTGTGAAGGTCCACTTGGAATGTTGACAACTTTATTTTTTATTCGGAAATTTAAAAAGCCTGCAAGAATATAAACAGTAATTTGTCCTGTCAGAGTTGTCAGTAAGTGTCTCTATGTGAAGGTGAAGGTGAAGGTAATTGGACTTCAGTGAGAATTGGTTTTGGGTGCGTTTCTATGTGAAGTGTGCATCAAGTTCAAGTGCTAATTCAAGAAGGCTGTGACCCACTTACATATTCTTTTGTTTGTTTGTTTGTTTAACAACCCCCAGCACAAAAATTAAACATCAGCTATTGGGACTCATGCAGTGGTTGAACATATCTGACTAAAATATTACGTTTCAGACAGGTAAAATAGAGCATAGTAATGTATGCCAAAAGAGCATACAACTGTCGTAAATGATCAATAAAATCAACACGAAAGACTTTTCAAGTTAAAAATGGAAAATGAACTTTGGTAAAAACCAGTATCTCTCAAAAATGTAATAATGAGTTGTGGATAGAATCGGAACGACTCCATCACACCCTCATCCACGTACATATTCTACCGATTCGACCACCACGTCCCGTGTGAGCTATGTGAGGTGGTACAGTCTTGCTGACCTCAAAATAAAGCTAAAACTTCTTCCTGCTTGAGTACCAGAGGGCATTGACACATTTGGGCGGAGAGAATGGCCAGAATCCGGTGTGGCAGGAAATCGCAAACCCCTGGAAATTGTACACCTCGGGGTTTGCGATTTACTAGGAAATCACAAACCCCCCTTGGAAATCGCAAACCCCCCATGCTTTGTAGCATTTATCACCCCAAGCATGGCAGCTATATGAACTTCTACCAGATCTGGGGGGATAAGATGGATTCAAGGAGGATCAAGATGGATTAATCCTAATGAAAACATCTTTGCGATAGTCCAGTTCGTAATTCCGGCCACACATGCGCTGAAAACGGTAATGATGCAGATAGTTGTACTGGCTTTTCTTAATGATATAGTCTAGTATCTTTGACACAAATTGACCTGTTCCCCTATCCTTCTTGTGAGTGATCGCAGTGAATATGGCCCTTGCTGTGACAGGCATGAAATTAAAAATAATCAATTAATCCATCTTGTTAAGGATCCGCCTTATATAAAAATAAATGCGGTTTAATCATGCTTACATGAATACAATTTTTACAATAGACCAGTTCATAATTCCAGCGTCATGGTGCGTTGTGGGAATTTTAAAAGCAAAACAAACCTGTACCAAGCACATGTGCTTGCTTTAAGACTGCCAAACATGGGGTGTTTGTGATGTCAAGGGGGAATATGTGATTTCCTAGGAAATCGCAAACCCCCCCCCCCCTGCCCATATATGGTATGGGGGTTTGCGATTTCCTAGAAATCACAAGTGAGGGTTTGCGATTTACAGGGTTTACCGGAACACCTATTAGCTTGGAACCTTTCTTGTTTTTTGTTGTTGTTGCAAATATAGTTTCAGGTGCACAGAATCTGGACATGGCTATGTGTGAAAATGGAGGTAGGTGTTGAGCATGTAGGGTTCGGGTTGTGGGAAGTGGTCCTGGTGGGTAACCATGTGTATGTATATCGATGAGATCATTTAGTTTCGGGGTAGTTAGGTGAATAGTTTCACTTCCCAGCCTACCCTTTTTCATCCACATAATTTAGCTAACGTAGCTTGGGTTTTATTCCCAAACAATTGGCCTTCCTCATATTTTGTCTGTGGTGCATTAGTTGATTAAGCACAGTAAATTTAAATCACAGAGAATGTGTCTTCCTCATTGTACTGCTCCTTAACCTAGCCTACTAATGCCGAGCACCAGGCTAGGTAGTGACAATTATCAATTTGTTAAGTCATTGGTTTGAATCGGCCGGGGATTTGAATCCCAGGACCTACCAAAATGGGAGATGGTTGCTCACCTCACTCCCCCATCCCGCCTCCTCTTATTTCACTGCTCCTTGCCCTATCCTAGCAATGTTGTTTCCTTATCTAGAGGACCTCGGTTTTTAAAATCTGCAATAACGCGTGTTCGATTCTGTTATATACTTCAACCAGAGCAAACAAAGCTGTGCCCATGATTATCACTATCAGAGCACGGGCAGGGGGTTGGTTGTTGGAGTTTCACGTCCTGGTAACATCTATGGGCATATCAGGATGGGTACTGATTGTGACAGTGCACACCCTTGACAACTTTATAGTGCTGCCCAACTGGGATACCAGGCCTCCAACACCATGACCTGATATCCCACTCAGTCACATTATCCTGACACTGAGCCAACCAGTCTTTGCCCTATCCTAATAATGCTGAGCGCCTGGCTAGGAAGCGACAAGAATCAATTTTTTTAAGTAATTGGTCTGACTCGACCAGTTCAAATCCCACGATCTACCCAAACAGGAGACAGACGCTCAACTCATTTGGCCATCCCGTCGGGTTCTATCTGAAAGAATTGTGCTTTCGAGATAATGAGGACTGAAGCTGTGTAACTGCATGATAGCAAAGCAGATAGAATAATATTATTTTTAATCTATCTCAGTGAAAAATACCAGTTGAGAAACAGTTCTATAACTGCATGATAGCCTTTTGTTGATAGAACATTTTTACATCCATAACACCAATTTGGTCAATTTGTCTTCCTGCTTTTAGGGGGTTCATAACCTTACGACGATTACCAGCTGCAAAACTGCAGCAATATAGAAAGGCCCCGATAAATCGGTCCAATCTTTGGTTGAAGATTAATCTTCAGGTGGGACGGTTGTAGAAGCTGGGAATTTCTTTACAACAATCAAACGATGAATCTTTGGGACGGCCCCAGATCACTCCGGTCCGGCGGTAGCAGAGCACTCATATCCAGTAACAGCAGCAAGGGTTCAGGAGGAAGGGACGGGTAAAGGTGGGTCCAGCAGGTTCCAGCAATAAGAACAAAGCGAGAGAAACGATAAGGTACAGGGCCCCACCCAAGCAAACAACTCCCTTGATCAGGGGGAGAAGTAAGCCTGGGAGAAAAAAACAAAGGGTAGAGTATAGGAAAGAGAAATGAGGAGATTTGAGTCAAAGGCGCCTGTATTTTTGCTCGATGGTGACCAACCGGAAAGCCAAAGACACGGACAGAGTAAGAGTAGAAAGTGAAATGCTGGTGGGCTCCCCCTCCTGGAACTCTTTTCAGACATTATCAAGGAGGAGCAAGGCCAGCAGAGAGGAGATAGAGAGTGGTGTGGATGAAGTGCGATCTGGATAGCAAGTGGACACTTTGTTAAATAGAACCTTTTTATAGTAAGGTCACGATTATGGCAGATTGCAAATGGCAGGTGGCAAATGTCGGGAAAGCAGAGTATGAAGATAAGAAATGCGCACCTGACCAGGTGGAAACTTGGCTTCGGCAGAGATAAGGAAAGAAAAGTGTGTGCAGTGCTTGGTGTTTACTCGACATCGGTGGTCACGAGGGTGGACTAATGTATGGATGTGAATAGCTATACCCTAGCACAAGTGTTTTTAATTGCCATGTGCTGTATGTATTTAACATGGAGTTTTCACCGTTAGGCCAAATAAAGTTGTAACAAGTTGGTGGTCGTCCTTTTGATCACACAAATCCGGGTCGCGCGGGTGGTTTTTATTTTTTATTTTCTATTCGTTTTTCAGTACATCCCGCAGTTGTAGAAGTTTCAATTTTGGAAGTCAATTATTTTATTTACCAGTAGCAACCCTTTTTTCCACAATGTTTTCAATTATCCCACAGAAAATACAGATTGATTCATATCCTGTGAAGTAGGCCGCTAATAGGTCAATTCTATGCTAGCCCGACGCATTTTTAACAGTTTTAAAATTAATTTATTAATTTTTTAAATCAGGTTACCTTGAAATGCTGTATTTGTGATAGTTCCTTTTGATTGGGGTATTGAAATTGAAATTAACGGGGACTATTTTGAATCCGCGTACTGTTATTGTTTCTTGTACCAGCTCTATAGCCACATATTCTGGAGCATTAAGGACTGTTAACAATAAAGGGCGGGTGATTTTTCAGGCACGTGCGGGAACGATCACCATTTTATTTTATTTGGCCTTAGGGTTACAGGATGCGCCTCTTGCGGATTGATATAAAACTAGATACAGCCGCAAAATGGCCAAGTCTAGTTTTATATATATATCCATGATACAAACCTCATGCAACATTAAAGGTTGAAATATCTTGCTAAATATGTATTACAACACCTTAGGATGACCTTTATTATTACCTTGAAATGCTGTATTTGTGATAGTTCCTTTTGATTGGTGTATTGAAATTGAAATTAACGGGGACTATTTTGAATCCGCGTACTGTTATTGTTTCATGTACCAGCTCTATAGCCACATATTCTGGAGCATTAAGGACTGTTAACAATCAAGGGCGGGCGATTTTTCAGGCATGTGCGGGGACGATCACCATTTTATTTTAATTTTCCCTTAGGGTTACAGGATGCGCCTCTTGCGGATTGATATAAAATTAGATACAGCCGCAAACTGGCCAAGTCTAGTTTTATATTATATATGCAAGATCAAACCTCATGCAACATTAAAGGTTGAAATATCTTGCTAAATATGTATTACACCACCTTGGGATGACCTTTATTATTACCTTGAAATGCTGTATTTGTGATAGTTCCCTTTGATTGGGGTATTGAAATTGAAATTAACGGGGACTATTTTGAATCCACATACTGTTATTGTTTCATGTACCAGCTCTATAGCCACATATTCTGGAGCATTAAGGACCATTAAAAATCAGGGGGAGCGATTTTTCAGGCATGTGCGGGGACGATCACCATTTTATTTTATTTGGCCTTAGTGTTACAGGATGCGCTTCTTGCGGATTGATATAAAATTAGATACAGCTGCAAAATGGCCATGTCTAGTTTTATATTATATATGCAAGATACAAACCTCATGCAACATTAAAGGTTGAAATATCTTGCTAGATATGTATTACACCACCTTGGGATGACCTTTATTATTACCTTGAAATGCTGTATTTGTGATAGTTCCCTTTGATTGGGGTATTGAAATTGAAATGAACGGGGACTATTTTGAATCCGCATACTGTTATTGTTTCTTGTACCAGCTCTATAGCCACATATTCTGGAGCATTAAGGACCGTTTATACTTTTGACGGCGTGTGATGCCGTTTAACTTTTTGCCGGTTAGCGCCATGTGACACCGCACAACGGTGCGGAGTGTGTGATTTGTGGAAGCTCTGACCTTGAAAGTTCAACATAGTTGAACTCTGGTCAACACTTGCGCCATGTTGCACCATCTAACGCCATCAAGCGTCGACATAAAGTCCAAATGGGAGTGTTGGCTTGTGCCGTGTTGCATCACCTAACACCATCTGACTTCGTCACAGACATCAAAAGTATAAATGGGCCTTTAGAGGAGTTTGATTAGAACAGGCCTAAATTGAAAGCAGTTCTGGTTAAGTGGAATTAGTAGTAGCATTAGCAGAGAGTGACCAATCACTTCATGCAGCTTTACAAAATGGCATTGTTCAGCATCGGTAGTATAATAAAGCTATGAGCTTGTCAGTGGAAGTTAGCATTGTGTCCCTACCAATTCAGACCAGTGCCAAGTTGGTAAAGGACGTACACACGATTGTAGGTGGGTCCACGTTGGCTTAAAATGTAAGTAGTAATTCATTGTAACTACTTTCAACTGTCATTTTACAGGGCACCGGTCTAGGTTGGTTGTTGGTTGGTTAGTTGTTGGAGTTTTTCGTACTGGTAACAACTAAGGTCATATCACGACGGGTAGCCTGCCGACTTAAATTGTGACAGTGTGCACTCAAGGCAATTTTATACTTCATAGTGCTGTCCCATTGGGAAATCAGACTGCCGGCATCATGACCCGATATCCCACTCAGTCACATTATCCTGACACTGAGCTAACCAGTCATTGCCCTATCCTATTAATGCCGCGCACCAGGCTAGGAAGTGACAAGTATCAATTTTATAAGTCATTGGTTTGACTCGACTGGGAAGCGAACTCTCGATCTTCCGCACGCGAGGCCTGCGCTCTACCGATTCGGCCACCACGTCCGGTCACCGATCTAGGTGAAATGCATTGCCTCAGGTTCTGACCCAAGGCAATGCCAACACAGCAAAGTTTTCTGGGTAAGTTTATTTGTTTGTTGGGGGTTTTATATCCTATCAGCATTTAAGGTCAGACCTCGATGGGCTGAGAAACCAGTACCCCAGCGCAGAAAAAAAGAGACCAATTCAAACGAATACAAAATGTTTACCAAAAAGAACAAAACTACAACTGATGCAAATGGTTGGCTTAAGTTAAATTGAACACACCAGACTTAGCCCATTTTTTTCTTGTGGTCGAGTGTCTGACCTAAATAAGTCAACTCAGATTAAAGTTGCATAGTCCGATGGTTTTGAGTTTCTGACATCTTCTGAGATAAATCATTAGGCTGATCGGTATAATGTACCTTACTTTAATTTGAAGTAACCTTTATTTTAAATGCCTAACTTTTGAGATATTTTAAGTACAACCATGTACAATTAATTTTAGCAAGTTTGCCAAAACTCTGACACCATAGCCTTCTGCAGAAACAGGTTCTATTCAATTACCTCAGTATTCCCTTCTGTGCAGTGACAAATGTTTAATATGTGCACCAGTATCTAAGTTAGATATGTAGAACCAAATTTAGGTAATTGCTTTGCTTTTGAAAATTTGATGTTTTCATCGGACTATGCAGCTTTAAACGATTTGTGTAAATTAGGAAAGCGTTTTTTTGTGTACACTACCACACCTCCACACACCAATTTCCCTATCACCTGCCCATGGTCATCACCCCCTCGACAATGTTGGTGTTCTCTATGGCGGAGTGGTTAGAGTGTGTGACTTTTTTCTAGGTCAGACTCCTAATCTGAAGGTCGGTGGTTCGATTTCCCATGCCCCCAGATCTGCCAATTTGGATTTCTACCATTGTGTATAATTTACAGCATCATCAAAGGCCAGTTGCTCTCATACCATGTCTATGTGGTGTGGGAGGTTAAAAATCCTTTGGGTCGGTAAAAGTGTAGGCTTGTGCTTTCTATCGACAAACTGTCTAATGGTGAAAACAAGTCTATTCAGACTTATCCATGAAAGGCAGTATAAATCTTCAAGAAAATAATCAATTGAAAAGAAACCATTTGGACAATTATGACAGTAGCGGTCATTTTCCTCTGGCTGATCCACACTTAGTTACTACCATGGCCCTGATTCTGTATCAGGGCTGTTGAATAATCCATTAGAAAAAAGTGTCTGAAGGCTGGGTGAGGGAAATAACTACCTAAATGTGCAATCTAAAGCCTCTGTCACATAGCCGTCAGTGGACGTAGTTGAACGTAGGTGAACGTAGTGGAAGCTAATGTGGGTCAAACATGGTGTAAGTATGTTAAACTACGTTGAAATATGCTAAGGTATGGCAGGTTTTGGTACGGATAAATACTTTATGGTACGGATGCCAGTACGTTCAACTATGTTAGCCTCCACTACGTTCACCTACGTCCACTAACTGCTATGTGACCAGGGCTTCGTCCAAGTATGCCAGACTATGCTAGAGTATGCTAGAGTACATTAGAGTATGCTAGAGTACGCTAGCATCACGGATGCAAATTCAGCCTCTAAGATAGCACTCTTTTGAACATGTGCAAAAATTAAATCGGAGATCACCGGTCACCCACATTATTATCAAGTTAACATCACGGACAAGTACATATGCCAGTACGTTAATCTACGTTCAACTACTTTCAACTACTTTCAACTATGTTAGCCTCCACTAGGCTATGTTCAACTACGTCCACTAACGGCTATGTGACCGGGCCTTAAAGTGCTAATTATATATAGGTCAAATCCTTATTTATCATATCCTGCTATTTCTTCATCATTGACAAATACACGAAATCATGCAGATAAATAAACTCTAAAAATCATTGAGAGCTTTCAATGGCTTCCATCTTGTTTTTTTGTGGGTGTCTTTTTTTGTATTCTCTACCAATTCCTTAACTTTACCCCTATATAGAAAAAGACTGCGCACTGGAACCAACACCTACAATTAATTCCTACTGAAGTTGTTGCTTGTATTTAAGCAGGGTTGTCATTCATTCATACTCTGGACAATGGTGAATCTTGTATCTAGATTATACATTGTGTTTCTCACAAGCTACACGTTAATGGCGCTGTCCCTGGACAGAATCTCACCTGAATCGTCGTCACTCCTCTTGTTGCCGAATGACATGGAGGTCTTGATCCTACTCAGGTCATCGGCCGGGTTGAAGAAGTCATCATCGTCAATCACGATGGGTGCCTTGTCTTCCTTTCTCTTCCGGCTGTGGCAATTCAAAGGCGCACACATTAGAGCATTGCCACCAGGGGAGGCAGGAGTGGGAAGAACATAACTTTATTCCCATGACAGGCAGGGTCGTCGGCTCGCAGGACATGCCCTACTCAATGTGGCTGGATCAAACAGGAAACCGGAAACGACGTCTGACATGAAAGGGAAATTATGCAGTTCATATTTAAGGCATACAGTACATGTGAATCATACTCAAGACAGTTCACAAATGTACTTATAGTTCATATCAACATAATCATAATTATCACATATATAATCATCAATCATGGCAATTTTCCTAATTTGTAACCCTTAATCTTTATTGTTTTCCGATTAAGGGTTACAATGTATATATATATATATATATATATATATATATATATATATATATATATACACACATAAACATATATGCATATAACATATATATTATATAGACATACAAACAACTTTGCAGATTGCCAGATTTTCTTTTTTTAATTTACAAAGAATGAAATGTCATACATCTCATTAAATACCAATGACCGGCATTGACCGGTGCCGCTGGTTTTCAGCTCCCCTGCAGACTTTGGTGAAATGGCCTATCCGCCCACATGTAATGCACTGCTTCCCCATTGCCAGACAGTTGTCACGTGTGTGTGAGTAACTGCACCGGCTGCAATTAGCATGCTGAAGGGCCTGTCTCACCTGACTGCCTTGCCTGTTCCCTCTAACACTGTTCCCAGTGCCTGCAGGTGTTGGTGGGCGAGTAGGTGTCGGGGGGTGTGTCCTATATGTGTCACGTCGGTTGACTGCATGCACCTCTGCATCATGCCTGTCATCAACACCCCCTGCCAGTTGTTTGTCGCTATGTTCCCTGAGACTGCATATTTCCTACCATTTCTCTAACGTCCTTAGCAGTCTATTACGCAAATGGCGGTCTCTCATGCCATATATAGAGCATAGCATCTTCATTGCTGCCATATTCGCATAACTCAACTCTGTATCTTAATTCACGAATATACTCTTCTATGTCTTCTGAGCCTTGGTTATAACTGTTAAATTTATACCGCACAATTTCCCTTTTGACTTACTTTCGCAGTAGTTCTTAAATGCTTCCGTCAATATTCCTATCTTTTCATGTTCTCCATTTGCGATGTTCATTGTGTGGAACAGCTTCTGTGCTGGCAACATGTCAATGTGAAGAAAGGCTCAACATTGCACCTTCTCGGCTTTTGACGCTAAGCCGATTGCACCTGCGAATAGTTCATATGAGTCATGCCATATTCGCCAGTTCAGCACTAGATTTCCGTCCAGTTTTAGTGGTGCAGGTGGTTTCAGTCCTTCTAGGGCCATGGTGTTCGGCTTCGAACATCTGATACCATGTAGGAATAGACTAAGTGAATGCTTGGATGTCTGTATGGCAAGTACCAGTTTATTGGAATACGATTCACCATGTCATGTGTACCTGTGACCACCGCCACTGGTACTGGCCTGTGCTTGTATGCATATGAAGTGGGCGAGACTACTCGACCGATTATTTGCTCGCATTTTGTGCGGGCTCGCATTTTGCGCGGGCATGCATTTTGCGCGGGAGCGCATTTTGCGCGGGCGCACATTTTGTGCGGGCTCGCAACTGCCGGGTTCCCTGTTGTAAAGTGTTGCTTGGATACATCGATTGTGACTATCCTAGCAACGAGAGGTCGGGCGTTCGGACCCAGACCCATCACACGTGTTTTTGCATGCTCCGATGTTTCAGCCGAATATTTAGGATTTTATGGTCGAAATTCCAAACTTATTTAACTTAATTATATGGGAGGGGATTTGACTTATAACATACATTCCACTGTTGAACTATATTTAATTAATAACATAAGTTATATTGATCAATTCATTCTGTTAGTCAGAGGTAAGAATAAAAGGGTGAGCTCCTAAGAAGTGACATGAACGTTCCTTGCATTCTTTACTGTTCTCCAGACTTATATTATTAACCGCTATGGTCAACTTCAGATTGCTATTTGGATTGCTCTATAATCTTATTTAATTAAGGGCCTTCTGCCCATGGTCTGTCAGGAGTCGAACTCTCCACCTCGGACATTGCTAGTCAAGGGTCAGGCTGGCAGGAGGGACAGACAACTGGCGGCGGGAGGCACAAGACATTCACATGGAAACAATTATTTATATTAACACGTTAGGCTCGCCTTAAGCGGGGGTGGAAAAGCCCAACGGTTAAACATATATTACACTAACATCAGACGCCAGAGGCTGATTCAGTAAGAAAGGTTGTTATTGCATTTGGTGCTCCATTGGAGTGAACACTAAGACAATTTAATAGAACCTGGTACTGCTGAAGCTCCAAAGTCATATTGTTGAAATGAAAGATGGACTAAACATGATCCTTTAATAATGAGTAGAAGTTGCTTGCTTGAACCCATAGCATTATTGTGTTGGGAGGTAGGTTCCAAATGTTTCCTCTTCGGACATGCAAATGTTTTCAATTTATTGCATTTAAGAAGAAATGTGTTTAGTAATGATCTTCTTCGGGGAAATGATTACTTTATTTATTATTTCCATGAGACTGCTGTGGCAGTGATTGCTCACAAATAGTATAATTTCTTTTTACAGATTTAATAAATGCATACATCTCTTAACTAATTAATGCACATCTGTAGGAAATGACCAATTAATGCACATTTCCCTTCTATTCATGCTAATTGAATGTAGTGTTTGCGTGCATCACGTGAATTCTTTAGAGGTAAGTAGGTGCAATAAGTCTGCAGTACAGACCATGCTGATTAACTGGACGGGATGGTCTAGTAGTTAGAGCGCCTCCTTCCTGGGCTGGAAAGTGCTTGGTTCGATCCTCAGCCGAGTCAACCCAAGGACTTACAACAATTAGTGTTTGTTTATACCTCGCTTAGTGCTTTGCATTATTAGGATAGGACACGAATTTACTGGCTTAGTCTCAGGATAATGTGACCAAGTGTAATACCACTTGCAGTAAGGCATCAATATAAAGATACTGCATTTGGTGGTCAGAAGAAGTATTTGACAATTTCCAACATCAATTCACCCAAATCGGTGGAACGCAGGATTCCAGTGCAGAAGGTCGGAAGTTCCATTCCCGGTCGAGTCAAAACCAATGACTTATTATTAAATTGATACTTGTCGCTTCCTAGTCTGGCACTCAGCATTATCAGGATAGCGCAAGGACTGATTAGCTCAGTGTCAGGATAATGTGACTGAGTGCAATATCAAATCATGGTGCCGTCGGCCTGATTTCCCAATGAGGCAGCACTATAAAGTCGCCATGAGTGCGCAGGCACAATTCCTTATCCTTCCTGATATGACCTTAGATGTTCCCAGGAGGTAAAGCTTCAACAAACTATCTTTGTCGCCCAAGAAGAACTGACATGAACAAGTACCGGCGGACGAACACTCATAAGGAGATACTGGACATCCATGCTATACCATGCTGTATATACCTGAATAACAACAAGCAGACAGCAGCGCGTCGGCGCGGAGAAAAAGAACTTATTGAGCGGAATAAACATATTTACCACACACAAAAATAGACAAATGTTCGGGAACATCTGGGTACTTACATGCGGCAGCGACAACATGGCTGCCACGAGTCGCAGCAGCGCGAGTCTCTGTGGTAACAGATGCAGAGGACCATGGCCAGCGCGATGCTGCCTCCCAGGCTGCCCCACAGGATGGCCTGCTGCTCACTGAAGTGGAAACAATGCTCTATTTATAGCCACATTAAAGATGCAGTCACGTGGCTTGTTTTCCCTCAAGCGCGCTTTCCTAGTTCTGAAACATAAACTACAGTAAAACCTCTCCAACCGACCACCTCCACAGATCGACCACTCCCCTATATCGATCGCTTTATTTGGGTCCCAACCAATAAATACCATTGTAACCATATTCTAACTCCCTAAACCGACCACCTCCCTAAATGAACCACTTAAAGTCGGTCCCAAGGTCGGTCGATTTAGAGAGGTTTTACTGTAGTTACAAGCTAGATATGTCGGAACCACTTGGGTAGCTAAATTAGAATTCTACCTAAACCCAGATTATTCTGACGTAAATAACCCTTCCTAGAAATTTAACTTAAACACCATCGCCATTAAAGTCCGATGGTTTGTTTGCTGAGTTTCTGTCATTTCTCTGAGATAAATATATTGAATTGATTCTTATAATCTATCTTGCTTTTGTTGGAAGTAAATTTTATTTTAAGTTTTGAGATATTTGAAGCGCCAACATGTCAAATTAGTTTTGGCAAGTATGCCAAAATTCTGCCACCATAGAATTCAGCAGTAACAGGTTATATTAAATAGCCTTGGTATACCTCTCTATTTTGGCAACAAATGCTTAATAAGTGCATCAGTATCTAATGTAGATATGTAGAATCAAATCTAGGTTAAGTGTTTTGGTTTAGAAAATTTGATGCGTTCATTCGGACTATGCAGCTTTAAATGCATACAATGAATAGATACACTGACTAGATATACTACAAACTCTTAATTAGCTAAATGTAATAACAATATTTTATGTTTAAATTATTCTTCTAATTAAATAATGTAAATGACCCAAGTTAAGCATGGCCCGAAGACCAGAGCCTCGGCTTTGCAAAAAGGCAATATTTAGATAAATAAAAATGTTTCACAAAAAAAAAAGCTAGGATTTGATCCCAACCCACCAACTCCCGCATCTACATTATCTAGAGTGTGTAGGTTATAACTATTCAATCTTTTTTTCTTTTTTTTGTGTAAATTGGCAGAGACTTAGACTTGTAGGAAGGCATGCAAATTCCCTTTAATTACAGAATAGAGATCTTTCAGATGTGGTCATTCATGCTATACAACCCTGGATATATTTGGTTAATTAGAGGGTAGAGAACTGACATTGGGTCCATTCATGCTATACCACCCTGGATATATATGGTTAATTAGAGGATAAGAACCGACATGAAAACTGTGTTTATTCATGCTATACCAGCTGGTATATACCTGAACAATTAGAGGATACAGAACTGACATGAAATCTGCATCCATTCATGCTATATTAGCTTGTATATACCTGAATAATTGGAGGATAGAGAACTGACATGAAATCTGCATGCATTCATGCTATATCAGCATGTATATACCTGAATAATTAGAGGATTGAGAACTGACATGAAATAGGCATTCATTCATGCTATACCAACCCGATACCCCTAATTATCTAGAGAATAGAGAACTGACATCTGCGCCGATTCAGGCTATTCCATCCTGGATAGATATTATTAATTAGAGGATAGAGAACTGACATAAAATATGCATCCATTTATCTTATACCAGCATGTATATATATACATAGAACATGTATATCCTTAGGGGGTAGGGGACTGACATCGGTGTCCATTCATGCCTGGATATATGTAATTAATTGAAGGATACAGAACTAACGACTGTGACTATTCATGATATACCTGTTTGTCTGTCTGTTTGTTTAACGAAGCAACCATACACAAGAGCATTATGTCAGGAGATAATCCGCGATAATTAAAATGTGTTGCCGGACATGCAATATAAAGACATGATTCTTCTCCTCTTCTTTTTTAAGCAAAACTAAATTAGCATAAGAACATTTAATCTATATTACACTCGTTTATATCATGATTAATCATTGCAATTAAGTGATTCACGCCATCTCATAATACCTGCATTACAAATTAATGTGTGGGGGCAAACCAGTAAGACTGTATGTGTATGTACATGTACATATAGGTCTGAAGAGTTCAGGTACAAAACCCATAAATGCCAATCCAAATATTGAGATAAACATTGGAGTCAAACCTTCAAAATATTAATTTTGTTATATTCCTTTTTTTGTATTCATTGCTCAATAACAATTTCTTCACAACCAACATGGAATTAGTTAAGAATTAGAATTACCTTCAGGTAAATTAGTCAAATATTAAGTCAATTTTGGGATTACCATTTACGAGGATTTGCACCTGAATTTTTCATATATATATATAATTAATCAGATCTCTATATATGCATATATGTATACAGCAATACCTGTCTTCAAAGGACAGCCTTGCAACCAGACCAATGTTGTCTTGACATAGAATGAGCTCCGTGGCCAAATCGGTGAGAGCGATGGCGCGATTCCATGCTGGATGTCATAGGTTCGAACGCCAACTGAGTTAAACCAATGACTTACCAAATGGATTTGTATTGCTTCCTAGCTTGCTGATCGGTTTTACTAGGATACCGTAACTACTGGCTTGCTCAGTAGCAGGATAATTCGATTGAATAGGATATGAGGTTATGCATGGTGCTAGCAGCCCAGCCTCCCAGTGGTTGCTTGGTTTTTGGAGTTGTACATCCTGGCAACATCTAAGGGCATATCAAGACAGGGCCGCCCAGTGAGGCAGCACTATGAAGCCAAGTGAGACAAGACCATTTTGCACATTGAGAATTGCTCACAGAGGGCAGGGGTTCGCCAAGTTCAAGGTTCGCTGAGGAGAGGTTCGACTGTATGTGTTGTTTAATCACTTAGATTATTTACTTGTGCACATATAAATTCACTAGGCTTTTCCAATGTAAGTATGTTCCTTACTTACAATTACCGGCATTATGGAGAATTGTGTGATGCTCAGAAAATGTTACCTTGAGGGAAATTAAACACTGTGACATTAACTAACAATCTGCCTTCATATCTTTGACTGTATTTTGCCATCCCATTTGTACGGATAAAGATAGGAACCTATATGAAAGGAAAGTTTGCTTTATTTAATGACGCCTCTAGAGCGCATTGATTTTTATCATCAGCTATTGGACGTCAAACTTATGGTCATTCTGACATAATTGTTTGGAGGAATCCGGCTTCCACCACATAGGCTACTCTTTCCAATAAGCAGCAAGGGGTCTTTTATATGCACTTTCCCACAGACAGGACAGCACATACCACAGCCTTTGATGAACCAGTTGTGGACCACTAGTTGGAAGGGAAAATAGCCCAAACTGCAAATGGGTCCAGTGAGCAGGATCGATCGGATGACCCACACCTTCACAAGTGGACACTCTAGCTCCTGAGGTACGTCCCACTCCTACCTATTTGCGGAGGCATATGAAGAGCTGGAAGGGAGAAGGTGAGAATGACCAGAGCCAGTGGTGACTCCGGTGTTAGTTTGGTATGTGTAGGGTGCCATGTAGTCAGGGAGATCAGTGAAATTACTGTTACTGGGCAGATAAAAACACCATATTTGGCACAAGCCTAGGAGCCCTCCGGAGTTTTAAAAAAAAGCAAGATGGCCGACATCTATGACAAAATACCACATTTCTCGAGTCCTGGGAATCATAAGAAGTTCAGAGTGGTTGCAAAATATTGGTTTTTGAGGCCACTGAACAAGCTGAATCCGATTTTGAATATTGCAATACTACTAGTAGACCTACAAGCAGTTCCAGCAAAGTAATTATGGAATTATAAACAGAAAATGGGTTCCTAATATTCCAATACACTTGTATATTTTCAGTGTGTGACTCAACATGGAGCTAAATTGGGATCGCTGTGTGGTTTGCCAGCAAGACACTGCCGAACCCTTCAAGTGTCCCTTACAGAGTCTTGGAACAAGACATGACAAGGCAGACGCTTACACATCATTCCTGACCAATGTAGAACGGTTCTGTGCCATTGGTGCTCTTCCAGCTGAACTCTATTTTGGGAGTCATGAAACTGCTGACAATTTTGTTTGTTATTCTGTTTCCTGACACAAAATCTTGCCATTTGAAATTCAATAATTCTAAGTTGGCAAAGGCAAAGAAGAAGAGAGAGCACAACCCTGATGATGATGAGAAAAGGTCACATGAAGAGACACCCGAACATATTGGTAGTTGCTGTTATTCATATACACATAATAAATGATGTAGCACATATCTTCACTGATGAGAGCTGATGCTGTGCAGAGGGTTTTTAGTTATGTTGATGGCCGGTGGTGGTATCAGCATCGGAATTAGTTGCAGGATAATATTATAGTTATATAAATCTTACCTGGTACAGATGATGGATAACTGTTGTTTTCCCGAGGTACTAGCCTCGGATAGTCGTGGGCTAGGGAGAAGGAAGCACATCTAGATCCAGCAATCTTTTACATATTTAATAGGATAAAAAATTATCTAAAAATTCTATGGATACTAATATATTTTCGTTTCGGCACAAGCCAACGTCATAGTCGTGGTAGGGTAGGGTGAGATTGTAATGGTGTGTGTTGCATGGCTGTAGTGAGAGTCATTTGCAGATTCTTACCCACTTTCCTAGCATTCCCCAACCCCCGCTTTGACTGCATACACCAGTCTATTATTGCAAAGCAGTGAATCCTCCTTGTTATCATAGTCACATTTTTTTAAAATTAAAAATGTATGGGATGTTTATGCTGTCCATAACATATAAGCTCAGATGGTCAAGCTTGTTTTCAATGCTGAACAGTTATCGGTCTGTGTTTTTTAAAGTTATGGTTTGTGGTTAGTGATATATGTTAGTTTTTTTGGATTTTCTTGGCAAGAGTTTTCCTCTTTTATTTTGTTCCTACACTTCATTCTAGACTAGCCTACTCTATTTACATATTATCGGCTTGTACATAATAGGTGGTTGGTTTATGTTTGGATTCGATGTTTTCTGGCTGTTTTCTGGCAGGGTTATCTCTCATGGGCTGTCCAGCTGGTGGGCTGTGACATCACATGCCCCGTTGTGGAGCTGCTTAGAGGGGGTTTCCTGGTCTTATTTTGCACAGATATTTTTTGTATGTTTTTAGGTCAGGAATTTGTCATTCCTTTACCGTTTGGGCATCCCATACTTTGGCAGCCATTTCCAGTGTGCTTCTTTCATGAGCTTTGATTTGGCTTCTGGTCTACCTTAGTAGTGGGGCATTGTTTGCTCTGGTGTTCCTTAGCGGTTGGGTTAGATGTTTATTGTTTCAACTATATCCATACGCTAGTGTTTTTAGGTGGATTATTCTTCTGTTTGACTTTAGTTCTTTTGTGTATGTCATAGGTGGGGTGCAGTTTGTCCACTTTGAGGCAGATCTATTTTGCAGTATTTGCAGTTTTTTTTATTAATTCTTTTTTAGTACCCATCTATATTACATCCCTATAGTCGAAGTAGGGGAGCACCATACCTTTAAAGATTTGTATTTACATTTCTTGCATCATATATTTTCTTAGTTTTGGAAATAGCCACAGTTTGTGGTTTATCTTTTGGATGATTTTTGTTATACATAGGTTGTAGTTTAGCTGGCTGTCCAGGTCTAGGCCTAGGTATTTGTAGTGGTTTACGTTTTCTATTATTTGGTTTCCTAGCTTCCAGTGTAGGTTTCTTTAAGGCACTGATTTTTGTGAGAAGAGCACTGTTTTGGATTTATTTGCATTGATGGTTATTTTATTGGACTCACACCAGTTGTCCAGCTTTAGTAGGAGTTTTTTTTAGCTTAGTTGTTACATTATGTCATTCTGTTTTTTAACTCACACAGGCTTTCCATGTAGAAGGTCGGGAGTTCAATTCCTGGTCGAGTCAAATTAATGACTTACAAAATTGATATTTGTTTCCACATATCCTGGCGCTCAGAATTACTAGGATAGGAAAAGGGCTGGTTAGCTCAATATCAGGATAATGTCACGGAGTGAGAAATCGGGTCATGGTGCCGGTGGGCTGGTCTCCCAGTGGGGCAGCAGTAATAAGTCACCATGAATGCGCACTGTCACAAGTCAGTGAATGACCTGATATGACCTTAGATGTTGCCAGGATGAAAAATATCCATCCAACAACAACTGACAGTAAGATGTGCCTACTTGTTTTCTCTGGGTTTCTCACCTCTCAGTCCTCATCACTCCACGCTTTCTGCATGCGTAGACGTGGATAGGCTGATTGTATCAGGGAGCCAAGATGACCTAACGGTCTAGACCCGAATGGCAGTAGATTGGGTTCGAATCCTGCTCTACGTCCAACCTTTACCTTCCTTTGGAGAAATACATTTCACTTATGTGTTCGCCTTCCCCAATCACTTTTACCTATACTTACAGTGTGATTTAGTTCCCGAATCACATCTAACTATACTTACACAGCATGATTTAGTCCCTAATTACGTTTAACTATACTTACACAGCGTGATTTAGTCCCCCAATGACGTTTAGCTATACTTACACAGCATGATTTAGTACCCCAATCATGCTTAACTATACTTACAGTGTGATTTAGTACCCCAATCACATTTAACTATACATACACAGTGTGATTTAGTCCCCCAATCACATTTAGCTATACTTAAACGGTGTGATTTAATCCCCCAATCACTATTAGCTATACTTAAACGGCATGATTTAGTCCCCAATCATGTTTAACTATACTTACCCAGTGTGATTTAGTCTCATAATCATGTTTAACTATACTTACACAGCATGATTTAGTCCCCCAATCACATTTAACTATACTTAAGCAGCGTGATTGAGTCTCCCAATCACGTTTACCTATACTTAAACAGTGTGATTTAGTCCCCCAATTACTTTTAACTATACTTAAACATTGTGATTCAATCTGCCAGTCATGTTTAGCTATACTTACACAGCCTCATTTAATACCCCAATCACGTGTAACTATACTACACAGCATGATTAAGTCCCCCAATCATGTTAGCTATACTTACAGTGTGATTTAGTCCCCCAATCACATTTAACTATACTTACACATCATGATTTAGTCCCTCAATCATGTTAGTTATACTTACAGTATGATTTAGTCCCCAGATCACATTTACCTAACATTTACTTAAGCGGCATGATTTAGTCCCCCAATCATGTTTAGCTACACATACAAAGTGTGATTTAGTCCCCCAATCACATTTAACTATACTCACAAAGCCTGATGTAGTCCGCCAATCATGTTAGCTATAATTACAGCATGATTTAGTCCTCCAATCACATTTAACTATACTTACACGGCATGATTTAGTCCCCCAATCATGGTAGCTATTCGTACAGTGTGATTTAGTCCCCCGATCACATATAACTATATTTAAACAGCATGATTTAGTCCCCAATCATCTTAGCTATACTTACAGCGTGATTTAGTCCTCCAATCACATTTAACTATACTTACACGGCATGATTTATTCCCCCAATCATGGTACCTATACTTACAGTGTGATTTAGTCCCCCGATCACATTTACCTATACTTAAACAACATGATTTAGTCCCACCAATCATGCTTAACTATACTTACATAGCATGATTTAGTCCCCCAATCATGGTACCTATACTTACAGTCTGATTTAGTCCCCCGATCACATTTACCTATACTTAAACAGCATGATTTAGTCCCCCCAATCATGCTTAACTATACTTACACAGCATGATTTAGCTGGGGCGCACAACAGCTGAACCTGCTGTCCACTTGACAGCACTCAGTCTTGTCGGTGTCAACATCACCCTCCTTCCCGGGACAGTAGTAAACGTTGAAGTCAAATCGGTCAGGCAGGCTCGCGTCCTTCTTGCATGTTGTTTGTTCTGTAATGAATCAGGTAAAACCTTTTCTTGTTTTTATTTAATGATACCTCGAGAGCACATTGATTTTTATCCTCGGCTACTGGACATTCTGACATATTTCTTTGGAGGACCACCTGCTGCCGCCACATAGGCTACTCTTTCCGATAAGCAGCAAGAGGTCTTTTATATGCACTTGCCCACAGGCAGGACAGCACATACCACAGCCTTCGATGAACCAGTTGTGGGCCACTGGTTGAAATGACAAAAATCTCAATCTGCAAATGGGTCCACTGAGCAGGATTGATCGGATGACCCACACTTTCACAGGTGGACACTCTACCGCCTGAGCCACGTCCCGCTTCCTGAATCAGGTAAAGCAAACAATTAAATATGGTAGACTAAAGTAAATTAAGTTTATAATTTATCAAACACTTTCAGTTGATTCACATACACCATCTGGTTAGAGTCATCGGGTTGAATGAACAGGAGGACTCATTCGATGTCATTGCTAGGGGCACAGGGTACAGCGAGGCTTGCACCCCAATTCACCACCAGGGTGGCAGCCAATCACAACTCTCACGCCCATCCACTCCCATTGGCTGACCACCATGTGCTCAGCCACAACCACACTGCACCTCACCCCGCCACTATTCCTCGCACACCGACCCACTCCTGTCAGTCCCTCTACTCTGGGCTGCCGAGCTCACCACCCCTCTTCTCTATCCTCCCACACCTCTGCTTGATTATGTGAAACAAAACTCCAAATCAAACAAAAGGTACAGTAATTCATTATTATATCATGTAAACCGTTAATACCAACAAACTGATATGTGTACAATTCCTAGTACAGTGTAACCCCGTTAAACCAAACTTGAAGGGACCCTAGAAATTTGTTTGGATTAACTGATCATTGGTTTAACCAAGCTTTGGCTTCGACTTTGATTTCGCTTTGGGAAAAATGCGGGTGCATTATGAATGTAATATACAATGTATGTGGACACTTTGTTTATTGGTTTTTAGATATATACAGCATAACCCTGTTAAACCAACCTCAGTTAAACCAAACGATCAGTTAATCCAAACTTTTTTTGGCGGCCCGCAAAATACTACCATTTATCATATAAAAAGGTCTCAGATGACTTTATAATCACATGAAAAGTTTGGTTTAACCGTACCGGAAGTGGCAATGATTTTTTATTAACTCCCTAAATGGACCATTTAAAGTCGGTCCCATAGTCGGTCGATTTAGAGAGGTTTTACTGTACATTAAAACCTCTCTAACCGAACACCTCCACAGATCGACCACTTTCCTATATCGACCCCTTTTATTTGGGTGCCAAGCGCTCATTAATACCATACCATTGTAGCGATAACAAAACTTCCTAAACCGACAACCTCCCTAAATGGACCATTTAAAGTCGGCCCCATGGTTAGTCGATTTAGAGAGGTTTCACTGTACATTCATCTCAGCAAAGCCGACGTTCCACTGTTGAATCTGAAAGCATCGTGCACAGTGAGCAAACTTATCAAATGACACACCCCAGCAGTTGACAAAAGAATGTGTACAGAACCGACTGCACACAGTGTGAAAGCGGTGCAGTGTGTGGCGTGGTCACGTGGGTGCCAAGACGCGCCCTCCGGATACCAACTCTCAACAGGACATCGATTAACAGGTCGATCCATATTGCCACCAGCTCACAGCAGAAACAGACTGGTGGCCTTATTCAGAAACAGACAGGTATCTATCTACCTACCGACTTTTTTCTTCTTTTATTGCGAAATGATTTTTTTTCAAATATATCTTTTGTATGATGACGTCACTGCCACAAGAGGTGAAACATGTGCAAGGTTGTTCTTGTCTTGGTAGAGAAAGTCTTAAGGGGCTGTCACACTACGACGTAACGACGTCAAGGTAGGGAGAACGTGAAGAACGTTGAACTTCTCGGCGTAGTATGCAAATTTGGGCAGAAGTTGAACGTGGATGCAGCGTAGTGGACGAGAGAGTAACGTCGGTAAAGCGTAGTGATACCGTCGTTCGACGAGAGAGGTGAACGTAATGACGCTGACGGAACGTTATGAACGTTATTCCATCGTCAGAAGAACGTTACGTGATGTTAGCTACGTCATGAGACGTTGAACGTACATTGAATGCACGTTCTCCTGACGTTCTCCTGACGTTGTCCTGACGTTCCCATTACGCCCCGTGGGCATTTGCACTTGGTTTAATGGGGGTCAACGTAGTGGAACGTAGTTGAACGTAGTGAGGAGCGTTGGAATAACGTCCGTTTAACGTCATTGACGTTCGCTGAACGTGAACAGAATGTACGGCGAACATAAACCCTTACGTTCGACCTACGTCGAAACTTTTGAACATGTCCAAAACCTCGACGTATCTCGACGTAACAGGACGTAATGTGACGTAGCTCGACGTCACTCTAACGTCATTATGACGTCATCATAACGTAATCCAACGTACATCAACGTAATGACGAAATCTCACCACGTTAGGCTCACGTTGGCTCATTACGTCGTAGTGTGACAGGGGTATAAGAGACACAGGTGGTTAGTTATTTGTTTTAAGTTTTAATGTTTTTGCTAAATGGTTCGGTAAAGTTGCGGAGTCTGATGGTTTTGAGTTGCTGTCATTTCGTGAGATAAATATATCAGGTTGATCGTTATAGTATTCCTAACTTTGGTTTGAAGTAACTATGATTTGAAGTGGCTAACTTTGAAGCTATTTGAAGTGTGAACACGCTAAGTTAATTTGGGCATGCTTGTCGAAACTCTGACCATATAGGATTCAGTAGTAACTAACAGCTTATTTTAAACTGGCTTAGTATGCCCTTTAATGTGTGTACTGGTATCTTAATATGTGCACTGGTATGTAAGCTGGATATCTAGATAATTTATTTTCATCTATCTATGTAGCTTTAATCAATGAATGTAATAAAATACCAAATAAAGTGTTATTATTAGTGTAATTAAAAGTTTGTCTTTCGAAAATATGGTGCTTTTATCAGACCATGCAATTTTCAGATATGGTTTGCACCCTTATTGACGTGATCTGAGATGTTGCTCGTACAGACAAACCCGATGGGGCAATCAGACAAGGTGAAGCAGTGATCTGTAGAATGTGGTGTACCTGTAGGTGTTGCCCAACTGGTGGCAATGGCCGACAACAGCGTCCAGGTAGTAAGCAACAAAGCGACACATGGCGGGTCGGCCATCACTATATTTGCAAAGATGGCGCCTTATTTTTCCTGGCCTAAGTAGGCTTTATCCTCAGATACCTCAGAACAAGGCTGCTGGCAGTTTGCGAAGTAGATCAAGTGCCATAGGCAATCTAGCCTATCTATATGATGACGTCACTGCAATTAGACAAATCTCCTATTGCGTAATACAGTCGGGCGCATTTGTATAATGACGTCACCACTGCTAGAAATATGTCCTGATGCCCAATGCAGTCGAACCTAGTTGTGTGATGATGTCACCCACTACTAGATGTATACCCTAGCATACAATGCAGTTGAACCTAGTTGTATGATGTCACCCATTACTATTACTAGATGTATATATCCTAGCATGCAATGCAATCAGGAATATTTGTGTGGTGACAACAATATGAGTAGCCTTATACGCTAATGTACAATGCAGTAGAGAATATCCAAGTGCTAACGTCACTGCCACTAGATATATATCCTAACACGCAATGCAGTCACAAATATCTGCTTATGACGTCAGCATGAGAAGCCATATATCCTAACACGCAATGCAGTCGAGTGCTTCCATGGGATTACGTCACCGCCCGATGGAGATGGATCACACAATGCACTCCGCCGGCTGCGTCCTGTTTCGCGAGTAGCTCATGAGAAGGAGCATGAGTTGTTGATGGTGAAATGTTGTCACTGTGAGCAGCTCAGTGAAAATGGAGATCAGGCGTCAATGTCGCTTGGTGTAGCAATGCCAACCATCCATCTCCCCCTCCTCCTCTCTCTTCCCCTACCCCTACCCCTCCCCCTCCCCCTCCCCCTCCCCCTCCCCTACCCCTCCCCCTCCCCCTCCCCTCGCCCTTCCCCTTCCCCTCCCCATTCCCCTCTCCCTCCATCCCACACGCGCGCACACATCCAGCACCTATCAACGCGCAGACGCCCACGGCATGCGCATGCGCGTGCGCACAATGTTTGGTCGGATATCTACTGATCGATGTAACCATGGACACCTGTTTGGTGTGGTTAAGCTAACTATTCGCCAACTTTGTAGGTCATTATATCTAGGGAGCGGGACGTAGCTCAGGCGGTAGAGTGTTCATCTGTGATGGTTTGGATCATCTGATCGATCCTGCTCAGTGGACACATTTGCAGTTTGGGTTATTTTCCATTCCAACCAGTGGTCGATGACTGGTTCATCAAAGGTTATGATATGTGCTGTCCTGTCTGTGGGAACATGCATATAAAAGACCCCTTGCTCTTATCGGAAAGAGTAGCCTATGTGGCGGCAGCGAGTTTCCTCCAAAAAGAAATATGTCAGAATGACCATATGCTTGACATCCAATGATAAAAATCAATGTGCTCTAGAGGCGTCGTTAAATAAAACAAACTTCTTCATTATATCTATGAGCTCGCACATAATTGTCGCACACAATGCTGACCAGTGGGTAGATAGATTCTCGTGACATCAGCTTGGAAATCGCCAAGGATTAGTTTGAATTGCTAATCAATGCTTCGTTGATGGTTTTTTCCCCTCGTGATTGGCTTTCGTGGAACGTAACATAAACTTAGAACCCCGGGTGTGTTGGGTTTGTGTCAACATGGAGATG
The DNA here is from genome assembly GCA_030323885.1 of Branchipolynoe longqiensis. Lineage (NCBI taxonomy): Eukaryota > Metazoa > Annelida > Polychaeta > Phyllodocida > Polynoidae > Branchipolynoe > Branchipolynoe longqiensis. The sequence continues at coordinate 43,998,215 of CM059193.1, read as the reverse complement.
ATGAGTAGTTACTTGTTTGGTTGGTTGGTTGTTGGAGTTTTATGTCCTGGTAATATCTAAGGTAATATCAGGACCGGTACCGACTGGTCACGGAGAACACTCATGCTGACTTTATTGTGCTGCCCTATTGGGAAATCAAGCCACCAGCACCATGACCCGATATCCCGCTCAGTCACATTTTCCTATTACTGAGCTAACTCACGATCTCCCGAACGGGAGGCATGCGCTCTACCGATTCGGCGACTGCACCTGTTTGTTTGGTATGGGGTTTGAGGGCCAGGCGCTTGAGGATGAGATCAATGCACTGAGGTCAATGCGCAGTACTCGTCCTGATATGACCCTAGATGTTGCCAGGAGGTAAAACTCCACCAACCAACCAACCATTCAACCAACATAGTCCTATTAATATATGGACATTACTAATTGTCGTGCTTTTTCCTGGTGACTAACGATTTACTCCACCGTTGTACCTGACTCCACTATCAATTCAATTCAATTCTTATATTTTAACTCTCTGCAAGGTATGTTTACAATAAACTGAGGTGATACAATAAATGGATACAAATTCCTTACAGACAGAAAGGATCCCAGAAAAGCAATGCTTATCTAGCTGGTCTCCATTATGTGAATGAACAAGTGATCGCAATAACAAATGATTAATCTAACGGGACAATCGGCTTATGTGTCATTTGAAAGCTTTGAATTAATTAGTTGCTAATTGACGGGCTTTTTCCTGACGACAAACGATTTACTCCACCGTTGTACCTGACTCCACTATCGGTACAATCGCCTTCTGTGTCATTTGAAAGCGTTGAAGTAATTAGTAGGTGGGTCCCTATGATGGGCAGATATCTAAATGAGGCTCCCTTAATTGTTTCTGGTGAAATAATTGGGGCAATTTGGTTGTTGATATACGCTGAGCTACAGGGAAGGCACATGCTCCAATGACTTATTTTATTTAACAACACCTAAATGTGATCTAGAGGTGTCGTTAAATAAAACAGTGGTTTTCTTTTCAAATAAGCATATTAGGTTGATGGTTATAATTTGTCTCCTTTTATCTTGAAGCAACTTTAATATTAAAGCGCTTTGGAGATATTTTAGGTAAAAACAGGTCAAATTTTGCTTGTAATCAAATGAAATTATATGAAATTAATGTTCGTGAGCACACTAAAATACAGGACATCATAAACCAGTAAATTGTTGCTTACCCCTTTTGGAGCAGTCAGCAGTGAGCGGCCAGCCATCTTGGATTACGAGCACCCTCCCTGGCCATGTTGTGAAGGCAAGTAGATGCAGTAAAACAGAGTTTTCTTGTGTTCTGGGAGGTTGGGGCAGTTTATGTCCAATGTGTTTACTTCCAGCACTTTAGCAACAACTTCTGAGGACAAACTGCTCAAAACAGTGACAAATAATCCAACAAATCAGTAAATAAGCACAGTGTAGGCAGTTGCAAGCCTTTTCTATGTAATCCAATATGGCCACCGAAAGTTGTTTTGTGACGTCATTACACCCCCTCTATAGAACGGGAGCAGCAAATGTAGTTAGTTCTACACTGGCACATGCAAGACACCGGGCCTCATAGGTGTGTGAATCATTGAAGAGTAGTGTCGGAGCACCACACTTAGATGTTTTGTTATATTGTTGTTGTTTTACGTCCTAGCAACATCTAAGGTGATATCAGGACGGGTAGTCACTTGTGACAGTGCGCGCTCATGGCGATTTTATAGTGCTGCCCCACTGGGAAGCCAGGCTGCCAGCACCATGACCTGATATCCCACTCAGTCACATTATCCTGACACTGAGCCAACCTGTCCTTGCCCTATCCTAATAATGGCGAGCGCCAGGCTAGGTAGGGACAAGTATCAATTTTAAGTCATTGGTTTGACTCGACCAGGATTCGAACCCACAAACTCATGGGATCGGATCTCCCGATCTCCCAAAACAGGAGGCGGATGCTCTACTCATTCGGCCACCCCGTCTGGTCCACGCTTATGTAAAATATTTGGGAATTTTGGGTGGTTTTTATTCGGTACTCTGCAGGCTGTGCGGAAGGTCAGGAGTTTAATTCCCGGTCGAGTCAAACCAATGACTTACAGAATTGATATGTGTTGCTTCCTAGCCAGGCACTTGGCATTATTATGATAGGTAAAGGACTGGTTGGCTCAGTGTCAGGATAATGTGACAGAGTGGGATATTTGGTCATGGTGATGGTGGCCTGGTCTCCCAGCAGGGCAGCACTATAAAGTCGCCATAACTGCACACTGTACAGAAGGCCGGGAGTTCGAATCCCAGATGAGTCAAACTAATAACTTCTAAATGTTCTATGTGATAGGAAGAAAGGGAGAATTATTACATATGAATATATATTCACATGGAGATATGCATAAACTTGTGTATACGTGCGGCATAATCATCATCATGCTGTCGGTCGCGATGCGACAATGACTGCTTTCATCACTTGACTGCCGCTCTCCATTTAGCTCTCTGCTGTGAGAGTTGCGTCCATGAGTCGGTCTTAATGTCTCTCAGCTTCAGGTTTCTCTTGGTGGTATCCTTGAACCGGAGACGAGGGCGCCCTCTCTTTCTGTAACCAGAAGACAGTTGAGAATAGAGGATCTGCTTTGGTAGCCTGTCTGATGACATCCTCATGAGGTATCCAGTCCATTTCATGAAAGCTGCCTGCAAAAGTGTTGAAGTGCTGCTGGCTTTTGCAAGTTACCAGCGGCACTCTCTCGGGGAGCAAATAGAGGTTTCACACCGGCAAGAACATGTCAAGACAGGCGCAAAACTATTTGTCCCTGCAGTGGCTGGTCGGGAGATGTTGGGAGTTCCATACATCAACCGCCCTTAATGCTGCCACAGTGACATGGTTTTCTGTTTAGGGTTTGCTCCCTTAGCCTTCGGTTCTGTCAAGAACCTGTACCACAAAGCAGTGGTTTACAACTCTGCAAGGCAGGGGTGTCAAACTCCCTGAGGTATTGCTATACCTGCAATACCTGCATACCACGGCGTAATAGGCCTACATTAATGGAGTTATTGGAGTTTTATATCCTGCCAACATCTAAGCAGGATGGTTATCGACTTGTGACAATGTGTACTGATGGCTACTTTATAGTGCTGCCCCACTGGGAAATCAAGCCACTGGCACCATGATCCGATACCCCACTCAGTCACATTATCCTGACACTGAGCTAACCAGTCCTTGCCCTATCCCATTAATGTCAAGTACCATGCTAGGAAGCGACAAGTATCAATTTTATAAGTTATTGGTTTGACTAGAGCAGGTTGCCTGGCTAGGAAGCTACAAGTATCAATTTTGTAACTCATTGGTTTGACTCGACCGGGAATTAAACTCCCGATCTCCCGCACGTGAGGCCCGCACTCCGCCAATTCGGCCACCGCGCCCGGTGATATTTATTCTGAAATGAGCAGTATAAGACAGACATCTTATTGCCCCCCCTCCTCCCCGCCACAAGGGCTGCTTTATTCCAGTATTATATTATTGTCGGGTGCAGGTTCATTCCAGTCAGTTATTTGCGGGGCAGAGGGGGGGGGGGCAGGAATCATTGTGTGGGGGGGGGGCGTTTGGCGGGAAGGGGGGATGTACCATTACACCCACCCAGCCTTGCAGCACAATTCTTCTTCATCGTGTCCTTCCACCAGTTATCTCAAGGGATTTTCGAGCAGAGGTATGATCCTTATTCATGGGACATGCTCTCAGTGGTGGATGGTGGTAGCAGGATTTGCAATCAGATAGCTGATTCCCAGGGCCGCGATGTGGATGCTCCTGCTGTGGCCAGTTTGTCGACAGAAAGCCCGGCCTACACTTTTACCGACCCAAGGGATTTTTAACCTCCCACACCGCATAGACATGGTATGAGAGCAACCGGCCTTTGATGATGCTGTAAGTTATACAGAGCTGTGGAAATCCAAATTGGCAGAGGGCACGGGGAATCGAACCGCCGACCCTCAGATCAGGCATTCGACCTAGAAAAAGTCAGAGACTCTAACCACTCCGCCACAGAAAACACCACTGCAGCACAATGAGACCATGCCATAGCTCACCCTCAGATGGTCTCAGCACAATGAGAACATCTGAGGCTGAGCTATGGCAATTACTCTGTTGCATCGGGGTTTGATTAGGCTACAATCCGCCTGCAAAGTGGAAATAAGCACCCTTCCGAGAGAGTATGCGCAGTGAGGTGATGTCTGCAACATTAATTCTCTGCCACTGGAAATCCTCTATGATACCTTTTCCACAGCACTTGCCGCATCCTGAGCTGTTCACCATAATGAAAGCCTTTACACTGACTGACTTTAGTTCTTCCACTGACGTCAGAGGGCGGGTTGGTCGGTTGTGGAAAGTGCCCAATGCGTCGTACAAATCCTAGTTCGTGGCGTTTCCACATGGTGCCGCCACGGGTTGTAGTGTTAGCAGAGAGCGTGTATATAAGCAGATGAGAGGGACAACTCCCATACTAGATACTAGACCGTGTAACACCTGCCGACTGTGGCGCTCCAAGTGGTGGTTGTTGAACAGCATATGACACAGCTGTCAAACTCAAGGCATTGTCAATGGTCGTGTGCAATCTTCCTACAGAAAACGTTAAATATCTCTAAAACTACAACACCTAGCAACAAACTGATTGGAATACACATAGGAAACATGTTTACCAACAAGATTATATTAAATTGATATGGTTAGGGTTCTGGATTTCTATTAATTTGGAATAAAACTGACGTTTTTCACTACGCGTACGGCAAACTCAAGGCATTGTCAATGGTCGTGTGCAATCTTCCTACAGAAAACGTTAAATATTTCTAAAACTACAACACCTAGAAACAAACTGATTGGAATACAAATAGAAAACATGTTTACCAACAAGATTATATTAAATTGATATGGTTATGGTTCTGGATTTCTATTAATTTGGAATAAAACTGACGTTTTTCACTACGCGTACGGCAAACTCAAGGCAATGTCAATGGTCGTGTGCAATCTTCCTACAGAAAAAGTGAAATATCTCTAAAACTACAACACCTAGAAACAAACTGATTGGAATACACATAGAAAACATGTTTACCAACAAGATTATATTAAATTGATATGGTTAGGGTTCTGGATTTCTATTAATTTTGAATAAAAACAAATGTTTTGCACTGAGCGTACCGGCAAACTCAAGGCTTGTTCAACACTAACCGCCAGGAACGCCACTGTAGCCTGTGTTACCGTTTTTCGCGGGAGTTGTCCCTCTCATCTGTTTATATACACGCTCTCTGGTGTTAGTTCATGCCGCAGCGCGCTTATCTGAAATTGTCCTGATTTAAATGTCAGCTTGCTATAAACGGAGAAGGTGTGTACATAGATACCAGGACCTAGATTCCATATAGGCTGCACAGGAACGCAGCTGAGTACCACATGAGATTATCAATTCTGTATTGGTCGCAAGTTTGTTCCCTTCTTGGTAGAAGCATTTGAGAGAAGGCTGGACAGACATTGGAGAGGATACCCACAATAGACGAGATCACCGTTCCGACTGCTCATGCGCTGAAAACGGCGTTGGCAGCAAAGCAAATCCGTCTGGCCATTGAGTTTGCCGATATGCGTGAGGCAAAACTTTGATTTGATTCAAAATGAATAGAAATACATAACAATTTGGCATAGACATGTATGCACACATGCAATATAATGATCTGATGAATATAGCTAAGACAAAACTAGCCATAATTAAACATTTTGAGCTAAGAAACATACAATTCCGCACAAAACAATATCCACCTCACTATTATAATTCTTGTTCTAAATATTAAAATGCCAAATGTGTCAACATACACTTGTTTCAGAGAAATATATAAGCAATATCTGATTAACCCTACTCATTTTCTAGTTCTACATATGTCATTAACCATAGGATATAAATAAAAACATGAATAAAATAAGTCAAACTGACTCTGGCTATGGCTCTAACACTAGTCTGAGTGCCCAGATTTGTCTAAATCTAAATGCACATGGCATAAGATGTGCTGATTATATTGATGTAAATGTAATGCCGGATAAAATATTAATATCTTAATTTATTATATATATTTTTTTAGTTGGTATTCTATGTTTCAAACAATAGCTGAGATGAGCTGAAACTAGCACATTTCATAGCTGACCCAGTGTAATTAGCATGTGCCATGTGCTTCTCGCGGGTTTGTTTTTCTTCTTCGCATCCCATGATGCACCGTGCGGCTGGAATGGTGATGTAGTCTATTATATGACTTCAGGGAACCGTCGGCCCACATGTGTGTGCATAAAAAGTTCTTTTTTGCCATAACCAGCTGGCATTAGAGGCCCATTAGGGCCTAGATCAGCCAGAAGACGATCTGTAAGTTAATCTGTAAGTTAATAACATCAGGGGTGGCTAGGAGTAGGCTCAAAGACAATGTATGACATTGACTAGATGCGGCACTCAACGCTTTCTCGTGAAATACAGATGCAGTGCTGCCACCCAACGGCAAATAAGGCAATTGGTTGTCGGATATAATTATAGCTAATTAATAACTAGCTATATTTTCATATAAAGCCCACCCTGCCTGTTGTACCATTGATTTGTTTGTTTGTTGTAGTTTTACGTCCTAGCAAAATCTAAGGTCATATCAGGACAGGTACCGACTTGTGACAGTGCGCACTCATGGTGACTTTATAGTGCTGTCCCACTGGGAAACCAGGCCACCAGCACCATGACCTGATATCCCACTCAGTCACATTATCCTGACACTGAGCCAACCAGTCCCTGCCCTATCCTATTTATGCCGAGCGCCTGGCTAGAAAGCGACACATATTCATTTTTAAGTCATTGGTTTGACTCGACCAGGGTTCGAACCCACGATCTACCAGCACCATTGAAACAAGGTGACAGGTCCCCTAGCTCACCCTGACTGCTGTACCATCAAAGACAATATACAACAAGTATAGCATGTTATCTCCTAATGCTAATAATGAAAACAATATTATTATTATTTATGGTGTATTGAAAAGAAATGTCCACTGAATCATTGAAGAAACGCAACGAGCATGCGAGGCGAGCAGGAGATATCAACATCATCATCATGCTGTCAGTCCCGATGCGACAAAGACTGCTTTCATTACTTGACTGCCGCTCTATGAGCTCGAGCAGCGCGGTCCTTGGTAACCCGGGCGACAACCGAGCCGGTATGGTGTTTTGGGCGGTTGTACATTTCATGAAAGCTGCCTGCAAAAGTGTTGAAGTGCTGTTGGCTTTTGCAAGTTACCAGCCGGAAACTCTCTCAGGGAGCAAACTTCTGAGGCCAAACTGCTCAAAAGAGTGACAAATAAACCAACACTGTGTAAATATAACATTTTAATTGCCATTGTTTGCCATGGGATGGCACCACTACATGCTTATTTACGAAATTCCTATAGGCCTATTAAAGTGGTCAGTGGCGCATCTTGTCATACATTGTCTTTGCTAGGTAATAAAACCCCAACTCATGCTTTAATATTAAATACAATGCTGGAAGCTGTCATATACAGAATACTCCCACCTGGTGGATCGAAATATTCCTCAACCAGTGGTCCACCACTGGTTCATCAAAGGCTGCGGGAAAGTGCATATAAAAGACCCTTGCTGCTTATCGGAAAGAGTAGCCTATGTGGCAGCAGCACATTTCCTCCAAAGAAATATGTCAGAATGACCATATGTTTGACGTTCAATAGCCGATGATGAAAATCGATGCGCTCTAGAGGCGTCATTAAATAAAACAATCTTCTTCTCCTAGTTACTAGCTCTAGGACAATAATTATTTCTAGACCAGACAGGGTGGCCGAATCGGTAGAGCGCAGGCTTCCCGAGCAGAAGGCCGGGACTTCGAATCCCAGATGAGTCAAACCAATGACTTATAAAATGTATACTTGTTGCTACCTAGCCTTACACTCGGCATTAACAGGATAGGACAAGTAGTGGTTAGCACAGTATCAGGATAATGTGACTGTGTGGTGGTGATGTCACCAACCACTACACATATATCCTACCGCACAATGATTAGCCTTATATCCTAATGCACAATGCAGTAGAGCATATATCCATGTGCTGATGTCACTGCCACTAGATATATATCCTAACACACAATGCGTACCTAGGAAGTGACAACTATCAATTTTATAAGTCATCGGTTTGACTCGGTCGGGAATTGAACTCCCGACCTTCCACAGAGGGGGTATGTGCTCTACCGATTCCACAGCCTGGTTTCCCAGTGGGGCAGCACTGTCAGAAGTTGGTACCCATTCTGATATCACCTTAGATGTTGTTAGGATGTAAAACAACAAACAACGTATAAATGCTAACACCCACTTGTACATCATCCAACAATAGTGTGTTATTGCTACTAAATATAGGCAGATACAAACAAGCACCCATTTAGACTACCTAATTCCATCCACATATTTCACATGCTGGATATAATGAATAGCACGAATGCCATTGTTATGTATTCAAGGTGGTGGACCCAAAGTAAGTCACACTGTCCTGTTGGAAACTATTTCTACTGTTTGGGTGGACCAAAGACCCTATAATACTAAGACGGTTCACTCAGCCTGGACTGTGTAATCAAAATGATCAAACCCACCACTTGGTGCGCTGGCTATTCTCTTGGTTAAACAGGTGCTATATTATATGTATAAATGTATATATGAATGTGAAAGATGTGTGATGATGGTGATGATGATGATGATGCTGATGATGATGTGTATTTATTCATAGCAATTTCATATTGATGTGTATTGATACTTACCTATCTCATGTATAATATAATTGTATGTGTTTACATGTGAAACACCAACCAGCAGCCGGGCTGATCAAACCCACCACAAGGTGGCACTGCAAAATTTACATTACCATGGGAGAGATAGGGAGTGAGCCTTCTTAGGACTTAAATAATCCGCATTAAAAAACAGGTGCACATTGTGCATTGTAAATCAGTTCATCGCCTCTGAAGGCAAGCTAATTATTTACACAACGGGAGGACTTTAATTATCACTGGACGCGGTGGCCGAATCGGTAGAGTGCAGACCTCCTGTGCAGAAGGTGTGGAGTTTAATTCCCGCTCGAATCAAACCAATGACGTACAGAATTGATATGTGTTGCTTCCTAGCCAGGCACTCTGCATTATTAGGATAGGGCGAGGACTGGTTGGCTCAGTGTCAGGATAATGTGACAGAGTGGGATATCAGATCATGGTGCTGGTGGCCTGGTCTCGCAGTGGGGCAGTGCTATAAAGTTGCCATGAGTGCATAAGGTCACAAGTCGGTACCTAGCCTGATATGGCCTTTGGTGTTGGCAGGATGTAAAACTCCAAGAACTAACCTTTAATTATTGAGGTGTAGAACATGTTTTCACTGCTACGCTACACTGGCCGAATCGGTAAGAGTGCTGCTGGCTTCCCATAATAGCCCGGTCACACTACGACATATCTCGCCGGCGTGACACCAACGTCCAAAATCACTTTTAATCGTCGAGAAACGTCAAGCTTTTCGGCGTCAGCGCAACGTATTGGTAGCGTGCAGATGACGTTGTGAGAAAAAAACAAAAAAGTTTGGCACCCCGTCCTGATATGACCGTAGATGTTGCTAGGACATAAAACAACAACAAGCAAAAAAGCAACAGTTTGGCGCAATGAGCCTCACGCACGCACGGCATCTGCCTAGCTTTCGCATAATGTTATTCCAGCGATCTCCACGTGCTCCTAACGTAGCCATAATATTGGGACCCGCGTGTTGTCGCGCGTTGTCACTCGTCGAAAAACTTCGCCAATCTGATGATGCACACCACCGACTCTCACCTTCTATCAACGAATACCAATGCGCGCCTAACTCGCGTAATGCTTCCAGATGTCTCCTGATGTTTCGCCAAAAAGTGACACATGTTGACGCGCATTGGCGAGAAACGTCGTAATGTGACAGCACCATAAGGAACATCAGAAGTTCAAAATCTGGCCGAGTAAAACCAGTGACTTAGAAAAGCTAGCCTGGCACTTGGCATCGCTGAGATGACCCAACGACTGGTTAGCTCAGTATAATGTGACTGAGTGAGATCCCGCTTGATTGGTTGGTTGTTGGAGTTTTATGTCCTGCCAACATCTAGGGTCATATCAGTACGGCGGGAGATCCGGTTTAAAGCAAATGATGAGTCTGTCATATCCACATTAGGTCAGTTCATATAATTAGTGATTTTTTTTGTATTCTACTCTCACCAAATACAACAATCATTCCCACACATATTTCTTTTAATGAATCATGTTCCAATACCTCATGCAATATATTATTTCCTCTCTCGGCTAATTCCCTTAATTTTAAAATAAATTACAAGGAAAGAAATATTTATAATATAAATTATAACGGTAAAATAAAAGAAGTCAAAACTCATGGGGCCCTGTCACACTATGCCCTATTGCATCAGCATATGCCGACGTATGTGATTTTGCGCCAACATGTTGGTGTTCGCTGGTGTACGCTGGTGTACGCTGGTGTACGCTGGTGTATGCTGAGACAAGCTATGGGTATGTTTGGCATAAGTAGTATTCGTTAACAGCCCACTGGTGTATGCTGAGATAGGTTCTGGGTAAGTCTGGCATAAGCAGTATTCTTTAGCATGTTCAAAATTCCGCCGTATGACAGCATGTCACATACGCTGACGCAAATAGGCACAGTGTGACAGGGCCTTTACAGATTGGCTCGTGAGTTCGTCGGAATCCTCCGGACGACGTCGCGATGAGACCGATCGGTACGAAATCGGGACTAAATCGGCGAGTGTCTACCGTCCAAATCGTGAGGCTGGTGTGAGAGAGTTGTGTGCTCGGATTTATGTCCCGGCTGTCTTTGACTAAACGGGTACGGCTTTAACGCTGCATGGTCCGATGACAATATCAAATTTTCAAAACAAAAACAATTACCTAGATTTGATTCTACATATCTAACTTAGATATTGGTGAACTTATTAAACATTTGTTGTCACATATAAGGGAATATTGAGGCAATTGAATAGAACCTGTTAATGCAGAAGCCTATGGTTTTAGAGTGTTGGTACGCTTGCCAAAATTAATTTAGCATGTTTGCACTTCAAATATCTCAAAAGTTTGCCATTTAAAATAAAAGTTACTTGAAACTAAACCGAGGTAGATTATAATGATCAACCTAATATGCTTATCTCAGAAAATGAAAGAAAATCGAAACCATCGGACTATGCAACTTTAGGCCAATTGGACCCCGTGACTAAGCGCTCCCCTTCCCCACCCACACCCACACCGCCACACCCACACCCACACCGCCACACCCAGGCGCACACCCGCGGTACCATAATCTACTCTCGTTTTGTAAATCAGTTACCTTCACTGCGAACCTGGGGTCCCCGACAAAAATGTTCCCAATAAGGTTCGACCTACTTGTTGCTACATTGCCTGGTGGTCCTGATATGACCATATATGTTGCTAGGACGTTAATCCCCAACAAATAAATGAATAAACATTGCCTGGTACTCAGCATTTTTCGTGTTTTTTTGTTAGTTTGTTGTTGTTGTTTCATTTGTTGATTAAGTCTGAAATTTCGATGAATGGTCTTCCTCGTGCTACTGCTTCCCTTCCTATCATAAACTTGCGTAGTTTGAGTTTCTATCCTTCTTTTAGATAAATATATTGGGTCAAGATGATGGCGGCCTGATTGCCCAGTAGGGCAGCACTATAAAGTCGCCATGAGTGTGCACTGTCATAAGTCGCTACCCATCGTGATATGATCTTAGAAGTTGCCAGGACATAAAACTCCAAGAAATAACCAAACAAGCCCCCCCCCCCCACACACACACACATACACACACCCCCCTCACTACCATAGCAATAATGGCCGTTCCCTGACATTGGTATGCAATAAGCGTTTCAAAATGAGCACCTACCGAACTGTACTATAACTCGTGTGTAATGCCTAATGTCCGAAATACACCAACCGATTTAAATGTGCATATACAGCAACCGCTTTACACTAGTTGATGTTTCTTCGCTTTGTTGTTGGTCATAGTAGAATATGCGGTCCTATATTACTTACTATGGGAAAAGGTACCACGGCACGATAATCCCGCTGTTATACCCCTGTCACACTACGAAGTAAGAGCCAACGTAAGCCTGGCGTAGGTCACTTTTGGTCATTACATGGAGGTACGTTGGGTTATGTTATGATGACGTCAGAATGACGTTAGACCGACGTCGAGATATGTCACGTTACGTCGTGTTACGTCGGCGCACGTCAAGGTTTTGAACATGTTCAAAACTTTTGACGTAACTCCAACATAAGGGTTTACGTTCGCCGTACGTTCGCCGTACCTTCTGTACGAGTTCGGCGAATGTCGATGATGTTAGACGGACATTATTAAAATGCTGGTCACTACGTTGCACTGCGTTGACCCACATTAAAGCCAGTGGAGACGTCCACTCGGCGTAATGGGAACATCAGGAGAACGTACGCCAAACATACGTCCAACATATGTTCAGCGTTTCGCCAACGTTTCATGACGTAAGTAACGTAAGGTAATGTAAAGCAACATAGTTCTGGTGATCCAATAACGTTAATAACGTACCGTCAGCGTAATTACGTTGTCCTCTCTCGTTGAACGACGCTATCACTATACCGATGTTACGCTCTCGTCAACTACGCTGCATCCACGTTCAACTTGTGCCGAAATTTGCATACTACACTGAGAAGTTCGACGTTTTTCACGTTTTCCCTATGCTGACGTCATTATGTCGTAGTGTGACAGGGCCTTTAAGAGGTTGGTGGGTTGTTGGAGTTTTACATCCTGACAACATCTAAGGTCATATCAGGATGGGTGCCGACTTTTGACAGTGCAGACTCATGGTGACTTTATAGTGCTGCCCCACTGGGAAATCAGGCCGCCAGCAACATGACCCGATACCCACTCAGCCACATTATCCTGACACTGAGCTAACCAATCCTTGCCCTATCCTATTAATGCCGATCACTAAGCTAGGAAGTGACAAGTATCAATTGTGTACGTCATTGGTTAGACTCGACCGGGAATTGAACTCCCGATCTCCCACATGGGAGGCCTGCGCTCTACTGATTCGGCAACAGGACCCGGTCCGCTGTTAACACTGGTTAAGAAAAATATGATTGAAATGCCCCGTGAACAACTCACTACATCATGAAATGTTTCAATGGAGGTATTTGGACAGAATTAATCATTCGTGAAAGTGGAAGGTTTGGTGATATTCAATAGAAAATGCTAACTTTGAAAATGTTGTATATTACCAGGTAACATATATAATCTACACCGCGACATTATAACCATAGGGTAACCACCCAGAAAATGTAAATACATTGTAGCTAAGGTGACCTAGTTAACTTTGTATGGATCAGTTTGAATATCGTCATTTCCAAGTCATCCTACCTACAGCATGGTCAACGCATTTCTTGAGCCGAAAGTTTAAGCTGCATAGTCCGATGAAATATCAAATTTTCAAACCGAAACCAAGTATTTAGATTTGATTTTACATAGCTAACTTAGATACTGATGCACTTATTAAGCATTTGTTTCTTCGTAGAAGGCAATACTGAGTCAACTTAACAGAACCTGTTACTGCAGAAGTCTATGGTGTCAGAGTTTTGGCAAGCTTGCCAAAACTAATTTTACATGTATACACTCAAAATATCTCAAAAGTTTACCATTTAAAATAAAAGTAACATTGAACTAATGTAAAGTAGATACTAATGATCGATATAATATATTTATCTCAGAAGAAATATCGAAATTCAAAACCATCAGACTATGCAACATTAACCACCCACCCTCCTACATGTTCAATTTAGTTAGTTACTGTTACCAGTTCCTATGGTGGAGTGTCGCAGGTACGACCTAAAAATTAACCCCAATTATCGATTAATTTAGTAAGAGCCTCATGAGCGTTACAAACAAGATATCATTTCTCTGTAAGCTCCTAAATTGAATAGACTGCTGTGCACCTGTAATGATGTCACATTGTAAATTATGATCCTTTGGTAATAGACTACATCACGATTCCAGTGGCACGGTGCATTGTGAGATGCGTCAGAGCAAAACAAAGCCGCGAGAAGCACACTGGGTGCAGCTATGAAATGTGCTAGTTTCAGCTCATCTCAGCTCTTGTTTGAAACATAGAATACCAACTAAAGAAATATCTATAAAAAATTAAGATGTTAATCTTTTATCCAGCATTGCATTTACATCAATATAATCAGCTTATCTTATGCCATGTGCATTTAGATTTAGACAAATCTAGGCACTCAGACTAGTGTTAGAGCCATAGCCAGAGTCAGTTTTATTTATTTTATTCATGTTTTAATTTATATTCTATAGTTAATGACAGATGTAGCTTGCCCATGTGCAACCACATATGAATGACAGAACACACAGTTTGTGGTTAGGACGATGTAAGTTTTATGGCTTTCCTTTCCTAATATGGCCGCCAAATCTTTACAGATTAAAGAGGATGTTAGTTAGTATAACATATAAATCAATTTATATAAGTCCAGAATGTTTGTGGTGTTCTCTGTGGCAGAGTGGTTAGAGTGTCTGACTTTTTTCTAGGTCAAACTCCTAATCTGAAGGTCAGTGGTTTGATTCCCCATGCCCCCCCCCCCTCCACCACCTCCGCCAATTTGGATTTCCACTGTCGTGTATAACTTACAGCGTCATCAAAGGCTGGTTGCTCTCATACCATGTCTATGTGGTCTGGGAGGTTAAAAATCCCTTGGGTCGGTAAAAGTGTAGGCTTGGGCTTTCTATCGACAAACTGTCTAATGGTGAAAACAAGTCGATTCAGACTTATCCATGATAGGCAGAAAAAGAATATGAATATATGAAAAGGTGTGGAGAAGTAGATTCCTCTAGTTGCCTTGCTATAATATAAAAGTCTAATACAATAATTATATATAAGTGCAGGCAATAACACAGACATAGACGCAGACAAAGACATAGAATTACATGTGAATACTTAAAGGGCCCATTAATATTCTGTAAAAACAAATATATATTTAACCGTTCCGACAAAGTGTTCTCCACTTGCCGCCTAATGTGAGCCTAATTGTTTTATTTCTATGATATTTCCAATTGTATTTCCTGGCCTGCCACGGGCCGCTGCCGCCTCTCGTCCCTCGGCCGGTTGACCGCCTTCATGCTGTGTAACCCAGGCTAAAGGCAGAGAGCCAGATTGCCAAAGAGATACGGATTGACCCTCTTCCCGCATTTAATAGACGTATATTAATTATTCCCTTAATTCACTGGCTCTCCTCCCCACCATTCAGCTTGTTATGTAATACTTTAGATAGTTCAGACCAAGGCAGCCTCGCTGTGTTATGTCGCCGCTGTCACTTAAAAACAGCCTAGGTAGTTGGATATTATTACGGTAATTCAAGCTTTTGTTAAGAAGGTGGCTACTATGTCCCCGGAGGGGTGCTCGGCTTCCTACAGTCCACCGTAGGAAGGCCCTTAAATATATGTATATATATATATATTATAATCGAATATCAATATCAAGTTGACCATAGCAGTTAATATACTTAGGGACTGAAGAATAGTAAAGAGTGCAAGGAATGTTCCAATCACTTTTTGAGCTCACGACTTTATTCATGTTCCTACTGGTACAATCTAAGTTCTTTAATAATGATCGATACGAATAAATACGCCCTTTCCCATTTCATTAAGTTAAAAACAGTTTGGAACTCCGACAATTAAAGCCTAAATCTCGTCTAAAACATCAGAGCATGTAGCAACACGTCTGATCGGTCGGAGCCCGAGTGCTCGACCTTCTTAAGTTGCTAGGAAAGTCGCAACCTGCTTCTCCTAGCAACGATTGATTGATTGATTGATTGGTGGTTGCTTTACGCCGAGTCGGCAGGATAGGCCATATTCACGGCGAGAAATGTTTGTTTTTTGTTCAAACCATCGCTTTTACATGTAAAAGCAGACAATCAATTATGTGCCAATAGACACTAATTAAATTAGAAAGCTCACAATCATATATTTGTGGTCAAGGGAAACAAATTCCCATAGAAAAAGAAAAGTTTCATTAATAATTGATAGAATCCATTTAGTAAACTATATAAGGTGGTACAGTCCAGCTGCCCTCAAAAAGGCTAAAATGTTTTCCTGTTTTACCTTAGTAAAAAGGTCATGCATACTGTCTGCAGTGTAGAACTGTTGGTGCAGGGCCAAAAAATCAACGCAACTTAGTAAAATGTGTTTGAGTGTCAGCGGGGACTGACACCCAATACATTCAGGGGAGGTTCCCCCTTGAGCAGAAAAGCATGTGTAAGCCACGAGTGGCCAATACTGCAGCGGCTAAGGACCACTTGGTCCCGCCGACCTCCTGCATGAGTCTGTGGTGGCTTTCCCACAGATGGTTCAATTTCTTTAAGTTTATTAATGTTTTCATCCCACTCATGTTGCCATTTGGATTTTATGTGGGTGGCTATTAGTGGTTTCAGATCAGAGTGAGGGATCAGACACGGTTCAAGATCACAGTTCAGGGCCTTCTTCGCAGCCCGATCAGCTCGTTCGTTTCCTTGTATGCCGGCATGGCCAGGCACCCAGCACAGGTGGATATCATACCCATCCATTGTCAGTTGGTTCATTTTATAAATGACCGTTGCTAGAATAGGGTGATTCGTTTTCAGTCCAGCAACAGCCAGGAGGCAAGAGAATGAATCACTGTATATAACATAGTTAGTGTGGTTGGATACCTCGATACACTCCAAAGCGAGAAGGAGTGCTCGGGCTTCTGCAGTGAAAATCGAGCTCTGATCGGGCAAACGTACACCAAATTTTTCCCGTCGGCAGACTGCCGCAGCAGCTACCCGGCTTTGGTCTTTCGAACCATCAGTGTATATGGAGAGGTGGTCTGCAAACTGGCCTTGAATCTCTGCATGCAGTCCTTGGTACTCGAGTGGATGTGTCCCAGACTTCCTCAGTTCCGTGAGTCGGAGGATAACCGATGGCTTTCTCAACGACCACGGGGGATGTTCTGGGACTTTGGCACCCTCCAACACGTCCAAATCCACGCCCAAGGCCTCCAAATGAGGTTTCATTCGGAGCCTCAGTGGCCGGATGTAATTTGGCCTGGCTTCATACCTGGATTCGTCATGTTGCTCGAATAGACAATTGTGTGCAGGATTCAATGCATTAGTTTTTATTGCATTAGTTTTTATTTGACTTACATATTGCATGGCCAGTTTGATTCTCCTGTTGGTTAAGTGATGTTCATGGCTTCGACATAAAGGCTCTGAACTGGTGAGGTGTGGAAGGCCCCAAGGGCCAGGGCGCCAAACGCGCAGTCCCTGGTGGTGGATCGTGTCTAGCAGCCCAATATATGATTTCCTTGCAGAAACCGTAGATACTATGCTGCGTAATTCATTTCTTGAACGAACCAGGTTCTGTACTTGGAGAGAGAACTCTTGTCCGCTTCCCCACTCTGAGCTGGCAGACACCCTTAGAATATCAGCGATTTCAGGCATCTTGTTTTTAGGTACTTTATATGTGGCACAAAATACAGTTTGCGTCGAGAATGAGGCCCAGAAATTTGGTTTTTCTACAACTTTAATGGATCCATTCCACGGTCGGTCTCCGGTTCCGATGCATTTCTATGCAGCAGGTCAGAAGTTGCATGAGACTGTTTTGGTCTTGGAAAATTTGAAACCGTTTCAGAACTGACCATCTTGGATCCCATTTATGTGCGTTGTAGTCTGTTCTTCTAATGACATTCATGTTAGCACCGCTGTAATATAAAAACAAAGTGTCCACGAAAAGAACTACAGGAGACCCCCGCTTTACCAGCAGCAGCAATACCATTGACCTTGACCCCGAAAAGGGTCACGGCCAGTATGCTGCCTTGAGGTACTCTAGTTCCTGTGAGTGTGGCGGGGATAGGTAGTCTTGACACAGATGCGGAATGCCTGAAGGGCTACTAGTGAGTTCCTGATGCAAATTGGCACAAGTGGGCCTCGAAGGTCATTTCGATGAAGATTTCCATGAAATGCTCATGCAAGTGCCCATGTGGTTGTCATAGGATTTTTCGAGCGAAAAGACAGCCTCAACGTTGTGCTCCTTCTTAAGGAAAGCATCTCTTATGAAGGTCTCCATGCGACACCCAAATGGTCGAGGGTGTCTGCTAGGCCCGTCTGATTGGCCACATTGAAGGTTGACAGGTGGTGTCCTGACTCCAGTAGCAGACGAGGTGGTTGTTTACCGTTGCGCTCCATGGTTTTACTGATGCAGCTTGTAATAAGGGGCTATGGGACGATAGTTGTGGGCTTCATTCTGGTCGTTATCAGGTTTGGGATCAGTATTACTGTCCTCCGCAAGAGGCGGGGCGACACCCGACTCCAGATGTTGTTGAAAAGTTGACGCAACAGTCTCAGTCATGTTCAGGGTGATGTTTCAAAAATTGAAAAATGAAATCATACAGGTCCATTGCTGTTGTCACTGCTCGTGCTTTTCCAAAGACACCTCAATCACATACTGGGAGATGGGGAAGTTGTAGTGCTCCTCGGCCATCGGAAGCAAAGTCAAGAGCTTTTGCTCTTGGCGTTCCTTGACGCCACCCGAAAGCCCGGGAGGCAGTTGCAAAGACGAGTTGTTGCCAGCAAAGGTGCGAGCCAATTCTTCACTTATTTCATCGATAGAGTTGATGTGAGAATGGTGCCGTTGTGTTTCAAGTTGCCTGGACTACAGAAGAATCTCCTCCCCTTTGTTTGATTCTCTTGATCATTGTTCATACTTTGCACAATGCCAGTTGTGCAGGTTGATGATGCTATGAAAACAAATTGTCTCCAACCACTGCCTCGTGCTTCTTTGATTGTTCGCAGAAGCGCGCACGAATTCTAAAGAGCGACCAGTTTTCAGCAGTCGGTCTCCGGTGGAAGAATTTGACGCGAGCTTTCTTCGTTCCTTAATAGCCTCCCTACAGCTGTCATCTAAACCATGGAGGAGTCAATCGCTTGGGAGTTGCCGAAGGTATTTGAACAGTTTCTCCGCGATCCATCTCAGGCATCTCAGTGAAGGCTCGATGTCATGGATGTTGGAGTGAAACTCCTCGCCCCGACATAGGGTCTGGAAGGTGGGCAGTCGGCTTTACAAAGCCGCAGCTCTCTCTCGCTCTACGGGGATGCCCCTCCGCCAATTAAGATAATTGGGAAGTGGTCGCTCCCGCAGAGGTCATCCCAGACCCTCCACGAAAATGTCCAGCGCCAGTTCTGGTTCTACAAGCTGAGATCGATGGCGGAATATGTTTCCGTAGCCGGATGCAAATAATGTGTATGAACCATCGTTCAATACAAACTAGGCATGAGCGGCCAACAAGGTCCTCAATTCTTTGCCTTTTAGCGTTCTATTGTCCCCCCCCATATTGGGTTGTGGCCGTTTAAATTCACCCATAGTAAAAATATGGGGGACGGTAACTGTTCACATGGGTCCAGTTCTTGTAAAGTGAGAACGGAGCTCGGAAGAATGTAAATGGAAACGGAGAGTTACAGTCTTATGCAGCGCCAGGATGAAACAGCTTACAGCCTGTTAGTGTTTTGTCTTTATGCCACTGGCGTAAACACCACATCTCGTTGACCAAGATGGGAGAAGCGCAGCGGCTCGGTCTCATCTGGTGCGTGCTTGTTATGAATGGTGTAGCCTTTAAGGACTAAAACTCTCGACGCTTTTATATAAGGTTTCTTGTAGGCAAAACTGCGGTGGATTGAGGTTGCAACAAGAAGGAGGCAACTCTTCGATGATTGCTACCTAAAACCTAGGCAGTTCCATGTGAATAAGAAAATGCACCTGTCACTGTCATTTTGGGAGCAGTGACCAGGTGTTCTCCCCCCTCGCTTTGGTTTGAGGGAGAGACTTCGACTGCGGGTTTCCACAGTCTCAGGCATTTCTCACTATCAGCCAGTGGCCCGATATCTATTTGATGTTAAGTTTTTGTGAGTTTGATGACCCCCTGGATGTTTTTGTCTGTAGGGGTCAAAGATCCACTTCAGAATTGGTCCGACAACATTGTTCTTCTCTTTTTGGGCCAATCGCGGCTCGGACAGCATCCTGCACCGCAATACTAGTATTACTATTAGTACTTTTGATCGAAACCGGCGTCGGGATTTGGGGGACTGGGGTTAAGGCAGTGGCTTCCTCAGTCAACCACGTCAGTTTCAGTCTGGCATTCAATTGTCCTGTTGGAGGGCTTTGGCTGCCGCAGCATAGTTTGTTGAATGGCGAGGGAGTATTCACGCAGCCAGCCTTCGAACTCTGGGTAGCTTAGCCGCTTCTCTGTCTTGATCTGCTGAATTAGCTTTTCTTTTTTCCAGACAGACAGTCTGAGATATGGCCATATGGTCACCAGGCAGTTGGAACATTTTGCCTGGTTGTGACAATGGTGTTGTCGTGCCTTTTTGACCACATTAAAACTGATGATTTCATTTTTGGCATCTATCCTTGCCATGACCAAAACTTCTGGCATTGGAGCATCGAAGTGGTATGTTTGGGATGAAGCATCCACATTCACACTAGGTAATCCAATTTTCAAATTCTTGGGCGGAGGAAAAGGCATGCCCAAACATGAGGATATTTTGTCCCTGTTTTAATGGACTTGTTATTCCCGCTTTAATAACTATTCTTCGTACGTTTTACATCCTTAGCTTGAGCTCATGTGCTATCTCATTTCCTCATCAACACCATCAAAAGATCTTCTAGTCCGATTACTCTTTGCTAGAGTTGAGAGTTGTTGAGGAGAGGCCTTGATGGACGCCTGCTAGCAATGCAGTGCACATGCAGATTGTTTTCGGCATTGCACTTTCTTAGCACACTCCACCAGAATAGTCCACTCCGTAGTTTTTCATTCTTGAGCAGTGCCAGCAATTTCCCATAATGCCCTTGTGAATGGCAAAAGGGGAAAAAGTTTGGCAAACTGATGCCTGTTATTCAATGCATTCAATCATAATGAAACCGTGGGCCAAATCATCTGCATTATGGCCGTGAGTCCGAATCAGAGTCGATTTTCCATTCCGTGTTCTGGTAATCTTTTCTTATTATTTTCTAACAAGTGACATTTATATACTGCTGCCTATACTGCAATCTGACATTAAAAACTTACTACAACTTTACCAACTGAATACAGAAGATAACTTTGCTTACATTTAATACTTATGTAATACTCACATTGATCTGATAATTATTGATCTAATTATATGACCATCTGCTTACCATATGCCTATGGAACTTTTGGGTTACCAAATTTCATTGTGTTACATGCTGCAAATTGTGTATTCAACAGTTCTTTGTATACCTGATTCTAATATACCTTTTGTGTAAATAACCCTGAATTGAATAATGGCTGGAAGGACCAGTGCATCAGCATGACAAAATGACTTATGCAGCAGCAAATAACCTATTTGCCACACACAAAAAAAAAAAAAAATGAGAGACTCTTGCTCCAATAGTTACAGGTTATATGCCCTGGAGCAGCAATTGGCAGTAAATATTTTCAGAGTCATAATATGAGTTGCTACTTGAGGTAGTAAGGATTCAGTCATGGCAGGGGTGCGTCTGCTACACTGCGATCACCATGATTAATGAGTTGAGTACCTGTACTTGGTTTGGTTCTGGAAATGTTATGTCCTGCCAACATTTAAGGTCATACAGAGGGTAACCGACTTTTTTGGGACAGTGTGCACTTGTGGTGACTTAATAGTGCTGTCCCACTGGGAAATCAGTTGGCGGACACCATGACTCGATATCCAACTCATCACATTATCCTGTCACTGGAACTAACAGTCCTTACTATCCTATTAATGCCGAGCGCCAGGGATAGTGTGAAAGACAACAAGTATAAATTTGTTAGTCACTGGTTTGACTTGACGGGGAACCGAAGTTCCCGATCCCCGCAGCGAGCCCGGGCTCTACCGTTTCGGCCACCGCGACCAGTTTGAGTACTGTTGATATAAAGGTGATCCTTGTAATTATAAATGGTCTCAGAATTGAGGTAGACACAGGGGATTAGTTACTAGCGTAGTGGCAGTGTCGGTATTCTGCTGAGGGTATCGAGGATTTCATGGTTATGGGTGGTTGGTGTTGGTTTTGGTTAGTATTGGAGTTTCAAGTGCTGGCAAAATCTAAGGTCATATCGTTGGCAGGTGGTGTGGGGGAACCCAGAGGAGGTTGTTGTTTGTTTGCTGATGTTTTACATCCTGGAAACATTTAAGGTTCCCCAAATATTCAGGACGGGTACCGACTTGTGACAGTGTGCATCATGGTGACTTTTCAGTGCTGCTCCACTGGGAGAAGGACACTCACCATGACGCAATACCAATGCAGTCACATTATCTGATACTATATCTAGAACAGTTCCTTGCACCATGTCCTAGTTAATGCTGAGCGCCGCATGGCTGAGGTAGTGGAAGTATAATGTGTGTAAGTCATTGGTTGGAGTCGATTCGTGTGCTGGGGTATATTAAATTTCATTGTCCTGCCACACGGGTAGATCTGTGCTCTTCAGTGATTCGGCCTCAGCTTCTGGTTCAATCAGCTGAATGCAGACTTAGTCAGAGACCCCAGCGATCAGGATCACTATATCCATTGTGATTAAATAATGTAATCAGAGAGGTGCACACTTCGACCAAAATGTGGATGCGCTTTACTACAATCCTAGTATACCTATTTCATATGACATCAGCATGGGTATTTAGGTCAGTGGCGTGCCTGCTTGGCTGCAGAGATCGGACTTATGGTCACACTGCAAAACTCATGTGCTTCGTATGAGCAATCTCTTACAGAAAAAATGATAATTAAATATCTCTTAAAGCCATACGACCTAGACACAAAACCGCTCTTGGAACACAATAGAAACATGTTATATGAATCAGATTATTCTAAATTTATAAGGGTTTTAGGAATTCTGCATTCTATTAAATTATGAATAAAATTGACATTTTGCACTGACATTTCGGCAAACTCAATGCATTAGTTTAATGGTCGTAATCTATCTTTCTAGACAGAAAAGTGAAATAATCTCTAAAACGCACACCACCAATACACAAACCGCTTGGAACACCATGGAAAACATATTAAATGAAACAGTTATATTAAAATGTATCAGTTAGGATTCTGCATTTCTATTAATTTTGATTTATAAAACTAAACGTTTTGCACTGCGCCGTATCAGCCAAAACTCAATGCATTGTCAATAGCCTGGAGCGATCCTCATATTGAAAAGCTGAAATATTAAAAAGAAACACACAACCTAGACACCCAAAACTGCTTGGCACACAAACAAATAATATGCCTAACAAACAGATTATATTAAATTTATACGTTTCGGGTTCTGGGTTGTTGTTTTTTACCGGACGCGATAATAATATTGTGCAACAACATTACTAGGATAGGGAATGGACTGGTTAGATCAGTTCGGGACATAATGTGACTGATGGGAAATCGGGTCATGGTGCTGGTGGCTTGTCTCCCTGTGGGGAAACTCTATAAAGTCACATGAGTGGGCCACTGTCTGTCACAAGACGGTACCATCCTGATTTGACTAAACTGTTTCCAGGGAATGTAAACCCCAATAGGCAGGCTGTAGTACAATAGAACCTGCATGCCTATATCACGCAATCATTCTGAGCACCACATAGGGCCAGCTTTCCAAATGGAGCCATCTTTTGGCTCAGTGAACAGGATAAGGGACTGAGCCGGGCTAATCGGTCGATGGTGGCCTAGTTGAGGAAGAGGAGGGGTGGGAGCGCAGCACTATTAAGTCATCATGTGTGAGAGTGTACACGGGAGATATGCGTTATGATAGGGACTTTGGATGTTGCTGGGATGGTGAACCCCAATCACACAATCGCTCTGAAGTGTTGAGGGCCCCCGATTGGTTGGGTAAACTGAGACTATCAGGAAGCGGATAGAGAAGAAAAGAAAAAACCGCAATAGTCGTTCTGCCACTGCCGTCAGAGGGGCACATTGGTGGTGGAAATCCTCTATAAGTCTTTTCTGTGAGAATTTGAATAAAGAAATACATTCATTTGTGAAAAGCACTCTAATTATTAAAGAAGATTGGACTTTTTAGGTTGTTACTTAATTGGTCCATCCAAAACTAAAAAGATAGCACCTGTGACGGCCCCAAAAATTAAAAGTAACCACCCTTATCAGAATCCTTTGTTTTTTTCCTTCCAAATCCATGGCCTATTCAATGGAGAATAAAAGATCCAGGGGTATGATGTGGTTATATTTAATGTATTCATCTTCAAAAATGCCGCGAAATAACCAAATTTCTTAATTTCACCAAGTTCAAAAATTTTGTTTGGGGCTTGCTTGTGTAAAATTGACACCCCTATTATATTATTCTGAATTTATCCCTCCCTAGTGAATGAGTCTTGTCATGCTATTTTCTTTCAGGACTACATTTGCCTCGGGAAAAGCTTTAAAAAAATAGGTTTTAATAAAATGATCCATGAGCTCAATTTGACAAGTGATAAAATCTGGGTAAAAGGAAATTGCCCAACTTTGAACAGCTTATAATGGTTCAGAAAAGCAACCCGTACAAGATAATTGCAATGATATTTTCAGGCTGTACTATCTTTAATATGCTCTTTCTGTTTACATTATGTACAATACAATTTGATTGATGTGAATGTTTTAAAAAAAAATGTTTTCACACCTGTGTGTGGATGTGTATGTGTGGGTGGTGTGTTTATGGAGCAGTCAGCTATACACTAATTAATACCAGACAACATTGGTGCATTGCATAACAACTTTAGCATTCAATTATTAAGTAGAGCCATCATTTATTTGTCTCACATTTGCGCCTTCACGCTTGGCATTGTAAGAATAATGACAAACTTCTGTTTTTTTGAAGGAAAAGAAAATCTTGTTTTCGTGTACACAAACTAAAGTTATTGATTATTCAGTTCAGAAATGGGGGTTAATTAACATTTTTGATGTTGTATATAACCAGGTGCACATGTTGTAAATAAATTTTTTTTTGTACATTATATTTAATATAAACATTGTTAACTTGCTGTGGTGCCTGGTTCGCTTCGGGGGCTGGGCTTGCTGGGTTGTCCTGGGCAGGCTGACTCCTGGGATTGGTTGGGTGCCTCACATGAGAGGGGACCAGACGCCGCCACTAGCCAGGTCCACCTCTACCTTCACCTTGCAAATCCTGGTACACCTACTCCTCCGCCCCCACACGTAGCTCTTTTGTGACAGGTCGTTAGAGAACAAAGGATAAATGTTATTGTTTGTTGTCCTGACACAACCATAATACTGCTTTGAAGTTTGCCTAAACCCGACCATTAGTTACGTCTGCATGAACAACAAATTGTGAGCTAGAAGACATAGCCTGTACATGTGATATTGTATCAACTAGGATGTCACACCAGTTGGTGTGTTATGGTCTGCTATGTCAACTCAACTTGTTCGCTGTATTACACTAGCCGGAAAAGAGTATACTGACTTCCTAATTGCTGCCACCCATCTAGTTTGTGTATTTGGGTTCACACACATGTTGGCGACCCCATTCTATTTCACTGTAGATTTGATATAAGAGGACTATAACACGAGTACTGCTAGCGATTATTGCTAGGGGCAGGGGCCAATTAAAATCAAAAACCAAAGTGTTACGTGTTTGCAAAACATTTCATGTGAAAGCCTTTATTAGGGAGAAAGGAAGCACATTCGGGTCCGAGCAATCTTTACCTATTAGTCAGGATTAAAAATTACCTTTCTATACAAATGGATACTATGAATTTTCCCGTTAAATGGTACACCCAATGGAATAGAGTGGTAGGTGTGTTGGGGCGGGCCTAGCCCACGTCTACCCGAGGCTTATCTACCTCGGGGGAAACAACAGTTATCCATCAACCATACCCAGGTAAGAATCGTTTTTAACTCCCCCCCCCATACTATTTTACCTCGGTATACAGCACTCAGGCTAGCCTCAGGCTTGGGAGACTTTTACATAATACTTTTTTTTATCCTTAATATAATTGTAATTCTTATTCATAACATGTTTTATGTCTCATTGTATAATTAGTATGGTATCATTTCAAAGTTTTTGTTTCTCACATATTCTGTTAGTTGGTTGTGCAGGCGCTTGCAATAGACGGTAGGCTTTTCTAAGTCGTTTGTCTGTAATGTTTTTGCAAAAACGACTTTAGCTGTCTTCCAGCTGCGTGTGTGCTATTATTCTTTTACAGAAATACCGAGCAACCGTCGCCTTGGAACATGGCACCTCTGGTGAGTGGGAAGAGTATTTGCCCGTATCCACTCCAGCCAATTTCAACACCTGATTGTCCACCTGGCAGGGTTGCCTCTTGAAATTGCATTATGTGGCTTTATGAAGCTCACAATAGTGTTGTGAGTGCAGTTAGTCCTCCTTTGTCTTGCGAATATAGCCCATATGGCTGACACAACACATAATTTACGATCTTTGGGAAGTAGTTAACGTTGAACCGTTAGATAAAGGGGTCACCCTAGCGTGTTCGATTGAGCAAATTTGTGCTAAATCAAACGTAGCTTGTTTCTTGTTATTTCTAATCACAGTTTAAGGATAAAGCAATCAATCGTCTGTCCTCTGTGTCCCATACTAAAGTATCAAGACCGCGACCTTAAAACTAAATTGTTTTATATAATAACCAAGAGTTGTGAGGCCAAGCCTGGACACACGTAAATACTATAGAAACTTCCCAAAAAGCGACGATACTTTGGTTTTGGTGGTTTCCTTTGATAATTGACCGAAGTAGATAATGAAGGACATAATGTTTACCAAATGTTTCGCCGTCAATTCTACGGTAATATATTGTATAATGCGCATATTGCCGCATTGACCGCCCCAAACCTAGTCCTCATCTCTAGAGAAACGAAGGGGTGAAGACAATACGGGCTACGTTGTGCAAGCGTTGGAGTTGTTGCTTAACTTCATTAGCAAACAATGTACACCCCATTTCTTTAAATAAGTTGTGTACAATTTTAACCCGGTCCTGTGCCTCCATGCATCATGCTACTATCCTATCTCCGTAATTTTGTCCTAAACAATTGCTGCAGCTGTTTACTTAGAAAAGGAAAGCCAATAGGTGGTGTCGTGACACGTCGCCAGTGAACCAACTAGAGGTCCGTGGTGCATTTGGTTCCCGGGTTTTCTGGGAATCGTATATGTTCTTTTGCCAGATGTGTAATGCTGGCAGCCAAGGTGGCCGTGTCCCAATCGGGCACATTCAGTATGGCGTTGTGTCCCCTCCATGCTGATTTTTTCTCACTCTCGGCTGATAATGCTAATACGGTGGCGAAAATATAGAAAAAAAAATTATTTTCCCAGGTCTAATAGTAAATGCATTCAACTTTCCAAGCATTCTCCAGTTCGGGAAGCCATGAAACATAACAGGGTAACTTATTATTATTTCGTGATGCAAACAAGTCAACTGTAGGTGTCCCCCATTTTTCACAAATGAAGTTAAACAATGGTGTTGATAGGGACCATTCTTAATGGTCATGGAATTTTCTAACTTCTTATGGTCTGAAAGTGTATTTTGTGACCAGGAATATGCGCTACAGTCAAGCCAGATTGTTGAGCCTGTGCCCAGTTCCAAATCAGTTTAGATAACTGATTGCAAGGCTTTGATTTTGTTCCACCATGTTACGGATATATGCCATAGCAGTAGTGTTATCAGTTAGTATTTAACTTGTGATTTAGGTATCTTTAACTAAGCTACGTAGACCACAAATAAATAGCACGCAACTCGAGCAGCATTATGTGATCTGACTTTCATCATGATAGCCATCTCCTCCTTGTTGCCACCCCCCTCGCGATGGGCTCACCACCCTTCTAACGAAGCCTTCGGTTGGTACTTACCTATTTGGTTCCGCCATGCGGATTGCGATCTGGGGGAATTTGCGATAAGGTGCATCCACCAATTGATATCTGTGAACCCTTCTTCAGGAATAAACATCTTTCGTTCAAAATTACCTGTTAGTTTGAGCTACATCCCATAAATTTTTTTTATCTATTTCTAGAGATTTAATATGGGCTTTCCCTCATATAGATAGCGGGTGCATACGATATCATTAATCCCGTTAAGTAACTGCAAACCTGTCTAATCTTAGGTTTCGGGTACACTCTAAGAAGCTGGGTCGCTTGTGGTCATAAACTTAGTTTAATTTCTGTTCTGTTATCGACCACTGTGATGGATGTGTATCAAGAATAAACCCTAAACATTTGAGTTGTTTTGTTGGTTGAAAGCACTGACTTATGCGGATGTACATAAAAACCCCTAATTAGTGTGTAATGCAATAAATCCAAAACGGCGATTACACAACCAATGGTGTTGACGCCATTATAAAGGAATTCCCATTAAGTAAGGAAACTTTATGTGACCTTCGTTGCCATTTAAGTGAGAAAACAGGTTTAAGCAGTTTAGTGAATAAACGAGGGGCACATGCTAAAGCCATTCGGCATACAGGTAAACTCATAGGTTGGTTATCCAAGACAAACGGAGAAAAGATATTTTCCGAGGTTGTTCCGCTATGGGAAACTGTGTGTAATACTGCATTTGTAGGTCAAATAGCCATCCACACATTTGGTGTAATGAGTCTCGTGCCGTTATTCTAGTGAATGGAAAACATTTTAAAATGTCCGATATTCTATCATTTTATTAGGGTTGTTAAATCCAGGATCATCTCGTACGTCCCCTCCAATTAGGTTCTGCGCTCGGTCTCGGTTGATTAAATAGTTTGAAATAAACTCTCCAGGGCAGTGTTTACCTTTTGTATAATGCTTTGTCAAAAAAAATTTGTACCTGTTAGTTAGTGCCTCTCGTTCAATTGGTTCAATTTGATAGGGGAGAAACGGAACTCTCCTTGATAGGTAGTATTTGTATGAAGGGAATTAGAAACCTTTAACTATTTGTAAAATATCCTGGGTCACTGGTAATTTTGTCCCATCAGAAATATGATTTTGAATATTCCCAGCCACAAAGTTTGCTTACAGTTTGTGTGGTTTTAGAGGCCGCGGGGATTGTTAAAGTGTTTGTGTTTGGGCCTCTACTTGGACCGCCCTTTGGAGGGTCTCGGGGGTGTTGAAGCTCGGCCAGTGGCCGTGCGGTGTTGTAGGTCCAGCCTGGGCAGTCGCCCCGGGCCCGGATAAACGACATGGC
Source organism: Branchipolynoe longqiensis (assembly GCA_030323885.1). Taxonomy (NCBI): domain Eukaryota; kingdom Metazoa; phylum Annelida; class Polychaeta; order Phyllodocida; family Polynoidae; genus Branchipolynoe; species Branchipolynoe longqiensis. The sequence goes on along the minus strand of CM059193.1, from coordinate 43,968,988 downwards.
TGAAGTGTGGAGCACGGTCTGGCACCCCTGCCGAGAGCCTTCGTGGGCGAAAATCCCCTCGTGACCTTTTTGAAGCGTTGGGGCTTCCTGCTTTCTTCTGCCATCCATAATTTTGCCACTTTTTCGCTGCGGTTTCTACTCTTTATAGAGGATTGTAGTTGGCCGCCAAAACATTTTCGTTTTGTCCAAAAGGCTTCCCTTTGATCGGCTCTGGGGCCAGTAAGAGCGCTAATACTCTTTCCCATCATTGTCCGTGACCTTACTGTGAGCGGGCCACCTCTTTGCCAGGTCTGTGCGGCAAACCGACTTAAAGACATTCTCATATCTTCGGTAGGGACAAGTAATTACCTGCCGCTGGTTAACAGTGCAAGCCTTTGTCCATGGTTTTTAGCCAAGGATGAGAACTTGTTTTCTCTTTGCATTCGATTTACCACGGAAGTGATGCCGTTAGAGTACGAGCACCCCTTATGTGATTTGTGTAACACGCTCTCAAATTTCTTTACGGTCTTCCGTTCATCGTGACATATCGATCCATCTCTTTTATGATGGAGTTGGGACCACCTTTAATGCCCAGTCAATTCATCTCCTAAGCTTGGAGATGAATTCCGCCGGTTTGAAGGTACGGAAATGACCTTTTATGGTCTCGCGCATAAGCTGGTAGTTTTAACCCGCCTTAGCTTTCGGCTTTCACCTTCTTAGACACTTTTTACACCAATGGCCTTCATATTGTGTCTGTCTGAGTTGATTCCGTGGAAGTGGGAATCTGTGGAGGAATCACAGAAAAGAAGAATCTTTCCTCTTCTTCTTCTTGGACTTGGTCTTTCGCTTCTTGCGAAGTCCAGACTTGTATACGTTCTTGGTGAACTAGTCACCAGAATGAAGTAACATGTTTCTTCTTCTTACTCGTTTAGGAGGAGGAGGAGCCCTCGGCTCGATCGCCGAGTATGTCTCTGAGAGTCCTTCCCAGTCAGACTCATCTTGGAACCCCTGCCTATGCCGTTTTAAGGAGGACAGCGGGTGGTTTTGAGAGAACGGATTGAATCTCCATAGCGTCTCCACCGAGCCTCCCAGTCTCTGAACTGTTGGGGATCGGAGAGTATATGCGCCCGGGCTGTGGTTGGAGGGCATTGCCGACAACCACCGGTGAGGAGTCGTTACTCCTCGTTCGAGGACTGGGAGCACGTCCATCGGCTGCTGCTGCTACTGCAAACTGCGCTTACTCCGCTTCGTGGCCATCGGGATCTGAAACCAAACTGTTGGTCAGTCTGGGTATTTATAAATGTCACAATGTTGTTGTTTAAAACGTAATGAAGACATTATTGGATGTTAGAGAGAGAACGTGTTTAGACCGTTATAACACAGGCGTAATAACTAATTTTGTGCGTGGATTGTGGTTCAAGACCAAATCTTACGCCCGGGGTCGGGGGACCAGTGTATCGGCTCGCCATCTCTCTGTTACGCACACTTCTTCCCCCTGCGACTACTACGCCAGTAGGTTGGAGGAAAATGCTACGAAACTCGGCGGAAACGCCTGAAATATTGTGGGGGTTCTATAAAAGGATAAACCCAGGAGCATCTCCAACATCACTCTCTATTAGAGTCCGAGTGATTTCCACAGGAGATGAGGCAACGCCCACTTCTCTTACCCATGGTCCAAGGTTGTTGACAGAAACCGCTAAGAATCTGTTTCGTTCCTTCGAGAAGAGAATCTAGAGCGGTCTATCCTTGTTTTTTTATAACGAAGAAACTAGTCCAAAAAGGACCAAAGAAATTCAGAACTTTCTTATCGATGCTTAATGCATCATAATTAAGCTTGCCACAGTTTTTATTAACTCCGGCAGCTTTCACACTCACCTGCTGTCGCCCCTCCCTCTCCCCTTATAAGGCCGCCCCCTGGCCTCCCTCAGGCACTCGCCCTCCTTGCTAATTGCTGGACCCGGATGTGCTTCCTTCTCCCTAGCCTGAGGCTAGCCTGAGGCTGTATACCGAGGTAAAATATATATATATAGGTGTATGCGTGGGTATGCGTGTAATTACTTCAAAGCAAGTATACCACACCAAACCGCCTACCATTCGTTAAAGCCACTGTGTGTCCGCGAGCGAAAGGAGGGGGAGAAGAGGGGATCCATATGGGGGAAGGGGGGGGGGGGGGGGGGGGGGAATAAGGGACAGGAAGAGGGGGTGTGGGGAGCACAGGAGTGGGGTAAAAAAGGGTAGTGGTGTGTGGAAAAAAGGCGGTGAGGGGACGAAGGCCGGTGGGGGACCGGGGGGAGGAAAGATACATGGAAACGAGGGCATGGAAGGAAGGCCGGGAGAAGGGAGTAGTCAAGGCGGGCAGGAGGAGGGATAAAGGCAGAAGAGTGGGTTGTCAAGCGGACGAGGGGGAGGGAGCCAAAGGGACATGAAGAGAGGCAATGCGAGGAGGGGGAGAGAGTAGGGCGGGGGGGGGGGGAGGGGAGATAGGGTAGGAAACGAGTGAGAGGGGGAGAAAAGGGGGACTCGAGGTGAGAAAGGGGGGGAGGGAGTAGGGAGAGGTAGGGCGGGGAGGGGGAAACCTCGAGGTGAGAAAGGGGGAGAGAGTAGGGCGGGGAGGGGGAAACCTCGAGGTGAGAAAGGGGGAGAGAGTAGGGCGGGGAGGGGGAAACCTCGAGGTGAGAAAGGGGGAGAGAGTAGGGCGGGGAGGAAACCTCGAGGGAGGGGGGAGAGAGTAAGGGGGAAAACTCGAGGTGAGAAAGGGGAGAGAGTAGGGCGGGGAGGGGAAAAGGGCCCGGAAGAGGGAGGGAGAAAACCTCGAGGTGGAGAGAGTAGGGCGGGGAGGGGGAAACCCTCGAGGTGAGAAAGGGGGAGAGAGGAGTAGGGCGTCGAGGTGAGAAAGTGGTGGGAAAAAACCTCGAGGGTGAAGGGGGAGAGAGTAGGGCGGTGGAGGGGGAAACCAGAGGTGAGAAAGGGGGAGGAGAGGGCGGGGAGGGGGAAACCTCGAGGTGAGAAAGAAGAGAGTAGGGCGGGGAGGGGGAAAACTCAGGTGGTAGAGAGTAGAAGGGAGAGGTGAGAAAGGGGGAGAGAGTAGGGCGGGGAGGGGGAAACCTCAAGGTGAGAAGGAGGAGAGAGACACGACGGGAAAGGGAGCAATAGAGGAGGCGGCAGAGACAATGGAGGAAAGGAGAGGGAGGGAGGTGGGGATGGAAGGGGCTGGGTAAAGTGGAGAGGGAGGGTCAGGGAGTCAGAGTTGGAAGGCAACTAAGGGGTAGGCTAGGGAGGCAGGGTTGGGGGGAGTAAGGGAAGAGGGAGCGAGGCAGGGATGGAGGGAGGATAAGGGGAAGAGGGAGGGAGGCAAGGTTTGTGGGGAGGTAAGGGGAGAGGGAGGGAGGAGCAGGGGGTTAGGGTAAGGGGAAGAGGAGGGAGGGCAGGGTTGGAGGGGAGGTAAGGGGAGAGGGAGGGAGCAGGGATGGGAGGGGAGGTAAGGGGAAGAGGAGGGAGGCAGGATTGGAGGGGAGGAGGGGGAGAAGGGAGGGCAGGGTTGGAGGGGAGGTAAGGGGAGAGGGAGGGAGGCAGGGAGGGGAGGTACTGGAGAGAAGGGTTGGAGGGAGGTAAGGGGAGGGAGGAGGGCAGGTTGGAGGGGGGGGGAGGGAGCGAGGCATGGTTGGGAGGGGGGCAAACGGGAGAGGGACGGAGGCAAGGTTGTGAGGGAGAGACAAATGTGAGTGGGTGGGAGGCAGGGTTGGGAGGGAGAGGCAAAAACAACAAAAAACCAAACAAAAAACAAAGGAAGAGGGAGGGAGGCAAGGTTGGGAGGGGGAGACAAGGGTGGGGAGGGAGGCAAGGTTGGGAGGGGGAAAGAGAGGCATGCAGGGCGGGGAGTCGGGTTGGAAATGACTGCGTGGCATTGTACTGACTTACAACTCAGCTCGCCGCTAGAGGACGCCAGTCACACTGGGTGTGTCGGCCCGTTACCAACAGGAACTCAGACCGGCGCATGCGCGCATTGAGAACCACCGCGTCGAAATATGAGCCACCCATTGTGTACACGCCAAGTAGTACCCCCCACCCCCACCCCCACCCTCTTACCCACGTCTGTGTAGGTGTGGGGTGTATGGGGGTGAGGGTGGGTGTATGGGTGGGTGGGGTTGGTGGGTGGGTGTGGGTGTGCGTGGGTAGGTGGTTGTATATGGGTGTGCCTGTGGGTGGGTAGGTGTGTGTACGGGTAGGTGTGGGTGTGGGTGGGTGTGTAGGTGTGCATGAGTGTGTGGTTGCATGGGTGTGGGTGTGTATGGGTGGGTGTGGGTGTGGGTGGTTTTTATGGATGTGGGTGTGGGTTGGTGTGGGTGCGTGTGGGTGTGAGTATGTGTATGGGTGTTGGGTGTGGGTGAGTGGGTGCGAGCCAACGCCTACAGCTGCGCGCGCGTGTGTGGTTGAGCGTGTGTACGTCTGGACTACACACACACACATGAGCACACTCCACACTTGCGTCCTGGCAGAGCTGGTCTCAGCAGGTTCACTCCCAACGGACAACCTCTACATGTGCCACAGTCAGCCGCCTCTTACTCTCAGTGGCGACTCTTACCATTGACATGCCCTATTGTGGACTATGTTATTCACGTCGTGACTAACAACTAACTGCCACAGAACACGCCGGAAACATCACACTTCTCATCCGTCAACAAAAGTTGGGAATCGTCAGTATTTCGGCTGACTATCTCCCAACTGACGAGTCGATAGCGGATATCCCGGTGCAGGCTTCGAATCAGTAGTGGATTAGTTTCTTCATTTCGATGAGTCGGACTTCACTGTTGATTTAGCGGGTGTTGCGGTGGCAGACAGTGGCAGTGGCGGCAGCGGTGGTGGCGGCGGCGACGGTGGCGCTGTCTTCCAATAGCGGATTACGGTGGAGTTACCGCGCGCAACAAGTCACGTGATAGGAGACGGAATGATTCCAGGCGGCGTATTTGTAGGTCAGACACGGGAGGAGGCTACTCAGGGCAGGTACTGTTCTGATGTGACACTGTCGCCGCGTCGGTCTACGCGCCCAACGTGAGCTGGGTCTTTGCGGTCGCTCTGACAATGTCACTTACATCGATTATAGATGATAGATTATAGATTTATAGATTATAGATGTGCTCGTACATTACCGAGAATTTTGGGGAACATATGGAATTGCGTTATTAATAGGTGTAACTAGCCAACTATGGCAGTCATCGATTATGGAAACCATTAACGGGAGCAACCCGTCCTGATATGACCTTAGATGTTGCCAGGATGTAAGACTCCAACAACCAACCAACCTTAACAGGAGCAGCTATTAATGAGGGCATGCATTACTGAGGTGATCCATTAATGAGGGCAGCGATTAATCAGGACAGCCATTAATGAATGAAACCATTGACGAGAGCGCTATCAATGAGGGAAGCCACCATCAAGGGCAGCAATTAATGAGCATGGATATTAATGAGCACAGCCATTCATGAGCCCAGTCATTACAGAGTGCAGCAATTAATTATCGCAGCCATTGGAGAGAGCACCATTACTGAGGGCAGCCATTAATGAAGGAAACCTTTGACGAGAGTAGCTATCAATAAGAGCAGACATCAATGAGGGAAGCCCTTAATGAGGGCAGCCATCAATGAGGGAAGTCATCAATAAGAGAAGCTATCAATGAGATTAGACATCAATGAGGGAAACCATCAATGAGGGAAGACATTAATGAGAGCAGCCATCAACGAGGGAAACCCATAATGAGGGCAGCCATCAATGATGGAAGTCATCAATGAGAGCAGAAATCAATTATAGCCGCTATCAATGAGAGCAGACATCAATGAGGGCAGACATCAATGAGAGCAGCTTTCAATGAGAGCAACCATCAATGAGAGCAGATATCAATGAGAGCAACCATCAATGAGAGCAGACATCAATGAGAGCAGACATCAATGAGAACAGCTATCAATGAGAGTAGACATCAATGAGAGCAGCCATCAATGAGAGCAGACATCAATGAGAGCAGTGATCAATGAGAGCAACCATCAATGACAGCAGACATCAATAAGAGCAGACATCAATGAGAGCAGACATCAATGAGAGCCGACATCAATGAGAGCAGACATTAATTAAGGAAAAAATTGAAAAGTGCAGACATCAATGAAAGCAGACATCAACAAGGGAAGTCATTAATGAGGGAAGCCATTAATGAAGGAACTTATTAATTAGGTCACCCATTCATTTGGTCACCCCTTAATTAGACCACCCATTAATGAGGGGGAAACTACCAATGAGGGAAACTGTGAACTACATGCCAGCCAGCAATGAGAGCGGATATCAGTCAGGGCTGTAAATAAAGAGGGAATTCTGTAATGAGGGCAGCCATCACCGATGCAGCCATCAATGATACTAGCCATTAATGAGCCAGCCATAACTAAGAGGATAGCCATTACCAAAGGCAGCCATTAATTAAGGAAGCCACTGATGAGAGCATATATCAACCAGGGAAACAAGGGGAGAGAAATTCTCTAATTTAAGAAGTTTCAAATTTAGAAAAGATTTGAGTATTGTACAACTTTCTCCTCAGGTGATCTTGGGGAAGAAATATCGCATACTTCATTAACACTATCACAAGATGCAATGGCAGCAGTAGGTTAGAAAAGAGAAAGGGAGAGGGAGTGGGTGATTGGAAAGGGGAAGGAAGAGAAAGTGGGTGAGAGGGAGAAGGAGCTAGGTGGGGAAGGGGGAGGGGAGGGAAATGGGAGACAGGAAGGGGAGGGAGGGAGAAAGGGGGTAGAGGTAAGGAGAGAGGAAGCGGAAGGGAGAGAAGGGGGAAAGGAGAAAAAGGGGGAGAGAGGACGGGGAGTAGAGGAGCAAGGGCATCTACTTAATAAAGCATCACTAATGGACAGAAAGGAAGAAGATATTAAGGAAACAAGTAAGAAGATATAAGGGAAGGAAGGGGGAGGAAGGAGAAGGGGGGAAGGAAAAACAAATGAAAGAAGCAAATAACAAAGAAAGAATCAAAAACACAAGAATTGAGAGAAAGAAGGAACAAAGGAACTAAGCAATAAAGCAGATAAACACATAAAGGACTAAAATAAGGAAAGGAGAACAGAAAGACAGATACAAAGAAAGAAAAAAGAAAGAAAGAAAAGAAAGACAGAGAGAATAAAGGAAAGAAAAAAGGAAAGAAAGAAAGACAAAAAAGAAAAGAAATAAAGAAAGATAGAAAGAAAGAAAGGCAGTCAGAAATAATAGAAAGAACACAATGTGAATAACCAAGTAGAAGAGAGAAAGAAGTAAACAACAAACGTAGCAGGAAATGAAATGTAGCAGAAAAACCCAGACACAGACATAGGTGGAATCAATAATAAAAAGTATATAAACAGAGCTGGAAGCCATCAACCCCCCCCCCCACCAATTCCCCCCCCCTCCCACTAAAATCGCCCGGCATCATGATGGACAGGGACCCGTCGATGCGGGCCACCCTGAAGGTGCAGTCCAAGAACAATATCATCGAGGCGGGGCTCCGGGAACGCGTACGGCGCATGCGCAGAGAGTGCCAGGCGAGCCTGTCGCTGATCGACCATGAGCGACTCGACACCCGGGACTTCCTGAAGCAGCTGCGGCAGTGCTCAACGGATGACCTGCCCGAGGCCAAGCAGTAAGTGGGCCCCCGAGCGGTGCAGTGTGGGGGTGGGTGCCCACTAAGTTACATGGCTAATAGGGAAACAAGCCAATAGACCACTTTGCTAATAGGCGAATGCCCTAATAGTGTAATATGGCAATAGGCAAATAGGCCACTATGCTAATAGGCCTACAGGCCACTGTGCTAATAGGCTAATGCGCTGCTAGTCTAATATGCAAATAGGTCACTGTGCCAACAGACCACTGCACCACTAGGCTAATGTGCCCATATTCTAATAATAAGCCAACATGCCACTGCTCTAATAGGCCACTGTGCTAATAGATTAATGCGCTAATAGAACACTGTGCTAATAGGAAAAATTATAGTATGTCCATATGCTTATAGGAAAATGTTAATAGGTTAATGCGTTCATAGGACAATGTGATAATATGCAAATATGCTAATTATAGAAAAATATGCAAATAAGCCCATATGCTAATAGACCAATATGCACATAGCCCTATGTGTCAATGGCTCAGCATGCCAATATGCCAATGCACCAATGTTGCAACAGGCTAATGAACTAACAACACTGCTACGTGCTTGCTTCTGCTTCAATCTTGCTATCTGCTGCTGTGTCTGCCATTGCATGCTGGTAACTGACAACTCACTGCATGCACGCATGACTGGTAACTGGTGCCGAATGATGGGACAGACATAGCAATGACTTTGACACTTGTGTTAAATGACTTTTAAGCTCATTGCAAATGTTTATTTAACTGTTAGCAAAGGTACATCCATAAATGAGCATTTGGATCGGGGTTGGGGGGTTTAAACATGGCTAGTGAGTATTGATATTTACTTAATCTATTTATATATAATGCACATACATATAGGCCAAGAGATGAATGTTCAAATAGGTTAATGCGCTAATAGTTCAATACGCAAATAGGTCACGATACCAACACATAACGTGTTAATACTCTAATGTGCCAACAGGCCACTGCTCTAACATGCCACTGTGCGAATAGGCTAATGTGCTAATAGGCTAATGCGCGAATAGGACATTGTGCTAATAGGAATAATTGCATATGTATATATATATGTATATATTTATATATCACTGCATAAACACCAAGCGTGGCCCTTAGGAAGCAGTGTTCGCTGGATGATTTTGTTGTTGGGGTTTTACATCCTGGTAATTGCTGAATGCTAATGATAAGCAGCACTATATAGTACTGCTGATAGCTTCCAATTGTTTTGGAGTTTAATTTATCCAGTCAATGAAATCACAAGAGAGAGAGAAAAATAAACTGTTAGGATTGGTTTGATCAATGGTACATGCTGGTACAAGGATATCACCTGGTACCGTGACTTCACTGGGTACCCTAACCTGATCTGGTACCTTGACCTCACCTGATACCGTGCCTTCATTGCATAGACTGACATCAACTAGTGTACCGATTTTCACCTGGTACCCTAACTTCACCTGGTATCCTGACATCACCTGGTACCCTGACTTCATCTAGTATATTCACCTCACCTGGTACCCTTCATCAGATACGCTGACATCACCTGGTGCACAGACCTCACCTGGTACCCTGACTTCACCTGGTACCCTAACTTCACCTGGTATCTTGACCTCACCTGGAACCCTGCCTTCATTGGATATACTGACATCACCTACTACACCGACTTCACCAGGTACCTTGACCTCATCTCATGCCCTGACCTCACTTGGTACCATTACTTCACCTGGTATCCTGATCTCATCTGGTACTGTGACTTCTTCTGGTACCCTGAATTCACCTGGCGCACGGACTTCACCTGATACACTGTCCTCACCTAATGCACTCACTGCACTGGTAGTGGTACCCTGACCTCACGCCTCCCGCGTCTCCCGAGTGAGAACCGGCGCGCCATCCGGGCTTCTTGATTTCTTCGCTGATTGGATTAAGAGGACCTATCAGGAGGCTAGACACGGAGCCAGCAGTAAGAAGTGATACGCCTCTCGCCAATCCGGAGAAGGTGTACTGTGTGTGCGTGTGGGTGCGCGTGTGTGTGGGTGGGTGAGTGTGGGTGAGTGGGTGTGGGTGAGTGGTATGTATGGGTGGGCATGGGTGTGTGGAGAAGGGACGGGGAGGTCGAGTAAAGAACTTCTCAACTAACAACGACTATTTAGTTTAGCCAATGCTGTTGGAACAAATCACCACACAACAGGCAGCCACCAGCAGCACCAACACCACCACCACCGCGCAGGGCTAAGTCGCTAAGCCTGTACATTGAGTTGTGCGTGCAACAGTTCATAGCAGCTATCGCAAGCAAACGGCCGAGCTTATTTCGGTGGTGGTGTTTTGGAGAAAGAGAGGGAGAGAGAGAGAGTGTGAGAAGTAGAGAGAGATAGACAGAGATTGAACAGAGAGATTGACAGAGAGAGACGGAGAAAGAGGTGAAAAACGGCGATAAAGAGGGGTACATGGAGAGATAGAGCGACAGGGAGCAGGAGAGAGGAACGAGAAACAGACACAGAGAAACAGATATTGATATATAGTATATAGAGAAACGGTTAGACATCAATGAGATGGTTAGATGTAGAGCGATACACAGAGAGAGGAGCTATGAACACAGAGAGCGGTAGAGAGATATAGATAAACAGAGAGAGACAGAGAGAGACAGAGCAGGAAAGAGAAGCGAGAAACAGACACAGAGAAACAGAATCATATATATAGAGAGAGAGAGAAATGGTTAGAGGTAGAGCGACACAGGGAGAGCAGCGAGGAACACAGAGAGAGACAGAGAGATATAGAGAAACAGAGAGAGACAGGCAGCAGGAGAGAGGAACGAGAAACAGACACAGAGAAACAGATATTGATATATAGTATGTAGAGAAACGGTTAGAGGTAGAGCGACACACACAGAGGAGCGAAGAACACAGAGAGAGACAGAGATATATAGAGAAACAGAGAGAGACAGAAAGAGGCAGAGCAGGAGAGAGGAGTGAGAAACAGACACAGCGAAACAGAATCATATATATATATAGATATATAGAGAAACGGTTAGAGGTAGAGCAACAGAGAGAGAGAGGAGCGAGGAACACAGAGAGAGACAGAGAGATATAGAGAAACAGAGAGAGACAGAGAGAGGCAGAGCAGGATAGAGGAGGGAGGAACACACAGAGAGACAGAGAGATATAGAGAAACAGAGATAGACAGAGCAGGAGAGTGGAGCGAGAAACAGACACAGAGAGACCGAGAGAAATCGAGAGAGAGGGGACGAGAATTAAACAGAAGGAGACAGAGAGAAAGTGAGAGACAGGGACGGAAGTAGAAAGATACAGACAGACACTCAGACAGACAGATAGATAGACAGACTGGTAGACAGATAGACAGACAGACAAATAGAAAAGGGTGAGGGAGAGAGAGGGAGGGAGGGGAGAGATTGAGAAAGAGAGAGATTGAGAGACGCCGAGGCGGAGCTACAGAAAGAGACGGAGAAAGGCTTGGACCTGGCCAGGCAGTCTGCCACGATGCAGCGAGCGCAGAAGATGAACAGCATCGTCGAGTGCTCGATGCGCCGGCGCCTCGAGCAATTCGACCGACAGCGGGAGGCGGCGCTCACCGTGCTCACGCAGTCCCAGACGGACGTGAGGCAGTCCCTGCGGGGCATTCAGCGCTGCCCCAGCGAGGAGCTGCCCGAGACGCGCCAGTGAGTACCTACTGGTGTACTGGTGTACCGATGTACCGGTGTTGTGGTGCCGTACCGCTACTGCTGTATCATGGTGTCGATGTACCCTCGTCCCGCTATACCGACGTGTCCAGTTGTTACCGTACTGTCGTACCGACGTACCGCAGTGTTGTTGTACTGTCGTACCGATGTACCGCCGTGTTGTTGTACTGTCGTACTGATGTACCGCCGTGTCGCAGTACCGTTGTACTGCTGTGTTGTACTGTTGCACCGATGTCCCGTTGTACTGCAGTGTTGGTGTACTGTTGTACCGACATACCATTGTACCACTGTGTTGTATTGTCGTACCGACGTACCGGTGTACCGCAGTGTTGTATTGTTGTACCGACATACCACTGAACCGTCGTGTTGTATTGTTGTACCGACGCACCATTGTACCACCTGTTGTAATGTTGTACCGATGTACCCTTGTACCACTGTGTTGGTGTACTGTTGTTCCGAAGTACCGTTTTTACCGCCATGTTGTTGTACCAATGTACCGTTGTACCGCCGTGTTGTTGTACTGTTGTATCGATGTACCGATGTACTGCTGTATCGAAGTACTGCTACCACAGTACTGCTGTACCGATGTACTGACGTACCTGAGGTGCTGTCCTTCTGCTGTACCGCCATACCGATGTATCGACGTACCATATGTGCTGTAGCACTGCGTTCCACGTACTGACTGACGTACAGTCGTACCGCCGTTGGGAGTGCGTGTTGTGACGCCTCCTGTGATTGGTTGGTGGGGAGAAATTAAGTAAGTAAGTGATGAGTTTGTAATCAATGATCTGATTGGTTATCAGGAGGCAATTTCTTTTTTTCGGAGTGACAATTCTCATGGTACCATGTCCTTAGTGCGAGATTCTATTGTCACAATCCTGTGTCGGCAGTAGATTATTCTACAATCACGGTTCAGCTCAGGGTTAGGAATAGGGTGAGGCCGAGGTTAGGGTTAGATATTTTGGGTAGGCATTGACTGTAGACTTCGGATCTAAAAGAACGGTACTGTGATGCTAGATTGCCAATCTATATCAATGGTACCGTGACACTAGACTGACGCACTGCTGTCATGGTACCCTGATTTTAGCATATCCTTCTGTCACCACGGTACCGTGACAATTGAGGCATCCACATTCTTGTCAATGCAGTAACTTTCGGATCTAAAAGAATGGCGCTCTGATGCTAGACTGCTCATCTATATAAATGGTACCGTGGTGCTAGACTGCCGCACCACTGTCACAGTACCATGATTTTAGAATATCCTTCTGTCTCCACAGTACCATGACAATAGAGGTGTACTTTCTTTGTTGATGTTGTGGGTTTTTGTATTGAGTGACGTGATTGGTTGGTGAGAGGCAAGTAGTGGGTATGTAACGTGTGACGTGAGGTAAGTTTTTTGGGTGTAACATTAAGTGGTGGGCTTATGACACGTGACCTGATTGGTTAGGAAGGAGGCAAGTGAGTCACGTGATTGGTAAGGAGGCAACTGAGTCACGTGATTGGTGGGGGTTCGTGTTGCTTGCTTGTGAAGCGTGCCGCGATTGGCTATGATTATTACTAACACTAGCGATAACAAGCTATTGATTTGCTGTTGATTTCTGCTGTGCTTATGCAAACTAAATATTGTATTAAAGTTGCATAGTCCGATGAAAACATCAAATTTTCAAAACCAAAACAATTATCTAGATTTTGATTCTATGTATCTAACTTAGATACTGGTGCACTTATTAATCTTGTGTCACCATACAAAAGAGAATATTGAAGTAATTGAATAGAACCTGTTATTGAATAAGTCTACGGTATCATAATTTTGTCATGCTTGCCTAAATTAATTGTGCATGCTTGCATTCCAAATATCTCCAAAGTTAGCCATTTTATAGCCAAGTTACTCGAAGTCAATGTACAATTGATTTTAATAATCAACCTAATATTTTTATCTCAGAAAATGACAGAAATTCAAAACCATCGGACCATGTAACTTAAACTACACTAATAGCTTTTTCTTTATATTCTCTTTGCTTTAATTTTATTTATTACCATAATGAGCCCATGACTTTTCAAATATGGCGATGTTCATCCACTCGAAGTACATTGTTGCCATATGAAATAAATGTATGTTGAAACCGTTCACAAAGAATTAACATGCACTCGGAAAGGTAAGTATGTTGGTAAGATATTGTCTTTTAATTATGACTCTTATTGTATATTTTGTTTTGATAATTTGTTTATTATTAAGCTGAATAATTCTGTTCTGATTGTTGGAGCGCTAGTCTTCTAACGCGGGGCTAACATGGGAAAAAAACTTTACTTATTCACAATTATCATTTTTTTCTTTAAAATTGAAGATTTATACTGCCTATCATGGATAACTTAAGTCTGAATAGACTTGTTTTCACCATTAAACAGTTTGTCAATAGAAAGTCCGAGCCTACACGTTTACTCACCCAAGGGATTTTTAACCTCCCACACCACATAGACATGATATGAGAACAACTGGCCTTTGATGATGCTGAAAGTTATACACAGCAGTGGAAATCCAAATTGGCAGAGGTGGGGGGCACAGGGAATCGAACCACCAACCTTCAGATTAGGAGTCTGACCTAGAAAAAGGTCAGACATTCTAACCACTCCGCCACCGAGACCACCAAATGGTGACCAATTCATGACCGAATAAAACTATTTAACTGAGTGGGATATCAGGTCATGGTGCTGGTGGCCTGGTCTCCCAGTGGAGCAGCACTATAAAGTCACCATGAGTGCGCATTGTCACAAGTCGGTACATATCCTGATGTAACCTTAGATGTTGCCAGGACATCAAACATCAACAAACAACCAACTGTAACCTATAAAATTCCATCTATCTATTGCCTGCATGACGTCACGGAATGGGTTGTGTAGGGTCCTACCCAGTAGGTTGAGACGGTGTGGTCACTTTCCTTTGGCAGGTCTTGGGATTCGAACCTGCAAGTTCGAACTCCAACCGAATCAAACCAATGACTTAAAAGTTGATAATGGTCGCTACCATGACCTGGCGCTCTGCATCACTAGGATAGGGTAATGATAAGTGGGATGAGGAAAACCAATATTCTGTGAATGATTTGACACTACACAGAAGGGTGTACTAAGACAATTTCATAGAACTTGTAAATGTTACATGTTTGCAATAACCAAATTAAGTATTTCATTATAAAATATAAGTATAATAAAATATAAATACAATAATACAAGTCATACATTTGGCCAACCCTTAAGGCTTCGCTGTAAAATCTATGCAAATTAATAAGGATTTAAACATGTATAACCCATATATTATCACAGTAATGTATATTGTGTTATTTTTTAAATGGGAAAATCTATGCAAATTAATAAGGATTTAAACATGTTTAACACATATATTATCACAGTAATGTATATTGTGTTATTTTTAAATGGGGAAAGCGCCTCATAAGTATTGTACTTCTGCTTTCTCCTTTTTCACGTGAAAAATTACTGATATAAATATCAACTTGTGTGTACAATGATCATTTTGAAATAAATATATTATTATATATCAATATTAACACTGGGCTTGTCAGTGGTGCTAGCCTCGTTCTGGTATTATATTAAAGTCCGGAAAAGTTGGCGGTGAAGAAGGCCAAGACTATTTATCACCGCGGTGGTGTAGGTTTGATACATATCTGTGCAGCATAGCTCAGCTCTTAGGCCTGGACTCAGGCCAGAACACACGGTAAGTATATGATTAAATTATGCCCCCACCCACCCACCCTACACACATACACTGCAGACCCACATACTGCCCTCTGTGGACGAACTGGTTATGTGCAAGGCATTATGACATTCTGGTTGGCATAGATGCCATTTGTAAACGGTTAGCGTAAACATGTTGTTCATGGCCATGATACTGGGCAGGTGTCGATGAACACGCAAAGACAGCATCGTAAATAAAGTTGCGTAGTCCGATGGTTTTAAGTTTCCGTCATTTTCTGAGATAAATATATTAGGTTGATCGCTATAATCTACCATACATTAGCTTGGTGTAAAACCGCCAAGTCACTCACTTACTCACCTTAGTTTAGCTTGAGGTAACTTTTTAAATGGCTAACTTTTGAGATATTTGAAGTGCAAACATGCTACATTAATATTGGCAAGCACACCAAAACTCTGATACCATACGCTTCTGCAGTAAGAGGTTCTATTAAATTGGCTGGGCATTCCGTTCTGTGTAGTGACAAATATTTGCTAAGTGCACCAATATCTAAGTTAGATAAGTAGAATAAAATCTAGATAATTGTTTTGTTTTGAAGATTTGATGTTTTCATCGGACGATGCAGCTTTAACAAAACTCCATAAACTACAAATATAAATTATGGTATAAAACTAGTGTTTCATCGGGCGTATCAAATTTCCTTTTTAGAATTATTATAAACCATTTGCATGGGGGCATCTTTTTCTCTTCGATGTGAAAAGACGGGCAGTATGGGAATTATTGGTTTTTGTATTTCTAGGGAAATAATTGATTACATATTACCGATAAGTATATATTAATATATATTTATATTCTCTGGCCACCTACAATTTTTAATCTGACCAACCGCGCAGATCTGGAGGCAGTAGTGACCAGATACAGCTGGTATCAGGGACGCCAGGAGCCACTCACAGGTGGCGCCGTAGTGGCAGAAGCAGGAACTAACTCCTGTGACAGTAGGATAATAGATAATACCTAATGTAGAGAATGGAATTGATAAGTGGTAGTGACCTTGCTTATTTTCCCATAATAGATTTTAGAGCACATAGATTAGATGTCCTAAAGTGTATACTACACGTGGCTATAGCTATCGTCAATCCGACATGCATGAACTAAATATTGTTAACGCAATAGATAAATGCAATAAAGATAAGGTTTTGATTTGGTTTATTTGTGGATTCATGTCCTTGAAACATCTAAAGTCATACCAGTGGGGGAAATGACTTGTGACTAGTGTTGCCCCACTAGGAAACTGTGCTGGTACGAACATGTGTCGGTTTTGTTGTTTATTGTTGTTTCGTGTTTTTGGGGAGGGGGGGTGTTCTTTTTATTATTAAGGGAATTTTCAATAGTGGGTCTTCTTCATTCCATTGCTCCTTATCACATTCTATAGTACTACACACTGCCAAGCATTGCCGGGCTAGGTAGCGACCAGTATAAATCTCGTTAAGTCATTGATTCAATTCACATCGGGTTCAAAGCCAGGGTCGGTCTTCAAATAATATATCCATTTGAACCGAGGGTTCGAATCCCCAAACTTGCCACATGGGATGCCGGCGCTCACCTCAATCGGTCAACCTATCCTGGACAACGTGACCCAATATTACACTCAGTCACATTATTACATTGAGAATAGCGAATCCTGTTATGGTCTTTTCACAATGACAAACAGAGGTCAAAGTATTGATGTATTGATTGTATGTATCCGGTTTGAATTCGATGGGGAATGATGGTAGAAAATAAGCAATGACATGTATTTATTTATTGCTACCATTTTCTCTTCAGCTGGCTCGGGAATCGAACCCCTTCAGGTAATCGGGTTCCGCGCACAACCCGGCTCACCTTCCGGAACCAGAGCGCTCCAACAACAGCCGAGCAGCAGGAGCAGGCCCGACAAGCCGAGCTGCAGCATGTTGAGCGTGCGGCCGAGTACAGCATGCTGGGCTTCCGCTCACTGAGACCGAAGCCCGAGCTCGTCCAGCGCACGATGGCCCTCCACAAGTTGTTCAGTCGCAGGAATTTGTATGCTGGGATGGGTTATGCCGGGGACGCCTGGGGTGCGACTAAGCCAAATAAATCAGAGGAAGATTGCGATTTGGACAGCGTCACACTAACCTCATTAAACGATCCCAGCGAAACGCTCGATTCATATGCTATCACTGACGTTCGCTCGCCAGAAGAACTGCACACAAGCCGACCGGAAGCCAGGAATTCCCAATCCAGTTCCAATAACGAGAAAAACTCAAAAGCTGCACCCCATCACAATCAGAACCTTCACGGTTCCAATGGAAAATCACCAAGCAAGTTGCATTCATTGCAGGACGAGTCGCATCGTCGCTCGCCACATGACTGTGGACGCCCCGACTGTCGGGGTTGTCAACCGCAGGCGGACGATGGTGGTGGCAATGGCAGCAGCTTCATGAAGCAACTGCTTGGTAGGAAAAGTGGCAAGTGGCGGAGGAGGAAGGAGCCGCTCCAGGACAGGATTAATGACTTCTTCGACCGGATGCACGTGATCAGGGAGGAGGAGCGACGGCTAGCCGCCATGCCGTCACACGTGGAGATGCAACGCCGCTGGGTGGCACTCACACATGGCCGGAAGGTGGCACTGGTACAGTCAAGCGAGGAGGAGGAAGAGGAGGAGGAGAAGGTGGTGGTGGAGGAGGAGGCGGTGCTGGAGGCAGCGCACAAGGGTTTGCACACTGCATAGAATACCTCTGTGTGGATAGGTTGATTGAATCAAGGATCCTGGATGGACTAAATGGTTAGGACTGTCACCCTCAGAATGGCTGAAGTCTGGGTTCCTGGCATGACGTTGCTGGGTGTATAGACTAAATGGTTAGGACTGTCACCCTCAGAATGGCTGAAGTCTGGGTTCCTGGCATGACGTTGCTGGGTGTATAGACTAAATGGTTAGCACCATCACCCTCAGAATGGCTGAAGTCTGGGTTCCTGGCATGATGTTGATGGGTGTATAGACTACATGGTTAGCACTGTCACCCTCAGAATGGCTGAAGTCTGGGTTCCTGGCATGACGTTGCTGGGTGTATAGACTAAATGGTTAGGACTGTCACCCTCAGAATGGCTGAAGTCTGGGTTCCTGGCATGACGTTGCTGGGTGTATAGACTAAATGGTTAGGACTGTCACCCTCAGAATGGCTGAAGTCTGGGTTCCTGGCATGACGGTGTTGGGTGTATAGACTAAATGGTTAGCACCATCACCCTCAGAATGGCTGAAGTCTGGGTTCCTGGCATGATGTTGCTGGATGTTTTCAAAAGCTCACTCACTCGCCCCCTCAATAACACTGGTGCCCTGACCAGGATGATGTACATGCTGAGCGGTATGTGGTGCTGAACTTGCCTTGTTTATATAATGGGAATACACTACCTGATTACACCGGAGATAGTGGCTGAATAGGTAGAGCGCAAGGCTCCCGTGTGGGAGATCGGGAGTTCGATTCCCGGTCGAGTCAAACCAATGACTTATAAAATTGATACTTGTCGCTTCCTAGCTTGGCACTCGACATTAATAGGATAGGGCAAGGACGGGTTATCTCAGTGTCAGGATAATGTAACTGAGTCAGATATCAGGTCATGGTGCTGGTGGTCTGATTTCCCAGTGGGGCAGCACTATAAAGTCTCATTGAGTGTGCACTGTCACAAGTCAGTACCTATCTTGATTTTACCTTAGATGTTATCAGAACGTAAAATTCAAACAACTAACCAATTAGCTGAATATTAGTAATGATAAGCGTGAGACATAATCATTCGAAGGGGAGGAGTTGCACTACCTGTACAGGTGAGATGCTCCATGCACAGGTCGGCATGAGTACAGTGTGTGAACTGCATTAGATTGTCTATAGATCCAATGGTTATGATGCTAGCATCAGAATGGTAGAAATGTGGGTTCGAGTACCGCTCTAGGCAGAGTATGCTACGTTGTTGCAACACACGCACTCCCATGACACTGGCGCAGTGACCAGGATATCATATATGCTGGGGTTGGTGTTTAATCTGCCTGTGTGTGTACAGAAAGTGTGCTACATGGGTTCAATTATAATTAAAAGACTGACATTTATGATTCAATCGGAAAGTGTGTAGTGAATTGCACTTACCTGTGAAATGCAACATACACATGTAGCCGAGATTAGGATGGTGATTCCATCAGGGAGTCGATATAGCATAATTGTTAGGATGCTTGCCCGAGAATGGCAGAAATGCCGGTTCGAGTTTCACTCTGGGCAAAGTGTCCTACTTGTTTGCAAAAATCCAACCGTGCATATATATACATATATATATATATATATATATTATATATATATATATTGTATATATATATATATATATATGTATATATATATACGGTAAAACTTCTCTCACCGACCACCTCCACATATCGACCACTCCGCTATATCGATCGCTATATTTGTGTCCCAAACGATTCCCCATACAATACCAATGTAACGATAATAAAACTCCCTAAACCGACCACCTCCCTAAATGAACCATTTAAAGTCAGTCCCATGACCGGTCAATTTAGAGAAGTTTTACAATATATTGTGTACCGTTTGTTTATGCATATAGTATGAGGTATGAAATTGAGACTTTTCTAGTGGTGTCAGTAAGGAGATGTGTATATTGTATAAAGTTGGTATGTGCGCATGCTCTCAGTACCGATAGGGTATTGACATACATACATATTGGATCAAGTTTGTATATGAAGGATGTGGGGTCTGAACCTGTGTGTTTGAGATAATAGTGTTTGCGGGGATGAGGTTGGGAGGGGGGAAATGCTGCGATACCTGAGAAAGTATAGGACTTGAATAATAAATCTGCAGGTGGCGCCACTGCTGTGGCTACCGCCAGCCACTTCCAGTACTGTTTTATGTATATATATGTGTATATATGTATATATTCTTATATAAAAGGACGATTGCTTCAGGACTCTGATATTGTTGTCGACAATCAGGAAAATACCATTAGGACGTATAATGGCAGAAGAAAAACAATGTTTTATCACGAACTATGAGGACCATGTATTTTATTGAATGACTGAATTAAAGCTGCATAATCCACTGAAAGCAGTACATTTCTAAAGCAAAACACTTACCTTAGATCTTATCCCAAATAGCCAGCTTGATTGCTGGTGGACACATTAAAACTACAGAACCCGGTGAAAGCATATTTAGTTTAAGTCATTTTCTAGATTTGATTCTGTATTTTCAACTTAGATACTAGTGCACTTATTTGCTAGATACCAGGTTGGATATTTGCACTTCAGATATCTCCAAAGATAACATTTTAACAATAAAAGTCAGATTAAACTTAAACATATTATTATGATCATCAACTTGGCATTCTCTGTGGCAGAGTGGTTAGAGTGTCTGACTTTTTTCTAGGTCAGACTCCTAATCTGAGGGACGGCGGTTCGATTCCCCGTGCCCCCAGCTCTGCCAATTTGGATTTCCACCGCTGTGTATAAGTTACAGCGTCATCAAAGGCCGGTTGCTCTCATACCATGTCTATGTGGTGTGGGAGGTTAAAAATCCCTTGGGTCGTAAAAGTGTAGGCTCAGGCTTTCTATCGACCACCAGTGGAATGAGGAAGACCAGTCGTCTATGACTGAAATTTCCCCTGCTTAAACAACTAATGGACTTAAAAAAAAATAAAAAAAAATTATTACATTTATCTATAAAGAAAAGAGTGGGAGAAGAAATGTGGCAGAAAATCAAAACCTCAAAATATGGTAGAAAATGTAAAGTTGCATAGTCCGATGAAATATGAAATTTTCAAAACCAAAACAATTATCTAAATTAAATTTTTACATATCTAACTTAGATACTAATGCACTTATTGAACATTTGATTCTGCATAGAAAGGAACACTGAGTCAATTTAATAGAAAATGTTACTGTAGAGGTCTAGGGTGTCAGACTTTTGGCAAGCTTGCCTAAACTAATTTTACATGTGTGCACTTAAAATATCTGAAAAGTTTACCATTTAAAATAAAAGTAACTTTGAACTAATGTAAAGTAGATACTAGTGATCAATCTAATATATTTATCTCAGAAAAATTACAGAAACTGAAAACCTTGGACTATGCAACTTTAAATAATCGAACTATGCAACTTAATATAGTATATTATTTGGAGACAAAAACAGCCCAAGTCCATAGAAGTTGCATAGTTCATTTATTTTGATTTTCAGCCATATTTTGAGGTTCTGATTTTCTGCCATATTTCCCAAAGATAACCATGCTGGTTCTTCGTTGAGCACATAATTTGAAACCTGACAAACCAACCATGAGCTGACAATAGACCTTCTCATACAGGCTTATTATATAACCTGCCACATTAGTGGGGGACGAGTAAAATTGTGTTTGTTGGTCTATGTTGAAAGATCTGCTACGGATTACAAATAAATGTTGACAGTTCTACATGCTCAGAAGCATCATGTTCGGAAATAAGGAACCCACGACCTGCCGCGCTGGAATCAGGCGCGCTATCCACTCGACCATCCCGTCTGATCCGGGGGTATCATGACTATATCGAAAGTATAAATGTTCCTCTTCTCTGTTTGTTTGTTGGAGTTTTACATCCTAGCAACAGCTGAGGTCATATCAGGCGGGCACTGACTGGCGACAGTGCGCACTCATGGCGACTTTATAGTACTGCTCCACTAGGAGCTGGCACCATGACCTGATATCTTCTCACTTAGTCACGTTATCCTGAAACTGAGCTAACCAGGCATTGCCCTGTTCTAATAATGCCGAGCGCCAGACTAGGAAGTGACAAGTCTCAATTATCTGTGTCATTGGTTTGACTCGACCGGTAATCGAACTCCCCGACCTTCTGCATGGGAAGCCTGCACTCTACCGATTCGGCCACCGCGTCCGGTTCCTCATCATTGGTTGTTGGTTAAAGATATGAGAACGAGACTTTTATGAAATCACGTGAGAGGGGTATGACGCAGCAGCTTCACTGGGTGCGTCTGCTGCCGGACGGGGCCAAATGCCAACTCGAGGACATCCACACAAGCTATACGAGAGAAGAAACCAGAACCGACTGCATGCATCTTCTTTGCCGGGAAAGTTACTACTGTAGTAGTCTGCACTGACCTCTCGGGCAAGGAGCCACATAGACAGGTAGGCGTGGGTAGTGTGGTGACATCAGGGAGCCTAGGTGGTGTAATGGTTAGCACACTGGCCCGGAATGCAAAGAGATGTGGGTTCGAATCCCACTCTAGGTGCAATATTTCCCATTTTCATCACCCTCACGACACTGGTTACCGTGACCATGATCCTGTACAAGCTATGCGGTGTATAGTTGTTGAACCTACCCTGTGTATGTATATGTTAGTGCATTGCCTGTGTGATTGTAATTGTAAGCATTAAAAGACTTACAATTCCAGGGGGACGAGTGTAGTAGTCTGCACTTACCTGTCGGGCAAGAAGCCGCATAGACAGGTAGGTGTGAGTAGTGTGGCTACATCAGGGAGCCTAGGTGGTGTAATGGTTAGCACACTGGCCCAGAATGCAAAGAAATGTGGGTTCGAGTCCCGCTCTAGGCGCAATATCTCCCATTTTCATCACCCCCACAACACTCGTAATGTTTCGAACAACCTCCTGACTCATATTCTCAATGACATTTATGTGAGGTACAAAGTAATTATGCATGTAATGCTCCTGTCTTTTATTGTTCTTATTCCGATATTGGTCCTGTAAACCTTCCTTGGACATGTTCCTTGCTTCTATGGGTTATGGTAGGTTGGGGTGCGGCCTGGGGAATGGGAGTCCTGCTTCCAAGCAGCTCCCCTAATTCCCCTCCTTTCCTCCAGGTGGCGCCTCACCCACCTACTAACTGCCCATTTCGCCACCGATTTATTAAGGCGTTTAAATGAAGGATTCAGAGATATTGGCTAGATCGAGATATTGGATGTAATTATGAACTGGTACTGAGCTTCTAACCATGTCACACAGAGCAATCCTACAACACTAACAATCTGGATTCTTCAAACAATGGAGGCATTCAACTGGGCCTCTCTATGCGAATAACAAAATATTTCCTTACAAATTCCTATTCGACTGGGACCGGAAGTGGGTTACTATACGTATGATTCGGATGTGTGTCAAGGCTCCATCTGCTCCATCCGTAAATCTTGCTGATAGAAAGGGCCCAGTCGAATGACCCCAACGATCAGGCTATGTGAAGGTGCTGGCCTTCATCCTAAGTCACTGTCAGTAACAATGCCTATTATGATCCATTTGATCTAAATGGGATAATGCCAAATAGTTTATTCCAGGTGACACTTCACTGTTGTACTTTTCGTAAACAGATATTGTAATTAATTGATAACTAATAACTAAATGGATTTTATTTAAGTAAAAACTAAATGAATGACCTGGGGACATTTGATTTAATTCAGTAATGTTTTAAAACAAGAAACTCCTTCTCCAAATGAGATACACTTCACTTATGGTTTTTTTTAAATTTATAAATATACACATATTCGAAGTAACTGTTCACTAATAGCTAAATGGATGTTGTTTAAGTACAAATGAGTTGATGGCATTTGATTTAATTCTGTAAATGTTTTCAAACGCCTTCTCCAAATGACAAATATTTCAATAATGTCGTTTTTTATATATACATATGTAATTGTTAACTAATAACTAGATGGATTTTGTTTAAGTGAAGCCATCACCTCTGCCATTACCATCACCTCTGCCAATTTGGATTTCCACCGCTGTGTATAACTTACAGCATCATCAAAGGCCAGTTGCTCTCATACCATGTCTATGTAGTGTGGGAGGTTAAAAATCCATTGGGTCGGTAAAAGTACAGGCTCAGGCTTTCTATTGACCAACTGTCTAATGGTGAAAACAAGTCTATTGAGACTTATCCATGATACTTGATAGGCAGTATAAATCTTTTTTTTAAAAGAATAAATAAATGACCTGATGATTTCTTTTATTTAATTCAGTTATGTTTTAAAACAAGAATCGCCTGCTTTACCGCCTAATGCCTGGTACACACCTCCCGTATACGATCTAAAACTGCCCGTTTCGCACATAAGTTTGAGTTTTAGTCGTTAGGTGTGCGACCCCCTAGCACACCAGAGCCTTGCGATTTGCGACTTAAAACTCAGTTTTAGGGGTGAAAACTGAAATCGCAAGGGATTCGAAAAACGAATCGGGCAGTTTTAGATCGTATATGTGACGGGTCGGGGTCGTGATGCGCAGTCAGTTTTAGTGCGTGAATCGTAAACGGGAGGTGTGTACCAGGCATTAACCCCATTCCTCCTGCCCTCCACCATTATCGCACCGGGAGCTGTAGCCGAAGCGATAGAGTGCAGGCCTCCCGTGCGGGAGATCGGGAGTTCAATCCTCGGTAGAGTCAAACCAATGACTTAAAAATGTATACTTGTCACTTCCTAGCCTATACTCAGTATTAATAGGATAGGGCAAGGACTGGTTAGCTCAATGTCAAAATAATGTGACTGAGTGGGATATTGGGTCATTGTTCTGGTGCCCTGATTTCCCAGTGGAGCAGCACTATAAAGTCGCTGTGAGTGAGCACTGTCACAAATCGGTACCCGTCCTGATATGACCTTAGATGTTGCCAGGAGGTAAAACTCTATCAGCCACCCAACCTACCACTATGGCCACCTTCCTGTCCCTGTACAAAGAACCAGTACATCAGAGAACTTAAAAATATGTATGTTTGTTTGTTTGCTTCACGATCCGCCAGCACAAAAAGGCAGCATCGGCTATTAGGGGGTCATATAGAAATCTGTTAACAGCATTTGTATTGAACATGTGTTGTTGGTTCATATCGGATTACCCAGAAGGCATCACGCGTGTGGAAGCATGTCACTAGGGACGGCTTTGATACATGTAGCTTAATTGAGTCCGTGTGCAGCAAGCATTATTCTTATTGATCACCCATATATATATATATATATATATATATATACATATATAGATAGATATATATATATATATAGAGGAAAACCTCTCTAAATCGACCGTCCATTTAGGGAGGTGGTCGGTTTAGAGTTAGAATATAAATAAAGCGATCGATATAGGGGAATGGTCGATCTGTGGAGAGGTCGGTATAGAGGTTTTACATCTGTAGAGAGGTCGGTATATAGGTTTTACTGTATATACATGCATATATATATGTTTGTTTAACGACACCCCATCACAAAAAGTAGACATCGTCTATTGGGGCATATATATATATATATATATATATATATATATATATATGTGATGTATAGGAATTATGCGAGTATAAAGGCATGTAAGGGAAGGTTCCCAATATTGGTCACCCCTATGGTGTGCACTACTTTATGGGTGACCCCTTTTTCACTCTTGGGACAGGTGGCGCCACCACCCCCAACCCCTACCAGTGCCGCGAATACTGTCACTCACGCACTGGAATTATATACATATATTTATATGTGTGTATATATGCATACATATATACATATATATATACGTAAGAGTATGTATATATATATATATATATATATATATATATATGTCTGTTCATTATTGTTTTGCATCCTGACAACATCAAATATCATATCAGGGCAGGTGCCGAATCATGACAGCGCATACTCATGGTGACTTTATAGTGCTGCCCCACTGGGAGATCTGGCCACATGCACCATGACCCAATTTCCCACTCAGTCACATTATCCTAACACTGAGCTAACCAGTCCATGCCCTACCTATTAATACCGAGATCCAGGCTAGGTAGCGACAAGTATCAATTTTGTAAGTCATTGCTTTGACTCGGGCGGGATTCAAAAGCCGGTGCTCTAACCGATTCTGCCGCCCGGTCAGTCTACTCAGTCTGGTGCTCTATTGTTGAAGGTATTCAGCTTCCCAACCATGACCCAATTTCCCACTCAGTCACATTATCCTAACACTGAGCTAACCAGTCCATGCCCTACCTATTAATACCGAGATCCAGGCTAGGTAGCGACAAGTATCAATTTTGTAAGTCATTGCTTTGACTCGGGCGGGATTCAAAAGCCGGTGCTCTAACCGATTCTGCCGCCCGGTCAGTCTACTCAGTCTGGTGCTCTATTGTTGAAGGTATTCAGCTTCCCAAGGTCACCACCAGGTGGCTTCAATATTTGCACATAGCGGGCGTAATCGATTAATCAACTCGGGTCATCCGAGCCACTTTTTGGCGCATGCGCACATCCTACAGACTCGGATCGAATAATCGAATACGCTTCTCCACGCTCAGGGTGTAAAAAATGGTGGCTTAATCCAAAACTTCTTTTTAATATGTAATAACCGATAGAACTACAGCAAAATAGGATTTAAAGTATTTTATGATTGGATAGTTTAGTTATATTTCCATTTCATTAATCTGTGCTATTACCAACAAAAAAACATGTAGGACTGGTACTGGTAGCTAATATCCTGCAGGACGGTACCAGCACAAATGTGACGTCATCGTTCCCGCCAAGAGGTGGGTTACTCGGGTCGGATCGTTTTGCACATGGCACGTGTTTTTGTCAACTCCACTCGCGGTGTTCAATCTGAAATTCTAGCAACTCGGGTGACCCAAATCGCCCGGGTCGTGTTAATCGATTACGCCCATACAGCTTTAGTCTAGGTGCACTGCTTCCTGGTTTATTGACAAGCCTTGGTTCCGTCCTGATATGACCTCAGATGTTGCCAGGAGGTAAAACTCCAACAAACAAACGAACAGACAAGTCTTTGTCAGCGGTGTTTGCATCTTGGCAGAAGTGTTACACTATTCTGACATTACCTGAACCTAAAGTTGCATAATCCGATGCTTTTGAATTTCTGGCAGTTTTTTTTTTATAGAGATATATATATATATTAGATTGATTACTTGAAGTAATTTTGAATAAAAAATGAGTAATTTTAGAAATATTTGAAGTGAAAACACTCCAAATTAATGTTGGCATGCAAATAGAAATATTGTTACCATAGGTATCAGTAGTGACAGATTCTATTAAATTGACTTACAGTTACAATAAATTGACTTACAATAAATGCTTAATTAGTGCTCCAGAACATGAACACGCAGAATCCAGTGATTTGGTTATGAAAATCTGAAGCTTTGATTGGACTTTTCGCCTTAAAGATCTGGTCACGTGATTTCAACTTTAAGTCAGCATATGGTAGCGATATATTCTCATTCTGATCAGATGCAGTAGCCAAGTCGATAAGCGCATTAGCTTCCCGTGCCGAAGGTTGTGGGTTCAAGTCCTGGCCGAGTCAAACAAATAACTTAGAAAATGTACTGTCGTTAGCTCGCCTGGTACTCGGCATTACTAGGATGGGGTAGGTACTGGTTGGCTCAGTATCAGGATAATGTGACTGCGTAAGATCAGAGAGCGTGTATAGATGAGAGGGGCAACTGTCATACTAGCCAGTGTAACAGCTGTTGACTGTGGCGCTCCAAGTGGTGGTTGTTGAACAGTGTATGACAACTGTATGCGTACCGGCAAAACGTCAGTTTTATTCCAAATTAATAGAAATCCAGAACCTTAACCGTATCAATGTAATGTAATCAATCTTGTTGGAAAACATGTTTTCTATGTGTATTCCAATCAGTTTGTTTCTAGGTGTTGTGGTTTTAGAGATATTTAACTTTTTCTGTATGAAGATTGCTCACGACCATTGACAATGCCTTGAGTTTGCCAGTATGCGCAGTGCAAAACACTAGTTTTATTCAGAATCAAGATAAATTGAGAATCCCAACCATATCAATTTAATACAATCCTTTTGGCAAAGATTCCCTCTACATGTGTACCAAGCGATCCGCCTCTACGTTGTGTGGCTTTAGAGATATGTCACCTTTTCTGTATGAAGATAGCTCGCTGCCATTGACAATGCATTGAGTTTGCCTCAATGCATTGTCAATGGTGCAATCTTCATACAGAAAAAGTGAAACATCTCTAAAACCACACCACCCAGAAACAAGTCGCTTGGTACACACATAGAAAACATGTTTACCAAAAACATTATATTAAATTGATAAGGTTAGGGTTCTGGACTTCTATTAATTCTGAATAAAACCAATGTTTTGCACTGCGCATAGCGGCAAACTCAAGGCTTGTTCAACAATAACCGCGAGAGGCACCACTGTAGCCTGTGTTACCGATTTT
This sequence comes from Branchipolynoe longqiensis, assembly GCA_030323885.1. NCBI lineage: Eukaryota > Metazoa > Annelida > Polychaeta > Phyllodocida > Polynoidae > Branchipolynoe > Branchipolynoe longqiensis. The sequence goes on along the minus strand of CM059193.1, from coordinate 43,940,754 downwards.
CGCGGGAGTTGTCCCTCTCATCTATATACACGCTCTCTGGTAAGATGTAGCCAAGATTTGATGGCCTGATCAGTAGAGCACAGAAAGGTCGGGGGTTGGCAGACCATCAAGATTAAATAATAACTGGCCCACAAGCCATAGATCTTACATAACATCAGGTGCAATCCCTCCATTACGTCAGGCACAAGCCTTCCACTACGTCAGCGACAAGCCTTGTGTGACTTCAGCCGCAAGCCTTCCACGATGTCAAACAAAAACCTTCCATGACATCAGCCACAAACCTTTCATGATGTCAGTCACAAGCCTTCCTTGATGTCAGCCACACGGCTTCCATGACATCAGCCATAAGCCTTCCATGATGTCAGCCACAAGCCTTCCATGATGTCAGCCACAAGCCTTCCATGACATCAGCCACAAGCCTCCCATGACGTCAGCCACAAGCCTTCCATGACATCAGCCACAGGCCTTCCATGATGTCAGCCACAAAACTTCCATGACATCAGCCACAAGCCTCCCATGACATCAGCCACAAGCCTTCCATGACATCAGCCATAAACCTATCCTGACATCAGCTACATGCCTTCCCTGACATCAGCCACAGGCATTCCATGATGTCAGCCACAAGGCTTCCATGACAACAGACATAAGCCTTCCATGACGTCAGCCACAAGCCTTCCATGACATCAGCCACAAGCCTTCCTTGACATCAGCCGTAAACCTATCCTGACGTCAGCCACATACCTTCCATGACATCAGCCACAGGCATTCCATGATGTCAGCCACAAGGCTTCCATGACATCAGGCATAAGCCTTCCATGACGTCAGCCACAAGCCTTCCATGAGATCAACCACAAGCCTTCCATGACATCAGCCGTAAGCCTATCCTGATGTCAGCCACATGCCTTCCATGACATCAGCCACAAGCATTCCATGATGTCAGCCACAAACCTTCCATCGCATCAGCCACAAACTTTCCATCATGTCAGCCACAAGCCTTCCTAATAGGTCAGCCTGAAGAAGCCTTCATAAATCGCCACCCACAGGAACCTATGACAGCTAATGAGTTCTCACTGACGCCCAATGACAACAATAAACGTCTATCTTGATTGGGAAAGGAAATAGTTTATTTTCAAAAAGAAATATATATATACAATAGTTGTACCTTATTCTGTTTCTGAATATAGTTCTATGCATTCATTGCTCTTGCTATCTTATCTTTAAGAGAGCTGGTCATGTTTACTAGTTACATGATTATCATGATTATTAGTATAGCTATACAAATCTTACCTGGGTACAGATGATGGATAACTCTTGTTTTCCCGAGGTACAAGCCTCGGATAGTCGTGGGCTAGGGAGAAGGAAGCAACATCCGGGTCCAGCAATCTTCACCTAATTATTCAGGATAAAAATGAGCTTAATGATTGGAACTCAAAATGTTTTCGTTTGGCACAAGCGAACGTAATAGTCGTGGCAGGGTGTGGTGGGCGGGCCCTAGCCCACGACTATCCGAGGCTTGTACCTCGGGAAAACAAGAGTTATCCATCATCTGTACCCAGGTAAGATTCGTATAACTATACTATTTTACCTCGGTACTAAGCCTCTGGCTACTCGTGGTCGAGGGAGACCTTTACGTAGCACCATTTTTATCCTCAATTATCTGATGAACATAGTAATGTTTCAGTTGTAAATTCCAATTTTGTCAATTCTCACCCATCTTCTTAATTGCTGAGTAGGCGGGTTGCAACCCGCTCGTCTTCTCTAGTCATTTGTTGCAATGTTTAGCCAATGACCTTGCCGTCTTCCAGGCGGCATATGCTAGGATTCTCTTCACTGAGATTCCCAACTGTCTCGCTTTCGAGACCATAGCACCTCTTGTAGAATGCGAAGGGTAGCGTCCTGTGTCGATGCCTGCTGACTTGAGCACCTTAATCGTCCATCTGGCGAGCGTGTCTCTGGAGAGCTGTCTGGAATTACGTCTTGGATATATAAGCCCTAATGGCTGACACTACACATAGTTTCCTGTCATGTGGGAAACTATTTAAATGAATCGAGGAGAGGGGATCTCCTGTACTGTTTGATTTTAATAATTTGTCCAAATCAAACATGGCCTCCTTGTCATCAATGTCTAGGCCAGTAAGTGAAAGGGCAACAATTGTTTTGCCCCTATGACCGGTTACCAATAGTAACAGTACAGCTAATTTGTAGCCTAGCTGTTTAATCGATAGATGTCTATTACAAGGCCATTTTTGGAATAACTTAAATACCACTGAGACATCCCAAAACCTATTATACTATGGTTTTGGAGGGTTTCTTTCATATACTGATCTCATGAAACAATCAAGAACTTCGTGTTTGCCAATTGTTTCTCCGTCAATCCTTGGTAAGATGACCGATAGTGCACATCGAGCTGCATTGATGGCTCCATAACCTAATCCATCATCCTCCATCATTTGTAAGAAGCCGACTACCTCGGCAATGGATGGTTCCATTGGCTTAACTTTATGTATTAAACAATAAATGCACCATTTCTTTTCTGGATGCCATAAAAAATATCTCTGTAACTTGTTATTCATTCTTGATTCAAACAAATCAATTTGTTGAACCAATATCATCATCTAATGACCAGTCCAAATGATCGTGGAAAGGTCCTCTGTTCCTGTCTGGCAATGTCTTCTGACTACCTGGTATGTAAGGTACCGTAAGCCAAACTTCATTATTCTTTGGCCAAGTCCAGATTAGCTTTGCTATTTTATTACCTGGTCTGGACATAGTCCGTCTCATTTTGCGAATGTATGCCATTGCAGTTGTTATTGTCTATCAGAATTCTGACATGGAAATTCTGGTATGCATACTAAACTGCATAGACCTAATTAAACTGGTCTAAGCTCCAGATCATTGTTATGATCTGAAATTTTGTCATCTAGTCATTGGCGCCCCATTGCGATGTTTTCACAGTGGGGACACCATCCTTCTAGAGAAACAACTTGTAACTACAGTGTTAGGTATTCCCATACACATAATATTCGGAGATGAATTAACATGTTGAAGTCATCATTCAATATGGTTTAGATGTTCTGTAGAAAAAGAGATCTTTGTTTCAAAATGTTCTAGGTCTGTCTAATGCTAAGTTCTTGTCTGATTTTATGTGATTTTAGCCCTATAAAATGGCGGGGGCATATGAGATCATATTGCCTATCAACACCGCGACCTGCCTAATGTATGGCCTAAGTAATCGTAGCAAGCTTAGCGCAGTATCTTTAACTTCGTCTAGTTTCTGTTGTGTGATCACCACCGTCCCTTTACGTGCCATCAATAAGAAGATGGTTTTAACACTTTAGTAAAAAAGCGAGGGTCACAAGCTAACCCATTGGGCACCCTAGTGAATTCATACAGTTGCACATTCCAAATAAATCTTGGAAAATTGTTAAATCTCCTTTGAACTTGGTTTTGTGCAAAATGCATCTTTCAGATGTACACTCCTCAGCCAAGCACCCATTGTAATTAAATCTGGTGCTGTTTCTAGCGACAACCTTTTGTAAAAATGTTTATCCGAAAAACAGAGGAAATTGTTTCCTGTAAAAGGTGTTGCGTAAAGGGTTCCACTATACTCAGAATAGTCAAATTATACCAATTTGCCAATTAGTTAAATTTTCTTCGTGGTAAAACCGGTTTCCTTGGCCGCCTGAGTTTGCGTTACAAACTGTACCTGTTCTCTTCTGAGATGTAACCATGAGCATCTGCTCCAGCTTCATGAGCCGCTCCTCCAGGCCAGCAGGGCCGGCATCTGGTTCGCTTTCCTCACCCGACAATGGGTGTACCGGGAAGGCTTCAGCTGTCACCCCGTTGACTATCCTTATTATCACCTCGGGCTTACTGCATTTCGTAGCCATAGTACACCTCAGGTCAGAAAACTGCAATGCTCAAATGAAAGTTAGAGTGTCCTCGGCCAACTGTGTTCTGTGTTTAGCAGAAAACTAGGCATTTTAATTCTTTAGCCGGATTAAACCTGACTCTCCTAATTTTGTCCCTGTCCTGATATGACCTTAGATGTTGCTAGGACGTAAAACAACAACAAACAAACAAACCTAATTTTGTAAATGTTGTGCATAAAATATTACAGGATTTTTGACAAGCTGTCTTGACTGGCCCACAATAAAATGGGGTCGATGGCAACATAATATGTTTATGTCCTAGAAAAAATCTAAGGTCAAATCAGGACGGATACTGACTTGTGACCGTGCGCACTCCTGGGAATTTTGTGGTGCTGACCCACTGGAAAAAACCAGGCCACCAGCAACATAACCTGATATCCAGTCAGTCACATATTGAGGCAAAAAGTCCTTGTCCTATCCTATTGTTAGGCTAGGAAGCGACCAGTAAGAATATTTTAACTCATTGGTTTGGCACGACAAGGGTTCGAACCCATGACCCCATGATCTACCACATGGGAGACGGACGCTCTAACTCATTAGGTCATCCCGTCTGGTCTGAAGCAAATGTCCCAACAGGTTAAGAAACCTCAGTTTGTGCATTCAGTGGTGTTGGATAAATTATTTACATCATTCCAACACAATCGTGAGAAAATTTCTTTCTCTTCTGAGTGTCGTAGGGTTATGGTTCGAAACCAAAGCCAAACAAGATGTAGGGACCAATACATCGGTAACCTTCCAGTCTACGCCTTAATACACAACATGGGGAATCTTGTCAGATACCCAGGAACAAGTCCCAACGAGGTGTGGCTTCTACCACTCCTCTCTCCGGTCGGCAACGGGCGGCAATGTTTTGTGGTGTGGAAGCATGTGTTAAACCGTTCCAACACAGGTGTGTAGCTCTCACCCCTGCGGCAAATGCCCATGCAAGTTGGAGAATATGCTATGAAGTCGGGGGTATGCCTACCAAAAAATGGGGAGTCCATCAAGAAACCCAGAATTAATTCTCATCCAAACGTGACGTGGCTTCAGCCAACATCGCCCTCTGCTCGGACAGGAGCGGGTTAAACGTGATGTGGCTTCAGCCAACATCGCTCTTCGTTTGTCAACGAGCTGCCTCCATGTGATGTGGCTTCAGCCATCATTGCTCTCTGTTCAGCAACGGGTGGCTTAACGTGATGTGGCTTCAGCCAACATCGCTCTCCGTTCAGGAATGGGTGACAAACATGCTGTGGCTCGAGCCACCACCACTCTCCGCTCGGTCAACGGCGGGTTAAAACGTGATGAGGCTTCAGCCAACATCGCTTTCCGTTAGGCAACGGGTGGCATAAGCGTAATGTGGCTTCAGCCAACATCGCTCTCCATTCTGGAATGGGCGACACAACGGGATGTGGCTACAGCCATCAGCGCTCAACACTCGACCACGGGTGGGTCAAAAAGTGATGAGGCTTCCGCCAACATCGCTCTCCGTTAGCCAACGTGGGGCATAACTGGGATGCCATCATCGCTCTCCATTGGGCAATGGGCAGCATAACATCGCTCTCCGTTCGACAACGGGCGGCAATTACTGGTGTTGGAGAACGTATTTACACCGTTCCAACACAGGCGTGTAAGCTATTGTGTGATGTAGTAGGGTAACGGTATGGAAGCCGAAACCAAACGAGGGGTAGGGACCAGTAAACCAGTGCCCTCCCACACTCTGTTCCGTACACTTCTCCCCCCTGCGGCTACTGCGCCAGCAAGTTGGAGAAAATGCTACAAAACTCGGAGGTACGCCCAAAAAATGTGGGGAATCCATAAAGGAAACCCAACATTTCCCAGAATGCATTAGTATTACAGTAATACGTGTGCCACCTACTCTACACTACTCATTCCTGAATTAGGCCAAATAATAAACAAAAATTAGTGATTTTCCTTTTGAAATAAAAATCAGGGTCGGGTGGGTGGTTTTTATTTTTATTTTGTACGTAGACGTAATACATAACCAGACGCTGAATGAGTTGAGCATCCGCCTCACGTTCTGGTAGGTTATGGGATAAGAAACTCCCTGGTTCGAACCCTGGCCGAGTCAAACCAATTCCTTTAAAATTTATACGAAAGTTGAATTGGTGCTAGCCTGACGCATTATTAACTCATTACATAGGTCTTTATCCATGGCTTATTTATAGCATAGGCGATACTGAACAGTAGATTGATTGCTGATGGTTTAAAAGGGGTTTCGGCAACAAGGGCCATATCCATAATTAAAGCTAGCGGTATTTATCATGTTAGTATTATTAATCACATTCACAGGTCTACCTTGAAATGTATATGAAATGGTTAGATACATGTCAAATGAGAGCAAAATCCATTTCTGATGAAATTTTGAAGTGGTTAGACTTGTGTGAATTGACAATGAAATGGCCAGAATTACAAGAGGTTGACATCTATATATGTCTAAATTTATAAAGATATATATATAAACATGCCATGTGCATAAGAATCATACTTATAATATATTGTATCTAAGTAGCCGACACGTTTGGAATAGGTGCATGTATATGAGTCAGCCTCACGAAAATGGGCCAATTGGTGGTTTATTTAATATGTCGGCGTCACAATTCTTAAAGTGTAGTGTATTTCTTTGTTTTATATTAAATTATCCTAGAAACAAATGAGGTTGTTGTGTTTTCTCCACCTTTACATTCAGGATAAATTTAAAGACTTTCCAATACCTCTGTCAATCCTAAACTATAATTATACCGTTCAATGCCGACATCCAATGATCGACGCCGACAACTTCCCCCAATTGGCCTCTTTTCGTGATCCTGACTCATATATATATATATATGGAAGTACATACATGTAACTATCTAGATGGTCATTTACAAGTGTAGATTCATTTATAAATACCTTACATGGACGTAAATATAGCATACAGATGTGTAAATATACATGTAAGTGTTCTATGTGTGTTGAAATGCTGTATATTGGTTAATACATGTGTGATTATCGCCCATGCTATAGATATTTACGCAGGTATATGTCAATTGTATATGTGCACATTTTGTATATGCATATCGATAACTTACACATGCATATAAAGAGCTTACAAAAGAGTTCAGGTGCAAAACCCCGTAAGCGCCAATCCAAAAATGTAGTTTAAGTAAAAGATTTTCCCTGAAAATAATTGTAATTCTCACTAATTCCACTTTTCATCTAATCATATAGCTATGGAGCAATGAACAAAAAAGTAAGAATATAAAAAAATAAACTTGTTGTGGGTTTGATTCAAATGTTTATCTCCATTTTTGGATTGGCGTTTACATGCTTTTGCGCCTGAACTCTTCTATGGAAACCATCTAGTCATTTATATCTAAGATACTTACACAATTAGATATCTGAATAAAAAGATGTGCCATATGAGTAATTACCTTACAAAGAGATGTGTGCCTATAAAATCCATGCAAATCACCATTCTCTCACCTCATTAAATAATTAATGTAATTAGAGTTATTTCACTAAATCAGTGATAGCAACGTCACTGCAACATTGAATTAAAATGAGGGCAACCTCACTTCGATGTTGAATCAACAAGAGGGCAACCTGCTTCGCCATTGAATTAAAATGAGGACAGCCACACTTCAATGTTGAATCAACACAAGGGCAAACTCGCTTCATCACTGAATAACTACGATGGTCACCACTTTCAATATTTCTCCAGCATGAATACAACCTCGCCTTTAAGTTCTTAAACCAAGACAATGATAGCCTTGCTTCGATATTACATCAACGCAATGGTAACCTCGCTTCGATATAACATACCAATGATAGCCTCACTTCGATATTACACCAACACAATGATGGTCTCAATTCTATATTACATCAATACAATGGTAGCATCGCCTCGATATTACACCAAAACAAAGACAACCTTGCTTTGGCATTACACTAATAAAACAACCTGGTACCGACATGATGATAATCGTGTGATGACACATACTCACTGACAGTTGTTTGTTGTTTTACGTCCTAGCAACATTTAAGGTCATATCAGGACGGCACTGACAGTGCATAAATATGATGACACCAGTCACTAACAGTACATCAATATGGCACCAGTCACTGACAGTACATCAATATGATGACACCAGTCACTGACAGTACATCAATATGATGACACCAGTCACTGACAGTACATCAATGTGATGACACCAGTCACTGACAGTACATCAATGTGATGACACCAGTCACTGACAGTACATCAATGTGATGACACCAGTCACTGACAGTACATCAATGTGATGACACCAGTCACTGACAGTACATCAATATGGCACCAGTCACTGAGAGTACATCAATATGGCACCAGTCACTGACAGTACATCAATGTCATTTCACCAGTCACTGACAGTACATCAATGTCATGACACCAGCCACTGACAGTATATCAATGTCATGACACCAGCCACTGACTGCAAATCAATATGTAGACACCAATCACTGACAGTACATCAATATGATGACACCAGTCATTGACTGTACATCAATATGATGACACCAGTCACTGACAATGCATAAATATGATGACGCCAGTAACTGACATTACATCAATAGGATGACACCAGTCACTGACAGTTCATCAATGTGACAGACAGTTCATCAATGGGCGCATAATTTCGAATTGTGGTTGATTCGGCGGGAGGGGCCGGCGGGAGGGGCCGATGCTTCGCCTTGTGGAGGCATCATTGATCTAGTCACGTCAGACAGCCGACTGCGCGTGCCCCATTGCCAACGAGCTCGAGCCAGAGACATTCAAAATTACTACTCCCATCCACCCTCTTAAATGAGTAATCTGCTCAGCTCAGGGTCCCTCTTCGGTGGACTCCTTGGTCCCTCGAGACTCGATCTCCCATAGATTCTCCAAAGACACGTAACACAATTAATAGCGCGATTAAATAAATAAAACTTGTCTTTCCCAAAATCAGCATCCCATCATGCTCCTTCTGTCTGAATCACACCTAGTCGCTGACAGTACACCTACACCATGACACCCAGTTACTGACATTGACAGTGCATCAACACGATGACAGTGAATCAGTGAAAGTGCGTCAATGTGATGACACCGAGTCACTGATAGTGCACAAACATGATCACACCTAGTCGCTGACAGTGCACCAACATGATCACACCTAGTCACTGGCAGTGGATCAATATGACAGTGAGTCACTGACAGTGCATCAACATGATCAACCTCCTCACTGACAGTGCATCAATATGATCACACCTACTCACTGACAGTGCATCAACATGATCACACCTACTCACTGACAGTGCATCAACATGATCACACCTACTCACTGACAGTGCATCAACATAAGCACACCTACTCACTGACAGTGCATCAACATGATCACACCTACTCACTGACAGTGCACCAACATGATCACACCTACTCACTGACAGTGCATCAATATGATCACACCTACTCACTGACAGTGCATCAACATGATCACACCCACTCACTGACAGTGCATCAATATGATCACACCTACTCACTGACAGTGCATCAACATGATCACACCTACTCACTGACAGTGCATCAACATGATCACACTTACTGACAGTGCATCAACATGATCACACCTACTCACTGACAGTGCACCAACATGATCACACCTACCCACTGACAGTGCATCAATATTTTTATTTTGTTGATGGGGTGTTTATGCTGTCCATAACATGTAAGCCCAGATGATCGGGCTTGTTTTCAATGCTTTTTTTTCTCATAGATGATGTTTATGGTTAGTAAATCTATGTAAGTTTTTTTGTTTTTTCTTGACAATTGTTTTCCTTCTACTCTTATCCCTAGACTTGCGTACTCTATTTACATATTATAGGCTTGTTCGCAATAGATGGGTGGTATGTGTTTGGTGTGTGGTTTTGTTGATATCTGCTTAGTTTTTTGGCCTGGGCACCTCCCAAGAGCTGTCCAGTGAGTCACTGACAGTGCATCAACATGATCACACCTACTCACTGACAGTACACCAACATGATCACACCTACTCTCTGATAATGCACCAACATGCTCACACCTACTCACTGACAGTGCACCAACACGATCACACCTACTCACTGACAGTGCATCAACATGATCACACCTAGTCGCTGGCAGTGCATCAATATGATGACAGTGAGTCGCTGGCAGTGCATCAATATGATGACAGTGAGTCACTGACAGTGCATCAACATGATCACACCTACTCACTGACAGTGCACCAACATGATCACACCTACTCACTGATACTGCACCAACATGACCACACCTACTCACTGACAGCGCACCAACAGGATCACACCTACTCACTGACAGTGAACCAACACAATCACACCTACTCACTGACAGTGAACCAACACAATCACACCTACTCACCGACAGTGCACCAACATGATCACACCTACTCACTGACAGCGCACACAGTGCACCAACATGATCACACCTATAGTCGCTGGCAGTGCAGTCGCGCAGTCTCAGTTGACACTACATTATATACTCCGGCATCAGCGGCGACGCTGGTGCCGGCAGGTAGAAGGGCGGCCCCTGCGGGTGGATCTGGGCGCTGGCCGGCAGCGTGAAGCGGCGTTCGACGGGCGGCTCGGGCCGAGGCGCCGGGCCGTGACACTGGTGGTCTGACAGTGGGAGCAGCGCGTGACAGCTACATCTTGGTGGTGGCCTTGACACTTCCGTTGTTTGCGGTGTACTCGGGGCATTTGTCGATTGTGTACGGCAGGTTGGTATCGGCAAGGTCGAATTTGGGGCTGACACTGTCTGCAAGAGTTAGAAGAGGGAAGAGGTTGGAGTTTTTGTGTGGGTTATTTTTTTTTCTCAAATGGGTGAAAGTTTTTTAATATTTTTATTTTTTAGAGAAAACTTCTTGTGTATTGGTAGACGTAGATTAAATTCTGCAGGAGCTTGAGTAGAGGTGAAAAATAACCATATATAAAAGCTGGCGAAAATCTAGTAAATGAAATGAACAAAAACAATTCTTAATTTAAGAACGCAAAGATATTCTTTCACGTGTATATTAATATTTACCTGCTACTTTTCATTGGAAAAATATAATAAAACATGTAGTTTAATAGCCTTTAAAAGTAAAATCGACCGCATTCTGTGGCCGCCATATTGTCTTTTTGCATTCTCCATCATTTCACCAACTCTGTGCCGATATAAGTAGCCATTGGATACTGAAACCAGGGAGTTCACTTCCTTTTCCAGACTAAAGTTGTTTTCGCCAGTATTTAGACTATGTTGTCATTCACCCCTACTGCAAGTACGGGGTGAATCTTTTATGTACTGTGACTGTTCATTCTCTGAAACTGGGCGCCACACACTTGGTTTCCATGTTACGATGGTGATAACTATGCCTCTTTTTTTTAATAGCAAGTCATATAATTATTTTCTGCCTCGCGTGACCTTACTATAAAAAGGTTCTATCTGACAAAGTGACTGAATTGGTGTTATAGATGTAAAAAATGTTCTATCTACAAAAGGGTATCATGCAGTTACACAACAGTTTCTCAACTGGTATTTTTCACTGAGATATACTAAAAATAATATTGGTCTATGTACTTTGCTATCATGCAGTTACACAGCTTCAGTCCTCATTATCTCGAAAGCACCACTTTGTCAGATAGAACCTTTTTCATAGTAAGGTTGTGCCTGTGCGTTAGGTATGTTAACAATGCTATGTGTATTTAATCTATTCTACAAAATGTTATCAAAAATATGCTTGTATGATTTGTGCAAATGTGAAATAGCTTTTGTTTTAACTGATTGTGTTAACCTTTATATGAACAGTGATCCTACAATACACAATATCATAATAATAAATGTATCACACAGCTACAATCAGACATGGCGAAAACCCAAGACAACAGTAAGAATTAGGTAACATTGCAAGAATCAGGTAACATTGAAATATGGTAAAGCCAGATTACAATATGGTTATGGACATATAATAATGGTGGCATGGCCCATGTTTGAAACGTTGAATGGTCACATTTCAAGCCAAATGACATCCGTAAACCAAATGACATGGTGACATTCGTAAACCAAATGATATGGTGACATTTGTCAACCAAATTGCACGGTGACATTCGTAAACCAAATTGCATGGTGATATTCTAAATCAAATTGCATGGTGATATTCTAAATCAAATTGCATGGTGACATTCTAAATCAAATTGCATGGTGATATTCTAAATCAAATTGCATGTGACATTCTAAATCAAATTGCATGTGACATTCTAAATCAAATTGCATGTGACATTCTAAATCAAATAGCATGTGACATTCTATGCCAAATTACACCGTGACATTCTATGCCAAATGGCATGATGACATTATAGGGCAAATGGCATGATGACATTCTATGCCAAATGGCATGATGACATTCTATGCCAAATGGCATGATGACATTCTATGCCAAATGGCAGTGACAATCTATGCCAAATGGCATGGTGACATTCTATGCCAAATGGCATGGTGACATTCTATGCCAAATGGCATGGTGACATTCTATGCCAAATGGCATGGTGACATTCTATGCCAAATGGCAAGTGATATTCTATGCCAAATGAGATGGTGATATTCTATGCAAAATGAGATGTTTCCATTCTAAATCAAATGGCATTGTGACATTCCAAATCAAATGACATGGTGACATTCTAAATCCAATGGCATGGTGAAATTTGCTAAACCAAATGACATGGTGACATTGCGAGATCAAATGAAATGGGACCATGGCCAAATCGTAAATGATACCAAAATAATAGAGAGATTGCTAAATAAAGTCGCGTTCTCACAACAAGTCCTATGACTTGTTGATATAAGAAATCACTGGACAGGGTGACTGGCAAATTTGTTTTGCCCTTCTACTAAGCTTTAACAATTGACAATATATTTCAACATCAAGCCATACACCTACCTTCAGTATAAAGTTTGCTTTAAAACGAAGGAAATTCTCATTAATTATTTTTTAAATAGGTGAAAACAGCTCAGAATTAACCATTAATTAGTTTATTTTGAATGCAGTATAATAACCAGAAAACGCACGGTAAATGTTAATTGCGAATGTAATAAAAATATTCACTTTGAGAGCAAATGCAAAGGATTTTGGATGTAAGTGGCTGGTATGCCAGATCTAATTCTAGACTTTCCTAGATCTAAATGCAGGTATCAATTTGGTACAAAATGATGAAAAAATATTAAGCCAGCACTGGATGCAGTTTAAAATGTACTGTCGTATCTGGCATTTCTAATCAATTATTCTGTACTTTGATGCTAGCTTCTGTGGGCGATTTTACTTTTAGGTGCCTCTCAGTGCATTAGATATGGAGTCTTAGAACTATGTTAGTTCTTTCCACTCCCACAAGATGGTGAATTGTGACGGAAATCATCTATTTATAAATTATAGTACAATTGTACACAGCAAATACGTTAGTGTGTAGATGGCAAACGGTGAACCTACAGGAGTAACTCTCCAACATGCTATGTACAACTCCACCCTAACACTCCAACCATACCCTCACGCACAACCATACCCCAACCACGCGGACAACCACAACAACATGCACAACCACACCCCTGCGCATAACCACGTGCACACCCACGCCCATAACCACACTCCAATCACACCCCAATCACACCCCAACAACATCCCCAACCACATCCCTAACCACACTCACCACAACCACGCGCACAACCACGCGCACAACCACACCCTCAACCACACCCATGCACACAATCATACCCTCAACCACATCATCAGCCACAACTCTAACCATATGCACAACCACACCCCAACCACACGCACAATCACACCCCTAACCACACGCACAACCACCCACCCAAGCAGGCGCACACCACACCCCACAACGTGCACAACCACACCCCACCACGTGCACAACCATACCCCCAACCACACGCACAACCACACGCACAACTACACACATAGGGAGAAGGATAATGTACAGAAAATGTGTGATAAAACGATTGTATATATTTCTACAACTCGCGCACAAAAATCCCAAAACCATAAACCACCCAGTTTGTGAGGAAGATGGGTGGTTTCAGTAGAATAAACCGAAAAATGTAGTGATCTACAAAAACAGGTGTGAAAAACCATCACTTATCAACTTCCTTAAGTGGGTAGTTTCAATTTTACCTTTAGTGCGTATTGTTTTGGGTTTGTTTTATTCAGCAACCGGAGCGATGTTTTCATCTCTGGCTATTGCAAAAAAATATTGCAAAAGAAATAAAATTGTAAGTATGCAAAATGGTCAAAATTTCAAAGTCGGTATTTCAAAACGCAAACATGAAGTGAGTAGCATGCTTTTGTTATACACACATGCCGCAACCATTCTAAGAGGGGCGCGTATCGCAATGGGTATTGGAGGGAGTCAGAATATTCAGAGTGGGCAACCAATAGTGTGGTTATGACGGGAAAGGCAAATGTGGGGAGCGGTGGTACCAATGGGCAAGGCAAATGTGGCAAGGGGCGGTGGTAGTGATAGGCAAGGCAGGTGTGGGAGGGAGGTAGCGGTGGGAAAGGCAAATATTGGGAGGAGTAACAATGGGCAAGATAAATGGGGGGGGAGGTAGCGATGGGCAAGGCAAATGTGGGGGTGGGTGGGGGGAGGTAGCGATGGGCAAAGCAAATGTAGGGGAGGTAGCAATGGGCAAGGTAAATGTGGGGGAGGGAGTGATGGGCAAGGCAAATGTGGGGAAGGTAGCGATGGGCAAGGAAAATGTTGGGGGAGGTAGCAATGGGCAAGGCAAATGTGGGGAGCAGGTAGCGATGGACAAGGCAAATGTGTGGGGAGGTAGCAATGGGCAAGGCATGTGGGGGAGGTAGTGATGGGCAAGGCAAATGTGGAGGGGGGTAGTGATGGGCAAGGCAAATGTGGGGGGGGGGGGGGCGGTGGTAGCAATAGGCAAGGCAGGTGTGGGAGGGAGGTAGCGATGGGAAAAGGACATGTTGTGAGGAGTAACAATGGGAAGGACAAATGTGGGGGGAGGTAGCGATGGGCAAGGCAAATGTGGGACGGTGTAGCAATACGCAAGGCAGGTGTGGGAGGGAGGTAGCGATGGGAAAGGCAAATGTTGGGAGGGGAACAATTGGAAAGGCAAATGTGGGGGTAGGTAGGAATGGGCCAGGCAAATGTGGAGGGGGTAGTGATTGGCAAGGCAAATGTGGGGGTGGTAGCAATGGGCAAGGTAAATGTGGGGGTGGTGGTAGCGATAGGCAAGGCAGGTGTGGGAGGGAGGTAGCGATGGGAAAGGCAAATATTGGGAGGTTTAACAATGTGGGGGAGGCAAATGTGGGGGAGGTAGCGATGGGCAAGGCAAATGTTGGGGGAGGTAGCAATGGGAAAGGCAAATGTGAGGGGAGGTAGCAATGGGCAAGGCAAATGTGAGGGGAGGTAGCAATGGGCAAGGCAGATAGTGGGGAGGTAGGAATGGGCAAGACAACTGTGGGAGGAGGTAGCAATGGGCAGCACAAATGTCAGGGGAGGTAGCAATGGGCAGCACAAATGTCAGGGGAGGTAGCAATGGGCAGCACAAATGTCAGGGGAGGTAGCAATGGGCAAGGCAAATGTGGGGGGAGGTAGCAATGGGCAAGGCAAATGTTGGGGGGAGGTCACGATTGGCAATGCAAATGTGGGGGGAGGTAGCAATGGACAAGGCAAATGTTGGGGGAGGTAGTGATGAGCCAGGCAAATGTTCGGGGAGGTAGTGATGGGCAAGGCAAATGTGTGGGGAGTGGTAGGTAGCAATGGGCAAGGCAAATGTGGGGGGAGGTAGCAATGGGCAAGGCAAATATGTGGAGCAGGTAGCAATGGGCACGGCAAATGTCAGGGGAGGTAGTGATGGGCAAGGCAAATGTGGGGGGAGGTAGCAATGGCCAAGGCAAATGTGGGGGGGAAGTTAGCAATGGTCAAGGAAAATGTCAGGGGGAGGTAGCAATGGGCAAGGCAAATGTGGGGGGGAGGTAGCAATTAGCAAGGCAAATGTGGGGGGAGGTAGTGATGAGTGAAGTACATGCATATATGACCTACATATGGATACATCAATTGTGTTGACATAGCTCAATGGATTTCAGCCTTCACCTCCGAAGAATACGAAGAATAATAAAAAGAATCTCAAATGCATCACTCGTCGCCGGCCAACTTGTCTGGATCCCCGTCGCCTGCACCCAGGACTGGACATGCACCCATTTACTTGCTGAATAAACCTTTCCCAGAAGGTAAAGAAGTATAGTTTATGTCACAAGAGTCTATGTAGGCTAGTACTAAAAGGACGCCTACCTTCGCCCTGTGTGTCTGCTAGTTTGCCGTGTATTGTTGTTGTATGTTTTGCTGCAATGTTACACACAGCAACGACAAGGTTATGGCGGGATGGCGAGTGTACTCAGAGCTCAAATCATGTCTATAACTGTTAGATAATCTGGTGCATTTCATTCCTCTATAGAATAGGATTTTCATTATGAATAATGTATCTCTTCATAGTGCATTTTACTCTCTTTTCATTCTAAATAATGTATCTATTTATACTTACTTATAAGTGCATGTTTTTCTCTCATTTGTTATTTCTTTCGAATGTGAATTATTCTCTTTTCATTTTGAAATAATGTATCAATTTATACTTATAAGTGCATTGTTTTCTCCCATTTGTTATTTCTTTAGAATGTGAACTTTTCTCTCTTTTCATTCGAAATAATGTATCTATTTATACTTACTTGTAAGTGCATGTTTTTCTCTCATTTGTTATTTCTTTAGAATGTGAATTTTTCTCTTTTCATTCTAAATAATGTATCTATTTATACTTATAAGTGCATGTTTTTCTCTCATTTGTTATCTCTTTAGAATGTGAATTTTCATTCTAAATAATGCATTTCTTTTGAATGTGAATTTTCATTCTAAATAATGCATCTCTTTTCAATGTGAATTTTCATTCTAAATAAGTATCACTTTATAGGCTAAAAGACAAAGGAAACTTTAAAATATTTCCATTTTAGTTCATCCAAACATACAACACAAAGTTAATTAAATATCGTGATTTAAAATATCAAGTGTTCGCTCATTTGATTCTGGGTTCTAGGCTTAATTCGGAGTCCACGGCTACTCGGGGAGACCTCAAACCTTAGCTATTGGGGAGAGGATGAATGAAGGCTTATCTGGGAGCAGAGGTTGGGGTGGTGTTTGTTATAGCTTAACTGGGGCAGGGGGCATGGTGTTTGTTATAGCTTAACTGGGGCAGGGGGCATTGATCAAGGCTTAACTGGGATGGCGGTCGTCAAGGCGATCGTCAAAGCTTAATCAAGGTCATCAGAGCTTAACCAGGGTATTCAAGGCTTAACCAGAATCAACAAGGCATAACCAGTCATCACCAAGGATTAACCAGGATTAACCAGGATCATCAAGGTGTATCAAGGGCCATTAAAGCTCAACCAGGGCCATCAAAGCTCAACCAGGGCCATCAAAGCTCAACCAGGGCCATCAAAGCTCAACCAGGGCCATCAAAGCTCAACCAGGGCCATCAAAGCTCAACCAGGGCCATCAAAGCTCAACCAGGGCCATCAAAGCTCAACCAGGGCCATCAGGGCTCAACCAGAGCTATCAAAGCTTAACCAGAACCATAAAGGTATAACCAGGGCCATCTAGGTATAACCAGGGCCATCAAGGTATAACCAGGGTCACCAAGGCTTAACCAAGGTCACCAAGGTATAACAAGGGCCATCAAGGTATAACCAGGGTCACCAAGGCTTAACCAGGATCATCAAAGCTCAACCAGGGTCATCAAGGTATAACCAGGGCCGTCAAGGCTTAACCAGAGTCATCAAAGCTTAACCAGGGTCATCAAAGCTCAACCAATACCATCAAGGCTTAACCAGTGCCATCAAGGCTTAACCAGGGTCATCAAGGTATAACCAGGGCCATCAAGGTATAACCAGGGTCACCTAGCCTCAACCAGGGTCAACCAGTAAGAACTGGGTTCTTTAGCACTTAACCATGGACTTAACTGGGCTTGTCAAGGCTTGGCTGATTTTGCTATGGATTAACTGGCGTCATCAATGCTAAACCAAGGCACGTCAATGCTTAACTGAGTTTGTCAATGATTAACTGGGTTCATCAACACTTAACTGGGTTTGTCAAAGCTTAACCGGGTTCGTCAAAGCTTAACTGGGTTCGTCAAAGCTTAAGTGGGTTGTCAAGGCTTAACTGCTATCCCAGTGGGGCAGGTACCCATCCTATTATGACCTCAGATGTTAGGACGTAAAACAAAAACAAATAAACCGTGATCCAATATCCCTGTCACATTGTCCTGACCGGACACGCCGGCCCAATTGGTAGAGGACAGGGCTTGGAGGTTTGAATCCTGGCCCTTCAGTCATTGTCCTATCCCAGTAATGCCGAGCACCAGGCTAGGCAGCCACAAGTATAAATTTTGTAAGACTGATTTGACTCGACCAGGAATGAACTCGCGATATTCCGCATTGGAAGCTTGTGCTCTTACTGATTCTGGCACCGCATCTCTGAAGCTAGGTGCCTAAGTATAGTATAATGGATGTTATAGGTGCCTACACATAGTATAATGGATGCTATAGGTGCCTACGCATAGTATAATGGATGTTATAGGCACCTACGCATAGTATAATGGATGCTATAGGTGCCTACGCATAGTATAATGGTTGTTATAGGTGCCTACGCATAGTATAATGGATGCTATAGGTGCCTATGCATAGTATAATGGATGCTATAGGTGCCTACGCATAGTATAATGGATGCTATAGGCACCTACGCATAGTATAATGGATGTTATAGGCGCCTACACATAGTATAATGGATGCTATAGGTGCCTACGCCTAGTATAATGGAAGCTATAGGCGCCTATGCATAGTATAATGGATGCTATAGGTGCCTACGCCTAGTATAATGGAAGCTATAGGCGCCTATGCATAGTATAATGGAAGCTATAGGCGCCTACGCATAGTATATATAATGGAAGCTATAGGCACCTACGCATAGTATAATGGAAGATAGGTGCCTATGCATAGTATAATGGAAGCGAGGCTCCTACGCATAGTATAATGGAAGATAGGTGCCTACGCATAGTATATCATGTACAGCTTTACCTCAATATTATTGAATGCTAACTTTATTCACGGTTTCATCGGTGTCACACATAACAGCGTCAGTGTCAGTGTCAACTTACAGGTGTCAGCTTCCATCGGCCGACATGACGACGACCACCCGTCCCCATAGGCACGGACTGGGTAGGCAGGCTCTCCGTGCTTGGGGATGTCGAGGCCTGTGGGAGAAAGAGAGGGATGTCCGTTACCAAGTCAAACACAAAGGATAGTCTAAGCATATATCAAAGATTCACCCTTAACTAGACTAGGACTTAGACGAGTGAATGCCAACATAGTCTAAGTCCGACCAAAAATCTGCCTCTGTTGAATCACCTTAAAGTTGCATAGTCCGATCATTTTTAGTTTCTGTCATTTTTCTGAGATAAATATATTCAATTGATTGTTATAATCTACCTTAGTCTAGTTTGAAGTAAATTTGATTTTAACTGACTAACTTTTGAGATATTTGAAGTGTAAACATGTGAAATCAGTTTTGGCAAGCACGCCAATAATCTGACACCATAGACTTCTGCAGTAACAGATTCTATTAAATTGACTCAGTATTCCCTTCTATGTGACAACCAATGCTTAATAATTGCAGCAGTATCTAAATTAGATGTGTAGAATCAAATCTACATAATTCTTTTGGTTTTGAAAATGTGATGCTTTATCGGACTATGTAGCTTTAAGTAAGGTTTACAGCACGCAGTGTTAATCTATATTGGCACAGTTGAGGAATTCGGGGAGGATTCAAAGAAAAGATTGCTGCTGTCAGATGTTTTCGATTCAGTTTTTTAAAAGTTTGTTAATAGACATGATTTAATAAATTCTTGATTCTGAACATAGTGGGCAATGATAGAAAAGCATTTGATGTATATTTAGCACGTTAGATTGCAAATTCATGTGATTAAGTCCAAAACCCAGAAGGTTGTCCAGCAACCCTGTCATGGAGACAGTGCTGCAAGACAACGGACTCTGGTGACTGACCACCACAGCCAGACAAGACTCTGGTCGCCCACTACCACAGACAGAAAAGACTCTGGTCGCTGACCACTACAGACAGACAAGACTCTGGTCGCCAACCATCGCAAACAGAAAAGACTCTGGTCGCCGACCACCACAGACAGACAAGACTCTGGTCGCCGACCACCACAGACAGACAAGACTCTGGTCGCCGACCACCACAGACAGACAAGACTCTGGTCGCCGACCACCACACACAGACAAGATTCTGGTCGCCGACCATCGCAGACAGACAAGACAACCAAAGGAAAACCTACCTCGGCGCTCAATGTCAGGGTCAACACGGAAAATCTTGAATATTTGTAGAAGACCGAATAGGATGCTGGAGATGCCAGCAGCCCAGGCGGTGATGGAGACCACCCCGACGAAGTTCCACAAAAGACCCTGAAAATAGCATAAGAAGTGATGCTTGGATTTACAAATAAGTTACTTCTTGGATTTACAAATAAGTTACTTCTTGGATTTACAAATAAGTTACTTCTTGGATTTACAAATAAGTTCTTCAGACAAAAATAGATTTGTTTTCAGCTAATTCGTTTGGCTGCTTTAGCATAAAAAAAACAACTCCCAATCTCGTCATCGCCACGTGATATAGGTCTACTGACCTAATGAAGTAAGCTACACATGATACATGGACAAGACAAATAAAGCTAAGGTTCCATATATGCGGTATGCGGCATGCGAATGCGAATGTGGTATGCGGCATAGCTACCCATGCCGACCCCCAATATCTGATGTCTACTTTTTGTGCTGGGGTGTCATTAAATAAACAAAAACAAAAAAGATACCCATGCCATTTCGGGGTTTTTTGGCTGCAAATTTATGAAGAAAAGTCTAATTTAGTTACTGCTGTTTTCTATGGCAAACACAGCCGTATTCGCATTCGCACCGATCGGTCCATGGGTTGATCCATTTGCCGCATTCGCATTCGCGTTCGTATTTGCATTCGGACACATGGAAGCACCACTGTTCATTTACATGCTTTTAGATTTGTTGCCGCATTCGCATAACGCATACCGCGTATATGGAATCTTAGCTTGAGATTAGCTTAGGTTTGTTTACGTTTTACATCCTGGCAACATCAAAGAGAAATGAGGTCACTAGATTAGATTAGATTAATTTGTATCTAGCTGCCCTGCTGTATGGCTTCCTCAAAGTAAAAGGACCAAGACATGTTCTTATAGATTCACTTAGTGTACCTTCTTTAAAGCCCAAAATAATTAGACGGTGTTCCACTGTCGAAGTTGAATACATGCTCTCAAATCTAGGTAAATGTTTTGATTTAGAAAATATAATCCTTTCATCAAACTACGCGAATTAGTTTTTGCTAACGTGACTTACCATCAGTGACTTCTTATTCCATGCATAGAGTAGGCCAGTATTCTTACTCAGTAGCGGTGCTGCCAACACACCCCATAATCCACTTCCGGCGTGAACTGAAAATAGCATACAGAATGAGATGACACGTGGCGCTGCAAAAAAAAAGCCTCAAAATCCACTTCCGGTATGTAGAACAAATAATGCACAGTGACTAAGGTGAAAGGTAAGGGAGATTCAAAGTTGCATAGTCCGATGGTTTGGAGTTTCTCTCATTTTCTGAGTTAAATATATTGTTAGGTCCATTGCTTTAGTCTACCATACTTTTTGCTTTAAAATGACCAACTTAGGAGATACCTGAAGTGTAAACAAAGATAATATAATTTGCATGCATGTCAAAACTGACCTAATAGGCATCAGCAGTAACAGATTTAATTAAATTGACTTAGATGGATATATGTAGCAACGCATACTTAATATGTGCACCACCACCTCAGAACCACCACCAGACAACCACCACCAACGCCACACAACCACCACCACTACCGCCACACAACCATACCACCACTGCCACACAACCACCACTACTACCGCCACAAAACCACCACCACCACTACTGCCACACAACCACCACCACCACCGCCACACAACCACCACTACCACCACACCACCACCACCACCACCACCACACAACCACCACCACACAACTACCACCACACAACCACCACCACTACCACCACACAACCATACCACCACTGCCACACAACCGCCACTACTACCGCCACAAAACCACCACCACCACTACTGCCACACAACCACCACCACCACCGCCACACAACCACCACCACCACTACCACCACACCACCACCGCCACACAACCACCACCGCCACACAACCACCACCGCCACCGCCACCCAACCACCACCACCACACCACCACCACTACCACCACTACCACACAACCACCACCGCCACACAACCACCACCACACAACTACCACCACACAACCACCACTACCACCGCCACACAACCACCACCAGCACTCAAACCAGCCAATCTCCCCGCCAATCCTCCACACACACACACACATGCACACACCACACTCACCGGCGACAGCATCGAGAGGGTCGTCGACCCCCATCTTCAAGACGAAGGTGCTCCACAGCAGGTAGTTGATGCCGGCTATGGTTCCGATCACGGCCGCCCCGTACCCGTGCACGGTGTTGCACGAGGCGCAGATGGCCACCTGGTGAAGACAATGCGCACTAGCGTCAGTCGATGTAGGTGAAGTCTTACTAAGTGGTGTACAGGCCGCACGTAGGATTTCCGGCAGTGTCGCATGACCATTTCGCCTCGGTGCGCACGCAGCGCGCGGCTCCCCTACATATATATATATATATATATATATATATATATATATATATATATATACATATATGACATCTCCCTTCTTCCGGGGTAACGAAAGATACACATGTGGATTAAGTAACGCCTTAATTCTAGCAAGTACGATACGCAGCAAAGGAGGAAGTCAAGGCAGGGGTGGAGAGAAAAGCACACTTTATTATATGTAAAGTGAGGGGGGGGGGGGGCAATGTACAATGAGGGGGGCAAGGATAATGTACAAGGTAATAAAGTGCATGAGGCAGTGTCAAGTGTCATGTGAGGGGAGGGGACCCCGAAGAGCCCTCCACCCTATAGGGTAAGAGAAAAGAGTTCGGGTGGGTGGGTGGAGAAAAAGTGTCGGGTAGTTCGTCTGCGATATGATCTTTCAAAATACTAAATCGGAATTAGTGTTCGAGCAGTTCAATCTATACAGTTGTTTTCATGCATGTTCTCTTGATTGTGATCATTTGCGAAGTTTGTTAGGGTTTCGAATGTCTGACTTTAACGACATGTATCGTGTATAACAGTGTTCTTGTGGCATCGATCACATTCATCAACATACATATTATACAGTTTTATGTAATCACAATCAACTATAATTACAATCATTTTGTCTATCTTTTTATGTTTTCGAACATCTGAATTTATTAACGTGTCATACTATAACAATGTTCACATGATTTTCTATTACATTTGTCAACATATACATTATAATAGCTTTATGTAATCGCAATATATACATAACTTATATACTATAACATATATTATACTCTAATAGTATTCACATGATTTTCGATTACATTTGTCAAAATATACATTATAACAGTTTTATATAATTGCAATCAACTACAAATAGCTCGTCCGTTTATTTTGTAACAGTGTGTTGATAGCTTTCGTCTTATTTCCAACACCTGAATACCATTTAAATTGTGTGTCTGCCCGATGGCTGCGTGTCGCGCTATTATGCGGTGTATGTTTTGTTATGTTGTGTGCTCGCATGGTTGCCTCCCTAAAGGTCAAGACTTATGGCTTTATGGTTCGTCCGTATCTTGATACTTTTGGCTGTGTGGCTATTGGCTGTTGTGCTTCGATCATTTGCTCTGGTTCTGATGGTGGTTTGTCATTTTCTTGTTCATCCTGTGGTTTGCTTTGTTCTGTTTGTTTAATGTCCGGGGCTATTTCGGTTAGGTACTCTTCGTCAGGTGTTTTCATTAGGTGGATGCGGTTTCTGTTTATGTGATTGTTGGTCTGGTTTTCTTATTTGGTATTCTCGGCCTATCGGTCCTTTGGTGTTGGTGATTGTGCCTGGGGCCCATTGTTGTCTGTGATTCAGATATTGGACATTGTCGCCTGCTTTTAATTGTTTGTGTGGTCATCCTGATCTGATATCATGGTAGTATTTTTATTGTTGTGTTTTGTTGATGAGCTGTGCTTTGTTTGTTTGTGTTTTGGGTTTGAGGATCATTGGGTGAGTTGGGACTCTTGACCTGAGATGGCGGGTCATTAGGAGTTGAGCTGGGGATGCGCTTAGTGTGACCAAAGGTGTGTTCCTATAGTTTAGTAATGCTAATTCGATGTCCCGATTTTGTCTTTTGCATTTTATCATCATGTTCTTTATGGTTTGAACGAACCTCATGATCTGACCATTGCTTTGGGGAAATTGTGGACTAGAGTAAACTTGCATGAAGTTGTAGTGTTTTGCGAATGCCATATATTCTCTGCTTCTGAACTGTGGGCCATTATCTGAAACTACTGGTTGTGGTGTTCCATGTCATGTGAAGTTTTCTTTAAGGGCCTTAATTATGCTGTGTGATGACGTGTTGTTTAATAGGGTCACTTCGGGGTATTTAGAATAATAATCTACTGTTATGATGTACTGTTAATGGTCTAATTCAAACAGGTCCATCGCTATTTTTTCATATGGACGGTTTGGTATTTGGTGGCTTATTAATGGCTTGTGGTGTAGTTGTTTCCTGTTCGCTTGGCATGTGTTGCATTGTTCTATTCTTTGTACTATATGCATGTCGATGTTGGGCCAGAATATGGTGTCGCATGCTAATTGTTTTATTTTGGTGATCCCTAAGTAGGTTTTGTGGAGGATTTCAATGATTTTGTTGCATATGTTTTTGGCTGTGATGAGTGTTGCTTTTCATTATCTTATTATTTTCGATCGTCAGTTTGTCTTTATTTGCTTTGTATGGGATTAACGCGGCTATCGTGTTCATGTCTGACATTGGGCATCTATCATTTATGTAGTGTTTTAGTTGTTTCATGTCGTCGTCTGTCTCATACTCTTGTAGTATCTCCATCATTATGTCTGACATGGCCGTCACTGATGCCACGCTGACTTCATCATCAAACTGGCAACTGGGCTCTAGTGTGTTGCTGTGCACTCAGGAAAGTGTGTCTGCAAAAAAGAGTTTAACGTGTGTAAATGATACATTATAATTCAATAGGCGTATGCGCATTCGCTGCATGCGTAGAGATAACTTATGAATGGGTTTCTCCATTATCAAAATGAGGGGTTTGTAATTGGTCTTGATTTTGATCTTTTTACCATATGCGTATTCGTGGAATCGCTGGCATCCAAAGCAAATGGCTAGCATTTCTTTCTCCATCACGGTATAGTTGGATTGTACATGATCGAGTGCTCTGGATGCCATCGCTACCGGCTTTCCGCTCTTTAACAACATGGCCCCCAGCCCTGATTGGCAGGCATCAACTTGGATGATGATTGCTTTGTTTACATTATAGTAGGCTAGGACTGGAGGGTTTCTCAGCTTTTGTTTAAAGGTTCTGAAAGCTTTCTTGTTCTGCTTGCCAGTGCCTCGCTACATCTTTTGCCAGCAACTTTCGTAAAGGTTTAGCGATTTCTGACATGTTTGGAATGAACTTATGCACATATCCGATCATGTCGAGAAATCGCTGCATGCTGGGTTTGTCGTGTGGAGTGGGCATGTCTACGATCACTTGAACTCAAGAGGGGTCTGGTTTGACTCCATTGTGCGTGAGCAAGTGGCCTACATATGAAACTTGCATTTGGCATATCTTAGTTTTGTTAGAGTTAAGTTTTAAGTTTGCTGATCCTGCCCGCTCTAGGACTGCTCGCAACCTGCTGTTGTGCCTCTATCGTGGAGCCGTATATCAATAGGTCATCCATCACCACCCCTACACCAAGAATGTGGTGCATCTCCTCGATAAAGATATCCCCAGCTGCCTTAATGCCAAAAGGCAGCCGGGTATGTCTGAACCGGCCCCAGCGGGTGTTGAATGTGCAGGAGTGAACTTTCTTTGCTTACATTTGGATCAGTGTGTATTACAGCATCAGTTTTTATTAGGCCTAACCCAGTAAATACATCAGAGTATTTGCTCACCATTCTATCCGCACGTGCACTGATGGATCCCTGCGATCCTGCCTCGTGTACCTCATCGACCGGGCTAAAATCTGTAACTGGGTGCATGCTCGCTGTCCCAGGATCGGGTGACCCTGCTGCACCACCTGGAACCTCAGTTGATGTCCATTGATGCTCAGGTTTGTCTCGCCATCAGGGATGATCTTGTGTCCAGAGTAGGTGATGAGTCAACATTTACGCTCCGTTAGTATTGCTTCTTTCATGTAGTCGAGGATTTTCCTGGGGATCAGGTTGGCTTGTGAACCTGTGTCCAACTTGAACCAGATGACTTGATCCTCCATGTAAAGGTCTTTGTGCCATGTCTCCTCTCGATCGTCGTGATTATTGTCTATGGACCTGGTGAACAGGTCCACGTTCAGCTGATCCACTAGGGTAACAGCTGCTCCCCGTTGTTCCACATATGATTGTATGTCCTGATGATCCCACATAACTTTGCGGACTGGCATTGGCTTGCTTCGGCACACACTTGCGAAGTGTCACAATTTATTACACGAGTTGCATGGTTTCCTGTGTGCTGCACATACTCCTCTATGGTGCTCGAATGGGAAGTTGCCGCACACATTGCATGCCATGTTGTTGTCATACCTGCCATGTTGGCTCTGCCTGTACAGTACTGATGAAACGCATTTAATAACAGCTCAATCCTGTCCTCCTTGCTGTGTGTGAATTGGAAGTTAGCATGTACTTTCTGAGCTTCCTGCCCAGTGATGTGCAGGAATATGCAGCATTGTACGTCCTCTGGTTTGGTTTTGACTCCCGCTGCTGTGGTGTAAATTTTCAAGGCCTGGTACCATATCTCCAATTACTGGCTGCATTTTTGTCAAGAATTAGCGGGCCTGGCGGTCTGAGGCCAGTCAGAGATGTTGTGGTACTTGTGTCCACCATTTTACATCTGCCACCATTTAAGAGCAGTAAGGGACAGACATTTGTACATGTTGTGAGCTGAGTAGAGAGTGGTCTGTTTCGGCCAGTTTCACATGACCGTTCCGCCCCGGTGCACACAGAGCATGCGGCTCCCCTACATATATATATACACATATATGACAAGGGGGGGGGGGGGGGGGAGAGGAAAGGGTAAAGAAAAGAGTGAAGAAAAGAGGAAAGGGAAAAGAAAAGAGGAAATGGAAAAGAAAACAGGAAATGGAAAAGAAAATAGGAAATGGAAAAGAAAACAGGAAATGGTAAAGAAAGCAGGAAATGGAAAAGAAACGAGGAAGTGGAAAAGAAAAGAAAGGGAAAAGAAAAGAGGAAAGGGAAAAGAAAACAGGAAATGGAAAAGAAAACAGGAAAGGGGAAAAGAAAAGGGAAAGGGAAAAGAAAAGGGAAATGCTTTTTGTTGGGTTTTTATGTCCTAGCAACATCTAAGTTATAACAGAATGCGTTCCGACTTGTGACAGTGCACACTCATGGCAACTGAATAGTGCTGCTCCACTGGGAGATCAGGTTGCAGCACCATGCCTTGATATCCCACTAAGTCACATTATCTTGATACTGAGCCTAACCAGACCTTTCCCTATCCGATTGCCATGCTAGGTAGCGACGTGTATACATTTTTTAAGTCATTGGTTTGGCTCGGCATGGAACATATGCGCTCTACTGATTAAGCAACCGCGTCCGGTGGAAAAGGAGAAAGGGGAAAGAGGGGAAAGAAAGAAAAAAAAAGAAAAAGAAAGAAAGAGAAATAAAAATAAAAAGAGAATGAATAGGAGAATGGAAAAGAAAGCGAAAGAAAGAGTGAAAGAAAGAAAACAAAAGAAAACAAAAGAAAGAATACAAAAGATGTTGTTTGTTTGTTGTTTTTACGTCCTAGCAACATCTAAGGTCATATCAGGACGGGTACCGACTTGTGACAGTGCACACTCATGGCGACTTTATAGTGCTGGCCCACTGGAAGACCAGGCCGCCAGCACCATGACCTGATATCCCACTCAGTCACATTACCCTGACACTGAGCCAACCTGTCCTTGGCCTATCCTAAAAATGCCGAGTGCCAGGCTAGGAAGCAACAAGTATCAATTTTTAGGTCATTGGTTTGACTCGACCAGGGTTCGAACCCACGACCCCACGATCTAACAACACTGGAGACGGACGCTCTAACTGATTCGGCCATCCCGTCAAAAGAAAGGAAAGAGAAGGGAAAGAAAGAAGGGAAAGAAAATTAAGGGAAAGAAAGAGAAGGGAAAGAAAATTAAGGGAAAGAAAGAACGGCAAGAAAGAGAAGGGAAAGAAAGAGAAGGGAAAGAAAAGGACAAAAACTGGTTGTTTTTTTAAAGATTATCATTTTGTTAAATGAAGAAAGCAAAGAAAGCAAAGAAAGCAAAAAAAGCGAAGAAAGTGAAGAAAGCAAAGAAAGCGAAGAAAGCGAAGAAAGTGAAGAAAGTGAAGAACATGAAAGAAATACAGAAACAAAGGGGGGGGGAAAGAAGAAAGAAAGCAAGAAATTCTTATACCATAAAACTTTCTTCTTTTTTTTAAACCAACGAAATTGACATTGATTTTACTGTCACTCTTAGCTTATCATCTAACTCTGGTTGGCTGGCTCGCCTGTAGACGTCACCAAAGACCACCCACCATGCCGGAGAGGCCGCCGTTGATGGTCACGAGGAGGGACCATCTAGTCGGCGTCTTCTTGATGAGCGACACGAGACACTGCATCACCATGGCAACGATGGCGGAGAAGGCTGCCGCCACGATCGTGTTCACCACGGAGATGGCGACAGCCTCGCCGTCACCCTGCGCAGAAATGGTCAGCTGCGAACCACCGTTGAATGCGAAGAAGCCGAAGAAGAGGATGAAGCCACCGAGCGAAGCCATCTGCAAGAATGCAAGAAGGTGACGAGAAGATGTAGGTTTGGGCAATAGTGTGCTTATACGGGCACTGGGCAATGGTGTGCTTATACAGGCACTGGGCAATGGTGTGCTTATACGGGCACTGGGCAATGGTGTGCTCATATGGGCACTGGGCAATGGTGTGCTTATATGGGCACTGGGCAATGATGTGCTTATACAGGCACTGGGCAATGGTGTGCTCATACGGGCACTGGGCAATGGTGTGCTTATACGGGCACTGAGCAATGGTGTGATTATAGGGGTACTGGACAATGGTGTGCTTATACAGGCACTGGGCAATAGTGTGCTCATACGGGCACTGGGCAATTGTGTGCTCATGCGGGCACTGGGAAATGGTGTGCTCATACGGGCACTGGGCAATGGTGTGCTCATATGGGCACTGGGCAATGGTGTGCTTATATGGGCACTGGGCAATGGTGTGCTTATATGGGTACTGGGCAATGATGTGCTTATATGGGCACTGGGCAATGGTGGTCTTATACGGGCACTGGGCAGAAGTCTGCATATGGGCACTTGGTAAAAATCTACATACGGGACTTGGTAAAAGTCTACATACAGGCACTGGGCAAAGATTTAAATACGGGCACTGGGCAAAGATTTAAATAAGGGCACTGGGCAAAGATTTAAATATGAGCACTGGGTAAAGGCCCACATTTGGGCACTGGGCAAATGTCTGCATATGGGCACTGGGCAAATGTCTGAATATGGGCCCTGGGCAAATGTCTGCATATGGGCCCTTGGCAAATGTCTACATATGGGTACTGGGCAAGACTAAATACTGCCACTGGGCAAGAGTGAATACGGGCATTTGGAAAAGGTCTACATACGGGCACTGGCAAGAGTAAATACGGGCACTGGGAAAACGTCTACATACAGGCACTGGGAAAGAGTAAATATGGGCACTGGTCAAAGGTCTACATACGGACACTGGTCAAAGGTCTACATATGGACACTGGGCAAAGGTCTACATATGGGCACTGGCCAAAGGTATACATATGGGCACTGGGCAAAGGTCTACAGATGGGCACTGGGCAAAGGTCTACAGACAGGCACTGGGCAAAGATTTAAATACAGGCACTGGGCAAAGATTTAAATAAGGGCACTGGGCAAAGATTTAAATAAGGGCACTGGGCAAAGATTTAAATATGGGCACTGGGCAAAGATTTAAATATGGGCACTGGGCAAAGGTCCACATATGGGCACTGGGCAAAGGTCTACAGATGGGCACTGGGCAAAGGTCTACAGATGGGCACTCGGCAAAAGTCTACAGATGGGCACTGGGCAAAGGGCTACAGACGGGCACTCGGCAAAGGTCTACAGATGGGCACTGGGCAAAGGGCTACAGACGGGCACTGGGCAAAGGTCTACAGACGGGCACTGGGCAAAGGTCTCCAGTTGGGCACTGGGCAAAAGTCTACATATGGGCACAGGACAAAGGTCTACATATGGGCACAGGACAAAAGCCTACATACGGGCACTGAGTGTCCACGGATGTTCACCACGTTTCCTTCATCGTCGAAGCGGTCGAGACGCTTTCCCAAGATGGCAGCACCAACCAGGGCAGCGATGCCCCCAACTAGATGCACCACCCCACTGCCTGCAAAGTCCTGCAACAACAAGCCGATACTTACATGCAAGTCCTGCAACAACAAGCCGATACCTCACGCTGGGAAGCAGTGACAGGTCCTATTAAATTAACTTACCATTGCCTCTATGCAGCGACAAATGATTACTGAGTGCATTAGTATTTATGTTGGTTATATAAGATCAAACTAGGTAAGTGCTTTGGTTTCGAAAAGATTATACTTTTATCGGACTTCAGTTTGTTTGTTGGGGTTTTAAATCTAGCAACATCTATAATTACACCAGGACGTGAACCGACTTCTGACGGTGTGATTCATGGCAACATTTTTAGTTCTGCCCCACTGGGACTGGGAGACCATTACAAGCCCCATGACTCGATTTCCCACTCACTCATATTATCCGGATAGTGATACTGAGTAAACCAGCCCTTGCCCTGTCCTAGTAATGCTGAGTGTCAGGCTAGGTAGTGACAAGTATAAATTTTATAAGTTATAGACTACATCACGGTTCCAACTACGCATGCGCTGAAAATGGCGTTGGGAGCAAAGCAAAGGCATACGGCCATTGAGTTTGCCAATACGCGCAGTGAAAAACGTCAGTTTTATTCCAAATTAATAGAAATCCAAAACCCTAACCTTATCAATTTAATATAATCTTTTTGTTAAACATGTTTTCTATACGTGTTCCAAGCGGTTTGTCTCTAGGCGGTGTGGTTTTATCAATATTTTACTTTTTCTGTATGGAGATTGCTCACTGCCATTGACAATGCATTGAGTACTCTGGCTATGGCTCTAACACTAGTCTGAGTGCACAGATCTTTCTAAATCTAATTGTACATGGCATAAGATGTCCTGATTATATTGATGTAAATGCAATGCTGTATATAAGATTAATATCTTAATTTATATTATATATATTTTTTTAGTTAGTGTTCTGTTTCAAACAAGAGCTGAGATGAGCTGAAACTAGCACATTTCATAGCTGCACCCAGTGTATTAGCATGTGGCATGTGCTTCTGGGGGGAGGGGGGGGTTTGCTCTGATGCATCCCACAATGCACCGCGCCACTGGAACCGTGATGTAGTCTATTGATTTGACTCAACCGATATTTAAATTTCCGACCCTCCACATGGAAAAGTACGCTCTCACAAATTCGGCCACGGTAATAATGATTGGGCTACACTACCCGGTTCTTCGGGCTGGTAGCTATTGCTTGCTGTACCCACCTGGTAGGCTGTGGTCTCTGTCGCGTTGTTGTATTCAAACTCAATGCCTTGAGCCAGCCAACCGGAAGACGACCATGCCCAGTGAGTTACTACGGGGTACAAAAATCCTGCAAACACAAGGCCAGAATGTTGTATGTATCGGCAACAATGTTGGGGTTTTACCTCCTAGCAATATACAATGTCATATCAAGATGGGTACCGACTTTGGACAGTGCGTACTCACCGCAACTTTGATAGTGCTGCTTCAATGGCACCATGAGTCGATATCCCACTCAGTCACATTTTTATTGATACTAAGCAAACCAGACCTTGTTCTATGGTAGTAATGGCGAGCATCAAACAAGGTAGTGACAAGTATCAATTTTCTAAGTCATTGGTTTGTGACAGTATGCGCTCATGGGCCGTAATCGATTAACACGACCCGTGCGACTCTGGTCATCCGAGTTGTCAGAATTTCAAATCGAACACAGCAAGTGGAGTCGACAAATACACGTGCCGTGTGCAAAACAATCGACCCCAGTAACCCACCTCTTGGCTGGGGTTGGCTACGACTCATAGTACGAGATACGTCACATTTGCGCTTGTACCGTCCTGCAGGTTAACATTACTATTACCAGTCATACATATTTTTTTTAAAGAATAACCTAGATTAATGAAATGGAAATATAGCTAAACTAGGCCAGCATAAAATACTTTAAATCCTAATTTTCTGTAGTTTTATCGATTAAAAAAAGAAAAAAAAAGGGTTTGTGGTTAAGCCATCATTTTTTCCACCCCGACCGTGGAGAAGCGTATTCGATTATTCGACCCCAGTTTGTAGGATGTGCGCATGCGCCAAAAAGTGGCTCGGGTGACCCGAGTTGATTAATCGATTACGCCCATGGTGTCACCCCAATGGGAGGCCCGGCTACTGTCACCATAACCACGATTTCCCACTCAGTCACATTATCATGACACTGATCCAACCAGTCCTTTGCCCTATCCTATTTAATGCCAAGCGCCAGACCATGTAGCGATGAGTATCCATTTTGTAAGTCATTCATTTGATTCGGTCGGGATTTAAATGCGCGACCTCCCACACCGGAAGCCGGCCAGAGCTCTTCACTGATTCCTCGGCCATCCGGGGTGTGGTGAACTAACTAAATATAATAAAAACATGTAGTTTAATGCACTTTAAAAGAGAAATCGACAGCATTCTATCATCGCCATTTTGTCCCATTTCACTAACGATGTGTCGATATAAGTAGCCATTTGATACAAGAACCACGAATTCCACTTCCTGTTCCATATTAAGACAATTTTCGCCAATATTTAAACTACGTTGTTATTCACCCCTACTTCAAGTATGGGGTGATTCCTTTACCTACAGTATAAAACCTCTATAACCGACCACCTCCACAGATCGACCACTCCCCTATATCGACCGCTTAATTTGGGTCCCAAACCATCATCCACACAATGCCATTGTAATGATATGAAAAAAAACTCGCTAAACCGACCACCTCCCTAAATGAACCATTTAAAGTATGTCCCATGGTCGGTCGATTTAGAGAGGTTTTACTATTCAAACTAACCTGTGATGACGACACTGTAGATGAGATAGGCGACAAACTCACAACGCTCAGCCAGCGCCCCCGACACAATGGTGGCAGCCGTGGCAGCGAAGACGAACTGGAAGAACCACGTGGCCATCATGGCGTCGGGCACGTCGTTGTTCACGAAGCCAGACGCGCCGATGAACGCGTTCCCCTCGCCGAACGCGAACGAGTACCCGATCACCCAGTACGCAATGGCGCCGATAACTGAGCGGGCGGTCAAAGGTCAGACGGGGGTCAAAGGTCAGCGCGTTCGTTAGAGGGATTGATTGATTCATTCATTCATTCATCGACTAATTGGTGGGTTTTTTTTATTACTGCTTAGAAGAATGTTTAAAATTGTATAGTCCGATGGTTTTGAGTTTCTGAAATTTTCTGAGATAAATACATTAGGTTGATCTTTATTATGTACCTTACTTTAGCTTGAAGTAAGTTTTATTTAAGTGGCTAACTTTTGAGATTTGAAGTGCAACCATGAAAAATTAATTTTGGCAAGCACGCCAAAACTCTGACCCCATAGGCTTCTGCAGTAACAGGTTCTATTCAATTGCCTCGGTATCCCCTTCTGTGTGGTGACAAAATATTTAATAAGTGCACCAGTATCTAAGTTAGATATGTAGAATCACATTTAGATAATTGTTGCATATACCAGGTTTATATGGTATCCCACTAAAACAAATAATCCTAATCAACCAGTCCTAATATGATGTCTCAGTCAGTCAATTACCCCTAGCCAAACCAGCCCTTGCCCTCTCTTAGGAATGCTAAATATCAGGCGAAGAAGTGAAAAGTTCAAATTTCTGGGGGCGCGAAGGTTTTTTTTCTGAATGTATACTTACACGAATCTAGTAGGTTTTTCAACAAGATGTTCGTAGCATTCTTTGCTCTGACGGCACCACATTCCAGGAACGCAAATCCACACTGCATGACTGAAGGAGCAAGGATGATATAACGCAGAATTAAGATATTGTAGTCCACTGTAAAAATATACGGATTTTCGGTTCGGAATTAGATATTGACAGAGAGCATTATTATTCTTGGGCGACGGAGTGGGGACAAGGTTATGTAATCTCAAAGCAATGGTGCCCCACTCACATAATGACATGATATAAGCTATGTGAAATATATGTTCATACATGATGCCTAGGATTATGAAGAGATGTTCCTATATAAGAGACAGTACATGTTTGATGAAATGTCCCTCTATGCATCCATAAAGAATGCAAAAAAAAAGGGCATTTTAATATATATATATATTTGTAACTGTCTGCAACTACCTGTCACTACCAGACCTGTGGCCAAGCACACCAGCCATTCCACATTCCTTAGGGCCACACCCTGCAGGCTGGGCTGGGTGGCAACTCCCCATATTAGGGCATTGCACTGACCAGTCTGTAGGGGAGTGTCTGATTGGCTGGCTGTGGGAGGTCCAGTCACCTGACCCCCTTGACCACCTGACCACACTAGTCTCATTTTAATTAAGTATTCAAGAAACTGCTCCAGACAGACTGGAGAGATTACTCTACTCCTGGCTCTTGAGTGAGGTGCATCTACTCTAGAGCAGGACCCCAGGCACTGTCTGATGCTTCAAAATTTCATATATCAAAATTGAGCTGTATGCAACAACCAGTGGACTTCGGTTCAATGGGCTGTAGGCACTGGTTCCTAGACATATTGAACATGGAACGAGACTCTGTGTGGGAAACAGCTAAGGGGTAAGGAGGATAGGTCACTAGTTGGTGAACAGGAGTTGATGCCATTAAAGCACAATATCTTCACTGTCATTCTTTCGTGACTTGTCTTCCTGTCTTCCTTTCTTCCTTATGCGTTGGTTTATGAGTTTGTGTAAGGAGTTTGTTAGAGAGAGATAGTATAGATGGAAATGCATGCGGAGAGTTTATAGTGTTATCTGGGGCTCTGAGCAGCTGAGTAACCCAGAAATACTATACCACGTTATAAGAAAATCAAAATCGGCAGGATGGTGACTTAGAATGCAAGGATACCAAGTTCACTGTTCGCTGGTCCCTGAGGAGGGGCTGAAGCTGTGACCCGGTGTTGTTTGTTGTTGTTTTACGTCCTAGCAACATCTATGGTCGTATCAGGACGGGCATTGACTTGTGACAGTGCGCACTCATGGTGACTTTATAGTGCTTCCCAACTGAGAGACCAGGTCGCCGGCACCATGACCCGATATCCCACACTGTCACATTATCCGGACACTATGCTAACCAGTTCTTGTCCTATCCTATTAATGCCAAGTACCAGGTTAGGTGGTGACAAGTATCAACTTTATAAGTCATTGGTTTGACTCGGCCGGCTTTCAAACTGCCGACCTTCCGCATGAGAAGCCTGCACTCTACCGATTCGGCCATCCGGTGTGACCCGGTGTGCTTACAACTTACATACCGGAAGTTGGAGTTGGCGTCCTTCTCACCCCTATGCTTTATTATGAACCAGGGCCGTAGCTACAGGGGGTGTAAGAGGGGAGAAGTTGCACCCCACCACCCATTCCCACACACACACTAAAGAAAACTGAGTATATGTAACCTCTCTGAAATGGCTGGAATTGGCAGTTCAGAGCATGGTCTAGAAAAGTAGTACTCTTTGTACTACTTTGAAAACATTGAAACCTTTGGATGACTCCAATAGCGATTTAGGTGGCCCTATAAATGGTCCGTCCTGATATGACCTTAGATGTTGCCAGGACGTAATAGTCCAACAACCATCCTTTAAATGACACAGTACTGTGATACTATACGTTGGTCGGTTCGTTGGTTGTGGAGTTTTACATCCTGGCAACATCTACGGTCATATCAGGACGGGAACCGACTTGTGACAGGGCACACTCATGGCAACTTTATAGTGCTGCCCCACTGATACCATGCCTACAGCACCATGACCTGATATCCCACTCAGT
The DNA here is from genome assembly GCA_030323885.1 of Branchipolynoe longqiensis. NCBI lineage: Eukaryota > Metazoa > Annelida > Polychaeta > Phyllodocida > Polynoidae > Branchipolynoe > Branchipolynoe longqiensis. Next base: position 43,904,343 of record CM059193.1, on the reverse strand, counting down.
CATATTATCTTGACACTGAGCTAACCAGTCCTTCGTCTGTCCTAATAATGCCGAGCGTCTGGCTAGAAACTGACAAGTATCAATTTTTAAGTCATTGGTTTGACTTGACCAGGCTTCAAACCCGTGGGTTTGAATCCCATGATCTACCAAAACGGGAGACGGACGCTCAACTCATTCGGCCATCACGTCTGGTCCGGTGATACTCAATCAATCAATCAATAGTTCCGTCCTCTAGTCAAGGGTTGGATGCAATGGTTCTCCACTTGTCCCGATGGTGTGCTGTTCTGATAGACTGAATAATTCAAGCCTGTCCACTGTGAAATATTTGTAAACGATGATGTTCTTGGTCTCCCTCTCCCTCTCCCTCTGCTGCCATTCACCTTCCCTTCCAACAATGTACGGTATATTGAACTCTGACGAATGATGTGGCCAATGATGTGGTGATACTATAAGCCACAATCATTAAGTATCAAAACAAGAAGCATCGCATTCATGGACCAAGATGATACTTACAATAGACAATCATGGCGTTGACAATCAGGAAGAACATGTCGCTGTTGACAGTCATAGCATCCAACTTCTCCTGAGTCGCGTTCATCTGTTTCTGAAGGGTGAGCAGCATCTGGGTATTCATGGCGACAGCCATAGCTGAGCCGTCAGCGATCTCCTCCGAACTCGGAGCTTCTAGAAATCTAGAACAAAAGAAACAAAAACATCAGGTATGCATGAAGTGAGTTTTTAAGCTTTCTATCCACAATTTGTTCACCTAATATTTTTCATCTTGACCCCGGGATGCTGGTTTTACCACCCCATAGTTTTATCAGAAGACATCAGCCACGGCCGAGTTGTGTTGGCGTACCTGATTGGTCAGCTATTTAGAGCCACTAACAGATCCACCCCGGTCAGGGGACTGCCCCTCCGTGATGGTATTTAAGAGCATGTGAAACATGCCTCAGGCCACTAACCCATTAAAAACCGCACACACCGCGAGCCATGTGCGGTCCCGGATACACAGGGTTTGACAGCCTCGACCCCCGCACCCACAATGTTGGTTCCCGCTTCGATCACCGATGGAGTGGGTGCTGGTACCGTGGACGCCAAGTCACACCCACCAACCACACCCCGGTCCAGGAGCTCCGTTGGCCCTGGATCACCCACCCTGCGACGGGGACCTGGAGGACCAATGCACCATATCCCGCTTTGCTCTCCGGCCGAGGTACACGAGGGCTGTGGGCCCCAAAAACATGTTGCCACCTGCCGGGCCACCGCCGCACCACGCCACCACCGCACCGATGCCACGAAGAGCCCCCGGCCCCTTGATACCCCCCCACAAGTAGAAGAGCTGGAAGAGAAGGACGAGGGGGGGGGGGGATACCAAAAACGGGCCATTTTAACGGTGCCGTTTAAACAATGCTGCAGTTCTGCAGCCATTGACCGCTAGGTCACGAACCCCTCCCCCATAAGCAAGTGCCTCAGGGGCACTTCCTGTCCGGACTCCACTTCGCCCACACCTCTTCTATCACCTCTCAGCTGCCGGTCTCCTCTCCTGGATTTATCTAAAACAATAATCCAGGAGGAGGCTGGCCTGCATTTCACCTTCTACCTACTTACTCCATCCGTATCTCTGGCTCGCTGACTGGTCACCACAGGGCAAGGAGGCACAGCCCTTTGACTCAACTCTCACTTCGCGTTCCTCAATCCTACCCATTTCTTTTTTTTCTCCCAGGCTTACTCCTGCTCCTGATTAAGGAAGTTGTTTGCATGGGTGGGGATCTTTTCCTTTTTCACTGTTTCACTTTCCACCTTCTTGCTGCAGATCCCAGCTCCCCCCCCCCCCCCCCCCCCACTTCCTCTGAACCCATCGGCTACTGGACACGCGAGCACTGCTTAAATCGACTGGTGAGATCCGGTGCCGCTTCTACGACTTGTTATTATTGTAGTTAGGTACTCGCACTTCTACAAAGCCCCCGCCCCTCCCACCCACCCACCCCTAGACGTTTACACTTCAGCCAAAAACCGGTTGATTTATCGGAGCCATTTCCAATGCTGCAGTTCTGCAGCCTGTAACCGAAAGTTACAACCCCCCCCCCCCCCGCCGCCCATCAAGTCAAGTGCCTCAGGGTAAGTCCTAGATAAAGGATTCACCCTGTACTCGCAGTACACGGGTGAATACCAGCCCTATATAAAAACGGTTGAAAATATGGGGAAATGAAATGAGAGCCTAATTTCACAATCTAAGAAGCATCACTTATTCTTTATATATATATATTCATATATACCCGCTACCTTTGACTTGAAAAATATAATAAAACATATAGTTTAATAGAATTTAATGGTGAAATCGACGGCGTTCCAATGCTGCCAGCTTGTCTTTTTGTATTCTCTCCCATTTCACCAACTCTGTGCCGATATAAGTACCCATTTGATACTGGAGGCATGCATTCTACTTCCTGTTCTATACTAAAGCTATTTTCGCCCGTATTTACACTACGTTGCCGTTCACCCGTGTACCAAAAGTACCAGGTGAATCTTTTATCTAGGTGAGTCCATGCCCAGGCACCCGACCTCTGGTAGGAAAATAAGTCTATACCACTTTATTGCGCATATCTCTCATGTTGCTGAGGTTCGAATAGGAAGAACCAACCGCATCACACATGATTATTTAATTTGTGTACTTTGTGTAGCTTGTGAGGTTTGTGTAATTTGTATTATCTGCGAAATTTGAGTAATCTGCATAATCTGTGCCATCAATGTCATCAATGCCATACCGGGCGCGGGAGCCTAATCGGAAGAGCGCAGGCATCGCGTGCGGAAGGTCGGGAGTTCGGTTCCCGGTCGGTGGGAATAAGTTGTTTGTTATTGTTTTACGTCCTAGCAACATCTAAGGTCATATCAGGATGGGTACCGACTTGTGACAGTGCGCACTCATGGCGACTTTATACTGCTGCCCCACTGGGAAACCAGGCCACCGGCAGCATGACCTGATATCCCACTCAGTCACATTATCCTGACACTGAGCCAACCAGTCCCTGCCCTATCATATTAATGCCGAGCGCCTGGCTAGGAAGCGACAAGCATCAATTTTTAAGTCATTGGTTTGACTCGACCAGGGTTCGACCCCACGACGTACCAGCGCGGTAGACGGGCGCTCTAACTCATTCGGCCATCCCATCTGGTCAAGTACATCCGAGTAGCCAGAAGTAGAAACCTCAAACTCACAGGCTTGAACTGTTTGTCACCGCAGCTGCACTCATAACAGGATGTCTGATTGGTTAGAGTGTCTGCATTTCATTCCGCAGCTGGTTCAGATAGTTGGGTGTTTTTTTTGGGTGGTTCTTTTTTAACCTGTGGACTAATAATTTGTACCTGTCTTCTCAGGTTATTGCCTTAGATTTTGGAAGACAGGTGCAAATCTGCCTTTATCAAGTTAATAGAGGTTTGGCATTACCAGGAAAGGGGATAAGAACTGGTGAGTTTAAAGCTGCATAGTCCGATGAAATATCACATTTTCAAAAACAAACCAATTATCTAGAATTGATTCTACATATCTAACTTAGATACTGATGCATTTATTAAGCATTTGTTTCTGGGTAGAAGGCAATACTGAGTCAATTTAACAGAACCTGTTACTGCAGAAGACTATGGTGTCAGAGTTTTGGCAAGCATGCCAAAACTAATTTTCCATGTTTGCACTCAAAATATCTCAAAAGTTTACCGTTTAAAATAAAAGTAACTTTGAACTAATGTAAATTAGATACTAGTGATCGATCTAATATATTTATCTCAGAAAAAATACAGAAATTCAAAACCATCGGACTATGCAACTTTAACATCGGAATGATGGGACTGAGTCTGGGTGGGATATCACACTATGGTGCCAGTGGCACAGTAATCCAAACAGGCAGCACTAAAAAGCCACCATATGTGTGTAATATCACAGCTTTCATGGTCTCACTCACTTCAGATGTAACAATTCTGTAATGTTCTCAACTTGATGAGTGTGGGTTCAATCCAACATCCAACGATTGATGGATCGCACACACTGTCAACAACTGGAACTATGCTGATTAAGTTACGCCCACCATTTGTTTCTTATTTTCCTTGGAGATTTATGCTGCCTATCATGGATAAATCTGAATAGACTTGTTTTCACCATTAGACAGTTTGTGGATAGAAAGCCCAAAGTTGTCATTTTAAGGCAAAATTTATTCAAACTAAATTATTTAAATTAAAGTTGCATATGATTCAAGCTTAATAACTACACTAGTATTTCAAGTTGCATAGTCCGAGTTTTTGTCATTTTTCTGAGATAAATATATTAATTTGATTGTTTTAACCTACCGTGTTTCAGGTTGAAGTAACTTATTTTAAATAGATAGGTTCTGAGATATTTGAAATTTAAGCATGTAAACTTACTTTTGGCAAGCATGCCAAAACTTAGATAAAGGATTCACCCGGTACTCGCAGTACACGGGTGAATACCAACCCTATATAAAAACAGTCAAAAAAGTGGGTTAATGAAATGAGAGCCTAATTTCACAATTTAAGAAGCAACATTTATTCTTTGTAGATGTCTTGATATTTACCCGCTACCTTTGAGTTGAAAAATATAATAAAATAGCTAGTTTATTACGATTTAAAATTGAAATCGACGGCATTCTATGGCCGCCATCTTGGATTTTTGCATTCGCTCCCATTTCACCAAATCATGGAACCACAGTTTCTACTTCATGTTCCATACTAAAGCTATTTTCGCCCGTATTTACACTATGTTGCTGTTCACCCGTGTACTACAAGTACTGGGTGAATCTTTTATCTAGCCAAAACTCTGACACCATGGGCTTCAGCAGTAACAGGTTCTATTAAATAGTCTCAGTACTCCTATGTGGCAATAAATGCTTAATAAGTGCATCAATATTTAAGTTAGAAATGTCGAGTCAAATCTAGATAATTATTTTGCGTTTCAAAATGTGATGCTTCATCGGACTATGCAGCTTTAAGCTGGATATATATATATATAGAGACAATTATAGGTTAAGTTTTTTTTAATTCCGAATTCGATTACCGGTGTTTTAGGTCCTAGCAACAACCGTGCTTTGAACTTGGGTTTGGGGGTTTGTAGGGGGGGGGGGGGGAGTGGGGTTGAATCCCGGTGTCGCAGTTTCAACGCCGGTCAGTTTCAATGGCCCGTATAGACTCAAACTAAAGGCATTGTCAATGGTCGTGAGCAATCTTCATACAGAAAATACAGCAAAAGTGAAATATCTCTAAAACTACACCACCTATTAACAAATCGCTTGGTACACATATAGAAAACATCTTTACCAAAAAGACTGTATTAAATTTATAAGGTTAGGGTTCTTGATTAGTATTAATTTTGAATAAAACTAAGGTTTTGCACTGCGCGTACCGTCAAACTCAAGGCATTGTCAATGGTCGCTAGCAATCTTCATACAGAAAATACAGGAAAAGTGATATATCTCTAAAACCACACCACCTAGAAACAAATCGCTTTGTACACATGTAGAAAACATCTTTACCAAAAACATTATATTAAATTTATAAGGTTAGTGACGATGATGTTAGATTTTGAAACATGCGCCTGAAACTGACCGGGCGCTGAAACTGCGACACCGGTGTAAAATATTCCGATATACGGCAGAGGGGAGTGCAATTGTGTTATGAGTTATTCATTATGCCTAGCCGGGTGAGCTTGGATAAATTTATATATGTATATATATATGTATTGGTTGGGTTATAACTGAGTTTCATGTGGATGGACATAGCGAGTGCTGGCAGGCCTGAGTATAGTTGCACTCAGGACCTGGCCCTTCTGCCTGAGTAGGGGTCAACACAATCAAGCCAGGTCAGCCAGGTCAAGGTTGGTTGTGGCCAGGCAGCCACTGGTGGTGGGCAGACTACCAGTTTCCACGGGGACTGGAAATGCTGTTCTCCTATAGGGTGACAGGGGTGGTGTGACACCCTACCAATGAACCTGGGAACTATTTAAATAAAGATAGAAGGCTTGCCTTCCCTTACTCTCTCCACTCTTACTTTCTCTTTCTTCTTGTCTGTATCGTATTTCCATCGAGCCTAGGCGCACAGCCACAGATCCAGGTACCAAGTCTAAACTGGGTTACTCTATGGTTGTTGGGAGTTTTACGTCCTGGCAACATTTAAGGTCATATCAGGACGTTTGTTTGTTGTTTTACGTCCTAGCAACATCTAAGTTCATATCAGGACGGGTACCGACTTGTGACAGTGCGCACTCATAGCGACTTTATAGTGCTGCCCCACTGGAAGACCAGGCTGCCAGTACCATGACCTGATATCCCACTCAGTCACATTATCCTGACACTGAGCCAACCAGTCCTTGCCCTATCCTAATAATGTTGAGCACCAGGCTAGGAAGCAACAAGTATCAATTTTAAATCATTGGTTTGACTCGACCAGGGTTCGAACCCACGATCTAGCAACACGGGAGACGGACAATAACTCATTCGGCCATCCGGTCTGGTCATATCAGGACGAGTACCAACTTGTGACATTCCACACTCATGGCGACTTTATAGTGTTGCCCCACTAGGAAATCAGGCCACCAGCACGATGACCCAATATCCCACTCAATCACATTATCCTGACACTGAGCTAAGCAGTTGGTTCCCTATCCTATTAATGCCGAGCACCAAACTAGGAAGCAACAAGTATTCCACTTTGTAAGTCATTGGTTTTACTTGACTGGGAATTGAACTCCCGATCTCTCGCACGGGAGGCATGCGCTCTACTGATTCTCATCCTCAGGTTGCATAATCGAACACGCTCGGGGTGGAAAAAAATGGTGGCTTAATCCGAAACGGATTTTTGTTGTTGGAATAACCGATATAACTACAGCAAAGTAGTATTTAAAGTATTTTATGATTGCATAGTTTAGTTATATTTCCATTTAATTATTACAACAACAAAAAAGCATTAAAAAACACGTAGGACTTGCACTGGTAGCTGTTATCCTACAGGTACAAGCACAAATGTGACATCATCGCTCCTAGCCAACCCCAGCCAAGAGGTGGGTTACTGGGGTCGGGTCGTTTTGCACACAGTACGTGTATTTGTTGACTCCACTCGCTGTGTTCGATTTGAATTTCTAGCAATTCGGGTGACCCGAGTCGCCCGGGTCGTGTTAATCGAATATAGCCCTAATGGGTTCATCAGGGTGGGTACCAACTTTTTTTTTTCTGTTTTACGTCCTAGCAACATCTAAGGTCATATCAGGATGGGTACCAACTTGTGACAGTGCGCACTCAATGCGACTTTATAGTACTGCTCCACTGGGAGACCAGGCCGGCAGCACCAAGACCTGATATCCCACTCAGTCACATTATCCTGACACTGAGTTAACCAGTCCTTGCCCTATCCTAATAATGTCAAACGTCTAACGTCTGGCTAGGAAGCAACAAGTATCCATTTTTAAGTCATTGGTTTAACTCGACCAGGGTTCGAACCCACGATCCCACTGTCTACCAACACGGGAGACGGACGATCTAACTCATTCGTCCATCCCGTCTGGTTGGGTACTAGATAAAGGATTCACCCGGTACTCGCAGTACACGGGTGAATACCAACCCTATATAAACACGGTCAAAAAAGCGGGTTAATGAATTGAGAGCCTAATTTCACAATCTAAGAAGCAACAATTATTCTTTACATATGTCTTATTGATAGCCCGCTACCTTTGAGTTGAAAAATATAGTATAATATCTAGCTTAATAAGATTTAAAAGTGAAATCGACGGCGTTCTGCAGCCGCCATCTTGTCTTTTTGCATTCTCTCCCATTTCACCAACTCTGTTCTGATTTAAGTAACCATTTGACACTGGTGCCAAGCATTCTACTTCTTGTTCCATACTAAGGCTATGTTCGCCCGTATTTATATAAGGCTGGTCTTCACCTGTGTACTACAAGTACCGGGTGAATCTTTTATTTAGTTGGGTACCAACTTGTGGCAGTGCTTGACACTTGGGTCTGGGTTTTTATATTGGGCGGGGGGGGGGGGGGGGCGGGGGCGGGGGCGGGGGGGGGAGGGGTTGAACCCTGGGTTACCCAAGGGTTACCATTATGATGGCGACTTTTTATAGTGCTAACCCAATTGGGATACCACACCACCGGCACCAATGACTCCCCGAGAAATATTGAATATCCCACTCAATCACATTATTCAGAAACCGAGCCAAACAGTCCTTTGAATTATCCTCGTAACTCAGAGCACCAGGAAAGCTAGCGACAATTGGTAATTTTGTAAGTCTTTGGGTTTCGCCCATCTCTTGATTGATCCCATGACCTCCCGCGTGGCAATCTGGTGCTCTACCCACCCAGCTCGACCGTTCCACTTGGCTGGCTGTTATCCGTAGGTGAAGTAATCCCCCCCCCCCGCCCCCGCCCCCACCCCGCCCCCGCCCCCGCCGCGCTATACACTATACTCTAATCGCCCCCTGTTGTATGAATATTTACATGGGTAACTGGAATGGCGATATTAAGCAATTGGTGCCCGATATAGAGATTATGTCCCAAATGACTGGTGTGCAATGACCAATATGGAGTCAACTTACCAGACCGCCTTAAAATTTTAAAATCATATTTTGAAATGAATATCAATATTATGGAGAATTTAATGTTGGTATCCGCACCAAAATGTTGGTCAATGGCCTTCGATTTGAAAGCACAATTTATTTAATAATCTAATTTATATATATATGTATATATATATAATTATTTATGTATACAGTAAAACCTCTCTAACTGACCACCTCCACTGTAAATAGATATAATATATCTATTTATGTATATATATACAGTAAAACCTCTAAATCGACCGACCATGAGATCGACTTTAAATCATCCATTTAGCATTTTAGGGAGGTGGTCGCTTTAGGGAATTTTTTGTATTGTTACAATGGTATTGTATGATCGATTGTTTTGAACCCAAATAAAGCGATCGATATAGAGAAGGGGTCGATCTGTGGAGGTGGTCGGTTAGAGAGGTTTTACTGTATATATTTAGCAAAAGTGAAATGCATTCTAAATTCTAATGGTTAATAGAAATAATACATTCATAAGTTATGGTACAAATCAAAAACAATCCGATTACACAACTTTAAATTGTTATACCATTCACAAATCATTGCGAATCCGAGGTGTATACATTCAGTGCCACATACACGATACAGATATAGAGCGTGCAAAGACATATATATATATAATATATATATATATATATATATATATATATCTACATATACACTATATTGATATATATATATATCTAGATATATATAGTCATGATAGTGCATCTATATAGTTATGTATATATATATATATATATATATATATATATATATATATATAAATACATACATACATATATAATGCATATGCACTCCGAATTAATCGAAAAACTCGGTAGGTATTCGTCTTGCGACTCTACTTATATATATGTGTATATATGTGTATGTATGTATGTATGTATGTATGTATGTATGTATGTATGTATGTATGTATGTATGTATGTATGCACATGCACAGGCACATGCACTCCGAATTAATCGCCAAACTCAGTAGGTATTTAGTTCAAAATCAAATCGGACATTCCTAAACAAGCAAATTGGTGCTAAAAGTAAAAGAACCAGTGACTTTTACTTCTGGAGAAATCAGCTGAATTTGGTTAACCAAACTCAACTTCATTAATATAACTGTTCTTACCTTATAGCAACAGTATAAGTAGCAGCATCGGTTGTATTGCTAGCGACAGTTACCTTAGCACCAGTTCTACAGAGTTCGGGGCGACTGTGTTTGGAAAACAGGTTTTAATTGAACTTCGCCACCCAACCTCCTTCCGGAATAGTTCCGACCGTGGCCACCAGGGCGGCCGCTACAGACATTCACTAATTACACTGGCGCGGCGTGTCCAGGCACGTTCAGGCGGGGTGTTTGAGCCGAAGCATTGCCGAACAGGCAACCGGGAACCGGGCGTGAAAGTCGGACTCGAAAGTTCAAGGTCGCGGCGGGGTGCCAGAACACGTGACCTAAGTCCGGCTATTAATAGCACGTGCGACGCCACCTAGAGGGCGCCAAGTGGACAATGTGAATGACGCGGGAGGTGTAATAAGATTGTGACAGCTGCGTGGGACGGAGTGACAACGGTGTCACGTCACATGATTCTCACGTGACTGGCATGGTTGTCACGCTTACCTGCCAGCATGTCTTCTCTTCACTCCACCACCAACTGCACCACCCACTGCCATCTCCCCCCCAACCCCCAACCCCGACCCCTCCACCCCCACTCAAAGACACCAAGCCACCCCCACCTCCAAATCCACCGTTACCTTAAAGTTGCATAGTCCGATGCTTTTGAATTTCTGACATGTTCTGAGATAGATACATTATGCTAATCATAATAGCCTATATTACTTTAGTTTGAAGTAATTTATATTTTAAATGGCTAACTTTGGAGATATTTGGCATCAAAACATGCTAAATTAATTTTGGCAAGCATGCCAAAACTCTGGCACCATAGACTTCAGTAGTAACAGGTTCTATTAAATTGACTTATTACAACCGTTTATGCAGCAAAACATGCTTAATAAGTGCACCAGTATCCAACAGACCATCTATCTGCTACTGAAATGCAGACAATCAAATAACTTATCAGCTGCTACTGTTTGGTAAGACAACACCAACACTACAGCTGGCCAGCATTGAAAACAATCCTGGGTACCCAGGCTTACATGCTATGGACAGAATAAATACAGTCTCAATAAAAAAAATATATATAAAAAAAGGTGAATACGTAGAATTATGTCTATATAAGTGTTTTGGTTTTGAAAATTTGATGTTTTCATCGGACTATGTAACTTTAAAGTTGCATGGTCCGATGGTTTTGAGTTTCTATCAATTTCTGAGATAAATATATTAGGTTGTTCACTATGATCTACCTTACTCCAGTTTGAAGTAATTTTAATTTTAAATGGCTATCTTTTGAGATATTTGAAGTGCAACCATGCTAAATTAATTTTGGCAAGCACGCCAAAACTCTGACACCATAGACAACTTCTATTAAATTCCCTCAGTATTCCCATCTATGTGCCTACACATGTTTAATAAGTGCACCAGTATCTGAGGTAGATATGTAGAATAAAATCTAGATAATTGCTTTGGTTTTGAAAATTTGATGCTTCATCGAACTATGCAACTTTAAACCTACACCTTCACTCACACTCACAGACTGGACGTGGTGGCCGAATCGGTAGAGTGCGGAAGGTCGGGAGTTCGAATCCTAACCAAGTCAAACCAATGACTTATAAAATTGATGCCCATTGTTTCCTAGCCTGGCGATCAGCATTAATATGATAGGGTTAGAACAGGATAATGTGACTATATGGGATATGGGGTCATGGTGCTGGTGGTGTGGTTTCCCAGTGGGGCAGCACTAGAAAACCACCATGAGTGCGCACTGTTACAAGTCAGTACCCATCCTGAGGTCACCTTAGACGTCAAGATATAAATCCTTAACAAACAAACAATCTATTCAAAAACACATCACACCATACTCAAAGACGATAGAACAAGGACCGGGTTGCTCCGTTATCAGCCCGGTCTTCCAGTGGGGCAGCACTATAAAATCGCCAGGACATCAAACCCCAACAAACAACATCTTGCACAGTGCAGTACAATATAATCTTCCTGGGAATATGTAGCCCATTAAGCTTATTAAGGGGACCAAACACAATGGGCAAATTGGTAAGAGTACTGACTGGCCTTGCAGGAGGGATGTTTGTTTGTTTGTTGTTGTTTTACGTCCTAGCAACATCTAAGGTCATATCAGGACGGGTACCGACTTGTGACAGTGCGCACTCATGGCGACTTTATAGTGCTGTCCCACTGGGAAACCAGGCCGCCGGCACCATGACCTGGTATCCCACTCAGTCACATTATCCTGACACTGAGCACACCAGTCCTTGCCCTATCCTAATAATGCCGAGCGCCTGGCTAGGAAGCGACAAGTATCAATTTTAAAGTCATTGGTTTGACTCGACCGGGACTCGAACCCACGACCCCACGATCTACCAGCACGGGAGACGGACGCTCTAACTCATTCGGCCATCGCGTCAGGTGGGAGGTCGGGGATTCAAACCCCGATGAAGTCAAACCAATGACTTACCAAATTTATACTGGTCACTACCGAGCCTGACAATCAACATTACTAGGATAGGACACGGACTGGTTTGCTAATAATCAGGATAATGTGATGAATTGGATTTCAGATCATGGTGCCAGCGGCCTGGTCACCCAGTGATGCAGCACTATAAAGTCGCCATGTGTGCAATGTCACAAGTTGGTTCACGTCCTGATTTGATTTTTGGTTATTATTAGGATTGATACTTGTCGCTTCCTAGCCATGCAGGCGCTCGGCATTAAAATGATAGGGCAGGGACTGGTTTGCTCAGTGTCAGGATAATGTGACTGAGTTGGATATCAGGTCATGGTGCCGGCAGCTTGGTTTCCGAGTTGGGCAGCACTATGAAGTCGCCATGAGTGCGCACTGTCACAAGTCGGTACCCGTCCTGAATGACCTTAGATGTGTCTAGGACGTAAAACAACAACAAACAAACAGGATGCCAAGTAAAAACAAAGAACGATGGGGTGCTTTGCTTTGTTTATTCCTAATTGCTAATTGTCTTCAAACCTGTGTTCAGATATGTGTGGTTTCGCTATATGGCCTGTGCAAACAATGCGTGCATGTATAGGCGTGCACGGGTAGAACTTACTCTAGCAGGCACACTTATGTAACTGCTTGCGGTCGTGGCTTATTCTGTAGTCTACATTGTGTGTGTGTGTGTGTGTATATGTATTATATATATTATATATATATATAATTATATATATATATTATATGAGTATATATATATTATAATATATATACATAATATATACATATAATAATATATATATATATATACATATATATATATATATATATATATATATATATATATATATATATATATATATATATATATATATACTCATATATTTACGTCTTGGCAACATTTATGGTCATATCAGGATGGATATCGACTGGTGACTGCACACTCATGGCAACTTTGTAGTGTTGCCCCACTGGTAAATCAGGCAGCCAGTGCCATGACCCGATATCCCACTCAGTCACATTATCCCATCATTGCCCTCTCCTAATAATGGATTAAATACTTTTTTCGGCGGCCCAGCAAAATACTACCATTTGTCATATATAAAAGTTGGTTAAACCAAAGTCGGTTAATCCAAATTATCCCGGTTAATCCAAACAAAATTGTCGGACCCAGGCCACTTCCGGTACGGTTAAACCAAACTTTCATGTGGTTATAAGGACATCTGAGACCCCACCAACTTTTTTATATGATAAATGGTAGTATTTTGTCGGGCTGCCGAAAAAAAGTTAGGATTAACTGATCGTTTGGTTTAACTGAGCATGGTTTAATGTGATTGTACTGTATATATATTTTTAAAAAAAACAATAATCAAAGTGTCCACATACATTGTATATTGCATCTGGAATACAAGCTTACTCAAAGTCAAAGTCAAAGCCAAAGCTCGGTTAACCAATGATCGGTTAATCCAAGCAAATTTCTAGGGACCCTTCAAGTTTGGTTTAACGGGGTTATACTGTATATAGACATCTGGCTTTGGCCAGACGGGTTGGCCGAATGAGTTGAGCATCCGTCTCCCATTTTGGTAGATCGTGGGATTCGAACCCACATGTTCAAACACTGATCAAATCAAACCAATGACATATACAATTGATACTTGCCGCTTCCTTGCCAGGCACTCGGCATTATTAGCATAGGGCTATGCCTGGTTGGCTCAGCCTCAGGATAATGTGACTGATTGGGATATCGGATCATGGTGCTGGCTGCCTGATTTACCAGTGGGGCAACACTATAAAGTTGCTATGAGTGTGCAGTCACTAGTCGATATATATATATATATATATATATATATATATATAGCCACGTATATATGCCAGCGTATATGCGAGTGTAAGATTCGCACTGCTGTTCTCGTGCGGTGCGCGGACACTCGTCTGCTAGGCGTGGATGGCTCGCTTGGGGTGCCAGGTGGACAATTTATACAAACCAGAGCCGCGGTTCATGCTAGTTCGCTTCAGCTGGCACTGCAGCTCATCCTTCATTTCGCTTTTATTTTTCTTTTATCTTTTACCGGTAGGGCACTTTGGCCCGGCCAGATTATTTATATATATACACTGCATGTACTATTATATTATATATATATATATATATATATATATATATATATATATATATATATATATATATATATATATATGTGGGTGTACCATATATATTTATATTTGCTAAGACAATAGTGCTTTGCCTGGCTTTCACGGATCCCATTGCATCAAACTTGTGCATATTCTGGCTGGGTGCACCATCCAATTTACGCCGTTTCAGACATGTATGGTCTTCTTGGTTCAACAGCACAGTTACGTAATCCGCTGGTTTTGTGTATAGTAAAACCTCTCTAAATCGACCGACCACGAGACCCACTTTAAATGGTCCATTTAGAGAGGTGGTCGGTTTAGGGAGTTTTTGTTAATCGTTACAATGGTATTATATGGACGATCGCTTGGGACCCAAATAAAGCGCTCGATATAGGAGCATTTAGTGAGGTGGTCGGCTTAAGGAGTTTCTCATTTCGTTACCATTTGTATGGGCGGTGGTTTGGGACCCAACTAAAGCGATCGATATAGGGGAGTAGTCGATCTGTGGAGGTGGTCGGTTAGAGAGGCTTTACTGTATAGCTATATATCACATGATGTGGATATATATAACCACAACATATGTTATTGATTGTTTTCTGTGTTTCCTATTTTTGTATGACCTTCGATAGTAAACAACGGAAGTGTTCACACCTGGCGCCATCTTGTGTGCCCGTCACGCGCCATTGCACACCATTAAGTCTTTTTATTTCCATTGGTGCATGTACCTGTTTTTTTACATTTGACATCCTAGCAACATCTAAGATCATATCAGGGTGGATGCTGATTTCTGCTAGTGTGCACTCCCGGTGACTTTATAGTACTGCCCCGTTGGGAGAACGGACCGCCGGGCACCATGAACCCAATTCCCACTCAGTCGCATCTGCAATCTATTACCATCGCGAGTGGTTTACTTTTGAAATGCATGCTTATATTTATATGCTTATAATTTCATCAGTACAGGGTATGAGGTTAGGTGGCCGCTACAACGAGGAGCGGGAAGTGGCGCCACTGTCGAAGCTGAGGTTGAGTAGGTTGGAGCAGTAGATGACTGACCAGACGGGATGGGCGAATAAGTTAGAGCGTCCGTCTCCCGTGTTGGTAGATCATGTGTTCGAACCCTGGTTGAGTCAAATCAATGACTTAAAAATTGATACTTGTCGCTTCTTAGCCTGGCACTCGGCATTATTAGGATAGGGCAAGGACTGGTTGGCTCAGTGTAAGGATAATGTGACTGAGTGGGATATCAGGTCATGGTGCTGGCGGCCTGATCTTCCAGTGGGACAGCACTTAAAGTCACCATGAGTGCACACTGTCACAAATCGGTACCCGTCCTGATATGACCCTAGATGTTGCTAGGACGTTAAATCAACAACAACAAACAAACAGTAGGTCTGGCTCCAGCACCCGGTGACTGGTTTCGAGCTGAGGAGTCAGGGTAGGGAGGGGGGGGGATGCCAGGCTATTATACTCGTATAATTCTTATACAGCATATGTATATATAGATATAGATGGAATAACCAGATTTGCCATGCTCAGTAGAATTGTTTATACAGCTATAATTGCAAGATAGACCACTCAAATAATGCAAGGTTAGATTTATTTTCATTTCCATATTCCACATTTGAGTTAACAATGGTTTCAAAGAATTTAATATGGACCACATTGTATTCTATACTAAAAGATTACGAAATAAGGTGTGTTAGAACTTAGAAGTGCAATTTTTCGAATGACCTTTTTTCGGGTGCCTTTTCCATGTGACTATTTTCCTGTAATTTCTTTTCAGATCACTTTTTTTTCCTGTGACATTTCTCGGGTGATTTCTTTTCGTGTTCCCTTTTCCGTGTGACATTTTTCTGTGTTTTTTTGGGGGGGTTGATTTTTCTTCGTGACTTCTTTTCGTGTGTAGGTTTTTTGTGACTTTTCGGGTGACTTTTTTCCTGCGCCTTTTTTCCATGACTTATTTTCGGGTGACATTTCTTCTTTTGACCATGCTACCCACGCCTACCTGTTTATGTGGCTCCTTGCCTGAGAGGTCAGTGCAGACTACTACATCATCATCATCATCATGCTGTCAGTCGCGATGCGACAAAGACTGCTTTCATTTAGCTCTCTGCTGTGAGAGTTGCATCCATGAGTCGGTCTTAATGTCTCTCAGCTTCAGGTTTCTCTTGATGGTATCCTTGAACCGGAGACTAGGGCACCCTCTCTTTCTGTAACCAGAAGACAGTTGAGAATAGAGGATCTGCTTTGGTAGCCTGTCTGATGACATCCTCATGAGGTGTCCAGTCCACCGGAGATTCTTTTTGATCAGAAGATCTTCCATAGAGGGCAGCCCTGTCCGTTCGAGTATTTCCTTATTTGTCACTTTGTTCTTCCAGGTTAGCCTCATGATTGAATGCAGATGTCGCATCATAAAGGCCTGCACATTTCATGAAAGCTGCCTGCAAAAGTGTTGAAGTGCTGCTGGCTTTTGCAAGTTACCAGCGGCACTCTCTCGGGGAGCAAATAGAGGTTTCACACCGGCAAGAAGATGTCAAGACAGGCGCAAAACTATTTGTCCCTGCAGTGGCTGGTCGGGAGATGTTGGGAGTTCCATACATCAACTGCCCTTAATGCTGTCACAGTGACATGGTTTTCTGTTTAGGGCTTGCTCCCTTAGCCTTCAGTTCTTTTAAGAACCTGTACCACAAGGCAGTGGTTTACAACTCTGCAAGGCAGGGGTGTCAAACTCCCTGAGGTATTGCTATACCTGCAATACATATGTATATATAATTAGCACAAGCATGTCATAACATAATAGCTAATTATGTTTCTTAGAAGATTGCTTTCCTAACTATTCCAGCAAGTTTCGCAGTATGAAGATGGAAAGCACCATTAATTTTGTGATATAATTAGAATTAAATGCTAGGTACGGAACGCGTAATCATTTAAATGTGCACTCACCTTGTCGACAGTGCGCGATCATGGGGAATCGGTGGTTTGTTTGCTAGGGTTTTAGATCCTAGCAACATCTAAGGTGATATCAGGATGGGTACAGCATTGTGAAAGTGCGCATTCATGGCGAATTTTATAGTGCTGCACGACTGGGGAAACCGGCCCACTGGGATCAGATGACCGGATATCCCCTAAGTCTCATTATCCTGGTACTGAGTAACCATGTCCTTGTCCTATCCGAGAAATCACCAGGCTAGGTAGTCACAAGAAACAATCTGGGAAGTCATTGGTTTGACTCGACCTGGGTTCGAACCTGTGACCCTTCACATAGGAAGCCAGCCAATGCTCTTATCAAATCGGGCCCCGCGTCTGGTGTCACCCCCTGCTTTGATATAGTGCTGCACGCACCATGACCTGCTGATATCCCACTCAGTCTCATTATCTGAAGAAACCAGTCCTTGCCCCATCTTACTTATGTCGAGCACCAGGCTAGGTAGCGACAAGTATCAATTTTGTAAGTCATTGGTTTGGCTCCCACCTTTCCACATGGGAAGCATTAGATAAAAGATTCACCCGGTACTTGTAGTACACGGGTGAAGACCAGCCTTATATAAATACGGGCGAAAATAGCGTTAGTATGGAACAAGAAGTAGAATGCCTGGCACCAGATTAAAGTGGTTACTTATATCAGAACAGCGTTGGTGAAATGGGAGAGAATGCAAAAAGACAAAATGGCAGCCAGAGAATGCCGTTGATTTCATTTTTAAATTGCATTTAAGTATATGTTTTATTATATTTTCCAACTCAAAAGTAGCGGGTAAACATGAAGACATATACAAAGAATAAATGTTGCTTCTTAGATTGTGAAATTAGGCTCTCATAAAGACTCAGTTCATTAGCCCGATTTTTCGACCGTTTTGATATAAGTCTGGTTTTCACCCCTGTACTGGAAGTACAGGGTGAATCTTTTATCGAGGGAAGCATGTGCTCTGACCGATTCGGCCACTGCGTTTGGTGTTTAGACCTCCACGGTTTGCTTGTTTTTTTGATGTTTTACATCCTAGCAACATCTCAGGTCATATCAGGATGGGTACCGAATTGTGACAGTGAGCACCCATGTTGACTTTATAGTGCTTCGCCACTCGGAGACCAGGCCACCAGGCCACCAGGACCAGGACCTGATACCCCACTGCCACATTATCATGACACTGAGACAACCAGTCCTTGCCCTATCCTAATAATACCTAGCGCCTGGCTAAGAAGCGACAAGTATCAATTTTGTAAGTCATTGGTTTGATTCAACCAGGAATTGAAATCCCGACCTTCCACACAGGAGCCATGTGCTCTACCGATTCGAACACCATGACAAGTATCAATTTTGTAAGTCAGTGAATTGAACTCCCATCCTTCCGCACGGGAGGCCTACGCTCTACCCATTTGGCCACCGCATCCGGTACATGAGATTTAAATACCACTTCCTGTAACATGGTGTATACGTATTCCCCACCCTTCCCTCTATTAAGCTGGTGAAGCAGGAAATTGCAAACCCTGTAAATCGCAAACCCCCACTTGTGATTTCCTAGGAAATCGCACCCCCATTCCATAGATGGGCATGGGGGCTTGGCGATTTCCTAGGAAATCACATATCCCCCCTGGAAATCGCAAACCCCCCATGTTTGGCAGTCTTTATCCTAATGAAAACATCTTTGCGATAGTCCAGTTTGTAATTCCGACCACACATGCACTGAAAACGGCATTTATTCACAGATGTTGCCACTGTGGCCATTCTAAAGGCCAGGTAAAGAGTAGTTGGGTTCCAGTACCCATGTTTTCCACTAGGTGGCAACCTCTGTTGAAACAAAGGACCGTATTTGGGTTAGCTAACACCGGTGTTGGGAAATGGGTCACAGGGTATGTACAGAGCCTAAGCGCAGATGCGTTAGCTAACATATAAGTTATTTATAGATTTGGGAAATCCCTCTGAGCCTGTTCCCGGTAATCGCCGCTATTTGACAATATCGCCGCCGATCCAGTGGCGTCGGCGGCGGTGGCGTTAATATCGGTTCGATTATTGGTTTAATTTGACCAAAATTTGGCGGCGGCGTTAATATCACTTCGATTTCTGGTTTAATTTGGCCAAATTTCACTTTTTTTAAATGTTATTCTGTCGGCGGTGGTGGTGGCGCTTGGCGGTGGCGACGGCGGCATTTTGTTTTGTTTACATTCGACAGTATGAATATCGCCGCTGATGTAGCTGCGGCATTAATATCGCTTCGATTTTGGGGTTAATTTGACCAAATTTCACTTTTGGAGTAAGTTATTCTATTAAATATGATAGCATTGAATAGATTTTGGCCTAATCGGTACCTAAGACCGCCTTTAAACCTGGTACGGAGTGGTGTTAGCCTACCCAATCTTAAACTCAGTGTGTTTGAGTAACACTGCTCCGTGCATACTGACTTTTCGCCGCTAAACTAGAAATCCCGTCCAAAACCAGTTTTGGCTCGCTAACACCGCCCCATGCATACGGCACCAGGGGAACAGGGTAGGTAAAGAGGTGCAGCAATATCCTGATATTATCACTCAGTTTCAGGATCGGCAATGTAAACAATGTCATTAGCAAAATGGCCTTTTTAGTTCCAACTTCAGTCACTGCCTAAAGTAAATAGAACCATTTTAATATTTCAAATTCTTCTTGTGCATGCACCAAATATCTCAATAAACCATTATTTACTAGTATGTTAGTTGAATATTACAAAATGCTACAAAACATGGGGGGTTTGCAATTTCCTGGGGGGGGGGGGGGTTGTGATTTCCTAGGAAATCGCAAACCCTGTGGTGTGCAATTTCCAGGGGTTCACGATTTCCTGCCACACCGGTACATATGTCTCCCTCTGTAATAAATCGCGTCAAATGTTGCAGCTTTCCTTCTTTGCATTTTTTACCATTTTTTTGCAGGTATGTTTGATGAGGGAATCTCACACCACTTCCCAATGCTTATACCCACAAGTCATGCTATTTCAGCCCACCTCACGTATGGCTGGGTTTCAGGTAATTCACTTTGGAGGGGGAAGGGTTATTAACGGTCCACAAACAGGACCAAGATATTCTTAGTTGGTAAATGGAATTTATTCAGATGAAAAAGCCTTTGCTGGCTGAGCGCCATAGCCCTGGTCTGTCGGCAGTAGCTTGGTAGTCATTCCCTTTAAATTTCCCTTTAAATGTGGTGTTCTCTGTGGCGGAGTGGTTAGAGTGTCTGACTTTTTTCTAGGTTGGACTCTTAATCTGAAGGTTGGTGGTTTAATTCCCCGTGCCATCACCTCTGCAAATTTGGATTTCCACCGCTATGTGGAACTTACAGCGTCATCAAAGGCCCGTTGCTCTCATACCATATCCATGTAAAAGTGCAGGCTCAGGCTTTCTATTGACCAACTGTCTAATGGTGAAAACAAGTCTATTCAGACTTATCCATGATACTTGATAGGCAGTATAATTCTTCAAGAAAAAAGAAAAAAAAAAAAACTCTGATGCACAAGCTACAAAAGTTATAGTATAAATGTTTGTTATTGTTTTACATTCTAGGAACATCTATGGCAATATCATGATGGGTACCAGCTCTATAATGTTGCCTCATTGAGCTTCCGTGCTACCAGCACCATGACGCGATATCCCACTCAGTCGTGTTATATCCGATACATCCACATACCCGTCCTGATATGACCTTAGATGTTGCTAGGACATAAAACAACAACAAACAAACACAAACCCTCCTCATGGCAATGCTCTTCAGTAGGTGCGATTGTGGCAAGTACCAATTTAGTTACGCCCTTCATTTGACCCAGATGTCTATCGAACCATATCGGGGGCACGGTGGCCGAATCGGTAAGAGTGCGAGCGGTCGTGCGCTTGACCACCAACTGAATCAAACCGATGACATAAAATGTATACCTGTTACTAGTAATACTACCTAGCGTGGCGCTCGGCATTACTAAGATAGTGCAAGGACTGGTTTTCTGAGTATCAGGATAATGCGACTGAGTGGGATATCTTGTCATCAGGGATGAAAGTGATCTCCGGGAAAAAAATCGGAAATTTGCGGTAAAGTTATCTTCAAATAATTGCTACAATAATAGCACATTATCCTAGTTATAGTTTCACGAGCACTAAGGAAACTGATGAGAATGTCCACGATAACGGCCATTCTCCCAGTCTTAAGCCGTGTTCACACCCACAACTTTAGGCCGAACTA
Organism: Branchipolynoe longqiensis; assembly: GCA_030323885.1. Lineage (NCBI taxonomy): Eukaryota > Metazoa > Annelida > Polychaeta > Phyllodocida > Polynoidae > Branchipolynoe > Branchipolynoe longqiensis. The sequence continues at coordinate 43,882,832 of CM059193.1, read as the reverse complement.
GATAAGGCGAACTAGATGAGGCGAACTAGGTGTGAAAGTGTGTCATGTCCACACATCCAGTACTTGGGGCGGTTTAAGCCGGAAATCGATATCTGCGCATGAGCAAGTCCATACTAACCAGCGCCACTTTCGGTTAGTCGACGTCACCATGAGAGAGTGTGGGTTCGACCTAGATATGTATAGACTGTGTCGTATTGTTTTGGAACGGTCAAAACTTCTGCTGGGCAGTGAAAACCTAAAAATAAATGATGAAAAAAATATCTGTGTACAGCTAGCGGTTTCATAGACCAAATCATATAATATGCGCTTTTGATCAACCGGAAAGTCAACAAACTAAAGTCTCGACTGTGCATGCGTGTGATGTCCTTAATTCAGCTCATCTAAGCCGCTACCGTTCACACTATGAACTTGGGCCGACTTAAGCTAGTTCGCTTCATCAATACTACATCGCGACGTGGTTTACTTGAAGTGAACTAGATGAATCGACTCAGCCTTAATCCGCCTCAGCGTCGCATCCACCTGGCGAATGTGAGCCGAACTAGACAAGGCCAACTAGTTGAGGCGACTTAACGCCCGCGTGTGAACACGGCTTTACTCTTAGCACTATCAGGGAATCGGAAAATTCCAGGAAGCAGGGATGAAAATGGTCCCCAGCAAAACCCGAGGAAAACAAGCCGAGATTATTACGACGACGGCGAATTTCCACGATAACGCGGATCTTCTCCCATAGACTTTTGTTGTGAATGTATTATCACCGATACCTAACACTTTCTTGTTTGGGCTTATCATTTATGTTCTATCTACATCTAAGCTCATATAAGAACGGGATTCAAACCACCCATCTGTTACCATATACATGTCATATTTTCTGGAATTTAACGTTGTTTTTTTTTTGTTTTTTTTTTGGTCCATTAGTTGTTTAAGCAGGGGAAATTTCGGTCATAGACGACTGGTCTTCCTCATTCCACTGCTGGTCGATAGAAAGCCCGAGCCTACACTTTTACCGACCCGAGGGATTTTTAACCTCCCACACCACATAGACATGGTATGAGAGCAACCGGCCTTTGATGACACTGTAAGTTATACACAGCGGTGGAAATCCAAATTGCCAGAGCTGGGGGCACGGGGAACGTTAATCGGTTAATATAAAAATTCCTGGAAATCTGCGAAACCGTGGAGATCTTCCATCCTTCTGCCATGTTGCTGGTGATCCGGTCTCCTAATGGGACAGCACATTAGTGGCAAATAGGGATGTTTCTTTTAATGGGAATGTCCATCAACATGATATTCCCTACTTAAATTGTCTACACAAGTGTGACGAGGTCGCATCTGGGGTGAGTGGATGTCAGTTTCCACAATGTTTGAGATTTGTCATTACCGAGTTTTTTTTTTAAAGAACTTATATAGGTTATAAGGAACAGAAAAAATATAACTGTCAGGAACGATAAATAAATAAATGTCAACTGTACATTGCCAATATACCGGCTGAGGTGGTCGAATCGGTAGAGCGCAGGCTTTGCCTGCTGGAGATCGGAAATTCAGTTCCCGGTCGAGTCAAACCGATGATTTCTAAAATTGATAATTGTCGCTTCCTAGCCTGGTGTTTGGCATTGATAGGATAGGGCAAGGACTGGTTAGCTCAGTGTCAGGATGATGTGACTGAATGGGATATCGGGTGATGGTGACAACGGCTTGATTTCCCAGTGGGGCAGCACTATAAGGTCACCATGAGTGCACACCGTCACAAATCAGCACCCATCCTGCTATGTCCTTAAACATTGTCAGGTTGTAAAACTCCAACAACCAACCAACATTGTCAAATATGAACTTACTAGTGTAGGCATTAATATGCTAGGGCAAGGACTGGCTTGTTAAGTATCAAGATAATGTGACTGAGTGTGATATCGGATCATGGTGCTGGCAACCTGGTCTTCCAGAATGGCAGTACTATAAAGATAAGGATTGGAGAGCCGAATGAGTTGAGTGCCTGATTTCCATGTGACAAGTCGTGGGATTCCGACCCCCACACAATTAAACCAACGACTTAAATGTTTGTTTGTTGTTGTTTTACGTCCTAGCAACATCTAAGGTCATATCAGGACGGGCCAACGACTTAAAAACATATTATAGTTATCACTACTTAAAAACATATTATAGTTATCACTAACTAGCCTGGGTCTCTTTATTACTCTGATAGGGGGAAGGCGCAATGGAATGAAGAAAACCAGTTATCTGTGATAGAAATAGTCCAGGCGCAAAACCACGTAAATGACATCCAAAAAGGTAACTTAAATAAAAGATTTTTACTTTAAATTATTGTAATTCTCACTAATTCCACTTTTCATATGAGCATATGGTTATGGAGCAATGAACACAAAAGTCGGAATATACAAATTATGTTTATTCAAAAACGTGTTGCCACCACCGGGCCACCGTGGCACCATGCCACAAATGCACCGACACCACGAAGAACCCCCCGATCCCCTAGATAAAGGATTCACCCGGTACTCGCAGTACACGGGTGAATACCAGCCCTATATAAAAATGGTCGAAAAAGCGGGGAAATGAAATGAGAGCTTAATTTCACAATCTAAGAAGCAACATTTATTCTTTGTATATGTCTTCATATTTCCCCGCTACCTTTGAGTTGAAAAATATAATAAAATATCTAGTTTAATAAGATTTAAAAGTGAAATCGACAGCATTCTATGGCTGCCATCTTGTCTTTTTGCATTCTCTCCCATTTCACCAACTCTGTGCCTATATAAGTATCCACTTGATACTGGAGGCAGGCATTCTACTTCCTGTTCTATACTAAAGCTATTTTCTCTGTATTTACACTACGTTGTCGTTCACCCGTGTACTACAAGTACCGGGTGAATATTGTATCTACTGCCCCCCCCCTGCCATCCCACAGAAGAAGTTAGAGAAGAAAAAAGAAAACACAAAAAACTACCCAAAACGGGCCGTTTTAACGGCGCCATTTAATCAATGCTGCAGTTCTGCAGCCAGTGATCGCTAGGTCACGAACACCCCACAAATGCAATGCAATGTATTCAAAACCTAATTAAAAATAAGGAAATAAAAAGGTGTAAAGCACTTAATCCTCCGTTGCGCTTTTCACTAGACGCACCCAGCACACAGGAGGTCAACTTCTTAGGTTTGGCTTCACGCCTCTTTGAATGACAACGTTTGTTTGCGGAGAGCACCGCTCTCTGGCACTGTGTGTAAGTATGGATCTAGGATACGCGCCCACCTGAACCCGACAGTTAACAATGACGCCCCACAGGCCCTGCCAAGAAATGCCTGCTGCACACTCACCATCACAGACATGGGGAACCACGAATGTCGGCCATTTTGCACAATGCAGACCCAGAAACACGTCCGTCAGTCGTTTAATGCCTGGTACACCCCTACCATATACGATTCGCGCACTAAAACCCACGACTCGACCCGACCCGCTTAAGACTGAAAACGGGCCGATTCATTTTTCGAATCGCGAATCGCAATCGTAATCGGCCCGTTTTAGCCCTAAAACTGAGTTTTTAGTTGCGAATCGCAATCGCTAGGTGTGCGCTCCCCGCGCACACCTAGCGATTTTTGGGTGCGAAACGGGCAGTTTTAGAACGTATACGGTAGGTGAGTGCGCACAAACGGTAGGTGTGTACTAGGCATAAAGCTTGCAACCTCTTGTCATTCCAGGGCTAGTGTGCTAACCATCAGACTACCTTAGTTCCCTGATGCAATCACCCTATTCACGCCAACTTGTTTGCGTGGTTCCATGTTTGAGTGGTCAGTGCAGACTACTACACTGCATTAAGTGCAAGGATTCAACTGATTTTATATATATATAAATATATACATATATACATATATATACATGTATATACATGTATATATATATAAACATGGTGCGACTGACACTAGTCAACATCCTGTGGAGGCGAGGCAGGCCTAAGTGGCGCCACTGTGCAGTGCTATGTCTTACGGAATATGAATAAATATAAAACATTTATATAGCGCCCGATCCAGCAAGCCGTTCTCAGGCACTTTACATATAAATTTCACCTAGTTAAAAGCAGATTTAAACAAATGTGTCTTAAGACCTTTTCTAAAAGCACCAACAGATTTACAATCTGTGATACATCCTGGCAGAGCATTCCACAGTCTCGGGGCAGCAATACTAAAAGCACGATCCCCAAAGCCTTTGAGTCTGCTCTGAGGAACTGCTAACTGGCTGGAGCGCAGTGTTCGAACATCTGTTCTCTCCTGGAGCATATCTCTCATATATTCTGGAGTATGATCATGCAAGGCACGATATACAAGAAGCAGCACCTTGAAATCAATTCTCTTCTCCACAGGGAGCCAGTGTAATAATTTCAGCACAGGAGTGATGTGATCAAATTTCTTTATACCCGTCAACAACCTGGCAGCCTCATTCTGTATACTTTGCAGTTTTGAGATACTTGACAGTGGCAGACCATACAAGAGAGCATTACAATAATCCAGGCATGAACCAATGAAAGCATGAGTAACCTTCTCTAACGTGTCACGTGTCAGGGCATCCTTGATGGATCTGAGATGTCTCAGTTGCATAAATGATGCCCTACACACCGTCTTGGTGTGATTAGACATATCAAGAGTATTGTCAAAGATCACACCAAGGTTACGGGCTGACTCACTAGCTTGGACACTCGCATCACCAATTCTGAGATAGGTTTCATGTAGCCTATCGGTGAAATAGGGAGTGGAGATGAGTAAAACCTCAGTTTTCTCATCATTGAGTTTGAGCATATTTTTCCTCATCCACTCTCTAATTTCACCAACACATTTCTCCATTATCTTCAGGCATTCAGACATGTCATCAGATACATCAAATGACAAATACAACTGTGTGTCATCTGCATATGCGTGTATAACAATAATAATAAGTAACATTCCTTTCTGTATATTTATTCTCACATAATACACTATGCATATATATATATATACATATATATATATATATATATAAAAATATTTATATGTACCACCTAAAAAACTCTGAACGAGTACCCCGAACATGGGGAGCGGAGTGAAGGATGCCGGTACCCCCCCCCCCCCTGGAAGGTGTGTGGGGGGGGGGGAGCAGGAAACTACAGACATTATTACACGCCATAACAGTGTTGTCACTATCCATGTATATATAGTTAGTTATTACGAGTTAAAATATCGTTTCGTGTCTGGCGGGAATTGGCGAGTACATTCTTGAAAATAAGCCACATACTTTCAACGTGTGGGCACCAAGAACCAGATCCGAAATCTTGTTGTTTTTTTTTTGTTCCAATTTTTATTGCAGTTGAATAACATCTTTTTTCAGCACCGAGGCGCTGGTCTTCCGGCCTTAACAATTATAGGGCATATGAGATGATGCGATGATATGAACAATATAGACAGTAGTAGGTTAAAATGAGGCATTACAAATATAGTGGGGATCTTATTTTGCACATGTAGACTGGAGAATAGCCATTTACCTTTAGACTATATCAGTGATTTGATGATCATACCTGTGAGGAGACATTAATATAATGGGCACGACTTGCTGATACAGGTAGTCGTGGATTTTGGATTATGCAATTGTGGTAAGCAAATCAGAGTGTTGGCTGACCAATGCGCTGACCCTGTTGTGGTGGGTATACATGTGTACGTGTGTGTGTGGGGGGGGGGGGGGGGGGTGTTCGTATAGGCCCAATGTATCTCGACGTCGGTGGAGTTGTGTAAAATCGTCCTCTTTTGTCAATGTTATACTGCAATGAAGATAGATGGGGAAATAGCATACCGGGTTGAAACTTGTCGGTTTGTTTGTTTGTTGTTGTTTTACGTCATAGCAACATCTAAGGTCATATCAGGATGGGTACCGACTTGTGACAGTGCACACTCATGGCAACTTTATAGTGCTGCCCCACTGGGAGACCAGGCCACTAGCACCATGACCTGATATCCCACACAGTCACATTATCCTGATACTGTGTCGAGGAAGGGCATGGTTGGTTGCTTGTTGGAGTTTTATGTCCTGGCAACATCTAAGGTTATATTAGGATGGGTACCGACTTGTGACAGTGCACACTCATGATGGCTTCATAGTGCTGCCCCACTGGGAAATCAGGCTGCCGGCACCATGAACCGATATCCCACTCAGTCACATTATCCTGACACTGAGCCAACCAGTCCTTGCCCTCTCCTAAAAATGCCAAACGCCTGGCTAGGAAGCGACAAGTATCAATTTTTAAGTCATTGGTTTGACTCGACCAGGGTTCGAACCCACGGTCTACCAACACGGGAGACGGACGCTCTAACTCAATACTATACCCGCATTACATGTAGTATTTATTGCATTGTTCCCTTCAGTGTTAAGCAAGATGTGTGGTGTGAGATGAGTAGTGTGGAATGTGAGGTGTGGGATGTGTGGTGTGATATGTGCGCTGTGATGTGTGTGATGTGAGATTTGTGACGTGATATGTGTCGTGTGAGACGTGTGATGTGAGATGTGTAGTGTGTGATGTGACGTGTGATGTGAGACGTGTGATGTGAGACGTGTGATGTGATTGTGAGATGTGTAGTGTGTGATGTGTGGTGGGATGTGGGATGTGAGACATGTGATGTGAGATGTGTGGTGTGAGATGTAAGACGTGCGTTTTGAGTCATGTGACGTGTGGTGTGTGGTAGATATGTGTTGTTGGTTGGTTGTTGGAGGTTTATGTCCTGGTAACATCTAAGATCGTATCAGGACAGGACAGGACAGTGCACACTCATGGCGATATAATAGTACTGCCCCACTGGGAGACTAGGTCGTTGACACCATGACCCAATATCCGACACAGTGACATTATCCTGATACTGCGCAAACCAGTCCTTGCCCTATCCTATTAATGCCGAGCACCAGGCTAGGTAACGACAAGTATCAATTTTATAAGCCATTGGTTTGACTTGGCGGGAATTCGAACTCCCGACCTTCCACACGGGAAGCGTCTGCTCTACCGATTAGGTCACCATGTCCGGTGAAATGTTTATTGGTGGTGGACAGAAGTGCCTGGGACCTGCCCTATGGGGATATACCCTGTAAGCGTTGGTAGAAGGGTCGATGGTTGGAAAAGAAAAGTCAGTCGTAGTAAGATTGCGCCGGCATTGCTGACTCGTTGATAAGTGAAAGTGGTGGGCTGGCAAGGGGAAAGGTGTGAAAGCTTGCTGGGTAATCGGGTAGATGGATGGTGGGCTAGTCCATCCACCCGAAGACGAGTCCAAAGCACAGCAGGTTGGGGAGGGTGGGCCGGGAGGCATGTCGTTGCTGCTAAATAACACCACAGCGCGAACTTTGCGACCAACTCATTCCCACTACGGTGGTGTGACTAGTCACAGCGCTACAATAGACTACATCACGGTTCCGACTGCGCATGCGCTGAAAACGGCGCAGGGAGCAAAGCAAAGGCATACGGCCATTCAGTTTGCCGATACGCGTAGGGCAAAACTGGCATTTTATTCAAAATAAATCGAAATACATAACAATATGGCATTAAACATGTATGCACACATGCAATATAATGATCTGATGAATATAGCTAAGACAAAACTAGCCATAGTTAAACATTTTGAGCTAAGAAACATACAATTCCACACAAAACAATCAGTGATATCCACATCACCATTATTAATTCTTCTTCTAAATATTAAAATGCCAAATGTGTCAACATACACTTGTATTAGAGAAATATATAACTAATATCTGATTAACCCTACTCATTTTCTAGTTCTACATATGTCATTAACCATAGGATATAAATAAAAACATGAATAAAATAAGCAAAACTGACTCTGGCTATGGCTCTAACACTAGTCTGAGTTCCCAGATTTGTCTAAATCTAAATGCACATGGCATAAGATGTGCTGATTATATTTATGTAAATGCAATGCTGGATAAAAGATTAATATCTTAATTTATTATATATATTTTTGTAGTTGGTATTCTATGTTTCAAACAAGAGTTGAGATGAGCTGAAACCAGCAGATTTCATAGCTGCACCCAGTGTATTAGCATGTGCCATGTGCTTCTCGCGGGTTTGTTTTGCTCTGACGCATTCCACAATTCACCGCGCCGCTGGAACCGTGATGTAGTCTATACGTAAACAGCTGATAATGCCAGTCCTTCAACCCTACAGTCAGTGCAATATCTAGGCATGGCTGGTTTATTTAGTTTGTTTTTTTATCCCAGCAACAGCTAAGATCATATGAGGATTGATTTCGATTTGTGATAACGTATACTCATAGCGACCATATAGTCCTGCCCTGTAGAGGTACCTGGCCGCTGGGACCTTGACTCGATATCCCACCTAATCACATTATCCTGACAGCCATTCACATTGCTCTGTCCTTGTAATGCCAAGCTCTAGGCAAGCTAAGGTCAAATATTTGTAAACCGTTTGCTCGACTGGGTCGGGGTTAGAACCCAGGAACTCCCGTACGGGAAACAGGTGCTCTAGCCAGTCGGCTATCTAGTCTGGTGTTCAGTAAAACCTCTCTAACTGACCACCTCCACAGATCGACCACTCCCCTATATCGATCCCTTTGTTAGCATAAGTTAGGACGTAAAACAACAACAAACAAACAAAGACCAGACAGGATGGCTGAATGAGTTAGAGCGCCCGTCTCCCATGTTGGTAGATCGTGGGATCGTGGGATCGAACCCTGGTTGAGTCAAACCAATGACTTTAAAATGTATACTTGTCGCTTCGTAGCCTGGTGCTCGGCATTAATAAGATAGGACAAGGACTGGTCGGCTCAGTGTCAGGATAGTGTGACTGAGTGGGATATCAGGTCATGGTGCTGGTGGCCTGATCTTCCAGTGGGGCAGCACTATAAAGTCACCAAGAGTGCGCACTGTCACAAGTTGGTACCCACCCAGATATGACCATAGATGTTGCTAGGACGTACAACAACAACAAACAAACAGCAAAGTATGAAAATATGAACTAATGATGAACCTGCAGGGCCCAATGAAATTGAAAGCATCAAATTTTCTAAATAACAAAAACTTAGCTAGATTCGAGAATATATACAGTAAAACCTCTATAACCGACCACCTCCACACATCAACCACACCCCTACCTCGATCACTTCATTTGGGTCCCACCAATACCATTGGAACCATATTCTAACTCCCTAAACCGACCACCTTCCTAATTGGACCACTTAATGTCGGTCCCAAGGTCGGTCGGTTTAGAGAGGTTTTACTGTATATGTATCCAGCCATAAGGTGAAATGTTGGATTGTTGTTGGAGTTATACATCCTTTCAACATCTAAGGTAATATCAGGACGGAAAGGTGAAATGTAATTTCCTTCATTTTGTTTGTAAGAATAAAGTGTTTTTTTTCATTTCTATTATTGCTTGGGATATTATTTCGCAACAGTGAAACTTTCTGTTTGTTTACTTAAATAAATATATATTCAATAAAACCTCTCTAAATCGACCGACCATGGGACCGACTTTAAGTGGAAGGTGGTCGGTTTAGGGAGTTAGAATACCCTTACCATGGTATTGGCGGGACCCAAATAAAGTGATCAATATAGGGGAGTGGTCGATCTGTGGAAATGATGGTCGGTTGGAGAGGTTTTACGGTATATGAAAAAAAAATTATCAAACAAATTGGCAAAAACGATTGCGTAGCAACAGAGTTGCGTAGCTGAGATTATTGCGCACATCAGTAACTGCGGTGTGCTGAAGTGTTGGGTTTGTTTTGATCCGGTTAGTCACCCTGTCAGGGATGACAAAGGGGAGTCTTACCCTTAAAGGTGAATAGTCCCAATGTACATTACACGTAAAAGCGATAAATGAATTAAAAACAAACCATTCTCGCCGTGAATATATGGCCTATTGATGCCCACACGGCGTAAAGAAACCACCAATCAATCAAATTCTGCCAACTTTTAAATTTAAAATATTAGTTTGGTTGTTATAATCGACCTTACTTGAGCTTGGTGTACCTTTTGTTTTAAGTGGTTAAAGTTGTATAGTCCGATAAAAACATCAACTTTTCAAAACCAAAACACTTATCTAGATTTAATTATACATATTCAACTTAGACACTGGTGCACTTATTAAGCATTTGTTCCTGCATAGAAGGGCAGAAGAAGTCGGTTAATAGAAACCGTTACTACTGAAGACTATGGTGTCAGAGTTTTGACGTGCTTGCCAACATTATTTTGGCATGTTTTGCTGTCAAATATCTCCAAACTTAGCCATTTAAAATTAAAGTTACTTCAAACTAAATTAAAGTAGATTATAACGATTAGTATAATATATTTATCTCAGAAAGTAGAAGAAACTCAAAAGCATCGGACTATGCAACTTTAATGTTGGGGGTATTTGAAGTTAAGATATGCAGTATTCATTTTGGTGTGCACATTGAAATGTTGACACTATGCGCTTCAGAAGAAGCAGGTTCTGTTCAATTAACTTAGTGTCCACCCTTCTATGTAGCAGTTGGCAGACCGTGGGATCATGGGTTCGAACCCTGGTCGAGTCAAACCGACGACTTACAAATTGATACTTGTCGATACCTATCCTTGCGCTCCGCATTTTGTTTAGGACAGGGCAATGACTGATTACCTCAGTATTAGGATAATGTGACTGAGTGGGGAAACTCTGTCATGGTGCCGGCGGCCTGGTCTCCCAGTGGGGCAGCAATATAAAGGCGCCATGAATACGCACCGTAACAAGTCGGTGCCCATCCTGATATTAACTTAGATGGTGCCACGATGTAAACACCAAACAAACAAATGGTATCTAAGTTGGATATTCAGGATCAAAATCTAGATAAGTATCTTTTGGGGTTTTTTCCCCCAAAAATTATTCTCTTGCTTTTCAATAATTGTATTCTTTCATCGTACTATGCATCTTAAAATGGATCTGGACATGTAAACAGATCGATTCCTTTCCCTCCCGTGAGGGGTGTCGTACACACCTTGGCAAACAGAGCGTGCCCAGACAGAGTAAGTTTCACACAGGTCTTTGGGGCAGCGTCTCTTACAGTGACACCGGATGCTTGGTTTGTTGGTTATTGGAGTTCTACATCCTGGCAACTTCTAAGGTCATATCAAGACGGGTATCGACTTGTGACAGTGTACACTCTTGGTGACATTATACTGCTGCCCCACTGGGAAATCCAAGCCATTGGCACCATGACCTGGTATCCTACTCAGTCACATTATCCTGACAATAAGCTAACCAGTCCTTGCCCTATCTTATTAATTCCGAGTGCCAGGCTAGGAAGTGATAAGTATCAATTTTATACTTCGTGGATTTCCCACATTCGAGGCGGGCGCTCTACCAATTGGGCCAGAGCGCCCGGTCCTCCGATAGATATGACATGGGAAATTGTCATATTGAATTAATATAAGGTATTTACTAAAATAGTAATACTTAGTGATGTGTGTCCATATATGAGCATTTACCGCGCCTGTGCACGTTTGGTTGACTGTCTGTCTATATTCTAAACACTAGGGGTGTAATGGATTAATCAACTCAGGTCACCCGAGCAACTTTTTGGCGCATGCGCACATCCTATAGACTTGGGTCGAATAATCGAATATGCTTTTCCATGCTTGGGGCGGAAAAAATGGTGGCTTAATCCAAAACCTTGTTTTCTTAATAACCGATATAACTACAGCAAAATAGGATTTAAAGTTTTTTTATGATTGCATAGTTTAGTTATATTTCCATTTCATTAATCTGGGTTATTACCAAAACAAACCATCTAGGACTGGTACTAGTATCTGTTATCCTGCAGAATGGTACCAGCACAAATGTGATGTCATCGTTCCTAGCCACCCCAGCCAGGATGTGGATTACTGGGGTCGGGCCTTTTTGCACACAGCATGTGTTTTTGTCAACTCCAATCACGGCGTTTGATTTGAAATTCTAGCAACTCTGGTGACCCAAGTCCCCCGGGTTGTGTTAATCGAATCCGGCCTGGTTGGCTGCTACTATGTATATATTGGTATTCTCACCGACTTTCAAAGATATGTTAAAAATATATATAATAAAGAAAGAAAGACGGAAAGAAGGAAAGAAAGAAAGAAAGAAAAAGAATCTCTCAATCATGAGGACATAATAGTAGAACATGGCTGTTTTTCTAAGAACCTATTTCGATCGCCAAGGACACACCTATCTATCTTACTCCGCCCCTCCCCCATCCCCCCCCCCCCCCCCCCCCACAACACACCAGCACAGTTACGCCCTGCTGATTCAACCGGGGAAAACGATGTAACCTGGGCCCGTATTCATGACGCAGTGTTAGCTTACACTCGGTGTGTTTACATACTGAGTTTTCGCCGCTAACCTAGAAATCCCCACCAAAACCAGTTTTGGCTCGCTAACACCGCATCATGAATATGGGCCCTGGTGTGACCTTCCAAAAATACGGTCAGCCGGCAACAAGCAGTTCCAATTGACCTATTTCAATGTTTACTAACATCGTGTATGCATGCGCAGCTTGGCTGCAGAACGAAGGCACACTGCCATTGAGTTTGCCAGTATGTGCAGTGCAAAACGTTTATTTTATTCAAAATTATTAGAAATGCAGAACCCTAACCTTATAAATCTAATATAATCTATTCGTTGAATATGTTTTCTATATGTGTACCAAGCGGTTTGTCTCTAGGTGGTGTGGTTTTAGAGATATTTCACTTTTTCTGTATGAATATAATTCATACAGAATGGTTACGGCCATTGACAATGCATTGAGTTTGCCGGTACGCACAGTGCAACACGTCTATTTTATTCAAAGTTAATAGAAATGCAGAACCTTGACCTTATAAATTTAATATAATCTATTCATTGAATATGTTTTCTATATGTGTTCCAAGCAGTTTGTTTCTAAGTGGAGTGGTTTTAGAGATATTTCACCTTTTCTCTATGAAGATTGCTCACAGCCATTGACAATGCATTGAGTTTGCCGGTACGCACAGTGGAAAAGTCTATTTTATTCAAAATTAATAGAAATGCAGAACCCTAACCTTATAAATTTAATATAATCTATTCGTTGAATATGTTTTCTATATGTCTTCCAAGCAGTTTGTTTCTACGTGGTGTGGTTTTAGAGATATTTCACCTTTTCTCTATGAAGATTGTTCATAGCCATTGAGTTTGCAGTGTGACAGTGTGTCGTCCTGTAGCCAAAAGACACGCGTACTGATCTAGATACCCATGCTGACGTCACATGAAATAGGTCTATAAGTGTGTTTCGAGGTTCGCTGGTTCCCTGGGAAGGACCGAAGCTTCGACCCAGCACACCGGATGGCAGCTTAAAGCTAGCATTCCTTACACGCGGTATGCAGCATGCGAATGCGGCATGTGGCATGCGGCATGCAAATGGGTTGTATCCTTTCACCCACACCCACACCCACACCCACACCCACACATGGTGTCAGGTTTCTCTAACACTGTTTTCCATGGCAAACGCAGCAGCATTCGCATTCGCATGCCGCACCGATGGCAACATGGACCGATTCAGTTGCCGCATTCGCATTCGCATTGGGACACATGGAATCACCCCCATTGACTTAGATGCTTTTCAATTCTTTGCCGCATTCGCATTCGCATTCGCATTTGCATGCCGCATACCGCGTATAAGGAATGTAGCCTTTAGCTTACACACCGGAAGTTGGGGTTGATGCCAATCTCAGCCTAATATGTCACTGCCGAGATACCGATGGTGAAGTTATTCCTGCAGCTCTGTCTCTGTGACAGGGCTCTTGAAGCTGCATAGTCTGATGAAATATAAAATTTTCAAAACCAAACTAATTATCTAGATTTGATTTTACATAGCTAACCTAGATACTAGTGCACTTATTAAGTATTTGTTTCTGTGTAAAAGGCAATACTGAGTCAATTTAACAGAACTTCTTACTACAGAAGTCTATGGTGTCAGAGTTTTGGCAAGTGTGTCAAAACTAATTTTCTATGTTTGCACTCAAAATATCGCAAAAGTTTATCATTTAAAATAAAAGTAACTTTGAACTAATGTAAAGTAGATACTAGTGATCTATCTAATATATTTATCTCAGAAAAAATATAGAAATTCAAAACCATCGGACTATATAACTTTAAGCAGCACATGAGAAAAAGTGTCAGAAAGCCGGGTTATGGAAATAACTATATGATTTTGCAATCTAAAATGCTACATATATTGTTCAAATACTTATCTATCTATCATATGTAATTTCTTTGGAGATTTCCCCTCTTAAGAAGATTTAAAATTCACCGGCTTTGATATGTGACCTAGTTAACATAGCAATATCTAGATAAAAGATTCACCCTTGTAGTACATGGGTGAACGACAACGTAGTGTAAATACGGGCGAAAATAGCTTTAGTATGGAACATGAAGTAGAAACTGTGGTTCCAGGATCAAATGGCTACATATATAGGCACATAGTTGGTGAAATGTGTGAGAATGCAAAAAGACAAGATGGTGGCACTAGAACGCCATCGATTTCACTTTTAAATCTTAGTAAACTATAAATGTTTCTTCTTAGATTGTGAAATTAGGCTCTCATAAAGACTCAGTTCATTAGCCCGATTTTTCGCCCGTTTTTATATAAGGCTGGTCTTCACCGGTGTACTGCGAGTACCGGGTGAATCCTTTATCTAAGCAATATCATACTGCGCTTGGCTTCAACTAGTGTGTATGCACAAATTACCTGCCACGTTTGCACTCCAAGGAGATCAAAATTAATTATTATAAAGTTACTTTGAACTAAAGTAGAGCGGATCGACTTGATGTTTTTAACTGAATAATGTCAGAGAGAAAATTATCTAACGGATTGAACATAAATGAATAGATAATCTTGTATATACATCTGCTGTTACTTTAAGCAATAATATGAGTATAATTATCCGTAAACGGATTACCCATGAACTGTGCACACCAAATGACAGAACACAACTAATGACACTCAGCTACTCAAGCGACTGGTCATACCTTCTGCCTCGCCTAGTGCTGCCACCTGGCCTCTTCTTCGAAGCTTGGCTCCTCCTCACGCCTGTACCACTCACTCCAAAAATGTTATATATTATTATATACATATTATATATATATATAATATATATGATATATATATATAATATATATATATAATATCTATATATAATATATATAGATATATATAATATCTATATATAATATATATACAGTATAACCCCGTTAAACCAAACTTGAAGGGACCCTAGAAATTTGTTTGGATTAACCAAGCTTTGGCTTATACTTTGAGTAAGCGTGTATTGCACATGTAATATACAATGTATGTGGACACTTTGATTATTAGTTTTTTTTATGTATATACAGTATAACCCTGTTAAACCAAATGATCGATTAATCCAAACTTTTGTCAGTGCCTGGCAAAATACTACCATTTATCATATAAAAACGTCGGTAGGGTCTCAGATGACCTGATAACCACATAAAAGTTTGGTTTATCTGTACTGGAGGTGGCCTGGGGTCCGACAATTTTGTTTGGATTAACTGACTTTGGTTCAACCGACTTTTTTATATGGTAAACAGTAGTATTTTGCCGGGCCGCCAAAAACAGTTTGGATTAACCGATCATTTGGTTTAACCGAGCTTGGTTTGATGGGGTTATACTGTTTATAACTATCACATTCTAAATTGGTGGCTGAGACCAGACGGGATGGCCCAATCGGTAAGAGCATTGGCTGGCAGCTTGTGCAGGAGGTCGCGGGTTCAAACTCCAGCCGAGACAAATCAATGACATGCTAAATTGATAGCTGCACTACTTAATGTGGCGCTTAGAATTACCAGGATATTCCAACAACTGGTTTGCTCGCTCAATATCAGAATAATGTGACTGAGTGGCATATTGGGCCACGGTGCTTGCTTGTGGCACAGTCTTTCAATAGGCCAGCACTATAAAGTCGTCATGAGCACACACTGTCACAATCTGGTACTTGTTCTAATATGGCCTGAGAATTGTTGCTTGTTGGGGTTTTACGTTTTGGCAACATGTAAGGTCATATCAGGATGTGTACCGACTTGTGACACTGTGCACTCATGGTGACTTTGTAGTGCTGCCTTCCTGGGAGATCAGGTAGCCGGCAGAATTACCTGATACCCCACTCAGTCAAATTATCCTGATAATCATTGACAATAAGATAGGATTAAACAATTATTACACATAGATCTGCATGTCAATCGCCAGGCTAGGTAGCGAGAAGACAAGCACCATTGCTGTGTAAGTCTCTTTTGTATTTCTATTTACTCGACTGGGTTTCAAAACCATGACATTCCGCACCGGAAGCCAGCCAACTAGCGCTCTTACTGATTCGGCCATCACTTCCGGTCTCTATGTACATGTGAATGATGTGTATCGTAGCGCCCCCTTGCGGATTAGTTCTTGAGGTTCTCCATTCTCTTCACACATCACAGGGTGTATACATATCGTGATTGACTTAACCACCCTGCAGCTATTTTGTATGCGTCGTTACATTCCTTACAAACCAGACGGGATGGCCGAATGAGTTGAGCGTCCGTCTCCCGTTTTGGTAGATCTTGGGATTCAAACCCACGGGTTCGAAGCCCAGTCGAGTCAAACCAATTACTTAAAAATTGATGCTGTATTGTCGCTTCCTAGCCAGGTGCTTGGCATTATTAGGATAGGGCAAGGACTGGTCAGCTCAGTGACTGGATAATGTGACTGACTGGGATATCAGGTCATGGGGCTGGTGCCTGGTCTCCCAGTGAGGCAGCACTTTAAAGCCACCATAAGTGGGCACTGTCACAAGTCGGTGCTCGTCCTGATATTACATTCCATGTTGCCAGGATGGAAAACTCCTACAACCAACCATTCCTTTCAACATACTGCTTGCGACCACTTTGCAACCACTTGGACCAAAGAACCCACAGCCACCGGCAACCTCCTTGCGACTGAAGCAATGGTTGCCAACCTCCTTGTGACTGTTTTGGTCGCAAGGAGGTTTTTAGTGCAGTAGCTGAAACCTCGTTGTGACCCAAATGGTTGCAAGGTCGGTGACCACTGAGGACCACATTTTTAGCATATTGCAACCAACTTTTTTTGTGGTCGCAAAGTGATCGGAAGCGGTCATAAGCAGTAGTGTCATCATCATCCATCATGCTGTCAGTCGCAATGCGACAAAGACTGCTTTCATGACCCAACTGTCATGTTTACATATCTATTTTGGTAGATCGTGGGATTCAAAGCCACAGGTTCGAACCCCAGTCGAGTCAAACCAATTACTTAAAAATTGATGTTGTATTGTCGCTTCCTAGCCAGGTACTTGGCATTATTAGGATAGGGCAAGGACTGGTCGGCTCAGTGTCAGGATAATGTGACTGACTGGGATATGAGGTGTCTGGGATATCTGCATCAAGCTCTCTGCCCTGAGACTGATGTCCATGAGTCGGTCTTCGTGCAGTTGTACATTTCATAAAAGCTGCTTGCAAAGTGTTGAATTGCTCCTGGCTTTTCAAGTTACCAGCGGCACTCAGGGAGCAAATAGAGGTCTCACACTAGCAAGAACACATCAAGACAGGCACAAACGATTTGTCCGTGCAGTGGCTGGTTGGAAGATGTTGGGAGTTCCATTCATCACCAACCTTAATGCTGCCATGGTAACATGGTTTTCTGTTAGCGTTTGCTCCATTGGCCTTTGGTTCTATCAAGAACCTGTATCACAAGGCAATGGTTTACAATTTTGCAAGGCAGGGGCATCGTTAAACTCCCTGAGGTATTTTAGCGCCTAAGGTATCCGAGGTACTGCAATACCCGCATACCTGAAGCAGCAGTGTGACTGGGGTGTATTCTAACAGAAGGAGGTGTGAAGCAATTTCAGCCAATTAGGTAACACCCCCACATGGTGAGAACATTGGCATATTAAAGCTGCATAGTCCGATGAAAGCAACCAAAACCAAAACACTGACATAGATTTGAGTATACACATCCAACTTAGATACATGTGGACTTATTAATAAATTGGTGCTGGATAATAATTTTATTAGCGCTTTGGTGCAGAAAAGACAGATGTTATTCAACTGGAATTCAACTAAATAACCCCCCCCCCCAAAAAAATCTAAATATCAGTCGGTGTTATTTATCATTTACACTACTACATCCATGACTAATTTTAATCACGTTAAACCACAGTTGAACAGATATTAATTAATATTATTAATATTAATTCCGATCATTTAATTAACGCCTTGGTAAAGAAAACAATTTTTTTTTTTATTCAACTGGAATACAATTACAAGCATGGATAATTTAGTTAGTATATAGGCTACTAACAATACAAACTATTGCACAAACTCAAAAATCATCACATTTATGCAATTCCAACGATTTAGAATCCAACAAGCCTTGTGAAGCCAACCGTAACAAGAGTGCCGCTAGTTCGTGGACATTTAAATACTTACTGTCCACTACCACCATCCCCCACCCCACCCCGCTGGTTCCCAGAAGGTATTTACCAACCTGAACTTTTGACCTAGATTGTTTAGCCCCATGGCTATATCGTTCAAGTCGACTCGATCTGACTGATGTTTTGTGACGGCATAGGGCAGCCTAGTCATTAGGGCACTCGGCCTGCTTCTCATGCGGTCGTCGTGGGATCGATCCCCGGCTGAGTCAAACTCACTACTACTACTAGCAAAACTGGCTGGACGCGGTGGCTGAATCGGTGAGAGCAGTGGCTTTTCGTGAGGAAGGTTGGGGGTTCTAATCGCGACCGAGTCAACCCAATGACTTACGAAATTGATATCTGTTGCTACCTAGCCTGGCACTCGGCGTTACTAGGGCGGGTACCAACTTGTGACAGTGCGCACTCATGGCGAATTTATAGTGCTGCCCCACTGGGAGACCAGGCCACCAGCACCTTGACTTGATATCCCACTCAGTCACATTATCCTGACACTGAGCCAACCAGTCCTTGTCCTATCCTAATAATGCTGAGCGCCAGGCTAGGAAGCGACAAGTATCAATTTTTAAGTCATTGGTTAGGATAATGTGACTGAGTGGGATATCAGGTCATGGTGCTGGTGACCTGGTCTCCCAGTGGGAGGAGCACTATTAAATAGTCATGAGTGTGCACTGTCATAAGTCGATACGTGAGCTGATATGAGCTTAAAGCTGCATAGCCCGATATGACCTTAGATGTTGCTAGGACGTAAAACAACAAACAAAACAACAGCTTAGTCCGATGAAAGCATCAACATTTCAAAACCAAACCACTAACCTAGATTTGATTCTAGATATCTAACTTAAATACTGGTTCACTTATTAAGCATTTCTTGCCACATAGAAGAGAATACTGAGGCAATTTACGAGAACCCTTTAACAGCAGAAGCCTATGGTGTCAGAGTTTTGGTATTCTTGCCAAAATAAACTCCAAATATCTCAAAAGTTAGCCATTCAAACTAAAAGTTACTTCCAACTGAAGTAAGGTCGATTTTAATGATCAATCTAATATATTTATGTCAGAAAATTACAAAAACTCAAAACCATCGGACTATGCAAATTTAAGTGTACTTAGGACGTGAAACTCCAACAATATTACAGAATTTAACATTGTCATTCATCACCTTTGTCTGGTACTCAGGAAAGTGATTAATTACTTGATTCTTTAACACCATGTTGGCTACATAAAATAATTTATTCTGTCACTCTGGTTTTACCCAAAACAAATATGTCCACTATATTTATGACTTCATTATATGAAAATATGATAATATGAAATGGTCAAATTAATGTTAATTGACAGCAAAGTTTGACAGTTAAATCACAATGTAATATGTTGGGACTCGGCCGTCTGAACCCCATATATTACTAGTCTCCACAGGTGTGTTCTGACAACTGTCTGGCAATTCCCACCTGTCGTTACTCTCAACAACTCATAAGGAATAAAGGAAGACAAGTCACGCAAGATTGATAGTGAAGAGGTTGTGCTTTATTGGCATCAACCCCTGTTCACCTACTGGCAACCTATCACCCTCACTCCTTACCAACTGCCCACACAGATCCTCATCACTCCTACTCGTGTATATATCAGAATCAGTGGCTACAATCCATTGAACCTGGGGGTCCAATGGTTGTTGCACACAGCTTAGTGTCTTTTGGAATAGATGTTGCTAGTTCAAGTGTAGAGAGTGGAGTCCTCTGCTAGAGTGCCTAGCCAAGAGTGCCTAGCCAAGAGTGCCTCCAAGAGTGCCTAGTGTGGGGGTCTGTGTGTCAGGTATAAGGAATGCAGGTGACTGGGCTCATACAGCCAGCCAATCAGACACCCTCTACAGCCTGGGTGGACGACACCCTAATAGGGGGCAGCTGTCACTCAACCCCACCTGCAGGTGGTGTCCAAAATGTATGCAGTATGGCTGGGTGAGCTTGTCCATCGGCCCCTGTGGTAACAGGTAGTTGCAGACAAGTACAACAAACATATATATATCAATGCTTCTCTGTTACATAATCCTGGTCCCCACTCTGTCGCCTGAGAATAATAATGTTCTTTGCCAATATATAAATCCGAAAATCCGTATATTTTTACAAGAGGCTTAAGGATCGTGAAAGAAATGGTTGGCTAAGGGTCTGGGTAATGTGACAGTGGCAGTATGGAGCCCAGCGGTACGGTATCCCAGTAAGGCCGCACTATAAAGTTGCTCAAACAGTGCGCACTGGCACAAGTACATGCCCGTCTTGATAGATTGCCCTAAATGTTGCTAAGACACATAAACCCAAATAAGCCAATGAAACTTACACTTTGTTACCTGTTGGGTTGTTTTTGTTCGTTTCTTTTTGTTTCTTTTAGTTTTACACATGTGTGACCAGTCAGGAAAAATTACCAACATGGTCATGATTTTCAAACTCTAGTTTTCTATTGAGTATTTATTGTTTGGATCTTTTCTTTTTGTTAGGAACTTGTTTTCTCCCTACACAATAGCTCCATTGGTTACCTTTTTTTGATGTCATTGCTGATGTCATTGGTTGTTTAGTCCTGATGTCACTTTAGATATTTGTTTGTTGTTGTTTTACGTCCCAGCAACATCTAAGGTCATATCAGGATGGGTACCGACTTGCTACAGTGCGCAATCATGGCGAATTTATAGTGCTGCCCTACTGGAAGACCAGGCCACCAGCACAATGACCTGATATCCCTCTCAGTCACATTATCCTGACCCGGAGCCAACCAGTCCTTGCTCTATCCTAATAATGCCGAGCGCCAGGCTAGGAAGCAACAAGTATCAATCTTTAAGTCATTGGTTTGACTCAACCAGGGTTGGAACCCACGATCCCACGGTCTACCAACACGGGAGACGGACGCTCTAACTCATTCGGCCATCCCGTCTGGTCTACCTTAGATGTTGACAAACAAACAAACATAACTAATCAACATATTGGTTGTACTACTTTTAAATCGCGTTTTCATCAAAATAGCATGGTCGCCATGTGGAGTTATATTTTCCCATGGAGGGTTACATACATATATATATATATATATATATATATAATGTGCTGCATAAGCATTAAACGAGTATAATTAATCGGAAGCTTCTCAGGTCAGCTCCGATTATACACCACCCTCAGTAATCTACTGCAGGGTTCTTTATATTATTGGTCATAGACTCATATACTTTGACAACCTCAGGCCTGCTAGTGGCGCCACCTGTCTGTATATGTACTAATCTCTCTCTCTCTCTCTCTATATATATATATATTATATATATATATATATACACACACACAGTAAAATGTTTCAAAATCGCCAGACCATGAGACTGACTTTAAATAGTCCATTTACGGCGGTGGTCGGTTTATGGAGTTTTTGTTATTGTTACAATAGTATTGTATGGGCGATCGGTTGGGACCCAAATAAAGCAACCAATATAGTAGAGTGGTCAATCTGTGGAGGTGGTCGGTTAAAGAGATTTTGTTATATATATATAACAAAATCTCTATATATATATATATGCACGTGTTTCATATGGTATGTTATTTACTGAAGATCGAATTCCACTGCAGGTAGGAAGGGAGAGTCCCCCCTATGAGCTGAGCAAGTTTACCTGTTGCTTGGACAACAAGTGTCCTCCCCCGCCTCCCTCCCTCCATCCCACCTCCGCCAGAGTATTCCCAACCACACTAAAATTCCACAACACCCGACAGCACCATAAAGTATCTGAAAACACTTTTAAAGCAACGATGTATCTAGACCAATGTTGTCCTCACATAGCCTGTGTAGTACCCGTCTTCAACGGACAACTCTGCATCTAGACCAATGGTGTCCTCACATAGCGGGTGTAGTACCCGTCTTCAAAGGACAACTCTGCACACAGATCAATGTTGTCCTCACATAGCGGGTGTAGAACCTGTCTTCAAAGGACAACTCTGCACCCAGACCAATGTTGTCCTAACATAGCGGGTGTAGTACCTGTCTTCAAAGGACAACTCTGCACACAGATCAATGTTGTCCTCACATAGCGGGTGTAGAACCTGTCTTCAAAGGACAACTCTCCACCCAGACCAATGTTGTCCTCACATAGCGGGTGTAGAACCTGTCTTCAAAGAACAACTCTGCACACAGACCAATGTTTTCCTCACATAGTGGGTCTAGTACCTTCTACAAAGGACAACTCTGCACCCAGACCAATGTTGTCCTCACATAGCGGGTACAGTACCTGTCTTCAAAGGATAACTATTCATTCAGATCAATGTGAAAGATAGTGTGCACATTGAACAATATTGTCCGCACATGTCAGGGGTTCAGTAATCACAGGGGTCGCTGAAGACAGGTATGGGCCAACTGCTGTATAATTTATATGAGCACTAACTTTTATCGACTCAACAGCCAGACTCTTGCACGTTTTACTAGATATAATATTGTAGTAGTCTGCACTGACCTCTCAGGCAAGGAGCCACTAGCCATGTAGGAGTGGATAGGATGGTGACATCAGGGAGCCTAGGTGGTATAATGTTCAGCACACTAGCCCAGACTGAAAGAGATGAGGGTTCTATTCCTGCTCTAGGCGCAATATTTCCGATTTTCACCACGCCCACAACAATATTCAGTCCCCAACTCAGAGTAACGGTGAATGAGAACTATATGTAACAGCCCGAGCAAAAACTGCTTTGCTAGGAATCAACTGTAAATAAGACTTACAAGGTGGAGGTCCTGGTTCCAGCATGCACTGTTTATACTAATTGTCATATAGTTGATAAAATTGAAAAGATTGTAAAAGGACCAATATGGTGGCCACCGGATGCCCTCAGTTCGACTTTTAAAGCCTATTAATCTGTATGATTTAATAAATGCTTCACTCCAAATATGACGGGCTATGATATATAAGCCTTTTAACAATTAGTTGGCACCTTAGCTCGCAACTTCATGTGGTTACGTCCATAACTCAGCTGCCCAACACTTTTTTATATATGGTTGTTTAGTAGCTGTGTCCTGGAGACACTGCTGTGGGAGTAACTGATTTAACCTGACTGGCCGATTGGGGTTTAGTGTCCATGAAATTTATTAGGGCAAACCAGGACGGGTATATAACTGTGTTCAATTAGAGTGGGTGGATTTATAGTGCTGCCCTACCTGGATGATGTACCCAGCCACATTACCCTGGCACTGTGCCAACATGGTCATCCCAAATCGCACTAATGCCAAGCTTCTTTTTTTTCCATTTTTTTTTTTTATTGGGGCTGTATTTATACTGTCCATAGCATATGAGCCCGGGTACCCAGGCTTGTTTTCAATGCTGGAAAGTTGTAGTGTTGGTGTTATCTTACCACACAGTAGCTGCTGCTAAGGTATTTGATTGCCTGCATTTTAGTAGCAGATAGATAACTGGTTGGTATGGTTAGTAGCCTATATTATTTTTTTTGGATTTTCTTGGCATATATGTATTATTTTATTTTGTTCTACTCTTATGACTAGACTAGCCTACTCCTATTTACATATCATAGGCTTGTCCGTAGCTGTGTGGTGTGTTACTGGCTACTTTTGGCATGGTTACCTTCCATTAGGTGTCCCGCTGGTGGGCCGTGACATATCACATGCCCGTTTGCAGTGCAGCTTAGTGGGGGTTTCCTAGCCTTATTTTGCACAGATATTTTTTGTAAGTCTTTAGGTCAGGAATTTGTCATTCCTTTACCGTTTGGGCATTCCACACCTTGGTAGCCATTTCCAGCGTGCTTCTATCAAGCTTGAGCCGAGATGGCGACTGGCATAAATCTGTCGTAAAGTTGAATAATCCGATGGTTTTGAACTTCCTCCCTTTCCTTAGATAAATACATTAGATTGGTCTTTATAATCTACTTCATCCTAGTTTGAAGTAAGTTATATTTTAAAGGGTTAAATTTGGAGATATTTGAAAAGAAAAGATGCAAAATAATTTGTTGGTGTGCACACCGAAATTGATGGTCATGGGCTTTGTTTACCTATTATTTTAGAATGGTACAATAGCACCAAACTGCAATTAAAAGTTAATATGTGTGCTAATATCTAGTGCCTGGCTGAGGGGTCACCCCTGAGTCAGGGTGCCAGAAGGGGGGTGGGGGTGGGGGGGGGGGGGGAGCTGGTCGGTGTCCGTCTCGGTGTAGGAGCTCCGATGTGTTCCCTTCGGTGGTCCGTGTGCGTCTGTGATGTTGCCAGGACGTAAAACTCCAACAGCCAATCAACAAGTCAGATATGCCAAATCATATCTAGGCGAGTATCTTTGGTTTGAAAATGTGATGCTTTCATCGGACTATGCAGCTTTAAGCTGAGGGTGCGGCCCCCCCCCCCCCACCGCCACCACCACCGCCTTTTTGAGGGTGTGGGGCGGGGGGGGGGGGCATTGTGGGAGCCGGGGAATGAGAGCAGTGATTGGTCCAGGGGGATGTGGATGTGGTGGTGCATTTTAAAGCTATATGCTGTGGTAAGCCCTGCCTAATGAAGATTAAAGCATGCATTCCTTACACGCGGTATGCGGTATGCGAATGCGAATGCGAATGCAAATGCGAATGCAGCAAAAATACGAAAAGCATCTAAATCAATGGGGGTGATTCCTTACACGCGGTATGTGGCATGCGGCATGCGAATACTGAATCGGTCCATGTAGCGATCGATGCAGCATGCGAATGCGAATGCGAATGCTGCTGCATTTGCCATAGAGAACAGAGGTGAGGAAACCTGACACTGTGTGTGGGTGTGGGTGTGGGTGAAAGGACCCATCCCGTAAGCACGACGCACGCCGCATGCCACATGCCGCATACCGCGTGTAAGGAATGCGCGCTTAAGCATCAGTAGTTTTAAATATATGTGTTGGGGTAGGCCCTGCCTAATGAAGGATAAGTATCAGTAGTTTTAAAGCTATATGCTGTAGTAGGTCTTGCCTAATGGAGGAAAAATATCAGTAGTTTTAAAGTTATATGTTTGTTTGTTGTTGTTTTACGTCCTAGCAACATCTAAGGTCATATCAATATGTGTACGGACTTGTGACAGTGTGCACTCATGGCGACTTTATAGTGCTGCCCCAATGGGAGACCAGGTCACCTGCATCATTACCTGACATCCCACTCAGTCACATTATCCTGACAGTGAGCGAACCAGTCCTTGCCCTATCCTAATAATGCTGAGCACCTGGCTAGGTAGATAAAGGATTCACCCCGTACATCCAGTACAGGGGTGAAAACCAACATATTAGATAAACGGGCGAAGAATTTCGACATGCCTGGGAAATTAATTGAGCTGGTAAATTCTTAATTTAAGAAGAAAATATATTCTTCACATAAATCTTCATATTTACCTGCTACATTTGATTTGAAATATATAATAAAACGTAGTTTAAGGAATATATTTAATAAAACCGACGGCGTTTTATCGCCGCCATCTTGTCTTTTTGCATTCTCTCCCATTTTACCAACTCTGTGCCGATATATGTATCCATTTGATCCTGGAACCACAGTTTCTAGTTCCTGTTCCATACTAAAACTATTTTCGCTTGTATTTAGACTACGCTAGGGTTCACCCCTGTACTATAAGTATGGGGTGAATCTTTTATCTACTGCCTAGGAAGTGACAAGTGTCAAACTTTAAGTCATCGGTTTTGACTCGACTAGGGTTCGAACCCATGACCCCATGGGTTCGGATCCCCCGATCTCCCAAAACAGGAGACCGACGCTCAACTCATTCGGCCATCCCGTCTGATATGTTAAAGCTATGTGCTGTGGCAGGCCCTGCCTAATGGATGATAAGTATCCGTAGTGTTTAATCTACATGCTCTCGCATGCCTTGTCTAATGGATTTTTGTTTGTTTGTTGTTGTTTTACATCCCAGCAACATCCAAGGTCATATCAGGATGGGTACCGACTTGTGACAGTGCGCACTCATGGCGACTTTATAGTGCTGTCCCACTGGGAAACCAGGCCGCCGGCACCATGACCTGGTATCCCACTCAGTCACATTATACTGACACTGAGCACACCAGTCCTTGCCCTATCCTAATAATGCCGAGCGCCTGGCTAGGAAGCGACAAGTATCAATTTTAAAGTCATTGGTTTGACTCGACCGGGACTCGAACCCACGACCCCACGATCTACCAGCACGGGAGACGGACGCTCTAACTCATTCGGCCATCCCGTCTGGTCTTTGTCTAATGGATGATCAGTATTAGTAATCATTGAGCATATATGGTTAATTACATGAATAACAATTTGTTCAATGAAATAACTTACCTATAAATAAGGAGCTACTTTTAATTGAAGCGGTGAGGCGGTCCTCCCGTAGAACGCTGGGGCAGGCCTTCTCCACATCCAACAGTTGTGACACAAGCGCACTGTGAGGACTGCGGGCATTGACGTCAACAAAAATGTCACCCTGTGGCAGTCACTATTGCAGTGCGCAAGGCCAAGAAGACGATGTTCCGCGAAGCATTACTGCGACAGGTAAATAGACGATGTGGTGACGGCGGTGGTGTGATGTGGTGTGATGTGGTGCGGTGTGGTGTGTATACTGTGCCAGCTCGGAGCTGAGTGAGTGAGGAGTGAAGAAGTGTGTGGTGGAGGATGTTATAGGCCTGTCACACTATGACGTAACGAGCCAACGTAAGCTGATGCAGGTGACGTTTCGTCATTACGTTGAGGAACGTCGAGTTACGTCGTGCTTATGTTAGACTGACGTCGAGTTACGTCGAGTTACGTCAAGCTATATCAGCACGCGTCGAGGTTTTGGACATGTCCAAAACTTTCAACGTACGACAACGTTGGACAACGAGGATTTTATGTTTGCCGTACATTATGTATGTGCTAGGCTTACGTCGATGTACGTTAGACGTACGGTAGTTAAATGCTGCTCACTACGTTGCACTACATTGACCTACTTCAAAGGAAGTGGGAGCGTACAGTCCGCGTAATGACAATGTATGGATAATGTATGCCTAACATACATCCAACATACGTTTAGTGTTTCTCCACCGTGTCATGACGTATGTAACGTATGACACGTAGTTCTGGTGATCGAATAACGTATATAACGTACCCTGAGCATAATTCCCTTGACCTCTCTCGTTAAACCACGTTATCACTACGCTTTACCGACGTTACGCTCACGTCAACTACGTGGCACTGACGTCCAACTTGAGCCCATATTTGCATATTACGCCGAGATTTTCGACGTGTTAAATTTATTTTCACATTGTCCCTACGCTGGCACGTTACGTCATAGTGTGACAGGGCCATTAAGTTTGATTGGCTGGCGTCGAGAGCGGTGCAGTTGGCTGCAGTTGAGCGTGGACGACACCGGTGACCAGGTGAGGGAGTAATGTGCGACGGGTGCAGAGATGGGGGCGTGTGTGTGGGGGGGGGGGGGGGGGGGGTGAGAGATGTGTATGGCGGGGTTGCGGGTGTATGGGGCGTGGGGTGTAGGAGTGAGGGAACCGAGTGGTCGGGGTGGGAGTGGGGGGGGGGGGGGGAGAGAGAAACGGGGTAGGGGTGCATCAGGAAGAGGGCAGGGTGACGGGGTGGGAATTGCAGGTTGCGGGAAGAGTGATGTGAGGAAAGGGTGTCAAGAAGGGCATGGTTGGTTGCTTGTCGGAGTTTTATGTCCTGGCAACATCTAAGGTCATATCAGGATGGGTACCGACGTGTGACAGTGCACACTCATGACGGTTTCATAGTGCTGCCCCACTGGGAAATCAGGCTGCCAGCACCATGAACCGATATCCCACTTAGTCACATTATCCTGACACTAAGCTAACCAGTCCTTGCCCTATCCTATTAATGCTGAGGACCTGGCTCGGAAGTGACAAGTGTCAATTTTATAATTCATTGGTTTGACTCGACCGGGAACCGATCTCCTGATTTACCGCACGTGAGGCCCTAGCTGTACCGATTTAGCCCCCACTTCCGGTATGAGGGGAATAAGAAAGGAGGAAGTCGAAAAGCGGGAGGTGGGAGGGGGCTTGTTTGTTGTTGTTTTACGTCCTAGCAACATCTAAGGTCATATCAGGACGGGTACCAACTTGTGACAGTGCGCACTCATGGCGAGTTTATAGTGCTGTCCCACTGGCACACCAGTCCTTGCCCTATCCTAATAATGCCGAGGGCCTGGCTAGGAAGCGACAAGTATCAATTTTAAAGTCATTGGTTTGACTCGACTGGGACTCGAACCCACGACCCCACGATCTACCAGCACGGGAGACGGACGCTCTAACTCATTCGGCCATCCCGTCTGGTCGGGAGGGGGTGACAGTGGCGGAACGGACGGGGCTGGCAGCGGGAGTCAGGGGTTGGGGGTAGGAGAGTGGGCTAGGTGCGGAGTGGTGTTCTCTGTGGTGGAGTGGTTAGTAGAGTGTCTGACTTTTTTCAAGGTCAGACTCCTAATCTGAAGGTCAGTGGTTCGATTCCCTGTGTCCCCACCTCTGCCAATTTTGATTTCCACCGCTGTGTATAACTTACAGCGTCATCAAAGGACAGTTGCTCTCATACCATGTCTATGTGGTGTGGGAAGTTAAAAATCCCTTGGATCAGTAAAAGTATAGGCTCTGACTTTCTATCGACAAACTGTTTAATTGTGAGAACAAGTCTATTCAGACTTATCCATGATAGGCAGTATAAATCTTTAAGAGAAAAAAAAATTAACAGCACATGGGGGGGGGGGGGGGGGCGGTAGCGATTGCGGGCTGAGGACGGTACATTTGGGGGCAGGGGGGAAGGAGGTTGGAGCAGTGGCGGAAGTAGATAAATCCTGTTTTGGAAAGTTGTCAGTGGCATTTGTGCACTGCAGTACTATATGTGCACCCACTGCCAAAGGTGGTCCCATGTGGCAGGGAGTTGGGTTCTGGGCCCGTATGCATGGAGTGGTGTTAGCGAGCCAAACCCATGGTTAGCTGTGATCTCCGGGTTAGTGGTGAAAAGTTGGTATGCATGTGGCTGGGGTATGCAAACCCCGGGAGTTAAAAGTCGGGTAAGCTAACCCCATTCCGTAGCAGGTATAAGGGTGGTGGTAGGGACCGACTCGGGCCAAATCTATTGAATGCGATCATATTTAACAGAATTACATACGCAATAAGTGAAATTTTATCAATTTAACCCTAAATTCGGACCGTTATTAAGGCTACCGCCGCATTGGCGGCGATATTAATAGTGTCGAATCGATGACTGGCATCACGCCAACGGCAATGTTTTACGCCCAAATCTATTCAATGACTGCTAGGGTAGCTAACGCCTCTGCGCTTTGGCTCTGCGGATACCCTGTGACCCATTTCTCACCACCGGTGATAGCTACCCCGAACTCGGTCCTTACCACCGGAGCCGATAAATAATTCTTCATGCATACGGGCCCTGGGGCCATATGCAGGAGTCAGTGTTAGCGAGCCAAAGCGCGTTTAGAGGGGATTTCTGGTTTAGCGCCGAAAAGTCGGTATGCACGAGTCCTAACACCGTGCGTTTAAGGTCCGCGACACTAACCCCGTTTCATATGATGTTTACAGGCGGTGTTAGCGTAAGGTTATGTCGAAATCTATTAAATGCTACCATATTTAACAGAATTAAATACGCGATAAGTGAAATTTATTCAAATTAACCCTAAATTCGAAGCAATATTAATGCTGGCGCCGCAACAGCGCCGATATTAATATTTATATGTTCGAATCGACGAAAGTAAAGTAAACAAATGGCCGCCGCTGCCAGTATGGAAAGCGACGTCGATGCGGCGGCTGCGGCAATTTGTTTACTTTACGCTCGTCGATTCGAACATATAAATATTAATATCGCCGCCGTTACGGCGAAAGCGTTAATATTGCTTCGAATTTGGGGTTAATTTCCTCAAATTTCACTTATGACGTATTTAATTCTGTTAAATATGATCGCATTTAGTATATTTAAGCCTAATATATCGCTACAGACGCAGAGGGATTTCCCAAATCTATAAATAAATTCACGTTTAGCTATAATGAAAGTGTTACGCGCTCCTGACACAGTTCGCGACGTCGGCGATAGCTAACCGGTAATAGGCTCTAACACGAAACCCGCTAACACTGACTCCTGTATATGGCCCCCAGCATGCTGGCGTGATGGGGTTGGAGAGAAAATGGTCACCTAGGAGCCCATCCCCAGTCCTCGAATGCCCGGTAGACACCTCCCGTATAAAACCTAAAACTGCCCATTTCACGACTAAGTTTGAGTTTTAGTCGGTTTCAGTCTTTAGGTGTGTGACCCCCTAACACACCTGAGCCTTCCGATTCGCAACTTAAAACTCAGTTTTAGGGCTTAAGACTGGAATCTTATAAGATTCGAAAAATAAATCGGGCAGTTTTAGGTTTTATACAGGAGGTGTGTACCGGGCATTAGTCGGGAAACGGGACGGATCGGGTTGTGACGGGTCGTATCGGGCAGTCAGTTTTAGCGAATCAATCGTATATGGGAGGTGTGTACCAGGCTTAAGAGAGCTGGGGGAGGTTGGTTTGTTGTTGTTGTTTTATATCCTAGAAACATCTAAGGCCACACCACGATGGGTACCGACTTGTGATAGTGTGCACTCATGGTGACTTTATGGTACTGCCTTACTGGGAGATGTGACCACCAGGCCCATGACCCGATATCCCACACAGTCACATTATCCTGATGCTGTGCCAACCAGTCCTTGTCCTATCCTAGTAATGATGAGTGCCAGGCCTGGTAGTGACAAGCACCAATTTTATAAGTCAGTGGTTTGACTCAGCTGGAATTCGAATTCCAGACCTTCTGCATGGGAAGCCTGCACTTTACTGATCAAACACATGTTTTTGCTTACGGTTATGTGGGTTTTATTTATTTGTTCATTCATTCACAATGATTTGGAAGCATTTGGCAGCCAAACATACATTGACAAAAACATAACGAGTTGAAATGCAATGCATTTGACAGGTTTTCCCAGTTTGACCATCATAAAAATGAGACACATATATCAATGTTCACCATATTGCTCAAGCTACTTAGGGTTAGAGGCTGTCATGGTTGCGTATTCTTCGGCATATATCATGACAGACCAAGAACATATCATGCACAAACAACTAAAACGCATAGTATCATTCATAATAATATATGCATAAATAGATATTTGAGACTGTCTCAAAATGTGCTAAGTAATATGGGACAAAACTTTGTCCATTGTAACGATCAACATACTATCTGCTTTTGCATTTGCTCAGGATAAACTGATTTGTTTTTTACATGGTGTTTCATGATCCCATTAGAATACATATTGATTTGAAGCAAATGTCCTTGTGTTTTAAGTGTAACCGTTTCTGTGCTGTTTTGTGTCAATCGTTACAATGGACAAACAAAAGAAGAGTTATCACCTTTTGAGATAGGCTCATTTATGTCACATATAAAAATGATCAATTCAATTGAAGCACTGCTCTATTGTTTTCTTTGCAAAACACCACCAATCTTCTTTCGTTTACCAACCAGGGCCATTGTGGGTGTGGGTCACGTGACCGTGACGTCATTGGTCAATGTGTATGTAATGGAATTCTGCATATAGGTGGTTGAGAGGGCTCTATGGTGGGAGGGAGTGGTTATGTGGAAGGGCATACACCTTGTAACAGGGGGGTGGGCTACCAAACGCGGTGGTTGAATCGGTGGAGCGCAGGCTTCCCGTGCAGAAGGTCGGGAGTTCGAATCCCAGCCAAGTCAAACCAATGAGTTATAGAATTGATAGTTGTCACAATCTAGACTAGCGTTCGGCATTAATAGGATAAGGCAAGGGCTGGTTAGCACAGTATCAGGATAATCTGACTGAGTGAGATATCTGGTAATGATGCTGGTGACCTGGGGCCGTATGCAGGAGTCAGTGTTAGCGGGTTTTGGTGTTAGAGCCTGTTACCGTTTAGCTATCACCGAAATCGGGAACTGTGTCAAGTCATATGCAGGAGCGCGTAACACTTTCATTATAGGTAAACGTGAATTCATTTATAGATTTGGGAAATCCCTCTGCGTCTTTAGCGATATATTAGGCTTAAATATATTAAATGCGATCATATTTAACAGAATTAAATACGTAATAAGTGAAATTTGAGGAAATTAACCCTAAATTCGAAGCAATATTAACGCTGCCGCCGTAAAAGCGGCGATATTAATATTTATATGTTCGAATCGACGAACGTAAAGTAAACAAATCGCCGCAGCCGCCGCATCGACGTCGCTTTCCATACTGGCGGCGGCGGCGGTTTGTTTACTTTACGTTCGTCGATTCGAACATATAAATATTAATATCGCCGCCAATACGGCGGTAGCCTTAATAATGCTTCGAATTTAGGGTTAATTTCCTCAAATTTCACTTATTATGTATTTAATTCTGTTAAATATGATCGCATTGAATAGATCTGGGCCTAATAATCTCGCTAAACATGATATTTTTTAGGGGTAAGGTAACACCGGTTAAGCCTTTGGTGTTAGGCCTAACACTGACTCGTGCATACCATTTTTTCGCCGCTAAACCGGAATTCCCGCCAAACACCGTTTTGCTTCGCTAACACTGACTCCTGCATACGGCCCCTGGTCTCCCATTGGGGTAGGTAGCATTATATCAAATCGCCATGAGTGTGCACTGTCACAAGTCGGTACCCATCCTGATATGATTGTAGATGATATGACTGCTAGGACATAAAACAGTAACAACAACAGGGGGTGGGGATGGGAGGTGGAGCGGGAAGTAGCTCAGGCAGTATAGTGTCCACCTGTTAAGGTCATGCGATCGATCCTGCTCAGTGGATCCATTTGCAGTTTGGGCTATTTTCCGTCCAACTAGCGGTTCACAACTAGTTCATCAAAGTCTGTGGTATGCGTTGTCCTGTCTGTGGGAAAGTGCATATAAAAGACTCCTTGCTGCTTATCGGAAAGAGTAGCCATATGTTTGATGTCCAATAGCTGATGATAAAAATCATTGTGCTCGATAGGCGTCGTTAAATAAAACAAACTTTCCTTTTTGGGGCGATGGGAGGGGGGTGGGTGGGGGGAGGGGGTAGGAGCAGGACGACATTGTTTCAGTGAGTTAAGCGCCAAGGTAGTCTGTACCGATCACCTCGGTACACAGGTATGTGAACACCCAGAGGGTCAAACCATCTTAAGTCGGCAGATACAATCGGCCCGATGTGAGCTCTTATCCTTGACATACCCCGAGAGTAGTCGGGGATAGTTTTTAATCGGACACATGCATGCGCAGTCCATCGACCCAGTTAAAATTACATAATCATTTGGTTTAGATTTGTTAGATTTGTGTGCTTCTAATAGTTTTATTAATCATCTGTGACGGTTCACGTTCTGTGGCAAATTGATTCATGATGTTGGCTGATGGTTACTTTTTCACATTTTAATTGCATTGAAATCAACAATCATAACCTATGTGGTGGCAGCGGGCTTCCTCCAAAGAAATATGTCAGAATGAATATATGTTTGACATCCAATAGCCGATGAGACAAAAATCAATGTGCTCTAGAGGCGTCGTTAAATAAAACAAGCTTTACTTTACTTCATTAATGTCTAGAATTTGTTTCGTAGCTAAGTTTAATAAGTCAAAAAAGCTTCTTGTATATTCCCATCTGGTGACCTAATTATGTTACCTATTGGAATTTGCTCTGTGTGTGGTGTAGTGATGACTGCCCACTGTAATTATAGAATTCCATTTGAAATATAGTGGTTGGCATACTTCTCAGGGTCTACTTGCAGTATAGTTTGTTTGATGTTGTTTTACGTTCTAGCAATATCTAAGGTCATATCAGGATGGGTACCGACCTGTGACAGTGCGCACTCATGGCGATTTTATAGTGTTGCCCCACTGGGAAAGCAGGCCGCCAGCACCATGACCTGATATCCAACTCAGTTTCATTATCCTGACACTGAGCCAACCAGTCCTTGCCTTATCCTAATAATGCCAAGTGCCTGGCTAGGAAGCGACAAGTAACAATTTTTAAGTCATTGATTTGACTCGACCAGGATTCAAACCCATAAACTCAAGGGTTCGGATCTCTCGATCTCCCAAAACAGGAGACGGATGCTCTACTCATTCGGCCACCCCATCTGGTCACCTGTAGTATATCTTTCCAGTAGAATCCTAGTCATCCACCAGCTTTGAATCGGACATTTGGCAGCTTTGTTTGCCTGTCTGACCTGAATAACTTGTACCTCTGAATTGTTGTCAGCTTTTCATCAGGACGGAAAACAACCAAAAACCAATATAATCACTTTGTTTGTTTGTTGTTTTACGTCCTAGCAACATCTAAGGTCATATAATAATATAAACAACAACAATTTTTTTTTTTTTAAACCCAGATCTCACTGGGGCCACACCTAAAGACCTATTTCATATGATGTCAGCATAGGTATCTAGGTCAGTGCGCACGCCTTTTGGCTGCAGGACAACACAGTATCACTGCAAACTCAATGGCTATGCGCAATCTTCATACAGAAAAAGTGAAATATCTCTAAAACCACACCACCTAGAAGCAACCCATTTGGAACACATATAGGAAACATATTCAATGAATAGATTATATTAAATTTATAAGGTTAGGGTTCTGCATTTCTATTAATTTTGAATAGATGTTTTGCACAGCGCGTACCGGAAAACTCAATGCATTGTCAATGGCCGTGAGCAATCTTGAATTATCTTCATACAGAAAAAGTGAAATATCTCTAAAACCACACCACCTAGAAGCAACTCATTTGGAACACATATAGAAAACATGTTCAATGAATAGATTATATTAAATTTATGAGGTTAGGGTTCTGCATTTCTATTAATTTTGAATAAAATAGACGTTTTGCACTGCGTGTACCAGCAAACTCAATGCATTGTCAATGGCCGTGAGCAATCTTGAATTATCTTCATACAGAAAAAGTGAAATATCTCTAAAACCACACCACCTAGCAGCAACCCGCTTGGAAGACATATAGAAAACATATTCAATGAATAGATTATATTAAATTTATATGGTTAGGCTTCTGCATTTCTATTAATTTTGAATAAAACTAACGTTTTGCACTGCGCATACCGGCAAACTCAATGCATTGTCAATGGCCGTGAGCAATCTGCATACAGAAAAAGATAAATATCTCTAAAACCACACCGCCTAGACACAAACAGATGTGAACACAGACAGAAAACATATTCAACGAACAGATTATATTAAATTTATAAGGTTAGGGTTCTTCATTTCTATTAATTTAAAATAAAATTAACGTTTTGCACTGCGCGTACAGGCAAACTCAATGGCAGTGTGCCTTCGTTATGCAGCCAAGCTGCGCGCTCATACACAATGTTTATAAACATTGAAAGGGCACTTATGAGGAACTCTAACCACATTACGAGGTCAACTGACCTTGGGACGGAGATGAGCCTTTTGGACGCCGTGAATAGAGAATTGGCAAGGACAGACCTAGGTACAAGATTCCCCCCGTACTGCTGCAGTAGGGGTGCAAACCAACCCTATGTAAAAGCTGTCGAAAAAATGGGTCAATGAAATGAGAGTCTAATTTCACAATGTAAGAAGCAACAATTATTCTTTACATCTGTCTTATTATTAGCCCGCTACCTTTAAGTTGAAAAATATAATATAATATCTAGTTTAATCAGATTTAAAAGTGAAATCGACGGCGTTCTATGGCCGCCATATTGTCTTTTTGCATTCTCTTCCATTTCACCAACTCTGTGCCTATATAAATATCCATTTGACACT
Source organism: Branchipolynoe longqiensis (assembly GCA_030323885.1). NCBI lineage: Eukaryota > Metazoa > Annelida > Polychaeta > Phyllodocida > Polynoidae > Branchipolynoe > Branchipolynoe longqiensis. The sequence goes on along the minus strand of CM059193.1, from coordinate 43,846,590 downwards.
GGAGGCAGACATTCTACTCCCTGTTCCATACTAAAGCTATTTTCGCCCGTATTTAGACTACGTTGTCGTTCACCTGTGTACTACAAGTACCGGGTGAATCTTTTATCTAGGACAGACCATATACTGGTGTGGTTCAGAGTTGACCAGTGCATCGTGAACGAGTTGAATGACTCGCCTTTTATTTTTGGTCTTCATTCTTTTCCCCACCCACCTCCACTTATTTTTTGTTGTTGCAAGTATGGCGTTAAAGCTGCATAATTCATTATATGTTCTAAGTCAGAACCGTGAGCTAGATTTGATCTTACATGTTTCCTCAGATACTAGTGCACTCATTACTCATTTATTCTAATCTCCTGTGTTATATAATGTCCAGCTCAAAAATGGGTAAATAAAGCCTACGTCCATATGCTCTAATTAGAGATGTCCTCGTTGGGTACAGATCCCCAGCTGGGGCCTGCCTGACTTCAGGGTTTGGAGATGGGTAGTCTCTGTGACCAGCTGCAAGGTCAGCATATATGTCTGAAGCCAAGCCTGCCTTTCTCCTAATCTCTCCCGCTTTCAACACGATGTAAGCATCTGCTTCATGGCAAGTCAACAAACACACCACCCTCTTACTAACGCATTCACCGAGGGATTGACCCCCCCCCCCACCCCCACCCCCACACACACACTCACCTGACATGTTACAGTATTAGTGTGCGTGTGCGTCCTGGCAACATCTAAGGTAATACCAGGACGGATGCTGACTTGTGACAGTGCACACTCATTGTGACTTTATAGTGCTGCCCCAATGGGAGACCGGGCTGCTGGCACCATGACCCGATTTACTGCTCGGTCGCATTATCCTGATTCTGAGCTAACCGGTCCTTGCCCTATCCTCTTCATTCTGAGAGCGAAGTAGTGACAAGTATCAATTTTGTATGTCACTGGTTTGAGTCGACCGGGAAGCAAACTCCTGACCTTACCGATTCGGCCCCCGAGTCCTGTCTACAGATTCTGATGTGTTTAAAAAAAAATTATTATTGAGGCTGTATTTATATTGTCCATAGCGTATAAGCCTGGGTATTCAGGCTTGTTTTCAATGCTGGCCAGCTGTAGTATTGGTGTTATCTTATCACGCAGTAGCTGCTGATAAGTTATTTGATTGCCTGAATTTCAGTAGCAGATAGATAGTTGGTTGGTATGGTTAGTAGCCTATGTTAGTTTTTTTTAAATTTTCTTGATTTAATTAATTTGATTAGCTAAAGTCAGTGATCACGCAATGCAATTAATTATCTTGCTGAATAATTTGGATTTAGAAATAAACAGTGTACATAACTGAGGTCAGATTCTGCCAGAAGATTCTGTCAGTGGTTCGGCACTGAAGACATATTGTAATCAGATGAATAACAATTATTTACCAAAAGGAAAATATATTAAATGCCGATGTACAATAAGCGATAATTGACTTTGAACTGCGTTGATTCGGTGACAAGGAATCCTGAATTCAACATCTAGTCAATGTGTTGAAGTCGATGGTGTAGATTTTGTTCATTGGTGTTGATTTTGGTATTATTTCTTTCATCTGTAATTGTGCCTCTTCTCGGTTATTTCAAAAAGTGACCTTTCTCTGTATTCATTCCAGAAATCGAGGGCAAAATAGTTTCTGTTATTGCCTCAATCCTAAATAAACTAGCACAAATTTGGATTTTCATAGTCACAACAATAAACCCCACATTGTTGTGGTTGTGCTACACCCCCATCACACCAAACTAGTTCTCAAACCGTGTGACCCCGTTCTAAAACTGGCTGTGGTCGGGGTAGGAAGTGGCTGCAAGACAATGTTGGGCATGCTCAAAGTTCTGGAGCACCATTCCGTTCTAGCCCGTCCATTCCGTTCGTAAACAGAAAAAGTTGCTACTATGTAAAAGCTCATCAAGTAAACTTCCAAAGGTTAACCTTGAGGAGGTGGTGGCCTGGGCCTGTATGCATGGAGTGGTGTTAGCGAGCCAAACCCGTGGTTAGCGGCGATCTCCGGGTTAGTGCCGAAAAGTCTATATGCATGTGGTTGGGTTAGGGAAACTCCGCGAGTTTAAAGGCGTCTACGCTAACCCCAACCCATATCAAGTTTACCGTCGGGGTTAGGGACCGATTAGGTGCAAATCTATTCAATGCGATCATATTTAACAGAATTACATACTCAAATCGTGAAATTTCATTAAATTAACCCTAAATTCGAACCAATATTAACGCCTCCACTACAACGGCGGCGATATTATTATTGTCAAATCGATGAATGTACGCAAAACAAATCGCCGGTGCTGCATCGACATCGCTATCCATACTGTCGAAGATCAACAAAACATGGCCACCGCCACCGCCACATCGGCGGCAATATATTAGGCCCAAATCTATTCAATGCAATCATATTTACCAGAATTACATACTGTACAAGTGATATTTTAGCAAATTAACCCCAAAAACGAACTGAAAGTACACTGCCGCTACAACGGCGGTGATATTAATATTGTCAAATCGACGAATGTACACAAAACAGGCTACAGGCACAGAGGGATTTCCCAAATCTATAAATAACTGCTAGGTTAGCTAACGCCTCCACGGTTTGGCTCCATAAATACCCTGTGACTGAATTTCCAATGCCGGCGTTAGCTAACCCGGACCCGGCCCTTAACACCGGAGCCGATAAATAATTCTTCATGCATACGGGCCCAGGTCTCTCAGTGGGGTAGCACTACAAAAGTCGCCCTGAGTGCGCACTGTCACACACTTGCTATCTGGACCGCACTTTGTCCACACCTCTCTCTATCTCCTCTCTGCTGGCCTTGCTCCTCCTTGATTATGTCTGAAAAGAGTTTGGGGGAGCCCGCCAGCATTTCACTTTCTACTCTTACTCTACTCTTACTCTGCCAATCAGGAGTTTGGCTCGCCGGCTGGTCACCATAGAGCAAAGAGACACGGCCCTTGGCCTCAACTCTCCTCATTTCTCTTTCCTATACTCTACCCTTTCTTTTTTTTCTCCTGGGCTTACTTCTCCCCCTGATCAAGGGAGTTGTTTGCTTAGATGGGGCCCTGTACCTTATCGTTTCTCTCGCTTGCTTCTTGTTCCTGGAACCTGCTGAACCTGCCTTTATCCATCCCTTCCTCCTGAACCCTTACTGCTGTTGATGGATACACGTGCTCTGCTACCGCCGGACCGGAGAGATTCGGGGCCACCCCAATGATTCGTCGTTTGATTGCTGTAAAGACATCCCCAGCTTCTACAACCGTCCCACCTGAAGATTAATCTTCAACTAAAGATTGGTCCGATTTATTGGGGCCTTTCTATATTGCGGCAGTTCTGCAGACGGTATCCGTCATAAGGTTACAAACACCCTATAAGCTAAGCTAAAGGGACTGTCACACTATGACGTACGGTGTCAAAGCGTGCTCAACGTTTGAAAATTTGCCAGTATGTCGGCATTCGTTGAACTTTTCAGGGGTTGGGGGATAAAAATGGGCATAGACACAACATACACACGACGTACAGACAACATATGTTATGTATGCAGAACTTATCTCTGACCTATGGCTAGCATATGAGAGCATTCATATGCCTCGCAAAACATTCACAAAACGTTCGCAAAACGCTCGCATATGCTCACGGTACACTGACCAACGTTACATACGTTATTTCATCGCTAGAAGTACGGCATATACATTAAGTACCCTGGAGATATGGCAGGCATACATTCGAAGTAAGTTAGGAGTACGTTATGCATCTGTTGGCAGTACGCGGACTGTACGCGGACTACACGTTCCCACCGGCTGAACGTACGGCCAACGTGTCCCAATGTACCCCGACCTACCCCTCATGTGCTCCTAATGTACGCTGATGTACACCTAGCATATACATAGCGTATGAGGAATGCATGAGCCATACGTCGACATACATTGACAATTTTGAACATCCACACGCCACCGTAAGATGACCTATAACGCCGTATCCCAAGCATACCCGACGTATGCCCAATGTATTCGTAACGTGCTGGTATGACCCTGGATGTTGCAAGGATATAAAACCCTAACAAACAACATTTGTATTAATTGTTTTTCTTATTCTCTACATCTGTCTTGTGTGGAAGGATATAACAGATATCCATGTATCGACCGTGGAAATATGATGCCGGGTATTGACTTAATGTTAATGCAATATTCACTATAAATGTGATATTCTGTCATATTTATAATAATTCAGGCGCAAACCACGTAAACGCCAATCCACTATTATATTAATCGATGATATTCATATGAATATCATTGATGAATATATTGATATTCATAAATAATATTCATATAAATAGTGTATATATATATTTATCTATTACATTCATATGGATGTTATAGATGAATATATATATATTCAATTATAATATTCTTTCATTTGGATATATATTGTAGATGTATGTATAATATTCATATGGATAGATATTATAGGTGTATAATTATATAGATCTATAATTTCCATATAATAGATGGATAGAAATATACATATATATTCGACCAGACGGGGTGGCCAAATGAGTAGAGCATCCGTCTCCTGTTGAATCAAACCAATGACTTAAAAATGTATACTTGTCACTTCCTAGCCTGGCGCTCGGTATTATTAGGATAGGGTAAGGACTGATTGGCTCAGTGTCAGGATAATGTGACTGAGTGAGATATCAGGGCATGGTGCTGGTGGCCTGGTGTCCCAGTGGCGCTGGCACTATAAAAGTCGCCATGAGTGCGCATTGTCACAAGTCTGTACCCGTCCTGATATGACCTTAGATGTTGGTAGGACGTAAAACAACAACACACAAACATATATATTTACCTATTATATCCATATGAACCTCTGCATTTATGTACAGCTTCATCAGTCTGTCACATCCTGGAGTATGGCGGGTTCAGTCTGCCAACTCATCCCATACCCCACCTGGTGGTGATTGCCGGAACCATAGTCGATACCTGAGGCTTAACCTGGCAACCTCACGCGCACTGGCGCCACCTGGTAGGCTAAGAAAGAAGAGATGCTGTTATATTGAATTATTATTGCCCGATATGGGGTTTAACCCCCAGAGCCGTGACGGTGAAATGGATGTCGACCAATGCAGGAACTACAGTCCATCCATTGTCTTCATAATAGAGCGAGAAACCGCTTATTAATTAAAGTTGCATTGTCCGATGATTTTCAGTTTTTGTTACTCTTTTGAGATAAATATGTTAAAGTGATTGTTATAATCTACCTTACCTTTGCTTGAAGCAACTTTTATTTTAAATGGCAAATTTTTTTAGATATCTGAAGTATTAACATGTAAAATTAGTTTTTCCAGGCATGCCGAAACTCTGACACCATGGGATTCTGCAGTAACAGGTTCTATTAAATTTACTCAGTATTCCCTTCCATGTGGCAATACATGTTCAATAAGTGTGTTAGCATCAAAGTTAAATATGCAGAATCAAATCTAAATAATTGCTTTGGTTTTGACAAGTTGATGCTTCATCGGACTACGCAGCTTTAACTCAAGACTTCTAAAGCTGATACCCACATCCTTTTGCTTGTTACATACATCAACACGTGTATGTGGGTATGCGGGTATTGCAGTTCCTCGGATACCTTAGGCACTAAAATACCTTTGCAAAGTTGTAAACCACTGCCTTGTGGTACAGGTTCTTGATAGAACCAAAGGCTAAGGGAGCAAACTCTAACAGAAAACTATTAAGGGAGGTGGTGAATGGCACTCCCAACATCTCCCGACCAGCCACTACGGGGACAAATAGTTTGCGCCTGTCTTGACGTGTTCTTGCCGTTGTGAGACCTATATTTCCTCCCCGAGAGAGTGCTGCTAGTAACTTCCAGATGCCAGCAGCACTTCAACACTTTGCAAGCAGCTTTTATGAAATGTACAACCGCACGAAACCAGTGTGGGTTAAGTAATGAAATCAGTCTTTGTTGCATTGCGACTGACAGCATGATGATGATGACATCAACACGTATTAACAAGCACACCAAAATAAATTTGGTGTGTTTACACTTGAAATATCTCCCAAGTTAGCTCATTTTAATTCCAAGTTACTTCAAACTAAAGTTAGGTAGATTATACGGATGAACCTAATAGATTTATCCCAGAAAAACTCGAAATCATCGAACTATGCAACTTTAATTCCAACTAATTAATTCCGTGGTCTGCTAGAATGTCCGTCGTTGTCACATGTCATCATTTCGGTGCAGATTGAGACCCGCCATCATCCAATCATGCGCGCCCTGATATTACCTTAGATGTTACCAGGACGCAAAACAACCAACCAATCCAATCATGCGTGACGGGGATTGGGAAATAAATAACAGATAACACGGATCTGGGCAGCTGAACAGGAAACCAGCATGGACAATATGTAACCCTAAAAGCTGATTGACAGATGAGTAAGTAGGGTTGTATGCCCTAGAAACATCTGAGACCATATCAGGATGGGAGTTGCATCAGTGGAAATTTAACAGGATCGACACTGATACTAATATACACAAACAGCTTAACAAAGATAATCCGGTCTAGTCCCTAATACCCCTGTCACACTATGACGTAACGAGCCAACGCAAGCCTGACGTGGTCATTATGTTGATGTACGTTGGATTACATTATCATGACATCAGAATGACGTTAGACTGACGTCGAGCTACGTCACGTTACGTCGTGTTACATCGAGTTACGTCGAGGTTTTGGACATGTTCAAAACTTTTGACGTAGTTCGAACATAAGGGTTTACGTTCGCTGTACGTTCTGTACACGTTCGGTGAATGTCAATGACGTTAAACCGACATTATTAAAACGTTAGTCACTACGTTCAACTACATTGCACTATGTTGCACTACTTTGACCCACATTAAACCCGGTGGAAACGTCCACGTGGCATAATGGGAATGTCAGGATAATGTCAGGATAACATCAGGATAACATCAGGATAACGTCAGGAGAACGTCAGGAGAACGTACATTCAACGTACTTCAACGTTTCGCCATCAGGTAACTTAGTTCTGGCGATGGAATAACATTCATAATGTTCCGTGAACGTAATGAAGTTGTCCTCTCTCGTTGAATGACGGTATCACTACGCTTTACCGACGTTACGCTCTCGTCCACTACGCTGTGCCCAAATTTGCATACTACGCCGAGAAGTTCAACGTTCTTCACGTTCTCCCTACGCTGACGTCATTACGTCGTAGTGTGATAGGGCCATCAGCAACCAAGGATGTTTACAGAACCCCAACACCGTAGGGATATGTGGTGGTAGTGGGGGTGGAGGGGGGGGTGATTTGGGAGTGGGTGTGAGGATGAAGGTGTCGGGGTGTAGCGGTGGGGGGGGAGGTGTGTGTGTGGGGGGGGGGGGGGGGGGGGGGGGGGAGGAATAGCTGTACAAATTTACATCATAGCCCTTGTTCACCATGATCCACAATTTAGATGTTTGAGAGTAGACTGAATCTAATGTCTATTTTATTTATATTCATGTATTACATTAAAATAGATATAGAGTGAAAACCCGTTTTCATGTTCCCCGATTGACTGCGAATTTGGATATAACGCGATAAATTCATTAGATCCAGAATTCTTTAATTCAACAGTGATTCAGTAAACGGAACCCTGATTTAACGCGACCCCGCTGTTTTCACTATAACATTGTATGGACCTCAACCATCGCATTATAACGGGGTTTCACTGTATTGCACAAATACATAGTACAGTATAACCCCGTTAAACCAAACTTGAAGGGACCCTAGAAATTTGTTTGGATTAACCGATCATTGGTATAACCAAGCTTTGGCTTCGACTTTGACTTGGCCTTGGCAAAAACGCAGACCTGTGCATTATGAATGTAAAATACAATGAATGTGGACACTTTGATTATTGTTTTTTATGTATATACCGTATAACCCTGTTAAAACAAGCTCAGTTAGACCAAACGATCGATTAATCCAAACTTTTTTCAGCGGCCCAGCAAAATACTACCATTTATCATATAAAAAGGTCGATGGGGTCTCAGATGACCTTATAACCACATGAAAGTTTGGTTTAACCATACCGGATGTGGCCTGGGGTCCGAGAATTTGGTCTGGATTAACTGATAATTTGGATTAACCGACTTTGGTTTAACCAAATTTTGTATATGATAACTATTAACTGGTAGTATTTTGCCGGGCCGCCGAAAAAAGTTTGGATTAACCAATCGTTTGGTTTAACCGAGCTTGGTTTAACAGGGTTATACTGTACATGGAATTAACATCCAAGACGCTGATATATAGCAGATAATTAGCAATAGGCTTACTTTCGTATATATATATTTTTTTTTTTATAAGTTTTATGATGTATAAATGTTTATGTAGGTATAAATTGTTAACAGAACTACCCTTTCACGGAGCACTTGCTTCTGCCGCGTTGCTGTCTGCTTGTTATCACCGGAGTAAACTGTGCATGAGAGTAACCACCCCCCCCCCCTCTTAGGCACCCTTCCCAACTGTAGCAATCAAAAGCAATGCACTTTGACTGGGAACAGCTCCAGTTGAAGCCAGCGTGAACCGGAAGTCAATGATGAACCGGAAGTCAATGGTGCCCACATAATGTATTTCGTCACTTGAAATTGTCAGAGAGGGTATTGGTTCAGTAATGTATTTATCCCTGATTCAGCTAATGCAATTGCAAGACATGTTGACCATGTTGATATAGAGATATACATGACTAGTGTATATATATATAATATATCTACATATACACATATATATTTACATTTATATATAAACTCTACCGGTGTATAGCTATAGAGAGATATACATATCAAGATAGATAGGTAGATATACAGAAATATATATATATATGCATATCTATAGACATAATTATATTGATATAGTGACCAGACGGGATTGCCGAATGAGTTGAGCGTCACTCTCCCGTTTTGTTAGATCGTGGGATTCGAACCCACGAGTTCGAATCCTGGTCGAGTCAAACCAATGACTCGCCATTATTAGGATAGGGCAAGGACTAGTTGGTTCAGTGTCAGGATAACATGACTGAGTGGGATATCAGGTCGTAGTGCTGGCAGCCTGGTGTCCCAGTGGGGCAGCACTATAAAGTCGCCATGAGTGCGCACTGTCACAAGTCGGTACCCATTCTAATATGACCTAAGATGTTGTGAGGACGTAAAACTCCAACAACCAACATAACACTGCAATATATACACAAGTTGTGTGTAAATAAATAATTATGACTTGAACAATTGCCAGAAGACAAGTGCACCGCAGCTGTAGTGGAAGGTGTTGTAAATAAAGGGAATAGGACTCGAACCCACATTTCTGCCATTCTGTGGTGAGCGCCCTAACCACTAGTCTATCTACAGTGCTGTTCGGGATTGACTGGTCTCTGCCCGAGAAAGCAGTGCGGAACTCATCGCGTGCAGAAGATCAGGAGTTTGGTTCCCAGTCGAGTCAAACAAATGACTTATAAAATTGATACTTGTCACTTCCTAGCCTAGCGTTTGGCATTAATAGGATACGTCAAGGACTGGTTAGCTCAGTGTCAGGATAATGTGACTGAGTGGGAGATCAGGTCATGGTGTCCAGCAGCCTGATTTCCCAGTGGGGCAACACTATATTAAAATCGCCATAAGTGTGCACTGTCATAAGTCGGTACACATCCTGATATGACCTTAGATGTTGCCAGGACGTAAAACTCCAACAACCAGCCAACCTTAGCAATCTGTCTCTTTCAGCGCAAGAAAGCTCAGCGGGTCTTGGAAGGCAAACGCAGCTGGGTCAGTTAGTCTACACTGACGCCGCACTCCCAATGCGTCATGCCCAAAGACAGTTCTCCGCAGCAATCCGCTAGGTGGCGCAACTAGATCGTTTTTGCGGGAATTGTGGTTAAGGTAGGTGATAATGATGATGATGATGATGATGATGATGATGATGATGGTGATGATGCCCTGTGCGTCGCATAAGCACCGCTTCCTCCTCCCTCTGCCATTTCCCGCGCGCCAGCGGACGGCGCGATGACGTCACGTCCGTGACCCATTTTTGAGGTCGCCCCGGACGCCGTCGCCGCATCGGTGATGACGCCTGTTTCCGGGACTGTAGTCCTATTATGAGAGGAGAAGCTACTAGATCGCGAAATGGAGACGTGTAGGCCTATGGTCGTGTCAGTGCCTTTCGTTGACACAGTCGTGGTGTCTCGAGAAATATGGCAACCTCCAGTAGTTGATGTATTCGTTGTTGCTGTTGTTGTTGTGGTTCGGTTGTCAACAAAGGTGCTCAGTTCCTGCTGTGATGTTATGACCTCGATGGTCACCTGCTCTTGTTGGGTCATCTCCTTCCCGACTGCTGGCTCGGCATTCCTGGGCTTGCTAGGCCTACTTGCAGAATGTGTAGGCCTAGATAGGCCTACACCACCAGTATGCATACAGCTTGCTGCTACAGTCGGTGCTATTTCCAACAGGTTTGCAGAGTGTCTGCGGTGATTCTCCAACAATGGCACACCAACATGGTAACTAGGATCTCCGAGGTTCACAGATCGGTGGTACAGATCCTGTGCCGAAGCAGCATGGCTGTTTAGGCCACTAGGCCGCGCTGCCACCCGTGTTGCCCTGGCAAGCTTGACAGCTGCAAAGAAGGATTTTAGGTTCTGCCAAGAAGAGGCACCATTGTTTTGACTCATCTGTCGCACAAACTGCACTCGCAGATTCTGCGTGGATTGGGCTAGATTCATATTGGAGGCCATGTTCACAATACTAACCACCTGCCGGTCTCCTATTGATAAGTTATTCCTCATCAGCTGCGAGTCTGTCATATCGGGACTGTGGTGGGAGGCGTCCATGCAGCACACCAAATGGAAGAGGTCTGTGCGGAACTTGGAGCCAGTGAAGAAGTACAGGTAGAAGTTGATCACGAAGTTCACGTAGTACAGCCGCTGGAAGATACATGTGACTAAGGTGAAGATGGCAAAGCCGTGTCTGTCACTGGCGGAGTTGATGAACAAATGCAATGTCTGTCGCAGGTACTGCGGTGCTGTCAGGATGATGTAAGCGAATGTCACAAACAACAACATTCGCGTCAGCTGCTTGTTTCTGTCTTTCCTCTTTGATGCATCTTCCAATACTGCATTCCCGCAACTCATTAGTTGTCCACCAGAGTGTGTTCGCAAGATTGGCATTGGAGTCCTGGGCTCTTTCTCCTCACCAGCAACAACCTCATTCTGGTTACCTTCTCGGCAAGATCTGCCTCTTTCGCGAATCACGTGAATGATCTTCATATTCAACACTAGCAAGACCACAAATGGCACCACAACAACAAGGACAACATTCATGCCAGAGTAGACCTGTGCCTTCCGCTCTCCATGTTTAAGTAACAGACAAGCTGGGCCTCTGGGGGTTTCGAAAAATCCGGTGAAGAACATGTGTGGTATGTTGTACAAAAAGCACATCGCCAGTACGGTGCCTGACACGACCCGGGCCCGGCATGGGGTGCAGTGCACCCGGGCAAGGAGCGGGTAGCGGACGGCCATGAAGCGGTCAACTGTCAGTGTGATCAGCAACATTGTTCCTGAGAGGTTCGTGACGCCCATCAGGTAGCCAAATACTCGACACACCGTTAGATTCCTGCAGATGGCGCTGGCGGCTTCGCCGTGAAGCGCGCATGCGTTCAAACCGATGTAGGACACCAGCGTGTAGCTGTCAGTCACCGCCAACACCGCCATGTAGACGCAGCAGGAAATGCGCTGGTTCCTCTTGCGGGTCATGACCAGAAAGGTCAAGAGGTTACCCAGAAGGCCAACGGATACGGTGATCGCCGTTGCCCAGCGGGCTAGTTCTATAGTAACCAGGTCAAGTGGGGTCACTTCCAGGATGGTGCTTGTGTCGTTGGAGCGGATTCTTGAGCCAAGCACTGAGAGAGTTTCTCCCTCTGTCTCCATTGTTTATTTAGTGTGAGTTCTTTGTGGGATTGTTTTGTGTTGGGTTATTTTTTAGGGGGAAGGGAATGGGGGGTGGGGGGTGACGGTGGGGGTGTGTGTCTTGTTGTTTTTATTGTTGTTGTTTGTGTATGTGTGTCCTTTTAGGGGGGGGGGGGGGGTCCAGTGACGTCAGTAACCGTGAATGGCCAATCAGAAAGGTTTGTGGACTAGCGTAACGTTGGGTCATGTAAAATGCCTTACATCGGGTTCTTACGTCAAAACTGACGCAATGCATTTCCAAATGAATAATACAACAGAGCTCTCAAGGTGAGTATTTCCATTGACCTTTAAATATATATGTATTAATATCCACCATATAATAGCACCCATCACATAGTAGCGCCCATCTATTGGCTACCATTGCAGCAATTGTGGTTTGTTTTCATCAGTAACCATAGCAATCCAATATTAACACAGTAATCCAAGTATCAGTGGTTCAATATTAGTAGGTGCAGCCTGGTGTCATAGAGTTAAAACTGCATAGTCCGATGAAAGTATCAATTTGTCTAAACCAAAACAATTATCTAGATTTAATTCTACATAGCCAACTTAGATACCACATTACCAGTCAACTTATTAACCATTACTTGTTGCATAGAAGGGGATACTAAACCAATTTAATAGAACCTCTTACTGCTGAAGGCTACGAAGTCAGAGTTTTGGTGTGCTTGCCAAAACTAATTTGACATGTTTGCACTTCAAATATATCAAAAGTTAAATAAAAGTTACTTCAAACTAAAGTATCATCATCATCATGCTGTCGGTCGCGATGCGGCAAACACTGCTTTCATTACTTGTCTGTCGCTCTCCATTTAGCTCTGTGCTGTGAGAGTGATGTCCATGCGTCGGTCTTAATGTCTCTCAGCCTCAGGTTTCTCTTGATGGTATCCTTGACCCGGAGACGAGGGCACCCTCTCTTTCTGTAACCAGAAGACAGTTGAGAGTAGACTGTCTGATGACATCCTCATGATGTGTCCAGTCCACCGGAGATTCTCTTTGATCAGAAGATCTTCCATAGAGGGCAACCCTGTCCGTCCAAGTATTTCCTTATTTGTCACTTTGTCCTTCCAGGTTAGCCTCAACTAAAGTAACATCAATCAATCAATCAATAGTTCCATCCTCTAGTCGAGGGTTGGATGCAATGGTTCTCCACTTGTCCCGATGTTGTGCTGTTCTGATAGACTGTGAATAATTCAAGCCTGTCCACTGTGAAATATTTGTAAACCATGATGTTCTTGGTCTCCCTCTCCCTCTGCTGCCATTCACCTTCCCTTCCAACAATGTACGGTATATTGAACTCTGACGAATGATGTGGCCAAAATAAATAAGTTTCTTTGTCTGTATAGTGGCAAACAAGCTTTTCTTATTTTTAATTTTTCTGAGAACTTCTTTGTTGGTGATCTTCTTTGTCCATGATATTTTCATCATCCTTCGATAAGTCCACATCTCAAATGCTGCTAAACGTTTGTACATTTTCTTAGAGATTGTCCATGTCTCTGCCCCATACATTAGAGTAGACCACACATAACACTGAAGAATACGCTTCCTTGTTTGTATTAATATCTTACTTGATGTTAACACTCTATACATTTTGGAGAATGTTGTTCGGGCTATTGTTATCCTTCTTTTAATTTCTTCCTCACATCTCCCATCATTTGTAATCTTTTGTCCGAGATATATGAATTCGGATACTTGTTCTATGTTTGTGCCATCTATGGTTATATTGACATTTGGTTTATCTGTCTTTTTACTTATAACCATTGTTTTGGTCTTCCTGGCATTCATCTTCATGTTGAATAGTATTCCAGCTTTATTGATTCTATTCACTATATCTTGTAGGTTTTTCTCACTGTCTGCTAGTATTACACTGTCATCGGCATATCTAAGATTGTTGATGTTCATGCCACCTATTGTCACTCCCTTGCAATCTTCAATGTGTCTGAAAATCATCTCTGTGTACAGGTTAAATAGACATGGTGACAATACACACCCCTGTCGAACTCCTCGTTTAATCATAACTTCATCCGATAGGCCCTGCTCCATTTTTATAAATGCACGTTGTGTCCAGTATAAGTTCACAATTAGTTTAATGTCTTTGCCATTGACACCAATATCTTGTAAACATTTGATTAACAGTTCATGATTGACTCGGTCGAAGGCCTTCTCATAGTCAATAAAGCAGGCATAAACATCCTGGTTCACTTCACAATAACGTTCACAAATCATTCTCATATTGAAAATCCCTTCACGTGTACCTCTTCCAGATATAAACCCACTTTGTACGTTACTGATTTGTTCTTCAATTTTCTGTCTGTTTCTCAGTAAAATTATTTTCAGGATCATCTTCAACATATGACTCATCAGGCTTAGTGTTCTGTACTCAGTACACAATGTTGGTTTTAGCTTCTTTGGGAGTCGTACAAATATGGATTCATTCATATTCAATGGTATAAATCCAGTCTCATAGATGTCAGTTACTAGCTTATGAATGATTTGAATCCCCACTTCATCTAGTCCTTTTATCATTTCTGATGTTATCTGGTCACTTCCAGGAGCCTTACCTGCCTTTAGATCATTGATAGCCTTCTCAACCTCTGATACTAATATAATATTCCCATCTTCTTTCTCAATTGTGGGTGGGTTCCCTCTGTCATCATTGTATAGTTCGTTTACATATTCTTCCCATCTGGACTTTATAGATTATAACAATCAATCTAATGTATTTATCTCAGAAAATGACAGAAACTTGAAACTATCGGACTCTGCAACTTTGATAGGCACTATATCAGAGAGCGTGTATATAAACAGATGAGAGGGACAACTCCCATACTAGAGCATGTAACAGCTGCCGACTGTGGCGCTCCAAGTGGTGGTTGTTGAACAGCTTAAGCATATGGGCAAACCTCAAGGCATTTTCAATGGCAGTGAGCAATCTTCATACAGAAAACATTAAATATCTCTAAAACTACAACACCTAGAAACAAACTGATTGGAATACACATAGAAAACATGTTTACCAACGAGATTATATTAAATTGATATGGTTAGGCTTCTGGATTTCTATTAATTTTGAATAAAACTGACGTTTTTCACGACGCGTACGGCAAACTCAAGGCATTGTCAATGGCCTTGAGCAGTCTTCGTACAGAAAAAGTGAAATATCTCTAAAACTACACTACATAGAAACAAACTGTTTGGAACACATATAGAAAACATATTTAACAATGAGACTATATTAAATTTACATGGCTAGGGTTCTGAATTTCTATTAATTTTGAATAAAATACACGTTTTGCACTACACGTACGGCAAACTCAAGGCATTGTCAATGGCGGTGAGCAATCTTCATACAGAAAACGTTAAATATCTCTAAAACTACACCACATAGAAACAAACCGCTTGGAAGACATATAGAAAACATGTTTACCAAAAGGATTATATTAAATTGATAAGGTTAGGCTTCTGGATTTCTATTAATTTTGAATAAAAACAAATGTTTTGCATTGAGCGTACCGGCAAACTCATGGCTTGTTCAACACTAACCGCCAGGAACGCCACTGTAGCCTGTGTTACCGTTTTTCGCGGGAGTTGTCCCTCTCATCTGTTTATATACACGCTCTCTGACTATATATAACAGCGCTCATATATCTATACTATTACAGCAATCATGGTTTGTTTTCATCAGTAAGCATGGCAATCAGTAATCTAAGTAGCAGGGGTGTAATATTAGTATTACAGTCCGGTGTTTTGAAGTTAATATCCAACCTCCAGTACTGGCGGTGACTGCAATTATGGTTTGTTTTCATCGGTGAGCACAGCAATCGAATATTAGCACAGTAAAAGTCCAACTATCATGGGTCCAATATTAATAGTTGCAGTCCGGTGTCACGGAATAAATATCCATTATGAAATATCAGCATCTCCCGTAATTTTGTAGCCTCTTTTCGCCAGAGCATGCTGCACAATGAGTGATCTGCTTGCCCACAGCGTTAGTTCTTCCACTTCCCGCAGGGGGCGGGTTGGTAGCGGAAATACATCGTTCCAGCTTGCGGGAGGAAATCACATTCTCCTTGTAATGTCAATGTATTTGGTAATGCTTATACATCACATATATAACATGTATGTATATATCTATGCAGGCACTAGCTTCAGTTCCAGACATAACCCCGCGCAACAGATACTCGCGCTGCAGTGATGTCGAGACTCTGCCATTGACCGCTCGCTGAGAAGTGGTGCTTCCGCTGTACACGAGGGGGCGTCGTGGGTACTCGGCCACCTGGTGTTCATCCTCGGAACTGTCAACACCTCCGTGAAGTGGCAGTGGGCGACAGGCGCATCATTCATTATGTGAGAGGGACCAATGGAAAACAAGGCACATAGCAAAGAAATGTGGTGGTTTAAAAAATATATTGTTTTTATAAATCGATGATTGGTTTCATAATAGGCTATATCGTTTTTCTTCGCAAATACATGAAAACATTTGTATGTACAGTAAAACCTCTCTAAATCGACCGGCCATGTGACCGACTTTAAGTGGTCCATTTAGGGAGATGGTCGGTTTAGAGAGTTAGAATATCCTTACAATGCTGTTTTGGGGACTCAAATAAAGCAATCGATATAGGGGAGTGGTCGATCTGTGGAGGGGTCGGTATAGAGAGGTTTTACTGTATATATGTATGTATGTTAAATATTATCCAGCTTGCCTGATGTCGAATATTGATTGCTTGAATTAAGGTTGCATAAGCCGTTGATTTTGAATTTCTGCTCTTTTCTTTAGACAACAATTATTAGATTAATTGTTTTGATTTACTTTACTTTGAAGTACCTTTTATATTAAAGCGCTACCGTTTTTTGGTGGTTTTTTTGGTCCATTAGATTTTTAACCTCCCACACCACATAGACATGGTATAAGAGCAACCGGCCTTTGATGACGCTGTAAGTTATGCACAACAGTGGAAATCCAAATTGGCAGAGCTGGGGGCACATTAAGGTATTTGATGTTTAAAAAAGCCGAATTATCTTCATAAATATGCTGAAATGTTGTTGGAGTCTTATGTCCTTGCAACATCTAAGGTCATATCAGAACGGGTAGTGACTTGTGACGGTGTGCACTCATGGTGACTTTATAATACTGCCCCACTGGTTAGTCCTATTAATGCCAGGCGCCAGGCTAGGAAGCGACAAATAACAATTTTCTAAGTCATCGGTTTGACTCCACCGAGAACCGAACTCCGGATCTCCTGCACGCGAGGCCCGCGCTCTACCGAATCGGCCACCGCACCCAGTCAGGCTGAAATGTTTAACAGAGGCTTTGTTTAAGTATTTTCTGGCATATCAGCATTGCCTGACAGGAGCACCAAACTCCAATGAATGTGTAATATAAGTGTACCAGGGTCTAGGTTGGGCATGTCAAATCAAATCAAATCTAGGAAAGTGGTTTTGCTTTTAAAAATATGATCCTTTTCAGGGGCGTAGCTAGACCTTTAACAATGTGTGCTCCTAATTTCTGCAGGGGGTTTAGGGGGCCGCTTAAGCTAAAGGGTGCATTCCTTACACGCGGCATGCGGTATGCGAATGCGAATGCGACAAAAAATCGAAACACCTTGAAGTCTATGGGCTACATTCCTTACATGCGGTATGCAAATGCGAATGCGAATGCGAATGCATCAAACCGATCGGTCCATGTAGCGATCGGTGTGGCATGCGGGATGCGGTACGCGGTGTGTGAATAGAAATGTCAGTCGCACTTGTCCATAGGTTTAAGGCCGGAGGAGGCGACTGATAATTACGGACATGTTTGTGCTAAGGGGAAACATATGGTAGTGGTGGTGGTGGTGTCCATTAGTTTTAGACGAGGAGAGGCGACTGAGCATTACGGAACGGTCACACACAAGGGCAAGGGTGCTGAGGGGAAACATATTGTAGTGGTGGTGGTGGGGGTTCGGGTTGGTAAAAATGCTACCAGAGCCACAAGAATATGAATACTTATCTATAATTTGGTAATTATAAAGGTAGGAATATAGCCAGTCATGTGCCACATGCCGCATGCTGCATGCCGCGTGTAAGGAATGCTGCCATTTGCATACTGCATGCCGCATACCGCATACCGCGTGTAAGAAATGCCCGCTTTAAGCTGGTGGATTTTACACATCTTAGTCTTGAGTTTTCGACACTCCGGACTACTACATGCCTCCTCTCTCTCTCTGTCTTTATTATTTTTAATTTTGTTGTTGTTGACAAAACGATGTGGACATTTCGCCGTACGCGCGTATGCCTAGCTACGCCCCTGCTTTTATCAGATTATGTAGCTTTAGAGCTGCATAGTCCGATGAAATTATCGAATTTCCTAAACCAAAGCAATTATCTCAGTTTTATTCTACGTATTTAACTTAGATGCTGGTGTCATTATTAAGCATTTGTTGCTGCACACAAGTGAATACTGAGTGAATTTAATAGAATCTGTTACTGCTGAAGCCTATACTGCCACAGTTTTGACTTGCTTGCCAACATTAATTTTCAAATATCTAAAAAGTTAACCATTTAAAATAGAATCAAAGTAATTTCAACCTAAAGTAAAGTAGATTATGCCGATCAATTTAATGTATTTATCTCAGCAAATGGCTCAAAACTATCGGACTATGCAACTTAGATGAATAGATAGATATCAATGGTTATTTGTCAGTATAGAAAAAGGTAAACCAGAAATGCTGCCTTTTTAAAATAATAGACAAGCATGGTGACAGATACTGAGAGAGCGTATGGGTGGGAGAGAGGGGTAGGAGCTTACTAAACACCGTATGCATGGAGTGGTGTTACCGAGTCAAAACGCGTTTAAGGCAGGATTTCTGGTTTAACGCCGAAAAGTTTGTATGCATGGAGCAGTGTTAGGCCTAACACCACGCGTTTAAATCCGGAAATTCTAACTCTGCTCATAGCAGGTTTACAGCGGTGTTAGTGTTAGGTTAGTGTGAGGAAGGTGCCCAAATCTAATCAAAGCTATCATATTTAACAGAATTAAATACGCAATAAGTGAAATTTAAGCAAATTAACCTTAAAAACGAAGAGATATTAATGCAGCAGCCACATTGGCGGCGATATTAATAGTCATATTTTCGAATCGACGAACGTAAAGTAAACAAATCGCCCTGGGCCCGTATGCATGAAGAATTATTTATCGGCTCTGGTGTTAAGGGCCGGGTCCGGGTTAGCTAACGCCAGCATTGGAAATTTGGTCACGGAGTATTATGGAGTCAAAGCACGGAGGTGTTAGCTAACCTAGCAGTTATTTATAGATATGGGAAATCCCTCTGTGCCTGTGTACATTCGTCGATTTGACAATATTAATGTTGCCGCCGTTCTAGCGGCGGCATTAACATCGGTTCGAATTTAGGGTTAATTTAATGAAATTTCATGATTTGAGTATGTAATTCTGTCAAATATGATCGCATTGAGTAGATTTGGGCCTAATATATTGCCGCCGATGCAGCGGCGGTGGCGGCGGCGATGTTTTGTTGATCTTCGACAGTATGGATAGCGATGTCGATGTGGCGGCGGCGATTTGTTTTGTGTACATTCGTCGATTTGACAATATTAATATCACCGCCAATGTAGCGGTGGCGTTAATATGGGTTTGATTTTAGGGTTAATTTAATGAAATTTCACGATTTGAGTATGTAACTCTGTTAAATATGATCACATTCAATAGATTTGGCCCGAGTCAGTCCCTAACACCGACGGTAAACCTGGTATGGGCTGGGGTTAGACTCTCTGACCTTAAACTCGCAGAGTTTCCCTAACACTCCCCCATGCATACCGACTTTTCCCCGCTAACCCAGAGATCGCCGCTAACCACAGGTTTGGAGCGCTAACCCTGCTTCATGCATATGGCCCCTGGGATGGTAAGCGAGAAATTATCATTACATTGATTACAACTTAAGGCCTGGCCATGGTAAATCTATGAACACCTATTGATTTTGCCGCCTTCCTCATTTATGCTTTGTAGTATGTCGACTGGACGCGGTTGGCATAATAGGTAAGAACGCTGGTTTCCCGTATTGTAGGTCGTGGGTTCGGAACCCCTACCGCGTCAATCATATAAACCTTTGTGTGGAAGGTAAAGGGTTCTTATCCTGGCCGAGTCAAACCATTGCCTTGCAAATTAATACATGTCGGTGCCTAGCCTTATTCAACATAACTAGAATAGGACATGGACTGGTTTGTTCAGTATCAGGATAGGGTGGCTGAGTGGGATATTGGGTCATGGTGCTGGCAGCCTGGTCTCCCAGTTCGGCGGCACCAGTTAGTTACCATGAATGCGAAAGGTTACGAATCGAATCCGTCCAGATATGACCTTAGATGTTGCTTTGACGTGAAACCCCAACACACAAACTGTAGTGTGACTGATGCAGTGCAGACATATCCACTGTGTGTTATATTACTACGTAGGTTTACTTAGGTCTTTACTGCGCGATGGTCACTAGACTTGTATATACAGTATAAACCCGTTAAACCAAACTTGAAGGGAACCTAGAAATTTGTTTGGATTAACTGATTATTGGTTTAACCGAACTTTGGCTTTGACTTTGACGTTGAGTAAGCGTGTATAGCACATGTAATATACAATGTGTGTGGACACTTTGATTATTGTGTTTTTTTTTGTATATACAGTATAACCCCATTAATCCGAGCTCGGTTAAACCAAACGATCGGTTAATCTAAACTTTTTTCGGCAGCCTGGCAAAATACTACCATTTATCATATAAAAAAGTCAGTGGGGTCTCAGATGACCCTATAACCACATGAAAATTTGGTTTAACCGTACCTGGAAGTGGCCTGGGGTCCGACAATTTTGCTTGAATTAACCGATAATTTGGGTTAGCCAACTTTGGTTTAACCAACTCTTTTATATGATAAATGGTAGTATTTTGCCAGGCCGCCGAAAAAAGTTTGGATTAACTCATCGTTTGGTTTAACCGAGCTTGGTTTAATGGGGTTATACTGTATCTAGATCACTGTCTAATGAGTTTGGAATGATGTCATTATTAGATAGGTCTGAGTGATCTGGGATCAGAACCATTTGATAATTATATCCAACCAAAGACCCTATAATACTAAGACGGCTCACTCCCTCTCTCCAATGGTAATGTAAATTGTGCAGTGCCACCTTGTGGTGGGTTTGATCAGCCGGCTGCTGGTTGGTGTTTCACATGTAAACACATACAATTATATTATACATGAGATAGGTAAGTATGAATACACATCAATATGAAATTGCTATGACCAAATACGCATCATCATCAGCATCATCATCAGCATTGCCACCATCACACATCTTTCACATTCATATATACATTTATACATATAATATAGCACCTGTTTAACCAAGAGAACAGCCAGCGCACCAAGTGGTGGGTTTGATCATTTTGATTACACAGTACAGGCTGAGTGAGCCGTCTTAGTATTATAGGGTCTTTGATCCAACATCTTGATTCCTTCAGTATAGGGCAATCCTTTGTGTGTGTGTGTACATTAGTTGATTAAGCAGGGGAAATTTGAATCACGGACAATTGGTTTCCCTCATTCCACTGCTCCTTGTCCTATCCTAGTAATGTTGTATTCCAGGCTAGGTAGCAACAAGTATCACTTTATAAGTCATTGGTTTCACTTTAACCCAAGGGTTCGAATCTTTGGATTTACCAAAACAGGAGTTGCGCATTCATCTCACCCAGACATCGTCTGGGATCCAAATGGCTTAACACTGTATGTACTGTGCCTTTGCTTACTCCATCCCTGTCGCTTTCGAATAACTTGAAGAATTGGTCAGCGATCGGTTGGCGATCGGTCACTGACTGCTCCGTGACTGGTCAGTGACAGATTGGCAACTGGTCAATGACCCCCCACCACCACCACCACCAAATTTGGCCCTGGCCACCTACCGGTCGCCAAGCAGTCATTGATTGAGTGTGTTGTGTTTTGCGACTGTTCGCCAACTGATCAGTGACCATTGTTGTTCGAGCCGTATTTTGCTTCGGTCGCAAGGAGGTCGCCGGCCTTTGGTTGCAAAGTAGTCGCAAGTGGTCACAAACCGTAGTGTGACTGAGGTCTTATTAAAGCCATGTTTACCAATTTAAGATGTCTGCGTAGCTAGGCTGCATGTCAACATATGATAATGAAGTTCACACTTGGGTCACAGCAACTGCCGCCGATATATTCACCGTTAGTGATGTATTCAATGTAGAGGTATCTAAATTGAGCTTTGGCTCCTTTGAACTACATATATGCATCAGAGTTAATTCTAAGCATTTGAACAAGAGAGTGGATTTGGACCGGATCCTCTATATTTATGGATCAAGTGACATCAAGTAGAAGTGGTGTTTAGGACATATGTTGATGTTGTCTCAGATACGTGACATTCCATTGGATAAGTGACTTGGCGTGTCGTTTACAGGATATGGGACGCCATCGTTGCTATGGAAACACATACCTGATTTTCTTAGTGTAGTTCTTTTTGTTTGTATGTGTAAAATATGCTTTGCTTTCGATGAAAGTTACACAATTTCCAAGTGTAGATCCTATATATTATAACTTATAGCGTAATTAGTTTATGCTCAAGATGTGTTTTGATTCCTTCAAATGTCACGTGATAAGCTGTTACACTTACCGGTATTCCAAGTTCCGCTGGTCCCTAAGTAATAATTGAGGCTGAAACCTAGCAGACCGGGTCGCAGCTACAACTTGCATGGAGGGCCGTATTCGATTAACAGGACCCGGGCGACTCGGGTCAGCCAAGTTGCTAGAATTTCAAATCGAACACCGCGAGTGGAGTTGACAAAAACATGTGCCGTGTGCAAACATGCCTGACCCCAGTAACCCACGTCCTGGCTGGGGGTGGCTAGGAATGATGATGTCACATCTGCGCTGGTACCGTCCTGCAGGAAAACAGCTACCAGTACCAGTCCTACATGTTGTTTTTTTGTAATAACCCAGATTAATGAAATGGAAATATAACTAAATTATGCAATCATAAAATACTTTAAATCCTATTTTGCTGTAGTTATATCGGTTATTAAGAAGAAAAGATTTGGATTAAGCCACCTTTTTTCCACCCCGAGCGTGGAGAAGATTATTCAATTATTTGACCCGAGTCTGTAGGATGTGCGCATGCGCCAAAAAGTGGCTCGGGTGACCCGAGTTGATTAATCGATTACACCAGTGAGGGTAGAGGGGGTGGTGAATACACATACATCATGATACAGGAAGTGGCATTTTATCTCATGTAAAATATTTGTGAGGACAATTTCATAGCAATCTCCACTAGAAACAAATGCATGGCAATAATCCTACCAAGGTTGGTTGTCAGGAGGCATTGTGGTTCTCACTGCAAAGTGAAGTTTAAGTATAGGGTCTGTTGGGAAGGAGAGGGCTGGGAGGGGCACCATCCCCATCTGCCACAAAATAGGCTGTTTGTTTGTTGTTTTTACGTCCTAGCAACATCTAAGGTCATATCAGGACAGGCACCGACTTGTGACAGTGCGCACTCATGGTGACTTTATAGTGCTGTCCCACTGGGAAACCAGGCCATTGGCACCATGACCTGGTATCCCACTCAGTCATATTATCCTGACACTGAGGACACCAGTCCTTGCCCTGTCCTAATAATGTCGAGTGCCTGGCTAGGTAGCGACAAGTATCAATTTTTAAGTCATTGGTTTGACTCGACCAGGGTTCGAACCCACGACCCCATGATCTACCAGCACGGGCGACGGATGCTCTAAATGATTCGGCCATCCCGTCTGGTCTCAAAATAGGCTGTAGGTGTGACCTGGTGTGCTGGGTATCAGCTTCAATTCTTTCTGAGACACCAGCGAAACTCAGAACACATTATTGATTTTGCGATATGATGTATGCTAATGATCTGTCAGTAAACGCTGTATAAACATGTATCATGATGCTAATAGTAATACTACGCCTCTTGTTTCGGCACATAGATGTTTGTTTTGTTTGTTTGTTGCAGTTATAATTTATATATATATATATATATATATATATATATATATGTGTGTGACTGTGTGTAGGACGGGGCAGACCAACACGGAGACTAACAGGCGAGTACGGTTACTTTTTATTTGGCTTATATCATCGTCGGTAAGGCAACCGTAACCATAATGCAACCATAACTATACTTGGCTGGGCCATCCGCCCTACCCATAATAATAATAAGCGATCAAACGCTAATTCAATAACATAGTTGAATCATAATAACAGTCAAGTAAGAATAACAAATAACATAACTGAATAATAATAGTAGTCAAGTAATATTTTTTTTTTTTAATTAAAAAGGAGAAACAGGACAGGAGCAGCAGGTGTTGACCGGTCGAGGCGAGCGACGGAATGGGCCCCAGTCATGCGGCGAAGGGGCGAGGAAAGGTGGAGCGGGGGGGCCACCTGCCGGACTCGAACCCAAATGGTCAATAGTTACATCGCCAACTTCCAACACCAGGGGGCGACTCTGCGCCCTCCCTACACCAGCATATCCTAGATATAAGCTTGTATATATATGGTAATATCAGGATGGCGACCCTATAAATTGTAATGCAGCCCCACTAGGAGATCAGGCCCTCAGCACCATCACCGTATATCTGACTCACTCACATTATGCTGATAGTGAGCTAACCGGTCCTTGCCCTATCCTATTCCTAGTAATGCCGAGAGTCAGGCTAGGTAGCGATAATTACCAATGGTTTGACTCGGCTAGGATTCGAACTCCTGACCATCAGCACGGGAAGCGTGCATTCTACCGATTGGGGCACCGCGTCCAGTTCCTCATGATAATATATATATATGCATATATATGGGCCATTACATTGGTGCCATGACCAGCTCGCCTACTGCGTAAGGGATGAGTCTTGGACCTGGGCCATGGCTTCATAATTATACAGCATCAGGATAATGTAATGGCCCATGGCCCTCCGACTCTCACACTTCCACGCACACATGGAAGAATGCCAAGATCCAATACGAGTATGCTTCACCTTGGTTTATTGAACCAATCTGCTCTCCGCGGTGTCCACAGTCATCTGACCCGCCCCCTCGCTCGCCAGATCCCACATCGACTCTATAGGTGGTGGTGGTGGTGGGGAGGGGGGTGGGGGGGAGCTAGCCACACGCAGTAGAGGGCAGCTCAGTAGGGGTCTGCCCGGTGGCTAGCCTGCTGCCACCTAACGCAGTTCAGTGTAACTGCATAGGTGTGTGGCGTAGTCTCTGCTGCTACCGCGTGGTAGTAGGGCTCATGTACAGACTACTACACTTCCCCCCCTAGAGTCTCACCGGTGGCAGACTGCGAACCGATGAGAATCGAGAAATTATAGAAGTCAAGATGTGAACTAATTAGAAAGGGAGAGAAGCCTTACAAAAAATCTTTGTATCCATATGCGCAATGCCTAGACCTGCCTGCAGCAATAGCAAAGTCTAGCTAACATGTCATCAATCTAGGTGAAGAAATGAGCTTTAAGTGATGTGTTGTAACAAACGACCTCTCCCAGCCTCTATGTATAGGTGTATAGAATGTTTGTTGCTGGGAGAAAAGTGTTCATACCCTAAAAGTGGAACTCCCTCGACAAGAGGAAGCAAAGAGCTGCTCAGTCCACCCCCTGTCGCCCCCCCCCCCCCATCTCAGGAGAACCGGTAGCAGGGCACTCCTCCTTCTGCACGGAGCGGCTCCTCATGGAGCTTCCTCAGTCTGTCCTCCTGTGTGCCTGCGTCACCTGGCCAGTAGATACAGACAGTATTATACTGCGGACACGTCAAGCAGACACACCCAGGACCTGCCATGCTCGGCGACCCGCTCCGGTGTAGAGTGCATGAAAGTAGAAGGGCGGTGTTACTTATAACCCTTGGACAACCCAGGTTCGAATCCTGGTCACGGAGTGTAATGTTCTGGACTGACCTCTCAGGCAAGTAACGACATAGACAGGTAGGCGTGGGTAGTGTGTTGATATCAGGGAGACTAGGTGGTGTAATGGTTAGCACACTGGCCTGGAATGCAAAGAGATGTGGGTTTGAGTCCCGCTCTAGGCGCAATGTTTCCCATTTTCATCACCCCCATGACACTGGTTTCCGTGACCATGATCCTGTGCAGGCTGCGCGCTGTATGGTTGTTGGACCTACCATGTGTATGTATGTGTTACTGCATTGCATGTATGTATGTAATTGTAAGCATTAAAAGACTTACAATTCCAGGGGGATGAGTGTAGTACTAGTAGTCTGCACTGACCTCTCAGGCAAGTAACCACATAGACAGGTAGGCATGGGTAGTGTTTTGATATCAGGGAGCCTAGGTGGTGTAATGGTTAGCACACTGGCCTGGAATGCAAAGAGATGTGGGTTCGAGTCCCGCTCTAGGTGCAATATTTCCCATTTTCATCACTCCCATGACAATAGCAATGCCCTTTGCCAATATATAAATCCGAACCGAAAATCTGAATATTTTTACAATATGAAATAGGTCGTCTATACATGGGGCTTATTTTAATTGGAAATTTAGGTGTGTTTTTTAATGGTTTTATCAGGATTCAACAATTAAAGTTTTTTCAATTAATCTCTGGAGGCCCTCGGGGTGCAGCTAGCTCCTAATTCACGTGCGTTAACTCTGGACTGGTTGTTGGGGTTTTCCGCCCTGCCAACATCTAAGGTCATATCAGAATGGGTACCGACTTGTGACAGTGCAAACTCATGGTGACTTTATAGTGCTGCCCCACTTCAGAATCAGGCTGCAGGCACCATGGCCCAATATCCCACTCAGTCATGTTATCCTGACACTGAGCTAACCAGTCCTTGTCCTATCCTATGAATGCCGAGCGCCAGGCTAGGAAGCGACAAGTATAAATTTTAAAGTCATTGATTTAACCCGACCCGGAATTGAACTCCCGACTTTCCACACGCGAGGCCGCGCTCTACTGATTAAGCCACCGCACCCGTGTTTTTTTTTATTGCTACAGATGAAATAAAATCAACAGTAAATATTTCTTTTTTAATGTTGGCAGGAGGCCTTCCTAGATTATGAGGCCTTGGGCTGCATTCCCACCATACCCCCCCCCCCCCGCCCCCCAACACGTAAATCCGACACTGGGTGGGGGACAGCTTCCCCTCCCCTGTTCTCCAGGATGCCCGTCCTGATATGACATTAGATGTTGTCAGAGCGTAAAACCCCAACAACCAACCAACCAATCCCCCAGATGCGAACGGCCCAGTAATGTAATACACCGACCTCATTTCCACTTCGCTTCCCCATTGTGTGCATCAAAGTAAATTGTTTAAAATATGAGAGGTTTTATAGAATAACGTGCTTGCCAACAACTCATTTTTAACACAAAGTAACACTAAGGCCAACTACATGACATTGATTAATAAAATCGACGAGAACGGGGGAGATAAAGAAATCGCCTTTTGCTGTTATTAACGTACGGTATGCTTATATCAACACACAACCCATCCAACCTGCATAAATATAACCACATGAGAAGAATCATGTGACATTTTATCTCCACAATTTCTGAACATGTACATTGTTTATCAATGATCTACCAGCAACTACCAGCAACTACCACTGATGCCGCTGTAGCAGTAAACAGCCACTTTGTCAGTGTCAACATTGTGATCAACAGTGTTGTCAACAAATGCGTAATAAATAGTTATGAATGCTTCAATGGTTGAAATAACAGAATTTCCCTACCTTCACGCAGGGGGGGGGGAGGGATCCCAGCCGGTTGGGCAGATCGATTTGCTGCGCCACAGAGTCAGTGAGCGCTAAAATGTGATGTCGCCGGAATCGATACTTCTTGAATATCTCGTGGTCATCATATTCGTCGAACGGGTGTGTCCGATCCCGGAAAATCCGGTTTCTGTGTACTAAACGCCTCGCGAAGTATCTGCGATATATGCACAACTCCATCGTGCTGCCACTAACCTAACACTAGCACCGCTTTAAACCTGCTGTGGGCTGGGGTTAAATTCTCCGACTTTAGACGTCCGGCGTTTGCCTATCACTGCTCCATGCATAGAAAATTTTCCCCGCTAAACCAGAAATCCCGCGCTACCCGCGGTTTGGCTCACTATTACCGCCCCATGCATATGGCCCCTGGTAGCGACAGCTGATAGGTCGGATCTACTTGGGACTTTCCCAGCAGACTGGAATAAGCAACTTCCTCGTTTAGACTTTAGAGGTCATATCTTCTCTGCGCATGTTATGTTATGTAAATATAGCGCGTAACCAGACGGGATTGCCGAATGAGTTAGAGCGTTCGTCTCCCGTGTTGGTAGACCATGGGATCGTGCGTTCGAGCCCTGGTCGAGTCAAACCGATGACTTAAAAATTGATACTTGTCGCTTCCTATCCTGGCACTCGGCATTATTATTAGGATAGGGCAAGGACTGGTTGGCTCAGTGTCAGGATAATGTGACTGAGTGGGATATCAGATCATGGTGCTGGTGGCCTGGTGTTCCAGTGGGGCAGCACTATAAAGTCTCCATGAGTGCACACTGTCACATGTCGGTACCTCTCTCGATATGGCCTTAGATGTTGCTAGGACCTAAAACAACAAACAAATAAATATAGCGCTACTAGTACTAGGCCTATTCTATATCATGTATCCATGTGTGTGTGGTAGGCTAACTCTTATCAAGGGGAATAATTTAAGAAGTGCCAATGTTTCTTCTTACACGCCACTCAACCGGATCTAGTGGCCGAATCGGTAGAGCACGGGCTTCCCATGCAGAAGGTCGGGAGTTCGATTCCCGGTCGAGTCTAACCAATGACTTACAAAATTGATGATTGTCGCTATAGGCTTAGGATTAATTAGGATAGGACAAGGACTGGTTAGCACAGCATCAGGATAATCTGGCCGTGTATGATCTCACTTATCAGGTCAAGGTGCCGGTGGCCTGATCTCCCAGTGGGGCAGCACTATGGAGTCGCCATGAGTTTGCATTGTCACAAGTTGGTACCCATCCTGATATGACCGTAGATGTTGCTACGATGTAAAACAATGACAAACAAACACATCACCAACACCAACACTCGAATCCCAGCTGTGTAGCGTCATCATACTGTTGATATATCGATTACAGGAGCCTAGTCATACTACCCACTACACCTGCGTTCGCGTGCGATCATTTATCGACCATCTTGCATCCATTTTGTCCACCTGGGGCATAATCGATTAACACAACCCGAGCGATTCGGGTCACTTGAGTTGCTAGAATTTCGAATCGAACACAGCGAGTGGAGTTGACAAAAACATGTGCCGTATGCAAAATGACCCGATCCCAGTAACCCACCTTTTGGCTGGGGTTTGCTAGGAACGATGACGTCACATTTGTGGTCTCCGAGTGCTCGTCAAGTGGTCGGTGACCGGTCGCAAAGGAGGTCGCCAGCGTTTGGTCGTAAGGCGAACGCTGGCGACAGTCTGCCAAACGCTTGAGTACTGCTACTATGGTCGCCACCATAACGCAACAAAGTCGCCGACCGGTCGGCGAGAGTTTGCCGAACGCTTGACGACTGTAACTAAGGTCGCCGCCAGGTCGCCACGGTGACGCAACAAAGTCGCCGACCGGTTGGCGAACTTTCGGCAAACAAGCGGCCGCAACAAAATTTCTCAGAGCGTGGGAAAAAGCGTCTCCACCGATCGCCGACCGATCGCTGACCGATCACAGATCGGTCTGCGATCGGTGCCCATCGCCGACCAATCAGTTTGCGATCGGTCAGCGAACGATCGCCGACTGATCTGTGATCGGTTGAGACGCCAGAGGTCGCAAGGAGATTGTCGGTGCTGCAGCGACAACCTCCTTGGGACCAAAAAGGGCCGAAATGGTCGGCGATCAGTCAGCGATCGATCGCACAGCACTTGGCGATTAGTCGTAAGGTGGTCGTAAGATGGTCGTAATTTAATTGCAAAATGCTCACGGATCGATCGTAAAGGCTCTGTCACATTACGGCGTATGGCGGGAGCGTATTGAAAACCTATGTACGCCGTGCTGGTGCCGGCCTATGATGACCTTCGGTGAACTTTCGGGTGAGTTTGAGCGTATGGGGGACCTATGAGGAGCGTATGAGGAGCCTATGAGGAGCGTATGGGAGCGTGCTGCGACATTTTTTGACTGTTTTGATTGGCATGTGGAGCGTATGAGGAGCGTATGAGGAGTGTATGAATATTTTAGGAGCGTATGAGGAGCGTATGAGGAGCATATGAGGAGCGTATGCGAAACCTATACGCGACCTATGTGCGACCTATGGTATCTCTCCGCGGTCCGCCGCTTGGTGGCTCCTGGGTATAAATAGCCTGGAGCAACAGGCTCCCCTCACTCTGCCACCATGCCTGCTAAGAGGAACACCACTGCTGCTGCTGCTTCTGCTACTGCTACTACTACTACCAGTACTACTGCTACTACACCAGCCTCCAGAGCTGCTGTAACTACAGGAGGAGAACTAGGCTGTGGGAGAGGCAGAAAGAGGCAGACTTTGTTACAATGCTCTCCATCACCAGCCTCCTCACCTGCCTCGCCACCTCGCCACTCTCCACACCACTCTCCACAACACCACTCTCCACAACACTACTCTCCAGAACACCACTCTCCACTGGAGGAGCTGGAGATGGAAGTGGAGAGGTTGACGACGCAAAGCTGGCGTCCCCGCTCCAGCTCGCCATCTCCTGCCTCTGCGGGCAGCTCACGGGCGTCGTCCGCTGCCTCCGCCGCCTCCACCAGCACTGCTGCCATCGGCACGTCAAAGAGACGGAGGGCCAAGAAGAGCGACTGTTCTCTGTCGGTCTTCAAGGAGGATCAAATGTTGGACTTCCTCCAGGAGAACCCCATCATTTGGAACATGAAGCTCACGGATTACCGCCGCTCAGACAGAAAGGCCAAGATGTGGGAGGACCAGGCGACACTTCTGGGGACCACAACACTCCATCTCCAGAAGT
The DNA here is from genome assembly GCA_030323885.1 of Branchipolynoe longqiensis. Lineage (NCBI taxonomy): Eukaryota > Metazoa > Annelida > Polychaeta > Phyllodocida > Polynoidae > Branchipolynoe > Branchipolynoe longqiensis. Next base: position 43,815,609 of record CM059193.1, on the reverse strand, counting down.
GGTTCAAGTCGCTCAGGGACACGAACACGCGGCTCTACAAGAAAAAGAGTGGGGACGGAGCCGCTGACCTGACTGAGTGGGAGCAGTGGATCCTGCGCAAGTTCGGGTTCCTGCGGTCCGTCGTCCGTCACCGACCGGAGCCCTGCAGGAGTGTAAGTACATAATCTTTTTTCGTTCTGACAAGTGCGGCCATTAGTATCGTATTCTAAGTTTGTTATGTTATGCTTTTGTTGTATTTATGTTTGTTTGTTTGTTTGTTTGTTGTTGTTTTACGTCCTAGCAACATCTAATATTCTAGTAATTTGTTAATGTTATTTATTTCTTTAATGTTGAGTTGTTGTGTAGTTGTTCTTAAATCGAGATATTGACAATAGATGTATCGTGATATAGTCATTATAAATCCATGTTTGCATTTAACGTTAATTATTTTTGCTTCATATATTTTTGATTTACTGTTGACTTGTCGTGTCTTTTGTCGAAATATCGATTTGCATTCATGTTACTTATGTTCTGTTATGATTTTGTCTTGCAGTTGGCCACTCCTGTCGCGGCTCCGCAGCTCGACCTGAGCGTGGAGGAGAATGTCGGGACCGATGTGGAGGTGGCGATGGACGAGGATCTTCCACCCACTCCTCCCGCTACATCCCAAGAGCGGGTAAAGGGGAGAGGGAAGCGATCTTCCCCAGTCGACAACAACCTCCTCGCTGCCATCCACAAGAGGTTCAATGAGTCTGCCGACATCCTCAAGGTGATGCAGCCGCCTCCTCCTCCACCTCCACCTCCACCGGCGGTGACGAAGCGAGTGGCATTCGCCAACTATATGCGGGACATGATCCTCACGATGCCAGAGGAGCGGTTTGTGTCCATTTGCGGTGCACTCAACCGCATGGTGTTGCACCATCTGGAGGAGGAGGAAGGAACATTCGTGGCACCGGTGGTTTGTGGGGCTGGTCCTGCTCCTGCTCCTGCTCCTGCTCCTGCACCGGCTCCTGCTCCTGCTCCTGCACCGGCTCCTGCACCTACAAGTCAGACATACCAGCCTCAACCCCACCAGTGGCCTGCGCAGACACAGGAGTACGTGGACCACTATATGGGCGTGCCACACAGTCTTCATCAGCCACTGCCACACCCGCCTCTGCCAAGTCTTCCGCCTCAGCCTCTGCCTCCAGCTCCGCCAGTGGTACGGCCGTCACCACCGCAAACCGCACAAGTACGGACTTTAGGAATGGTGCCGCACACGAGGGCCTCTCCTACAGTTGTGGTGCGCGGGGTTGCTCTGCCCACTGTGGGTCCGCCATGGCCAGGGACTGGCGCTGCCACAGACATGGTGACTCCGACACGCGCCGACCCCGAAGTGAACTTGTCTAAGTCGGCCAGCCCGGAGGGACTCTTAAACTTGTCGGGGTTATCCGGGATATCGGGCATGTTAGGGTCCAATTTGGACTTATTCGCCTCAGCCTCACAGTCGCCAGCTGATGCCAACGGCAAGGGAGAGAAGTGATTGTATGTGTATATATGTATATATGTATTCGTATTTATCTTATTTATTTATTTGTATGTATATATGTATATATATTGTTTGTACATTTATATGTCAAGATGTTTCAATAAATATACTGTCACTTTTAATTTTTGTGTCCATGTTCAGTAAGCATGCCATCATTTAATTGTTATATATTAAAGTACAATTAACATTAAAATTAAAACATAAATAAAAACTTTAAATTTAAAATATTTCTAATAATGTTTCTCCTTCCCCTTTCTCCCTTTCCTCCTTCTCTTCCTCCCTCTATCTCCCTCTCTCTCTCTCTTCCTCCCTCTTTCTAGTTCTCTTCCTCCCTCTCCCTCCCTCCCTCCCTCCATCTCTTCTCTCCCTCCCTCTATCTCTTCTCTCCCTCCCTCTATCTCTTCTCTCCCTCCCTCCCTCTAACTCGTCTCCCCCTTTCTGTCTCTATGTCACTCTATTTTGCCCTGTGTTCTTAGTATGTATGTAAAAGATTATTTCATGTAAAAAGAGAGGAGATTCATTAAAATTACATTAACTAGATGACTTTAAATTAGGGAGCGAAAGAACGTAACAGACATGTAAAATTGTGTTTTCATATCTATAAAATGATATCGTTTATTTTATACTAGACATATAAACATATTAGCATCTCATATAACGGGAGACATGTCACAACATCACAGACATGTTTGCAAAAACAGTAGACAGACACAGTGCATACAGACTGATAAAATGTTTTGTCAGATCATCCTGTCTTGCCATGACAGTGCTCCGGCAGGTGAGACGACCCAGTCTTTAATTAGATTGCGCTGTTCCTTTCCTAGCTTGGACGCGGTGTTGGGGTTAACAGGTACAACGTTAATGTCAGGAAGGTTGTGGCCCTCTCGCCAACCTCCAGGCACAAAGTTGTTTTTGGCTGTCTCGGGACGATCCAGCTGCATGTTCTGTAGCGCTGGGTAGCGTGTCCTCATGAGGGTGTGCAGAACCATGCACGCCTTGACGATGAGCTTCACGTTGGAGGGGTGGTGCTGCATAGTCGTCAGGAGCACTTGGAAGCGGTTGGCTAGAATGCCAAAGGCATTCTCCACCACTCTCCTAGCTTGGGAAAGCCGGTAGTTGAAGAGTCGCTCGTCATTGGTCAAGCCCCTCTTGCCGTACGGCTTCATCATGGTCGGCCGCAGGGCAAAGGCGTCGTCACCGATCAGAAAATACGGCACATCCTTCTGGCCGTCGACGAGCGGTTCAGGGTTCGGAAAGCCGATGGTGCCACCTTCTGTGCCCGCCTTCAGCTCAGAGGCGTTGTAAATCTGGGCATCGGACGCGGAGCCCAAACCGCCAATATCTGCCCAGATAAATTTGTAATCCGCATCTACAAGCGCAAACAGGACCACGGAGAAAAAGCCCTTGTAGTTGTAGTAGAGCGACCCACTCTTTGGAGGGCACCGGCAGGCGATGTGCTTCCCATCCAGAGCGCCACAGGTATGGGGGAAGTTCCACCTCTCTGCAAAGAGGTCCGCGACGGCATGCCACCCTTCTGGAGTCGTCGGACACGTCATGACCTCGGCCATGTACTCGTCGACGATGGCCTTACAGACTTCACGCACTATCAGCGACTGTGTGTTGTGGGGCACCCTCCACCCGAACTTCATGGAGGAGTATTTTGTGCCAGATGCCAGGTGCCGCAGAGTAAGTGCTATTTTCAGCGCCGGGTCGAGCGGCACCCTGAATGTGGTCCGTTTTTTGGCGATCCTGGGTCCCACTCACGCCACAATCTCGTCAAACAATTGGGGAGGCAGCCGCATGAAGTTCACAAACGACGCGGTGTCCTCGCTGCGGGGCTCGACCATGAGCTTGTCGAACAAGCCAAACTGTGGCCGCCTCCCAATCCAGGGTCTGACCCACACTGATCGTCGCCGCCGCTCCCTCCTCCTTCGTCTCTCGATACGGGACGCCAGAAGAACCATGAGGAGTAGAGTAAGCTCATGATGATAAAGGGCAACTCTGTAGAAAAGCTGGAACTGTACTTGCAGTGCCTGGGCATCCATCCTGTATGAGCAGCAGAGCAGGAATGACCGAAGGAATGGCGTGGGTCGCCTTTATATACCGAGACCATAGGTCGGGCATACGCCGCCATACGCTTCGCATACGCCTCCCATACGCTTTTCATACGCTCTCATACGCAACGCGTAGGTTCTGCGTACGCTGCATAGGCCCGAGATATGCCCGTGATACGCCCGTGACGCAAGTTGCGCGTACGAGTAGCATACGCCGGCGTACCCCTAGCATACGCTGGCGTACCCCCAGCGTACGAGGAGCGTATGCCGGCGTATGAGGAGCGTATGCCGGCGTATGAGTAGCGTATGGCCCATACGCCCTCATAGGTCGAGATTTTTTTAGCATGCACAAAAAAATGGGGACGGACGGATTTATGAAAGCGTATGGCGGCGTATGCCTCATACGCTTCACATAAGCTGTCACCTGACGGCCTATGAGTAGCGTATGAGTAGCGTATGAGTAGCGTATACGGCGTATGCCGACGTATATGACGTAAAGCGGCTACGCCGCCATACGCTCCCGCCATATGCCGTAATGTGACAGGGCCTTTAGCGAACGCAGGCCTCCAGTTATGCATGGAGCCCCACGGTATCGCAATCACGGCACTGTATGGACATCCGTTTGGAGATATCTAACGCTGTCAATCTCCCAGCACGGTCAGTGGCACCGCCCAACACTGCTCTCGCTTCTGGATCAGAAACCCGGTACGCTCACGGTGCACTATGTTCGGAGGGCCGAACACGACAGCGGGAGTGGTTCATAGTCATCACCGTGACTAGTTCATGACCACGCACATGGCATGTGTCTTCCAACATCTTCATGTGTATCAGAGTCAGATCAGTGACTGTCCGAGCACGAGTATACAGCGTTCATATAACACTGACTGTGACGAGGGCTGAGGAATGTTGGAGCGATGAGTGATGAACGTTTGAATGTACGTTTGCCAAAGTAGGTCAGGAAATAGGGCACGCCTCCGGTTAATAGCAGACGACCTGACCTAGTCCCAGCACTCACTCATCCTTAACAGCGCTTGCGTAGCGTTAGCGAATGGACGAGACTGCTTGGGAAATCCCAAGTGTTTCGTCTTCCATGCTTTGGTTGAGTTTACAAATGAACACAGTACAGATTCCCACGTAACACCGACAGTGTCGTACGGATTCCAGGGGACGTTCTATCAGACGGACTGTAAAGTGAGTGATATTTCATAACAATCTGGTGTGCTAATCATCTCTTGACTACGGCAGCAGCCCGCCCCCTCCCATCCCGCCCTCATCCCTTTCATGCGCACATACTGACATAAACCTACGCACGCACATGTGATAATGATTCATCCAAATCTAAATATATCTCAGTCACACTCCTATACTAGGGTTGAGATCAGTTGTGAGAGAGAAAAAAAAAGGTGTTCGCAAAAATGTATCTATTTTGTCCTAATTGGTTGTTGACCTCCTGCTGACTGGACTGAAGGAGGGTATCAAAAGTTTCCTTGCCACCAAAATAGTCGCCAGATCATACCCCAGTCACACGAGAGGCAGCGTTCGCCGCCAACCTCCCTACGCCTAAAAGGATGCCAACCACCCAGCGTTCCATTCGATACATTGATTGAAATACGTGGTAGGCGCCAGGGCGGCACCAGATCGGCGCCAGGGCAGCGCCAGGGCGGCGCCGGCTGTGGCCGTATCAGGGCCGGGGTGGCACCAGGGCAGCATCAGGGCAGTGCCAGGGTGGCACCAGGGCGGCACCAGGGCGCCGCCGTAGTGCCTACCACCCGGTGAGCGCGGCATTGCATATTTTGGCGCCGCTAGGTCGGCGCCAGATCGCCGCCAGATCGCCGGCAACTCGCCAACCCAGGGCGGCCCCAACCATTTTGAATGGTGCCGCCGGAACAGGGCGTAAGGAGGTTGCACGTGCAGCAGCAACCTCCTTGCATCCAAAATTCCCGAAATGGACACCGGGAGGTTGGCGTCCTCACGGCGACAGCACTCAATCAGGGTGTAAGGAGGGCGCAAGGAGGAGGTTTTGACGTCGCGAATCGATCGTTAGCGAACGCAGGCCTCGTGTGACTGGGGTATCACCAACCATTTTCATAGGTTGGCGATCAGTTGGGGACCATCGCGACTGATCGGTAACTAGTCGCCGACTGATCGATGAACGTGGCACTGTTGCGAGCACTCGGCGATTGGTTGGCTGATGTTGAGGACCGATCGTGGACTGATTTGCAACTGATCTACAATCAAATGCTGATCGGTCGCAAACCAGTCACAAATCACTCCCTGACCAATCGCAAACCTGTCTTCGCTGCAGTCGCCAACCCTTTTTCCCATGGCTTTTTTCCATGGTCGCAAGGAGGTCGCTGATGACTTTTGTTTTTTTGTCGCAATTGGTCGCAAGCCTAGTGTGATTGGAGCCTTATATCCTTCACTATAAATTAAAATCGGCTCTTAGAAATAACTTTTTATCTGAAATATTACATTGACATTAAAAAAACGACTGACAGCTTCAAACTGTAATATTTATAGCACTCCAGTGGCTATGCAATGGTGAATTGCATAATATATCACTATCTATAATAACTATGGACGGTCCATCATCTATACCAAGGTACGATTCGTCGAACTAATCTATATATGTGCTGTATAAGGATTATATGAGTATAATTATCCGTAAACTGATTATCCTTTAATGCTGCCTCTGGTTGCACCTTCTTTGGACACCTCACAACTACTGACACTTAACAACTCAGGCGATTGGACAGGCTCTCTGCCTTGCCTGGTGCTGCCACCTGGCCTATTCAGCTGTCACGACTCAACCTCTTGCCTGTACCACTCGCTTAAGGTGTAAAGTGAGTGATATATACACACATGTACACACATGCACATATATATATATGATGTATAAAAATGATACGAGTATAATAACCTGGCATTCCATGCTCGCTCCTCACATCCACCCACCAGTAATCGGGTGGTGGAACCTCGGGCTAGTCATCTACTGCTCCAAACTACTCAACATCAGTTCCGACTTAATATTGATTCAGACATGACTACTGATATTATATATACCTGTGGTCCTTGGTCTTGGTGCCTACTTTTAGCCATTGGATTGTTGGATCTGGTGCCTATTTCCATCATGGCATGCAGTGGCGATAACAGCCTGGCAACTAGCGATAGTGTGCGTGGTTGCAACAAGGACAACGCCCACTAAGCCTTTCCCCCAGAGCTTCCACCCACTACATTAGTTCTTGCCACTGCCACCAGAGGGAAGGTTGAGGGTGGAAATAGTTTATTCGTCTTTGTGTGAAAATAAAACAATAACAAAATACAATAAAAACACACATGGACCCCTCTTGGATCACCGGAAGTGAAGATCAGCATTTAGAAATTCCACGCTTCCTCTGTTTAATCGAGGTTCCAATGAATAATACTAATATAGTCACGTCTTCCATTGCTCTATATATATTTTAATTCACTTAGTCTTCTTGCTCTCACCAACCGCCCTGCGTTCCCAGACTCCAAACCCCGAACTTCCCCAGCTCAGTTTTATATTGAAATTGCATAGTCTGATAGTTTTGATTTTCTGTCATTTTATGAGATAAATATAGTAGGTTGATCATTCTAATCTACCTTACTTGAAGTAATGTTTATCTTAAATGGCTAGCATTTGAGATATTTGAAGTGAAAACGCGCACAATTAATTTTGGCAAGCTTGCCACTACTCTGAAACCATATGCTTCTGCAGCAACATAATATTAAATTGCCTCAGTATGCCCTTGCATGTGGCGACAAATGATTAATAAGTCTACCGGTATTTAAGTTAGATGTGTAGAATCAAACCTTGATAATTGTTTTGGTATTTTTAATTTGATATTTTCATCGGATGGCATCTTTAATTAAAGTTGCTTAATTCGATGGGTATTATCTTTTGCCATATGCTTTGGATAAATATATTACGTTGACCATTATAATCTCCTTTACTTTAATTTGGAGAGACTTTTATTGTAATGGATTAATTTTTGAAGAGATTTGAAATGAAAAACATTCAAAGTTAATTTTCGCGGACACCTCAAAACTCTAGACACCACAGGCTTCAACAGGGACAAGTTCTATTAAATTGTTGTAATCTTCTTTCTCTGCAGCAATGCATGTTTAATAAGTTCACAGATACCTAAACTATATTTATGTAGGATCTAATCTAAATAAATAGTTTGGTTTTAAAAATGTGATGTCATCGGATTTGCTGCATTAAAACAAAGACCCTATAATACTAAGATGGCTCACTCCCTATCTCTCCCATGGTAATGTAAATTTCGCAGTGCCACCTTGTGGTAGGTTTGATCAGCCCAGCTGCTGGTTGGTGTTTCACATGTAAACACATACAATTATATTATACATGAGATAGGTATGTATGAATACACATCAATATGAAATTGCTATGAACAAATACACATCATCATCACCACCATCATCATCATTGCCATCATTACACATCTTTCACATTCATATATACATTCATACATATAATATAGAACCTGTTTAACCAAGAGAACAGCCAGCGCACCAAGTGGTGGGTTTGATCATTTTGATTACACAGTACAGGCTGAGTGAGCCATCTTAGCATTATAGGGTCTTTAATTAAAAGCTGCATAGTCCAATGAAAACATCAAATTTTCGAAACCAAGACACTTATCTAAATTTGATCCTACATATCCAACCAACTGATACCAGTGCACTTATTAAGCATTTCTTGTGGCATAGACCGGAATGCTGAGTCAATTTAATAGAACCTATTATTGCTGAAGCTATGGTCTCAGTTTGTTATGTGCATGCCATCATTAATGTGACATGTTTGTACTTCAAATATATCTAAAGTTAGCTATTTAAAGTAAAGGTTGTTCCAAACTAAAGTACGGTAGCTAAAGTAAGGATGAACCTAATATATTTACTCAAATAAATGACAGAAACTGAAATTTGAAAGCATGGAACTATGCAATGTTGAACATCATCCAAGCTCCATTGATTTTTGCAGTGTATTTAACATTTGATTGAAAGAATCTCAGCCCTCCATAAAACTCAGATTATTTTCGGTTGCATAATTAACTCTAATATGTAGTTGCAGCTTGGTATTAAACAATCTTGTTCACTTATCGCCCTCCCTGCAAAATAATTAAAAAAACGAAAAACTAAAGAAAAGAAAGAAAAAAAGCCATACGAGACACACTGATTCAGTCATCCACTGAGTCACTCATACGTACACTCCACACCGGAAGAGAAATGCAACAAGAAAAGAACTTAAGGTCATAACATTCAGATGCTAAGTAAATTGCAAACTTCACTATCACTGGGCTCACCAAGATCTTACGCATGTGTTTGCCTTTTTTCTTCTTTTTTGTTGGGGGGGGGGGCGGGGGTGTGCCTAGCAACGACTCTAAGCTCTTGAATGTTTTCTGGTGTTCGAATGTTTAATCCACATAATGAACTTATAGTTTGTATTCATGAAATTAAAGTTACATAGTCCGATGGGTTTGTTTTTTTTTAGCTTTTTTTTCCTGTTGATTAAGCACAGTAAATTTTTAGTTGATTAAGCACAGTAAATTTAAATGGGGGAGAATTGGTCTTCCTCATTCCAGTGCTCATTGTCCTCTGCTAGTAAAGCTGAATGCAAGGCTAGGTAGTCACCAGTATTCAGATTTAGGTCATTGGCTTGACTCGGCAAGGGTTTGTATCCCATGGTCTACCAAAACGGGAGGCGACCACTCAACTCATTCTGCCATATCCATCTTCCATATATGTTCGTGATAAACACATTAGGTTGATCATTAAAATCTACTTTATTATAGTTTTGAATAATTTGTATCTTCAAGTGTTAAGTTTGGAGAGTTTGTTTGTTGTTGTTTTACATCCTAGCAACCTCTAAGGTCATATCAGGACGGGTACCGACTTGTGACAGTATGCACTTATGGCGATTTTATAGCGCTGCCCCACTGGGAAATCAGGCCGCCGGCACCATGACCCGATATCCCACTCAGTCACATTATCCTGACACCGAGCTAACCAGTCCTTGCCCTATCCTATTAATGCTGAGCACCAGACTAGGAAGCGACAAGTATAAATTTTTAAGTCATTGGTTTGACTCGACCGGGAACCAAACTCGCAAACTCCCGATCTTCCGCACGCTGGGCCAGTGCTCTACCGATTCAGCCACCGCGCCCGGTAGTTTGGGGAGAGTTTAGTAAAACAAGCCAAAAGAACATTGACATACACATCGAAATGATGGACATAATACTATTAATAGATTTCAGCAGTGACATGTTCTATTGAATTGAATTAGTAGTTAATAAGTACACCATTATCTAAGTTGGATATGTAGTATCAACTCTCAGTGGTTGTTTTGGTTTTCGAAAAGTTGATGCATCCATCGGACTGTGCTGCTTTAATGCCTCGTCTCTACACGTTGGCCTAAATATGAGTAATGCGTCGTGCAGGTACAATGTGCAAACAAGCATTTTCTCAATGTTCCTCCACAACAAAAATATAACCACACCCATGTCGAATGCGGCACACCTACTACTAATAACATGGTGAGTTTCCACCCACGCCCCTTTACTTCCCCTCGTTGCCCCCCCCCCCCCCCCCCACCCCACACCTCCCCCACCTCCCACTACCCGTACCACCCAGACGCCCATATATATATATACAAATATTGTGACACGAACGTTCAGGACTAACTCTCACTTACACGACTCTCCTTAAATCTCCCCTAATCAGCGCACATAAACTGACATAGATTGGTACAAAATTGTATCTGGATTATTGAAGTTGTCGGAAGAGCAGGGACCCGACGCCAGCAATGTATCTTACTGAAAAGTGAAATATGTAGATCTCTTTATGTTCTTATTTGCTCCGTTATATATATATATATATATATATATATATATATATATATATATATACATACATACATACATACATATATATATATATATATATATATATATATATATATATATATATATAAAGTATGGCTACGTAAGGAAAGGAAGGATACAGACGCGTGTTGGGTCGGACACTTTTATTGAGCGTCTGGGCAAGCGAGATAACAGGCATACCGGTAAAAGTTTGAAATCGAGAATGGAAGTGACTTGCAGGGAAGGTTAGCCGAGGAAAGCGCCCGGTGGTGGCGCTAGTAGTGGGCAACCGGGGCAAATCCGGGCAAGTCAGCGATTGGACAATAATAATATATCGAAGTAACATGATGGAATAAATAATAATAACGATACTCCGCCTATTTATATCTGCATAATTAATTATACCAACCATATATATATATATATATAATATATATATATATATATATTATATATATATATAAAATATATATACCCGGACTTGACCTTGAAGCTTGAATGTCTACTTGCTTAGGAGAAGTAGAATTTAGGGTAGAGGAAGTAAATTGCTGTATGTGTATATATATATATATACATACACATATACATATATAATAATATATATATATATATATATATATATATATATATATACAAACACACCAGAGTTTGGAATTGAAGCTGGCGTGTCTCTTTACCTTGAGAGACCAGATGGGTTGGCCGGATGAGTAGAGCGTCCGTCTCCTGTTTTGGGATATCGGGAGATCCGAACCCATGAGTTCCTGGGTTGGAATCCTGGTCGAGTCAAACCACTGACTTAAAAATTGATACTTGTCGCTTCCTAGCCTGGCGCATGGCATTACTAGGATAGGGCCATGACTTGTTGGCTCAGTGTCAGGATAATGTGACTGAGTGGAATATCAGGTCATGGTGTTGGCGGCCTGGCATCCCAGTGGGGCAGAAGTACAAAGTTGCCATGAGTGCGCACTGTCCCAAGTCAGTATCTGCCCTGATATGACCTTAGATGTTGCTAGGACGTAAAACAACAAACAAACTAACTTTACCTTGAGCTAATAATACTTATTCTTAGGGTTGCTGTATATTATTCAAACAACATTTGTCGGAGTGAACAAGTCAACAATAATTGATAATAATAATAATAACAATAATAATAACCATACTAATACTGATTTGACCTCTCTTTTGATCTTCTGAACACTAATTTGTTCAAGACTGTAAGAACAATTTGGGTGGGACAAGAACAGTTCAGATACGACATATTACACTTAAAATGCACATATCCTACACGACAAATGGTAGATAAAAGATTCACCCGGTACTTGTAGTACACGGGTGAACGTCAATGTAGTCTAAATACGGGCGAAAATAGCTTTAGTATTGAACCTGAACTAGAAACTGTGGCTCCAGTATCAAATGGCTACTTATATCGGCACAGATTTGGTGAAATGGGAGAGAATGCAAAAAGACAAGATGGCGGCCACAGAACGCCGTCGATTTCACTTTTAAATCTTATTAAACTAGATATTATATTATATTTTTCAACTCAAAAGTAGCGGGCTAATAATAAAACAGATGTAAAGAATAATTGTTGCTTCTTAGTTTGTGAAATTAGGCTCTCAATTCTTTGACCCGTTTTTTCGCCAGCTTTTACATAAGGTTGGTATGCACCCCTCCTGTGGCTACTGCAGCAGTACGGGGTGAATCTTGTATCTAGACAAATGGGTGCTGAAAGTTAACTTAGATGCCTATATGTGCATATAGATGAATGCATATGTTGTACAGGGACATGCAAGTATAAACAACGTAAGGTCCTATTAATCTTTTCTTGATTTTACAGGCGGTGACCCTACCCAGCGTCCAAACCCACTAACCCATCCCAGTGACCAGTATATATAACATATATATAACATATATATATATATAAATCGAGGTTCTATTACTTTTTCAAGCAAGTGAATAAGCCTGGGTAGAAAGAACATAAGTACCAGGATTAGCCAGGTGGCGGCGCCACCGTCGCATCAGAGGCTCGGGCAAAATCCCAGGTGATATTGGACTGGGTGAAAACCGAGCGTATAATGATATATAATAATAATAATGAAAAACCTCCAGCCGAGGATTTATACCCGTATAGGGATACTCACTATATATAACAGTCATAGAAATAAGCAAACAATTTTTGCTTGTCCACCAGACAAGTCTGATGTGATTTTCACTTGTCTGCCTTAATTTTCACTTATCGCGGACAAGCTTCTATTTCTAACGCTGTTAAGTGTTATATATATAAATATATATTATATATATATATATATATATTATATATTATATATGTTGTATATATACAGTAATAGAAATAAGCTAAATTTGTCACTTGTCCAGGTGTGATTTTCACTTGTCCGTCTGAATTTTCAGAAGCGGACAAACTCTTTTTTCGAACGTTGTATGATAAGCACAAGTATCAATTTTATAAGTCATCGGTTTGACTCAGCTGGGATTCGGGCTGTCGAACTTCTGTCGAACTTCTACCGATTCGGCCACCGTGTCTGCTCCAGAAGACTTTGTTGTCTCTGGCTCCTTGAAGAACCTTTAAAATAAAATAATCCTAACAATTTCCTCAGAACATTTAAGGGTACAGAATTCTATCCTTTTTACCCTCTGAAAAAAAACCTGCTTCTGTAGGAAAGTTTACTCTCTTTTAACGATCAACATTAACAAGGCTTAGGGGTCATCCAACGTTTTCAACATTTTCACGGTCGTACAAAGCACACCATTTTTCTAGACACGCCCTCACCGATCCCCCAAAGTAGTATACATCAACATTTAAATACTTTGTTACTTAAATGCGGCGTTTTAAATGTCAACATTTTATCAAATGATAGAAGTCATACTTCACTGACACCTCCTCCGATCCCCACTGACTGACTGACTTCTGGGGTGTTTGTGACCTTACGATGGTTACCAGCTGCAGAACTGCAGCAATATAGAGAGGCACCAATAAATCGGTCCAATTTTGGTTGAAGATTAATCTTCTGGTAGGACGGTTGTAGAAGCTGGGTATGTCTTTACAAAAGTTAAATGATGAGTCATTGGGGCAGCCCGAATCACTCCGGTCCGGCAGGAGCACAGCACTTGTATCCAGCAGACATCAGCAAGGGTTTAGGAGGAAGGGATGGGTAATGGTGTGTCCAGCGGTTCCAGCAACAAGAACAAAGCAAGAGAAACCATAAGGTAAAGGGCCCCACCCAAGAAAACAAATCCCTTGATCAGGGGGAGAAGTAAGCCTGGGAGAATAAAAAAAGGGTAGAGTATAGGAAAGAGAAATGAGGAGAATTGAGTCAAAGGATCGTGTCTATTTGCTCTACGGTGGCCAGCAGGCGAGCCAAACACACGGACAGCGTAAGAGTAGAAAGTGAAATGCTGGCGGGCTCCCCCTCCTGGAACTCTTTTCAGACAATATCAAGGAGGAGCATGGCCAGCAGAGAGGAGATAGAGAGAGGTGTTGACGAAGTGCGGTCTGGAGAGCAAGTGCTCCCCACTCACCCATGTCGTACATTTGTATGACCGTGAAAAGTTGAAAACTTTGGACGGCCTCTTACTGGGCCATTATCATTCATCCGGATTCCCCAAACACTGGGCTTGCCTTTGAATTTTCATGAGGAAACTATGAGCCCCAGTCACATTACGGCTTGCAACCGCTTGCGACCACTTTGCGACCAAAGAACCCACAATCACTGGCGACTGCCTTGCGACCAAAGCAATGGTCGCCGACCTCCAGGAGACTTTTGGGTGCAAGGAGGTTTTTAGTGCAGTAGTTGGACCTCTTTATGACCTCTTTGCGACCACTTGCGACATCTTTGCGATGAACCACTTTTTTTGTGGTCGCAAGCAGTAGTGTGACTGGGGTCCTACATTGAAGGAATGTTAATTCAATTTACTAGAATCTTTCACTGCAGAAAATCATACAAGGCTATGGTGTCTTGAAATGTCGGTGTGGACTCCAAATGTAATTTGCATGGTTTCGGGATAGTGGTCAGGCGGTGAAGACACACATGCACCATAACACAAAAAGTCGTATTTTAACTCATGTAAAATATTGGCTAGGGCAATTCCACTACCATCTTTATTTGAAACAAATTGGTATATCATGTAGTCATGTGGTTATCGAGGCAACATGAGGTTAAATGTTGTGCCTGTGGTGAAGGATAGGCCTGGGAGTGGCACCAACTTTAACTTCCTGTATGTGGTGACCCAGCATGCTGGATCTCAACTAGTCCTTATCGTGAATCCTCAAGTCATGAGCCATTTCAACCCAGGTTTGAATCACTTTAATCGGCAATCAATATGTCTTTGGATATATACACCAGTGGTGTTCTCTGTGGCGGAGTGGTTAGAGTGTCTGACTTTTTTCTAGGTCGGACTCCTAATCTGAAGGTTGGTGGTTCGATTCCCCGTGCCCCCACACCTCTGCCAATTTGGATTTCCACCGCTGTGTATACCTTACAGCGCCATCAAAGGCCAGTTGCTCTCATCCCATGTCAATGTGGTGTGGGAGGTTAAAAATCCCTTGGGTCGGTAAAAGTGTAGGCTCAGGCTTTCTATGGACAAACTGTCTAATGGTGAAAACAATCCTATTCAGGATTATCCATGATAGGCAGTATAAATCTTCAAGGATATCAAACCAATAATATATTATACAGTTAAAGTTGGATAATTTGACAGTTTTGATTTGTTTACCGTATCTTTGAAATAAATACATTAGATTGATCTTCATAATCCACTTTACTTCAGAGTGAAGTAACTTAATTTTTAAAGGTTAAATCTTTAGATATTTGAAAAGTTAATGTTGGTGTGCACAACGAAATGCTGGACATATGCTTTGTTTATCCATTTTCAAAGTACAGTAAAAAACCTCCCTAAATCGTCCGACCATGGGACTGACATTGCTCTCGGGCACAGAAGACATGGAAGCTGAGTTTGGGAAGACATGGCTTTTATTCAGCCGCCTCCGCCCCATCATCATCAATTATGTTGGTATGAGAGCAGCAACGACCGACATAAGGTCATCTTATATGATCAGTTTATTGGATGAGATGTAACATGCAGCACATATGATGATATAACATAGCAATAAGAAGTGATTATATGAGAAGATAACATTTAACAAGCAGAGCGAATAAAATTGGTGATGAGAGAAGTAAATAAACAATATAGTTATGATTTGTTGAATATCATACCAATTTGATAGTTGAATTGCTCATGTGTCAATTGTGTGGTAGATAACAACTCAAATGTCAAATGTCTTTGAATGGTAATTTGATAAATGTTGTTTGGTTTGTTGTTTTGTGTTTTGATTGGCTCGGCCAATCAGTCCGCAGGTGTGGGTGGGCCCCGGCGGCAGTGGCAGGGGTGGGGGGCGAGGGGGGCATGTCAGCTTTGCGGTCCCTGCGCCCAGCAATGAACACGAATGAGCGTCTCCGCTCATTCCAGACCTATAGATGATCCATTTAGGGAGATCGTCAGTTTAGGGAGGTTTTCATTTTGCTATGATGGTATTGTATTGGCGATCGTTTGGGACCAAAATAGAGTGATCGATATAGGGGAGCGGTCGATCTGTGGAGGTGGTCAGTTAGAGAGGATTTACTGTACAGTCACCTAGCGAGGGGGGCATGTCAGCTTTGCGGTCCCTGCGCCCAGCAATGAACACGAATGAGCGTCTCCGCTCATTCCAGACCTATAGATGATCCATTTAGGGAGATCGTCAGTTTAGGGAGGTTTTCATTTTGCTATGATGGTATTGTATTGGCGATCGTTTGGGACCAAAATAGAGTGATCGATATAGGGGAGTGGTCGATCTGTGGAGGTGGTCAGTTAGAGAGGATTTACTGTACAGTCACCTAGCACAGGAACACAAGACTGCACCAGTATCTAAAATAGGATATGTAGGATCAAATTTAGGCATGTGTTTTTGGACAATTTGATGCGTTCATCGGGATTACATATAGCTTTAACTAGTTGAGAGCCTAGAACCAATTATAAATATGCTGAAAATATGTTGTGGCTAGCCAGAGTTGTTCTCGTGATTCTGTGGACACTTCAGCCAATAATAGTGGCTTTTAAGTCATTGTGCACACACTAGAGGGCAGCACCCCGCCCCACCCCGATGGCAACGCTTAACCTTTCAACTAATACACGCTCTTGATGATATTTGGCCTCGGGCGTCCTTCCTGTTACTCATGTGACCATGACAGACGAACATTGAGATGTACTAGATCACTCTCGTGTTGTAATCATTCATTGTGCTTTCTCTCCCTCTCTCCCTCTCTCTCTTTCTCTCTAGACTGGTGTGCTCAGTGTCAGGATAATGTGACTGAGTGGGATACCGGGTCATGGTGCCGGCGGCCTGGTTTCCCAGTGAGACAGCACTATAAAGTCGCCATGAGTGCGCACTGTCACAAGTCGGTACCCGTCCTGATATGACCTTAGATGTTGCTAGGACGTAAAACAACAACAAACAAACAAACAAAATTTCTCTCTATCCATATATATATATCTATATCTATATCTCATCTCTCGCTCTATATATATACCATATATATAATATATTATATAATATAACAATTTTATATATCTATTTTATGTATAATATATAGGATATCATTTATATATAGATATATTGTATGTGATATAATATATATATGTGATGGGGTCCCTTTGTTCGCTGCCTGGAACTTGACCCATATGCGGTAGACCCCCCCCCCCCCCCCCCCCCTCCCCCCCCCCCACGCCCCCCCCCCCCCCCCCCCCCCCCCCAAGCAAGCAGGAGAACGAGTATGCTTGCTTCTTACACGCCTTTATTTGTCCTCCGCTCACTGTGGCGTCCATGATCAAGTGGGCCGCCTCTGGCCTGACAGGTCCCACGTCAACTTCCCCCAGGGGGTAGGGGGGTTATGCTAGCCGCACGCAGTAGATGACAGCCCTGAGCGGCGCTGCCCAACGGCTACCGTACCGCCACCTAACGCAGTGAACTGCAACGGTGCCTGAGCAGTCCTTGCTGCCACCGTATTGTAATGGAGCTCACATCTGGACTACTACATATATATATTATATATAATATATTATATTATATTATATATAGATATATTATATATCGATATGTGCATGTATAATATATATGCTTGCCAAAATTAATTTAACATATTTCACTTAAAATATTCCCACAGTTAGCCATTTAAAACAAACGTAATTTTAAACTAATAGTAATATAAGGCAGATTATAACGATCAATCAATTATATTGTTTGTTGTTTTACGTCCTAGCAACATCTAAGGTCATACCAGGACGGGTACCATCTGGTGACAGTGCACACTTACCGATACTTTATAGTACTACCTCACTGGGAGACCAGGCCGCCAGCACCATGCATGACCTGATATCCCACTCAAGTCACATTTTCATGATTCTGAGCTAACCAGTCCTTGCCCTATCCAAGTAATGCCGAGCACCAAGCTAGGAAGTGAAAAGTATCAATTTTGTGCATCATAGGTTTGACTCGACTGGGGTTTGAACTCCCGACTTTTCGCACCGGAAGCATGCGTTCTGCCGATTGAGCCACCGCATCCATGTATATGTACTAAATTAGTAAATATATATAGTTGCATCATCCGTTGGTTTTGAGTTTCTGCCATATTCGAGGATAAATATATAAGGTTGGTTAGTATACTTTACCTTATGATAATTTGAAGTAAGTTTTATTCTAGATGGCTAACTTTTGGAGAGTTCTTAAGTGAGATGGGTGACCAGACGGGATGGCCGAATGAGTTAGAGCGTCCGTCTCCCGTGCTGGTAGATCGTGGGGTCGTGGGTTCGAATCCCAGTCGAGTCAAACCAATGACTTAAAAATTGATACTTGTTGCTTCCTAGCCAGGCGCTCGGCATTATTAGGACAGGGCAAGGACTGGTGTGCTCAGTGTCAGGATAATGTGATTGAGTGGGATACCAGGTCATGGTGCCGGCGGCCTGGTTTCCCAGTGGGAAAGCACTATAAAGTCGCTATGAGTGCGCACTGTCACAAGTCGGTACCCGTCCAGGGCCCGTATGCACCAAGTTGTGCTAATCGTAACCGGAGCTAGGCACTAACTCCGGTCAGCTAGCTCCGGGTAGTGGGGGGTCCGCGAAAAAGATGAACTGGTATGCGCCAATGTTTTAGCCGGGGCGGATAGCTGACCGTCAGTTTATTTATAGATTTGGGAATTCCCTCTGCGTTTGTAGCCATATATTAGGTTCAAATATATTAAATGCGATCATATTTAACAGAATTACATACGCAATAAGTGAAATTTGATCAATTTAACCCTAAATTCGAAGCGTTATTAAGGGTACCGCCACATTGGCGGCGATATTAATAGTTATATTTTCGAATCGACGAAGGTACAGTAAATAAACCGCCGCCGCCGCCAGTATGGAAAGCGACGTCGATGCGGCGTCGGCGGCGATTTGTTTACTTTACGTTCGTCGATTCGAAAATATAAATATTAATATCGCCGCCAATGCGGCGGTAGCCTTAATAACGCTTCGAATTTAGGGTTAAATTGATGAAATTTCACTTATTGCGTATCTAATTCTGTTAAATATGATCGCATTCAATAGATTGAGAGCCACACACGCACACTAACCGCACCGGCCAGCAGTTAAACCTGATTTGAAGCTGGGGTAGCTTAGCCTAGGCTACGGTCCACAGTTAGCGCTGGCCCCGATTGGTGCATACCAATTTTCCACAGTTAGCCGTGTGGAGGTACCCAAACCGCGGTTAAGGCCCTAACTCCGATTGGTGCATATGGCCCCTGATATGACTTTAGATGTTGCTAGGATGTAAAACAAAAACAAACAAACAAACAAATAAGTTAAAAGATGCAAAATTAAAATTAGTGTGCACGTCAAAATGCTGGACACCATATACTTGAACAGTAACAGGTTCTATTAAATTGACTAAATTATTCCCTTTTATGCAGTCAGAAATGCTTACTATGCACACTAGTGATTAATTAGGATATGGACGAGGCTATTCGCAGACCTGCTTTGCTCTGCGAATTAGCTGAAGAATGATTATTATTCACAGAGCTGTTCTGCAAATTCCTGAATCACTCAATCACTCAATCTTCATGAAAATTGACCAATAGATAGAAAACAGGTATGTGAAAATGAATACTGGTATGGTAGTATAGTAGCCTGCACTGACCTCTCAGGCAAGTAACCACATAGACAGGTAGGCGTGGGTAGTGTGTTGATATCAGGGAGCTTAGGTGGTGTAATGGTTAGCACACTGGCCTGGAATGCAAAGAGATGTGGGTTCGAGTCCCGCTCTAGGCACAATATTTCCCATTTTCATCACCCCCATGACACTGGTTGCCATGACCATGATTCTGTACAAGCTACGCACTGTATAGTTGTTGAACCTACCCTGTGTATGTGTGTGTAAGTGCATTGCATGTATGTATGTAATTGTAAGCATTAAACGGCCATTTAAAAGACTTAAAATTCCAGGGGACGAATGTAGTAGGCTGCACTGACCTCTCAGGCAAGTATCCACATAGACAGGTAGGCATGGGTAGTGTGTTGATATCAGGGAGCCTAGGTGGTGTAATGGTTAGCACACTGGCCTGGAATGCAAAGAGATGTGGGTTCGAGTCCCGCTCTAGGCACAATATTTACCATTTTCATCACCCCCATGACAGTAGTTTCAAAGATGAATATCATCAAATGTTAGTGATTTGCAGAGGTTTTTAATAAACGGGAAAAAAAGAATTCAGAGCAATTTTCATAAACTTTTAGTGGCGGATTCAAAAAGATTTGAAGACCCAGATGAAGAAGAACAGGTCATCTACATGATGCAAAAGACAGTTTTTAATACAGTAAAACCTCTCTAAATCGACTGACCTTGGGACCGAATTTAAGTGGTCCATTTATGGAGGTGGTCGGTTTACAGAATTAGAATATGGTAACAATGGTATTGTTGGGACCCACATAAAGTGATCGATATAGGGGAGTGGTCAATCTGTGGAGGTGGTCGGTTAGAGAGGTTTTACTGCATCTCTAAAAGTGACCCACAACAAAGCAAAGAGTAATGCCAAGTACACACCTACCGTATATGATTCGCGCACTAAAACTCGCGACCCCGTCCCGTCCCGCTTACGACTGAAAACGGGGTGATTCATTTTTCGAATCGTGAATCGCAATCGCAAGCAAGCAGTTTTAGCCCTAAAACTGAGTTTTAAGTCGCGAATCGCAATCGGTAGGTGTGCTAGGGGATCGCACACCTAACAAATTTTGTGCGCGAAACGGGCAGTTTTAGATCGTATATGGTAGGTGGGTGCAGATAAACGGTAGGTGTGTACCTGGCATAACGCATACCGCAAAAGTCGGGTAAACACCACGATGTGTAGCTCTGCGAATAGCCAGTGCGTTAGGATATTTGGGTGGGGGAGTACATTAGTTGATTAAGCTGGGTACATTTCATTTGCAGACAATTGATCTTCCTCATTCCACTGCCCCATGCCGTATCCCAGTAATTCTGCATGCCAGGCTGGGTAGCGACAAGTATGTATTTTTAAGTAATTGGTTTGACTCGGGTCAGAGTTCGAACCGGAGGGGGGGGGGGGCGTCGAATTCCACGACCTATCAAAATGGGAGGCGGACGCTCAACTCATTCGGCCTTGATTAATACATTATCAAATCTAGATAACCTGTTATCTGTGGTTTGATGTCTTTTAACTTTACATCAAATTAATATCTTGAAATAGTGGAAGTTATCATGTCATTTGTGTTCACCCTCCCCCCTTCCCTGTCTCCTATCTCAACCACACCCATCTTTCCCACATCCTCCTTAGCCCCCCCCCCCCCCCCCCCCCCCTCCCATCCCTGCAAACTATTCAATGATCAGAAACCAGTCTGACTCAGTTTCTCTCTCATCCTACCACTCCCTCTCCCCACCCTACCTCACTCTCCCTGTTTCCACCCCGGTTTCTCTACTGACCCCCTCAATATACATACCTCCCCACCACTTCTCTCACATCCTTCCTCTCGCCCCCATACCTCGCGACATTGCCCCCTGCCCCCCTCCTTTTCCCCTTCTGGGCCTTAAAGGTACCCGATATAGGTCGCTTAGACACTACCCATACTCCGACAAATGCTCCCCAAGCATACGTTTGCCAGTTTTCAGTTTATGCAACTACATATGTGGGGGGAGAATGCTAACATTGGTTGCTTCTGTTGTGTTTTATTTAGTCCAGCAGCACTGACACTTTTAGACAACCATATAGAGAAATCTTTTTTTAGAAATTGCAATCTAAAATGATAAATATGAAGTTCAAATGTTTATTTATCATAACCAGCTACTTTTTGTGTGAACAATTGATTACATCATGTAGATTAATAGACTTTAAAAGTTGAATTGAGAGCTTTCTGTGGCTGCCATCTTGGTGGTTGTCATCTTCCCCTGTGTGTGGGGAACCCCTCTCGGTCATGTGATGTCTCACCTATGATGTCATTCATACATCACAGACCTCAACTCTCCTCCGACATGTTCAGTGGCATGAACTGAACAAACTAAGCAAAGGTATGTTTGGAGAGCTTTTGATGCTGGATTCGTTTGTATCTGGGTGAGGTATAGCCGGCGACTTTAACCCCTCTACCTCTCCCGCCTTCCCCTCCACCTCTTCCTCCTACCTCTCGCCACCTATAACTTGCTACACCCCTCCCCTCCTCCCCCTTCCCTCTGCCCCCTACCCGTCCATCTCTCCCTCCTTCCACTCGCCACCCATAGCTTGCCACACCCCTCCCCTCCTCCCCCTTCCCTTTTTCCCTTTGCCTCTCCACCCCACCTCCCCTTCCTTCCTCTCGCCACCCATAGCTTGCTACACCCCTCCCCTCCTCCCCCTTCCCTCTGCCCCCTACCCCTCCATCTCTCCCTCCTTCCACTCGCCACCCATAGCTTGCTACACCCCTTCCCTCCTCCCTTTCCTTCTGCCTCCCCCCCCCCCCCCCACATCTCCCTCCTTCCTCTCGCCACCGATAGGTTGCTACACCCCCCCCCCCCTTCCACTCCTCCCCCTTTGCTTCCACCCCCCCCCCCCCTCAACCTCTCTCCTCCTTCCTCTCGCCACCTCAGCTTGCTACTTCCTTCCCCTTTCCCCCTGCCTCTCCCCCTCCCCTCTTCCTCCTTCCTCTCGTCACCATACCTCACTACACCCCCTTCATCCTCCCCCCCCCATCATTTCCCCCTCCCCCTCTCCTCTTTCCTCCCCTCCTTCCCCTCCATCTCTCCCCTTCCTCTCACCACCCATAGCTTCCTACACCTCTCCCCTCCTCCCCCTTCCCTTTGCCTCTCCCTCCACCTCTCCCTCCTTCATCTCGCTACCCATAGGTTGCTACACCCCTCCCCCTCCCCCCCCCCCCCCTTTGCTTCCACCCCCCCCCCCCCTCAACCTCTCTCTCCTCCTTCCTCTCGCCACCGCAGCTTGCTACTTCCTTCCCTTTCCCCCCCTGCCTCTCCCCCTCCCCTCTTCCTCCTTCCTCTCGTCACCATATCTCACTACACCCCTTTCATCCCTCCCCTTTCCCCCTCCCCCCTCCCCTCCTTCCTCCCCTCCCCCCTACCATCGCTCGCTACAAGTGTCCACCTGCCTCCCATATCGTCTCCCTCCCCCTGCCGCCCAGTCCCCTCCCCCTCGACCACTCACCTTTCACACACTCATCCTTAAACAATGCCATTCATGGTGTGAAACCAGTTTCGATTAGAAACCATTGCCAAATCTGTTGAACCTCATGGTTTGTATAAGATTAGCTGAATACTAGAAGTTGATATCGATGTACATGGAAATATTGACCCTCCCCAGTATAAATTCCCTCGGCAAAATCACCGGAAATATATAAATAATATAATACTATTTATATCATAGAATATATATGATAAAATACATATTTCTAATATAGATAAGATCCAATATATTTAACCAACAAAATATATAATAAAATATGTATATAATACAAAATATATAATAAAGTACATATAATAAAATTATATAATAAAATATTCCAGTTTTATGTTCTCGTTCCGGTATAAGATACATTGTCTCATGTGCCCTAGCAGGAAGGGATAATCGCTTGAGCATTAGTTCGGTTGATTACAAAGAGGTGATCAGTCCCTACATAACACTTCCCTGTGGCGACTGAAGCAGTGAAGGCCCGGTCACATACACTTTAGTGGACGTAGTTGAACGTAGTGGAGGCTAACGTAGTTGAACGTAGTGGAGGCTAACATAGTTGATCGTAGTTGAACATACTGGAGAAGTATGGATGCTGGTACGTTCAACTACGTTTAACTACGTTCAACTATGTTAGCCTCCACTACGTTCAACTACGTCCACTAACGTGTATGTGACCGGGCCTTGAGGCAGTGTAGTAAGACAATAGTGTAGCATACAGGGAGCTACAATATCAATGAACACGCGAGGTGGTCAAATGTCAATGGTGTTCACAATCTTAGTAATATCACGATTAGATTTGATCCCGCCATATCAACAGATAACATGCGACTGATGTTTATAACCTGCGAAAAGCAATCCGAATATGGGTTTTACGTCCTAACAACATGCAAGGTCATATCAAGACCAGGCTGCCTGCACCATGACCCGATATCTCACTCAGTCATATTAAATTATTATCCTGATAGACAGCAAACCAGTCCTTGCCCTATCCTAGTATTGTAGTAATAGTACTAATACCGAGTGGTAGGTTAGGTAGCGACAAGCATATATTCTGTAAGTCATTGGTTTGACTCGGACGGGAATTGAATCCCCGACCTTCTGTACAGGAAGCCAGCACTGTTACCGATTCGGCCACTGCATCCATTGGTTGGTTCATGAAGAACATGTAATTTGGGGTTTGCCCCCCTCCCCTGCCACCACCCTTTTTTTTTTTCTTCTTTTTTTTGGGTCCATTAGTTGTTTAAGCAGGGGAAATTTCAGTCATAGACGACTGGTCTTCCTCATTCCACTGCTGGTCGATAGAAAGCCCGAGCCTACACTTTTACCAACCCAAGGGATTTTTAACCTCCCACACCACATAGAGATGGTATGTGAGCAACCGGCCTTTGATGACGCTGTAAGTTATACACAGCGGTGGAAATCCAAATTGGCAGAGCTGGGGGCACGGGGAATCGAACCGCCGACCCTCAGATTAGGAGTCTGACCTAGAAAAAAGTCAGACACTCTAACCACTCCGCCACAGAGAACGCCATCATGAACAAACCATCAACACACTGAACATCCTACACAACTATCAACCTGTTTTAAACATATCGAACATTATATAACACAGACAAAATGTCTTGTCAACTATAAACTTGAAAGACTACAAAATAGAGCACTTAAGATATGTCTGAAGGTGGAACATAGACACCCAACTGATGATCTCCATAGGAAAGCAAGATTCAACACACTAAACGACAGGAGAAAAGCACATCTAAAAATAGCAGCATTCAGGGAGACAAGGAAGCTTGGGAGGATGCAGGTAAGAAAAAAGGCAACAAGAGGTAGTGATGGCCCAGACTGATAATAAACAGAGCCAAAAATAGATCATATGAGTGGAGTACCGAGTACATGAAAGCAATGGAATGGAACACACTGGGAGTAGAAGAAAGAAGTAGAGGGACAATAGAAACATATAAAACATTAATCAAAAGAGAGCTAAATGCACTGCTAGACTAATGACAACAGCAAATAAAATGAATTAAAAAAGAAAAAGAAAGATAGATAAATAAATAAATAGAAAATACACTGATAATTCAAACAAACCTTTGGAGGGTATAGGTACTAGGTATGATACATACAAAAGGTAAACTTTAAACTTAAAATCAAACCTAATGACCACTAACACAACAAGGTGAAGACATTCAGAGAAATTAACTATTGGTAACCAAACAATTATCCCATTGTAGAATGAACAAACTCACAGAGGTTTGGGGGATGTGGGAGAATGCTTACAAACAGAGAAAGAATGCATGAAGTAGTTAGCTAAACAACAACTGAAAGTGATAAAAAAGAAGGGGAGTCACAAGACTATTACTGTCTAGCAGTGACAACAAGTCATTAGACTTAACCATTATGGCCAGCATAAATACACCCATCACAAAGAAAACACAAAAAACTTACCATGTTTTATGAGAGGAAAGATTTAACCCTCAAGGATTGCTTCAGTTGCCCTGAGTATTCACTTTCGACTCGGTGCTGTTCCCCATTTTTGCATGAACTACAGTGACTGGTGCTGTAGATTACACAGCAGGAGCCACGCCCTTAATTCTACAGGATCATGCTGTAACTAATGCACCACACATCAAACTTAGACTATATATAGACTGTCAATTTTCAATTGTAAGATGGCCGGAAGACCAGTACTACGGTGCTGAAATTTCCATTTACATGAACCACAGTGACTGGTGCTGTACATTATACAGCAGGAGCCACTCCCTTAATTCTACAGGATCGGTGCTGTAACTAATACAGCACTGATCAAACTTAGATTATATAGACTGCCAATTTCCAATTGTAAGATGGCCGGAAAACCAGTGCTCTGGCGCTGACAAATGTCATATTCAGATGAATAAACACTTTACCAACAACAACAAATGCAGGAAATTGGGAGAACCGATAAGGAGGTTCTGATCCCATCATCGTCCAGTGAAGTACTCGTGCAGATCAGTGGTCTCCCCAGTATTCAGGAAAGGGATGGCGGGAATCAGTAGAGCTGGAAGGAAAGGGATGGTGGTAATCGGTACGGCTGGTTCCACTTATAGGCAGCATGTGTAAGTTGTGCAACTTATGCTGCCAATGGGTGGCGAGCTTACTGAAATAAGTAAACTTACGCTACAACAGATTGTGGGCCCACCATCCCATATTGCTATGTAGCAAGACCCCCGCAGATATATGTTTGTATATAATGATATATATACTTAGTTTTACCTCAGTCTATAACATAGGTTTTCTATGATAAATTCGCTTAATTTTCCCTCAGCGTCAATAGCCTTTTCTGTACCCATTGTCTAGAGAGAAGGAAGCACTTTAGTTTCGAACAGGGATTCACATTTTTTAATTTACATATTTTCATGATCATTTCTATTTCAGGGATGAAAGATCTCTGCGATTTCTAAAATTTCCACGATTTTTACTATACTTCAATCAAATCCATACAAACAAATCCATGATATTCTTTAACTTTGAATAGACGCGCATCCATGTGTCTGCGCTCGCGCAATGCGAGTCTATTGGGACATATACGGTATTTGTTTTCCAGTTTATTATGTACATTGTAACGTTAAAAAAACATCTTCTTTTATTTTTAATGTGTCGTTGAACCTCAACTCTTTATTTTTGCTATGTGTCAAATACATGATCTCCCGCATATTTTACCGGAGCTCCCAATTCATTGATATCCTTGTTTTAATTGGGGGGAAATTGTGCATTTGACAGTTAGTAGTCACAATGAACTGATAATTAATACATGTTCCTGTCTCTTAAGCCCCTGTCAGACCTTGTCGGACTGGGGAACCGGACACTGTCCGGTACTGTACGGCGATGTTCGGGTACTGTCCGGTACCCATCCAGCGGTGTCCGGTGGTGTCCAGCGGTCCCTGGTACAAGTTTTGAACGTGTTCAAAACTTCTGCCGGACACCGCTGGACTGACGTGTCCGGTTTGTGTCCGGTATGTCCGGTACCCATCCGTACATGTCCGGTACCCATCCGTTGGTGCCCGGTTTGTCCGTTTTGTCCGGTACATCTCCGGTACCCATCGGTTACGTGTCCGGTTCTCGTCCGGTACATGCACGGTACATGTAAGGTACTTATCCGGTTGTCTGGCGGTAATTAACCCAATTTTACTCTCCATTTCAATACATTTCGATAGATTTCTTCACCGGACAACACTAGACTAGAAAATTCTTTGTCCGGTGGTCTCCGGTACTCAGTCCGGTACGGTGTGACAATGACTTTAGGGGCGTAACGCAGGTATACCTCTGGCATATATTGTCCTGTCTAGCACCATAAAACACCATGCCAAAACGGCAAGTTGAACGGTCCAGGCCTGATCCTTGTTTGTTTGTTGTTGTTTTACATCCTAGCAACATCTAAGGTCATACCAGGACGGGTACCAACTTGTGACAGTGTGCACTCATGGCGATTTTATAGTGCTGCCCCCCTGGGAAATCAGGCCACCAGCACCATGACCCAATATCCCACTCAGTCACATTATCCTGACACTGAGCTAACCAGTCCTTGTCCTATTCTATTAATGCTGAGCGCCTGGCTAGGAAGCAAGAAGTATAAATTTTTAAGTCATTGGTTTGACTCGACCGGGAACCTAACTCGCGAACTCATGATCGCACGCGAGGCCCGCACTCTACCAATTCGGCCACCGTGACCGGTTCCTGGTCGTTATAGTCGTCAGGGAAGAACAGGAACTCAACACAGATGTGGTCTCAGCATGCAGGTGTAGGAATACTTCACTATCATCTAGCAAAGGCTCCTTCCTTCCCACATCCCAAAGCTAATCCCCAAAAGAACTTTCATTATCCTTCAGCTATTTCCAGGAACATAAAGTTAATATCACGGATTGAAGTTGCATAGTCCGATGGTTTTGAATTTCTGTATTTTTTTCTGAGATAAATATATTAGATCGATCACTAGTATCTACTTCACATTAGTTCAAAGTTACTTTTATTTTAATGGTAAACCTTTTAGATATTTTGAGTGCAAACATGGAAAATTAGTTTTGGCATGCTTGCCAAAACTCTGACACTATAGACTTCTGCAGTAACAGGTTCTGTTAAATTGACTCAGTATTGCCTTCTACGCAGAAGCAAATGCTTAATAAGTGCATCAGTATCTAAGTTAGATGTGTCAAATCAAATCTAGATAATTGGTTTGGTTTTGAAAATTTGATATTTCATCGGACTATGCAGCTTTAAGTAGCTTTCTCCCCCAGTGGCTCCAATCCACATGCAGCCTGGGTCCAGGTCACCATATATGGAGCGCAGTACGAGAAGAACATAAAATCTAAACAAACAAACAACCCATAAAAAACGACAAAATCAGGTAGCGTCGGATGGTTCAACAAGTCTGGTTCTCGTCCTCGTACTTCTCTATCCGAGTTGATCGAGCACCCACTTCCCTTGCCGATTGGTTGGTTGTTGGAGTTTTACGTCCCTGCAACATGTAAAGTCATATCAGGACGGGTGCCCACTTGTGACAGTGCGCACTCATGGCTGCCAGAACAATGACCTGATATCCCACTCAGTCACGTTATCCTGACACTGAGCCAACAAGTCCTTGCCCTATCCTATTAAGGCCGAGTGCCAGGCTAGGAAGCGACAAGTATCAATTTGATAACTCATTGGTTTGACTCAACCGGGAACCAAACTCCCAATCTCCCACACACGAGGCCCATGCTCTACCGATTCGGCCACAGTGTCCGATCAAAGGTCATGGGTTAAATTCCAAGCCAAGTCAAACCAAAGACTTTACAAAATTCGGACTTGTTACTAACTTGCCTGGTGCTCGGCAAGCACTCATCAGATCAGGATCAGGATAATGTAACCGAGTGGAAAATCGATCAGGTGTCATGGTGCTGGTTTGCACGTTATCCCAGTGGGGCAGCACAATAAAGACACCGTCACTGTACACAGTAACAAGTCGGCACCCAGTCCACATATGATCTCATATGTTGCGAGGATGTTAAACCCCATTCAGCCACTCACTCGTGTCGCTAGCACCAGGAAGTCATTACAGTTATTAGCACACAAGAGGTAGGAGCAGGAGTGGAGGACATGGCTTTTATTCCGGGCAGCCCCCGGGGGCATTACATTTTTGTGATGTGGCCATCCGAAAGCTGTAGGGAAGAAGGTCATGTGGTGATGGGCGTGGTGAGGGATGTTAGTGAGCTGAGGGGAGATGAGACATATGAGCAATGCAGTCAAATTCAATCAATGACAGAGCAACTAGCGGTTGGCAAGAGTTACTTAATTATAATGAGCACTAATTATATTTGTAGATTTAATGTTAAATGTTGTTTTAACAATTCATTAATAACCTTGCATGATATTTTGTTTTTAATATCGTTTGGTTTAACCGAGCTTGGTTTAACGTGGATATAGTGTACATACATTAAAAAACAATAATTAAAGTGTCCACATACATTGTATATTACATGTGCAATACACACTTACTCAAAGTCAAAGTCAAAACCAAAGCTTGGTTAAACGAATGATCGGTTAATCCAAGCAAATTTCTAGGGGCCCTTCAAGTTTGGTTTAATGGGGTTATACTGTAGAACGTACCGGCAGCGAAATTTTAAAATATGCACAGGGTTCAATATTTTTATTCCTTCCTGTAGGCGTTGAAATTACAAGCCCAAATCCAAAAGCAGTTAGGCTATATATATATTACTGTTCTTGAGATAATAAATTTTCAAGATTAAATGTATTATATTTGAATTAAAAGTGGAACTTTGACCAAATATTATAAAAAGTGGAAGGATGTGAGAGGAGTTCTGCTAATCAATTTCCATTCTACATATATCAAGGAATTTATATTGTCAAATCAATTAGTCAAGCAGATCTTTAATAAGACAATGTCAAATAGGGCCAATCATAACAAAAAAGTCATTCTGATTTAGCCAACTAGCCATTTTCATACCCTGGTATTTTTTTTGAAAACTGCAACAAGACTGAATAAATGCTACATAGTTCACCTATTGATAACAGTGTAACACCCTATTTTTCTTCAGAGCTTTAGCTGCAGAGATTCAAAAGATATTTGCATCCTAAAATATCTGTAAGTGAATTATTTTCAACATTTCAATGTTTGAAAGCTCATTGCAGCAAAACAATCTCTTGAATCCTCTTCATATTTGGCACCGTATTACAATAACCATTCTCTAAGACTAATAGATATTATTTATATCAATATTATATTCAAAAATATGGAAAATATTGACTTTTGATTGAACATATAAAGACAAATTGTCGGAAAAGCAAATATATCAATTTGATGCATCTTTAAATTCTCATTGTAGCTTAACCAATTGGTTAAACTTCCTATAAATTGAAAGTGCATATCATCTGGAGGTAATACACATTATGATATTAATATTCTGTCTAGAAATACCTAAAGTGTATTTTGATTGCACATACAAAAGAAAAGTGTACAAAATAGAAAATATAAATTTGTTCATCAAGCTTTGAACACTCACCGTGGCTCATCCAATAGGGGCATCTTCTTCAAATTTTGCACACATGGCATATGGAACTAATGCATATTGGCTATACCAATAATTTTGCTAGACATATCAAAAGCTGCATTTTTATTGCAAATACAAATTAAAAGTGTCTGAAACCAAATATATTGATTTAAGTAAATCTTTTAATATTCAATGGTTGGATCCTCCCCAAATTTGGCCCAATATTAGATTATATATTCTGTAATATATCTAAATAGACATTAATGTCATATACATGTTTCTACATGGTGTTACCATTGTGAAACTAGTGTGGTCAGCAAGGGCCCAAACAAGTTGGTGTCAATATTCTGTCTGCGGCTCCTTGCCCTAACTAGCACTATAGTAAGATTGGTATCATTGGAAATGGAATCAAATTGTCTATCTATCGATCCAAATCTTATTAGGTTTTAAATATTTGTTAATTCAGTAAATGGGTTTTAGACTGTCAAAATAATTTAAATTGCCGAATTTGACCTGATTGACCTTTTTGACCTGTAGCAAACTTATATGGATAGCAAGCTGAGGTGATTGTGCTTCTTTTGTTACCATCCATGACTTTCTACGATGTAGTGCAAGGGAGCGCGAGCCCATTAAAGAGACCCTGTTTTCAGAGTAATTTTCATTGACACCAGTAATGAAGGAATATTCACTAAATACACTCATCATACAAATGGATTTTATTTAAATACAAACTTACTTTATATTCAATCCAACAATAACATTGGATAGACGATATGTTGGTCTTCTAGGTTATGCAATTTCATCCAAATCAAATACATACAGAAATAGTTACAAGCATGTGAATATTGATGAAAAGTGTGCACTGTCGCAAGTTGGTACGCATCCTGATATGACCTTAGATGTTGCCAGGACATAAAACTCCAACAATCAACCCACTCCTGCTTCCATATTCTCTGTACCAGCCAGCAATAACGCTGGGTATCTCATGGCTAGTCTGAGTTGATCTGAATGCAAAGTTTCTTTTTCTAGAATTTCATATTTTATTACTAGACAAGAAATACTCACATAAAGAAAATATATTATATATATATATATATTAGAATAAGGTGACCAGATCTTTAAGTTCATGCATGTGTGAGAAGTAGATTGCATCAGCAGAATCGTTTAGTAAGTAGTATATAGAAGTGTAGGTGTATTGTATATATACAAAATTGGTAATCTCTCATATTTTGTTTGGCTGTTGTTGTTTGTAATTATGAATAACGGACAACACATGCACGGACAACACATACGCGTTCACAGACCTCCCCTGTTTCTTATAACAGTCTACTACACATCGGAGTCCCTTCCCTGAAGACTTTGGTACACACAAAATATTGTGAGTGCAGTGTGGCATCTCAGTTTCTTCTGAAATGCAGCCATTATCTAACTCGCTGGATAATTGTTCTGAAATGAAGGCATAATGCTCACTTGAATGTACGTTCTCTTTTGCACCCTGGTAATATGCATCACAATCAAAAGCTATCATGTTGAAGCCAAACAAGAAACCCTTCAACAAAAATTCCCAGTCTGTATCACGGGAGCCCAGCAAGAATAACTCCACAAATGCTCTATATGGGCGCAATTGAACTGGATTTTCGGCAATTGTATGAATGCAATGACAAGTGCCTTTGTAACAATCTAACTCAATGGTTAATTCAACAACACAATCTCTCATTAGGCAATCAAGAGCAATTAGTCACAGTCAGCCAATCAGTTGTAAGTTCGGTCCAGTCAGTCAAGCACTGAGTCCAATAAACATCTGAGATAGAGTCGAACACAGCTGCAGGAATGTTTGAGTGCATGGGCAGAACCTCAGCGCCTGTTATGATGCCGCTGTCTTCTGCAGGCGGTGCACTAATAGCCCAATTGAACGGTTGAGTGACCTTACTCGGGGCATTGCTATCGTCCGAGTCGAGCACCGCACCGGTGCGTTCGACTGCCTCGCCATATCAGTCCTTCCTGCATTTTTCCCGCTTGTGTCCTTTCGAACCACACTTGCCGCACCAATGACTGTAATGGCAGGTCCGGTCATCATGTGAGCAGCCCTCCTCGCTGTTGAAGCTGTAACACAGCCTCGTCCCATCTTTAATAAATGGTCTACGTTCGGTCGACTTATAAAAACATCCCGAATGTTTGGATTTCAGATAGTCGAACGCATAATAACGGAGAGTAAGTTGTGAATTTCCAGGATTAAAGGCCGAATATCCTTCGTCGACAGCCAATTTCCATACACCTAAGTCGTAGTTCACGTGTGCCACATGAATAAACTTAACGGACTTAGTCCGGCCCGCCAAATATGCAATGTGATGTACAAATCTTCTATAGTCTCTACACTCAGTGTCTTTAATCTGGAGCATCCAGTAGCAGTTCGCCTCAATTAACTCATAACACACCAACTTCCGGCCTGCCTTCCTATCCTCAGTAAAACGCTTAATAGACCACTTACCACATAGGCGGCGGTCTCGGGTAGGCATGCATTCAGACGATGACGACGACCAACTGCGTATCCTGTGGCACCGGCGCTGCCTAGATCTGCTCCTCCCCCTTTTTCCGACCGTGGCGCTGACCCCGAGCGCTGGTGTAGACGGCCGCGCCCGGCCCTCCGGTGACAGCATCTCCTGGCGCTTCCTTGGTGCCACCCGGTCACATGACGCACTCCTCCTGCGGCGCCTCGAACTACTCCTCCTGCCGGTTACAGAACCGGTCCTCCTGCGGCCCCTCGACGCACTATGTCGACAGTCCCTAGAAACGCTCCTGCCGTTCCTATGCCCGGCTACCCCCAAGACTCATCGACACGACCCCCCCGCCTTCCGCTTGACCTGCTGCGCCCACTCCCACTGTCACATGACGCACCACCGTCCCTACTCCTCAAAGAGAAGCTTGCCAACTCGCGCTCAATTTGCACTGTCTGGTCCTCAATGCCGCTTTCCGCTTGCGCTTCTCGAGTGTCTGCAAATGCATGAGCAAGGAACGCTCGTCATCACTTAGCGAATCCTCACGAATCACTGGTGGCACCAAAGTTGCCTTCGTAGGTTCCATCACCTTCTCCGACTTAACACGGTCCTTCTCCGCCATTTCTTGTAATTGACACGTAGCATGACGGGTACGCGCTAACTGTCACGTGCACCCGTCGTTAACTGGAGTCGGGTGTATGCAACCGCACCGGCCGCAAAAATCCCTCGGCATAAGACCTCGACAGGTGACAGCTGTGACAGCAGCTAGTGACGGTGGACGGTAGCGATGGTGGAAGGCAGCCGTTCCCAAGTGGAAAAAGTCAATTCGACGCGCAGGCCAGTAGGCGAGCGCCGGGTCTGATATAGGCGACACCAACATGGGCTGGTGGGTAATAGGCGAACCAACACTGAATTAGGTCGGGCCAGGAAAGGGTGGCACCGACTAGCACATATACAATGGAACCCTTCAGGCGAACCGAAAGTGTGTTCGCAGACATATGGCCAATTTTAATTAACCCGAGAGGGGAAAGCCTGCAGGCGCCTACACTGGCATATATGAGTATATAGTCTATTTTGTTTGGCTGTTGTTGTTTGTAATTATGCCATTTATAAATTATTAATCCTCGTTCACAAAGTGCATATATGCCAGAAATATTGTGGTCACGGATTAGTAACCACGACCTAATCTACAGTTGGGGGGGGGGGGTTGAGTAGTCAGGTTCTCAAACCAGATTGTGGCAGACAATATGATTGTTGAGGTTTTACATCCTGGCAAAATCTAAGGTCACATCAGTACGGGTACTGACTTGTGACAGTGCACACTTATGGCTACTTTATACTGCTGCCCCACTGTGAAATCACACTGCTGGCACCATGACCTGATATCTCACTCAGTCACATGATCCTGACACTGAGCTAACCAGTCCTTCTCCTATCCTATTAATGCTGAGTGCCAGGCTAGGAAGCGACATGTATCAATTTTATAAGTCATTGGTTTGACTCGACCAAGAACCAAACTCCTGATCTCCCGCACGTATGAGGCCACCACTCGGCAGGGGTTTGAACACCTGACCTCCCGCCCAGGAATCCAGCCAACATCTTTACTGATCCTGCCATCTCGCCCAGTGGCTTCTGAATTATTGTCTGAGGACTGAAGCTATTCCCTGGCGTGCTTCAGTTTTCTGAACTTTTTGGATTTCTGAATTTCAGAAATCACATATTTGACAAAATAGTAAATAGCTGAGGTTCAGCAACAATTCAAATTTGGGATAATTGATTATCGACCTGTACTAGACCAGGCGTGTATCACTGACGATATATCCTTTAATTGCTGATCATCACAGGTTGACACTTTGTAAAGTTTGTTATAGTACAAACGGTTAATTGTAAAGTCGGTTATAGTACACCAGTTAAATGATCTGTGCCATGCCTCATTTGCCACTCAACAAAATGTATATATAATTTACTGTGGTTTTATGTCCTAACCACATTGAAAGTCATGGGATGGGTACCTACTTGTGACGGCACACTCATGGCGACTTTATAGTGCTGCCCCACTGGGAGACCAGACCACAGGCACTCTGACCAGATTTCCAACTCAGTCACATTATTTTGATACTAGGCAAACCAGTCCTTGCCCTATCCTATTAAGTGCCAGGCTAGGCAGCGACAAGTATCAATTTTGTAAGCCATTGGTTTGACTCGGCGTGGATTAAAATCTTTTGACCTTCCGCATGGGAAGTTTGCGCTCTTACCGATTCGGCCACCACGTCCGGTGTTATATATACAATAAGTATTTATATGTATGTATGTAAAATAAACATATATATACATATCAATCAATCAATGCATGCCGTCTTCTCGAAGAAGGTTGGCTGTAATGGACCTCCATCTCTTCCTGTCATTCGTTCCTCTCATGCATTCCGCATAGCTCATTGCTGTCCACTCAGTGATGTTGTGCATCCATGTTGTTCTCCTTCTCCCTCTTGGTCTTTTCCCTTCTATCTTCCCTTCCAGTATTCTTCTCTGTGATTCCTGGTGTCGTATCATGTGGCCAAAGTATTTAATTTTTCTGTTTTTGATCGTTTGTATTATCTGTCTCTTTATTTTCATTCTTGTTAGGACCTCCACGTTGCTTATCATTGCTGTCCATGGAATTTTTAACATTCTTCTGTATTGCCACATTTCAAATGCCTCGAGCTTTGTTGTTATTGCTTTCTTCAAAGTCCATGGCTCGCAGCAATATAAAAGTGTAGACCACACATAGCATTTTAGCAGTCGGAGTCTTGTTTTTATATTTATGTATATAGAAATAAATAAGAAAAAATCCTCTAGCGTGTGTGGTGCGAGGGGGGTCACCCGTATACAACTCCCGAGAGGTGGGGGGGGGCACTCAATAATGCGCCGATTGAGGAAGTAGCAAAGTATATATGTTCCCCTAGCATTTATTCTTGTATAATGCGTTATACATCATATATATATATATACATATGTATACATGTATATATACATATATATGTGTATATATATATATATATACAGCTAACAATACATGTGGCATGTGTCTGTTCTAATCATCCCTGGCGTGGAGGGCAGAGTGCAAAATGTCGCTGTCTATTAAGCCAGGGCTGTTCACGTCAAAGCAAATATGTCACGTCACCTATGCCCTTGGTGTAAGTCACACCAGCCTGAGGCATGAGTGCCTGCTGCTTCTTGAACCTGTGGCTCAGTGTTCTTTCACTTTATTTTCTTCTTGTCTTATTCTTGATGGGCTTTGATTGTGTCAGGCAATACGTGGCTTTTCCATTACAGTGCTCACCTACCAGAACACCAGGGTTGATAGACCCTGGGCACACACAAAGCACACATGCACACAGACACACACACACTCTCTGAGTGTCAGGATCTCTTTATTCAGTCTCCAAATCTTTCAACTGGAGCACTCATTAAAGGATAGATGGGTCACTCTCCTGAAAACCGGCCAGAAGTGTCACATGGAGAGTTAAAATCTAATATTTGAATTTTTTACATTTTTTGGTTGCAAATGAAAGCTGGAAATCTCCCCTTTACATCTCTGTAAAATATAAATTGATGAGATGAAAAATATAGGTGTAGTCCATGAATACGGTATGTCTTATGGCAGTATAACATGTGTGTTACACGTGTAACACATGTTTAGGACACCACACAGTCTGCTTAATAAAAATCTAATCAGAATTAAATAATATCATACTTAGAAGCATATTAATCATGGCATAATATACAGAAATATGTAGTGCTTATATTGATAAAAAAAAAAAAAATTCCCAGCCATGCTTTATTCACTGAATAATTAGTGTACAATATTTGTGTGCATCCAGACACCACGGTTACACGTGTGACGGAAATTTGTAATGTTATTTCTGAAGATATCAAATCTTTTTTATTTAAATTTAAGTATCCATACATGTTAATAAACACTTCCTTTTTGATTTGGGAACTGTTTTGTTTGATATATCAATGCAATACAAGATGTTAATAAGGATTCAACCATGTCCCATATGTCATGTTACAAATGGCTGACTGTAAAATGGGGTTTTTTGGTACAAAAACACTTCATAACTAAAAGGACCAAAGTTGCACACAGTTCATTTTTTTTCCCTTATTTCTTTCATCAAATCTGAACATGAATATGAAAAGTATAAGGAAAAAAATAAGTAGGAAGGTATTTATTGATGTTTTAAAATCCCATCCCATGCTGAACAGTTTTCAGGAGAGTGACCCTATATGATCTAGATTATGTAAAGAGCCCATGACAGCGGTCTATCCAGAGCAATGGCCAGAAGTGATGGCCGAATTTCCCATTTTTACCATCTGCGATTTCCCATTTTTACCATCTGCGATCACTTTTATACCAGAATTGTTATGATATTGGAGGATGTAAGGCCATAATTACTCGGATTCTTTCACTTCAAGTATCTCCAAAGTTAGTGAATTATCATAAAAATTACTCCGAAGTTGATTGATTGATTGGTGGTTGCTTTACGCCGTGTCGGCAGCATAGGCCATATTCACGGCGAGAAATGTTTGTTTTTTGTTCAAACCATCGCTTTTACATGTAAAAGCAGACAATCAATTATGTGCCAATAGACACTAATTAAATTAGAAAGCTCACAATCATATATTTGTGGTCAAGGGAAACAAATTCCCATAGAAAAAGAAAAGTTGTATTAATAATTGATAGAATCCATTTAGTAAACTATATGAGGTGGTACAGTCCAGCTGCCCTCAAAAAGGCTAAAATGTTTTCCTGTTTTACCTTAGTAAAAAGGTCATGCATACTGTCTGCAGTGTAGAACCGTTGGTGCAGGGCCAAAAAATCAACGCAACTTAGCAAAATGTGTTTGAGTGTCAGTGGGGACTGACACTCAATACATTCAGGGGGAGGTTCCCCCTTGAGCAGAAAAGCATGTGTAAGCCACGAAGTAAAGTGGAGTATGTAACAATGGCCAACTTTATATAATGAGCCTGTCTCAAAAGGTGCTAGCTCTTCGGGTTTTTTTGTCCATAGTAACGATTGACACAAAACAGCACAGAAACGGTTACACTGAAAGCACAAGGACATTTGCTTCAAATCAATATGTATTCTATTGGGATTATGAAACACCATGTAAAAAACAAATCAGTTTATCCTGAGCAAATGCATAAGTAGATAGTGTGTTGATTGTTACTATGGACAAAGTTTTGTCCCATATTGCTTAGCACCTTTTGAGACAGTCTCATTTATCTATAAGAATATAGCCCAAACCAATGGACTATGCAACTGTAATGTTTTGTGACTATGGAGTTTTATTTCAGTAATCTTTCATCTCTATAGATTGTTAATGATTTCCTACTGAAATTGACATAGATGCAAACTTAGTTTTTTCTTGCATTCCTTTGTATCTCTTGTGTTAATTTGTTCAAATGTCTTTTCTTATCTTTAAGTTTAAATTAAAAATAAAAGAAAGAATTGTACCCCCTCCCCCTAAACACACACAAACCACTCTAGTCTAGGTTACTTTGTGTTTTCCCGCTGTGGGTGATTAAGACACACCCTTCCTGTATTTTTAGGGGAAACTGAGCAGTTGTTTTGTAGAGAAAGAATTGTTCTATGTAATGCTATTAGTTTCCTGAAAAATATTGAATAAAATCAACTTCCATGAACTTTCCAAATTTTCAAAACGCTATTACTTTTACCTTTCCCGCCAGAAGTTGGTATGGTGATTGAATCAGAGAACCTAGGTAGTCTAATTGTTAGGACACTTTCCCCCGGAATAGCAGCAGTGTGGGTTCGAGTCCTGCTCTAGGCATAATGTTACCATTTATTTACAAGCCAATGAATGACACTGGAGCTGTGGCCATGATTCTATACATGAAGAGTTCAGGCGCAAAACCATGTAAACGCCAATCTAAAAATGAAGTTTAAATAAAGCTCACTAATTCCACTTTTCATATGATCACATGGTTATGGAGCAATGGACAAAAGAGTAGGAATATAAAATAATGAACTATTTGCAGGTTTGATTCCAATGTTTATCTCCTGGATTGGCTGCCTCACTGGGAGACTAGGCCACTGGCATCAAGACCTGATTTCCCACTCAGTCACATTATCCTGATACTGAGCTATTCTAGTAATGTCAAGCACCAGGCTAGGTAGCGACAAGTATCAATTTTGTAAGTAACTGGTTTGACTCGACCAGGAATCGAACTCCCTACCTTCCGCACGGGAAGCCTGCGCTCTACCGATTAAACCACCGCTCCCAGTGGTCAGGAGACGAGGGTAGTGAAGTGCACTCATATCCCCAGGTAGGCGTCGGTAGGGTGATTGCATCAGCGAGACTAGATAAAAGATTCACCCCGTACTTACAGTACAGGGGTGAAAACCAACCCATTAGAAAAGCTGGTGAAGAATTTCGACATGCTGGGTTAATTAACTGAGCTGGTAAATTCTTAATTTAAGAAGCACAATATATTCTTTATGTACATCTTCATATTTACCCGCTACTTTTGAGTTGGAAAATATAATAAAACATATACTTTAATGCAATTTAATAGTGAAATCGATGGCGTTCTCTGGCCGCCATCTTGTCTTTTTGCATTCTCTCCCATTTCACCAACTCTGTGCTGATATAAGTAACCATTTGACAATGGTGCCAGGTATTCTACTTCCTGTTCCATACTAAAGCTATTTTCGCCCGTATTTAGACTACGTTGTTGTTCACCCCTGTACTGGAAGTACGGGGTGAATCTTTTATCTACAGCGAGACTAGCTAGACTCATGTTTAGGGATGCTTGATCGGAATGGCAGATATGTGGGTTCGAATCCAGCTCTAGGCATCATATTTCCTTGTGTTTTGCTGAAACATTCCCCACTCCAACAACAAGTTTAATGGCCTGATAACACTTTAGCTGTTGTAACTTCTAATCTTTGAACACACACACACATATGTACTCCCCTCTACAGTACAACCCCGTTAAACCAAGCTCGGTTAAACCAAACGATCGGTTAATCCAAACTTTTTTTCGGCGGCCCGGCAAAATACTACCATTTATCATATAAAAAAAGTTGGTTAAACCAAAGTCGGTTAATCCAAAGTATCGGTTAATCCAAACAAAATTGTCGGCCCCAGGCCACTTCCGGTACAGTTAAACCAAACTTTTATGTGTTTTTAAGGTCATCTGAGACTTTTTTATATGATAAATGGTAGTATTTTGCCAGGTCGCCGAAAACAGTTTGGATTAACCAATCGTTTGATTTAGCCGAGGTTGGCTTAATGGGGTTAAACTGTATACATAAAAAACAATAATCATAGTGTCCACATAGATTGTACATTCATAATGCACCCCCGTTTTTGCCAAAGCCAAGCCAAAGTCAAAGCTCGGTTTAACCATTGATCGGTTAATCCAAACAAATTTCCAGGGTCCCTTCAAGTTTGGTTTAACGGGGTTATATATACTGTATTAGGAAGTCTTTGGGACCAACCTAGTTGTGAAATGTGGGAGACGTGCCCGGATGTAGGCCGAGGAGAAGGCTGGTATGCTCTGCTGCCTCGGTATTCTAGATATAGTCCTATACTAATAATGCACACGCTGAATGCTTGTTACAAACTAGATACATCGCAACCACTTAGTTAGATAAATTTGGATCATACCTAAACCCAGACTATGCCGGCATACCCGTGCCTAGAAAATTAACTAAAGCCGTGTTCACACACACAACTTTAGGCCGAACTAGATAAGGTGAACTAGATGAGACGAACTAGTGTCGTGTCCACACATGCAGTATTCTCGGGGCGGTTTAAGGCGGAAATCGATATCTGCACATGAGCAAGTCCATACTAACTAGCACCAGTTTCGGTTAGTCGACGTCGGCACGAGAGAGTGTGGGTTCGACCTAGATCTGTTTCGACTGAATCGTATTGTTTTGGACTGGTCAAAACTTCTGCTGTGCAGTGAAACCCTAAAAATAAATGATGAAAAAAATATCTGTGCACCTCTAGCCACTTCATAGACCAAATTATATTATATAGTGTGATGTGCTTAATCCGCTTCAAGTAAACTGCTACCGTCCACACAAGCAAGGTGGGACCGACTTAAGCTAGTTCGGTTCATCTGGACTACCTCGCGACGTGGTGTACTTGAAGCGAACTAGATGAGGCGAACTAACCCTAATTCGCTTCAGCGTCACGTCCACATGGCGAATGTGAGCCGAACTAGACAAGACGAATTAGTTGAGGCGACTTAACTCCTGTGTGTGAACACGGCTTATGACAACACCTACATTAAAATGCATACACTGAATGCATACACTTACCAGATCTACCACCAAATCTTAATTAGATGAATGTAATAACAATATTTTTCATGGATGAAAGATCTCAGCGATTTCGTGGATTTCCGGGATTTTTCAATCCCGCAGAACCATCAGCGTATACTAATATGTGGTGCAGACGCTGCAGCACTATCAGTGTATATTACTAATAAATGTTTCAAACGCCACAGCACTATCAGTGTATAGGCCTACTACTAATACATGCTTCAAATGCCGCAGCACTATCAGCGTATACCAATATATATGAAACCTGACTTCTGGAAATTTTTGGCGATTCCCTGGCAATGCTAAACCTATGGGAGAATATCCGCATTTCTGCTTTTTTTTCCCGGAGTCCACTTTCATCCATGTTATTATCTTACCCACAAAGATTGTTTTTATAATTAAATAGTGTAAATGACTGAAGTTAAGCATGGCCGGAAGACCAGTGCCTCGACACTGAAAAAAAGACTGTTTTAGATGAATAAAATGATTTACCAAAATATAAAATATATATATATATAATTCCCTAATTTGGAATCCTATCCTGGTATTCATTACGAAACCTCCAGACGAAGTCACATGACCAATACAGCTTTGCATTTTCACAATCGAATATGACTAGGTGTAGTTTGTATATATATCTTATAAGTAAGGACCTATTGTCCGAGAGTTATTTAGGGTCCCTTCAAGGGTAAGGACATCTGGCTAAGCTGTAGCTCTTACTATTAGTAACTGACCTTCAGCCCTAATGACCCTCCTCAGGTGTTCGGGTGATGTAGGCTACGGAAGTCTCTTGTCAGGCCAATTTTGGAATACTGTCCACAAATTTGGAGCCCAATTTTTCGGAAAGATATTCTGGAGATCGAAAAGGTTCAGAGACATGCAACAAAATTAGTTGCAGTTATAAAGGACCTACCCTATGAACAAAGGCTTAGGGAATTGAAACTTCCTACCCTTTCCTACAGAAGGAAAAGAAGTGACATAATTGACGTATTTAAAATTATGAAGGGTTTTGATAAAAATAGATATGAACAAATTGTTCACCTTGAATAAAAGAGAAGGCAGTCAGGGCCATACTCTCAAACTAGTAAAACCCAGAGCCATTTCAAAGTTAAGGCAACATAGTTTCTCAAACAGGATCATAAATATATGGAACAGTCTCCCATAAAATGTTATTGATGCCGAGTCAATTAATTCATTCAAGAATAGATTAGAAAAAGCATGGGCTGATGATCCAGGGAGATTTGACCCCTTATTCACCACATGCTACTAATTACTTCTTGTGTTGCTTATTTACGTGCACTCAAGCAAAAATGAGAGACAAATAAGTGTTCACACTTCCTGTCTGCCATTCGCTATATCAAATGCTTGTAAACGTGTTGGATAGGCTGTCTCTATGAAATAGAACCAAAACATGCTTAGACTAATCAGTCAGTAATTATAGAGATGGGTTTTAAAGAAGCAGTTCACTGCAATGGAGTTCCAAAAGGAATGTATCACAAAGCCTACTTTCATTAAAAGTGATCCTTTGATTCGGTATTTTAGATATAAAATTCCCTAACAGGGAACCCTATCCTGGTTACGTAGCCATGGAGTGGAGGTATGGGGGTCAGCTACCTGGGCTGCGTTCAGGGTACGCCTCTGAGGTGGCTCTGTGACGTCTTTTTGGCCTATTTGCGTTCAGGGTATGCCTTAGATAAAGGATTCACCTGGTACTCGCAGTACACGGGTGAATACCAACCCTATATAAAAACGGTTGAAAAAGCGGGTTAATGAAATGAGAGCCTAATTTCACAATCTAAGAAGCAACATTTATTCTTTGTCGATGTCTTCATATTTACCCGCTACCTTTGAGTTGAAAATTATAATAAAATAGCTAGTTTAATACGATTTAAAATTAAAATTGGTGGCGTTCTATGGCCGCCATCTTGTCTTTTTGCATTCTCTCCCATTTCACCAAATCTGTGCCAATATATGTAGCCATTTGATCATGGAACCACAGTTTCTACTTCCTGTTCCATACTAAAGCTATTTTTGCCCGTATTTACACTACGTTGTCGTTCACCCGTGTACTAGAAGTACCGGGTGAATCTTTTATCTAGGTATGCCTTGGAGTCGCCTCGGAGATGTTTCGCTTTTCAGTCAGGAGGCAAAAAGTGCCTTGAAAATGGCTGTCAGATTCAGTGGTTTCAGCCAATCAGAGCTCTTCTTTTCAATTGCAAATGTCTGCCCCCTATCGAGGCCACCATTATTGAGGCACCCGACAGCTAAAGTCGTTCAGACTAGCACGACATCCGGAATATCTATGAGGCACCTCGGAAGCGTACCTTGAATGCGGCCCAGGATATGTGGTGGAGATTTAGGACATGGTTACCTAGCCATGAAGTAGGGGTGTGGGGTCTCCTTGACATGTCCTAGATCTCCACCACATTCCAGGTTGGTTGGTTGTTG
Organism: Branchipolynoe longqiensis; assembly: GCA_030323885.1. Classification (NCBI taxonomy): domain Eukaryota; kingdom Metazoa; phylum Annelida; class Polychaeta; order Phyllodocida; family Polynoidae; genus Branchipolynoe; species Branchipolynoe longqiensis. The sequence continues at coordinate 43,771,581 of CM059193.1, read as the reverse complement.
GAGTTTTACATCCTGGCAACATCTACGGTCATATCAAGTCGGTAACTGTCCTGACCGGTAACTGTGCACTCATGGTGACTTTATAGTTCTGTCCCACTGGGAAATCAGGCCGCTGGCACCATGACCCAATATCCCACTCAGTCACATTATCCTGACACTGAGCTAACTAGTCCTTGCCCTATCCTATTAATGCCGAGCGCCAGGCTAGGAAGTGACAAGTATAAATTTTTACGTCATTGCTTTGACTCAACCGGGAAGCGAACTCCCGACCTTCCACACACGAGGCCCACGCTCTGCCGATTAGGCCACCGCCTCTGGTCCATCACATGTCTGGTAATGGGCTGGGGTGTGTGACATGGTTACATGTACATCAGGTAGGGGTGTGGAGCATGGTTGTCTGTAGATAAAAGATTCACCCTGTACTGACAGTACATGGGTGAAAACCAACCCATTAGAAAAGTTGGCGAAGAATTTCGACATGCTGGGGAAATTAATTGAGTGAATAATGTCTTAATTTAAGAAGCAATATTTATTCTTTATATATGTTTTTATATTTCACCGCTACCTTTGAGTTGAAAAATCTAATAAAACATGCAGTTTAAACTTTAATAGACTTTAAAAGTGAAATCGACAGCATTCTATGGCCGCCATCTAGTCTTTTTGCATTCTCTCCCATTTCACCAACTCTGTGCCGATATAAGTAACCATTTGACACTGGTGCCAGGCATTCTACTTCCTGTTCCATACTAAAGCTATTTTTGCCCGTATTTAGACCTCGTTGTCGTTCACCCCTGTACTGTAAGTACAGGGTGAATCTTTTATCTAGGTTGTCTGGTTATTGGGTGGGTGTGGGAATGGCTACCTGGTAATCAAGTTGGGGTGTGGGACATGGTTATCGGGTGGACTGTTTGTTTGTTTGTTTGTTTGTTGTTGCTTTACGTCCTAGCAACATCCAAGATCATATCAGGACGGGTACCGACTTGTGACAGTGCACACTCATGGTGACTTTATAGAGCTGTCCAACTGGAAGACCAGGCTGCCAGCACCATGACTCAGTCGGTAACACTGAGCCAATCGGTCCCTGCCTTATCCTAATAATGCCGAGCGCCAGGCTAGGAAGCGACAAGTATCAATTTTTAAGTCATTGGTTTGACTCGACCAGGGTTCGACCCCACGATCTACCAACACGGGAGACGGAAGCTCTAACTCATTCAGCCATCCCGTATGGTCGGGTGCAGTGTGAGACATGATTACCTGGACATACAGGTAGGAGTGTGTGACATGGTCTGGTTATTGGGTGGGTGTGGGAATGGCTACCTGGGCGTGTAGTTTCGTATCATGCATTTGTTTTTCTCTTGTTTTTTCCTGAGTTGTGAGAGTGGTGTGTGCATCAATCCTACCCGCCCACAGTGGACCCGGCATTAAAGCTACATAGTCCCATGAAAGCGGCAACTTATTAAAGTTAAGGCCCTGTCACATTACGGCGTATGGCGGGAGCGTATTGAAAACCTACGTAGGTCCTGCGCGTGCCGGCCTATGATGACATTTGGTGACCTTTCGGGTGGTTTTGAGCGTATGTGGAACCTACGAGGAGCGTACGAGGAGCGTATGGGAGCGTGCTGTGACATTTTTTGACAGTATGGGCCATACGCCCTCATAGGTCGGGTTTTTTTTAGCATGCACAAAAAAATTTGGACGGACGGATTTATGAAAGCGTATGGCGGCGTATGCCTCATACGCTTCACATACGCCGGCATCTGGCGGCGTATGAGTAGCGTATGCGTAGCGTATGAGTAGCGTATACAGCGTATGCCGACGTATATGACGTAACGCGCTTACGCCGCCATACGCTCCCGCAAAAAACCCTAATGTGACAGCCCCTTTAGATAGTCCGATGGTCTTGAGTTTCTGTCATTTTTTAAAGATAAATATATTAGGTTGATTGTTATAATTGACCTTATCTTAGTTTGAAGTAACTTCGATTTAAAATGGCTAATTTAGGAGATAGTTGAAGTGTTATCCAGACGGGATGGCCGAATGAGTTAGAGCGTCCGTCTCCCGTGTGGTAGATCGTGGGGTCGTGGGTTCGAATCCTGGTCGAGTCAAACCAATGACTTAAAAATTGATACTTGTTGCTTCCTAGCCAGGCGCTCGGCATTATTAGGATAGGGCAAGGAGCAGTGGAATGAGGAAGACCAATCGCCTGCGACTGAAATTTCCCCTGCTTAAACAACTAATGTACCAACAACAACAAAAAGAAATGTCGAACATTAATTTTGGTAATTTTTTCAAAACTCTGACAACTCGACTTCAGCAGTAATAAATTCTATTTTATTGACTTAGTATTCCCTTCTATGCGGCAACAAATGTTTAATAAGTGCATCAGTATCTAAGTTGGATATGTAGATTCAAATTTAGATAAGTGTTTTGATATCGAAAATGTAATGTTTTCATCAGACTATGCAGCTTTAAGCATGTGTTACGGTATAGAAGTGTCATGGGGGTGATGAAAATGGGAAATATTGCACCTAGAGCAGGACTCGAACCCACATCTCTTTGCATTCAGGGCCAGTGTGCTTACCATTACACCACCTAGGCTCCCTGATATCAACACACTACCCATGCCTACCTGTCTATGTGATCACTTGCCTGAGAGGTCAGTGCACACTACTACACTCGTCCCCCTGGAATTGTAAGTCTTTTAATACTTACAATTACATACATACAGGCAATGCACTAACACATACATACACAGGGTAGGTTCAACAACCATACAGCGCGTAGCTTGTATAGGATCATGGTCACGGCAACCAGTGTCATGGGGGTGATGAAAATGGGAAATATTGCGCCTAGAGCGGAACTCGAACCCACATCTCTTTGCATTCTGGGCCAGTGTGCTAACCATTACACTACCTAGGCTCCCTGATATCAACACACTACCCATGCATACCTGTCTATGTGATCACTTGCCTGAGAGGTCAGTGCACACTACTACAGAAGGAAATATTAAGTCAGTTGTTAGAACCTGGTACAGCTGAACCCTACGGTGTCAGAATTTTGGTATGCATCCCAAAATTAATTTATGAGATTATCACTTAAAATATTTCCAAATTCAGCGATTTAAAATCTAAGTTACTGCAAACTAAAGTAAGGCAACTTATAATTATCAACTTAGCATATTTATATTTAAGAAATGACAGAAACTCGCCAGAGTTTAACGTGGATTCAAACGTATTCTCTACATGACTTCACTGTATCTTTTGTTTTAAATAATAAATAATGATGCTGGACAGATCAATACACAATATTCACAACGCATGCGACATCTGACATCGACGACGAACACTACGGTTGTGAGACCGTTGCCACAGCGCATACAAAAGCTATGGAAATTACTAACTTTCAAATGCACACATGTCAGTCAAATTTTGGGCTATTTTGACAATTCCAAAAGTATATTGCTTTTGGGTCATTGGAGCTTCCAAGAAAAATAAAATTGTCATGTTTGGACCCTTTTGAAAATTTTAGGAGGGTACCAAACTAGTCAGTCACTATTAATACACAATATTCACAATGCATGCGACATCTGACGGCGACGACCAACACTATGGCAATATCGTGTATTCCTTGCAAACTCATGGCAACTTCATAGTGTTGCCCCACTGGGAGACCAGGCAATCTGCACCATAACCTGATATCCTACTCGGTCACATTATCCTGACACTGAGCCAACCAGTCCTTTCCCTATCCTAATAATGCCGAGCACCTGGCTAGGAAGCGATAAGTATCAATTTTTATGTTATTGGTTTGATTCGACCAGGGTTCGAACCCCACGATCTACCAAAAGGGGAGACGGACACTTAACTCAACTCGTCTGATACTAATGATATTGTAGAATGATGGTTAATAATTCATGCTGTGTAACAAGATAATAAGTGGTAATGGGTACAGTGAGCATCGATAACGTAGGTATTGAGGATTTGCGTCAAACGATTAATATCACATGATCAGTGCCTCGTCAGCCATCATGGTTGGGTAGAAAGTACAGCATAACACTGCCGGTGCAGCGGCGGTGTTAATATCGCTTTGATTTGTGGTTTACTTTGACCAAATTTCACTTTTTGAGTAAGCTATTCTCATAAATAACATTATTTCAACCCCTGAGTGAATATTTATGATTCTAAATAACAGAATTATATCGTAGCAGTTAATAGATTTGTGTTTTTGTTTTATTTACATACACTTGATAGTAGAAGGAACTGCTTCTATCCAACCACGATGCAGGAGTAGCCTGATGCCTACATCACACGCAAATCCTCAATAGGTGTGTCGCGTTAGGGGTCGGTGGGTTTAGCGTCGGTGTATGGGTAAGTTTTTCGCGCTCCCAACCATTAACGTCATATCCCCGTATGTAAGAAATTAATTACATTTACCGACATTGTAACTCTGTTATGACTGAACGCGGGTGGCCGAATCGGTGAGAGCAATGGCTTCCCGTACGGAAGGTCGGGAGTTCTAATCCCCAGCCGAGTCAAACGGGTGACTTTACAAATTATCGCTACCTAGCCTGTCGCTCTGGATTAATAGGATAGAACAAGGACTGGATCAGGATAATGTGACTATGTGGGGTAGTGGGCCATGGTGCCAGCGGGCTGATCTCCCAGTGGGGCAGCACTATAAATTTGCCATAAGTGTGCACTGTCACAAGTCGGTACCGGTCCTGGTATGACCTTAGAGGTTGCATGACGTAAAACTCCAACAATCTAACTGATTCAGTTCGATCATCGTGCAGCCCTTCCTTTCCTATGGACCAGACGGGATGGCCGAATGAGTTAGAACGTCTATCTCCCATGTTGGTAGGTCATGGGGTCGTGGGTTCGAACCCTGGTCTAGTCAAAGCATGACTTAAAAATTGATACTTGTCACTTCCTATCCTGGCATTCAGGATTATTAGGATAGGACAAGGACTGGTTGGCTCAGTGTCAGGATAATGTGACTGAGTGGGATATCAGGTCATGGTGCTGGCGGCCTGGTCTTCCAGTGGGCAGCACTATAAAGTCGCCATGAGTGCTGCCCACTGGAAGACCATTACCTGATATCCCACTCAGTCACATTATCCTGACACTGAGCCAACCAGTCCTTGTCCTATCCTAATAATGCCGAGCGCCAGGCTAGGCTGATATGAGCTTAGATGTTGATATGACGTAAAACAACAAGAAACAAACAAATCCATTCCTCTGCTGGTTTATAATATAACATAGCTGATTGCAATTTCAATATTTCGGATGGTGGATTGCGAGTCCCCGCTGACACTCAAACACATTTGACTAAGTTTTTTTGGCCCTGCGCCAACAATTCTACACTGCAGACAGTATGCATGACCTTTTTTACTAAAGTAAAACAAGAAAACATTTTAGCCTTTTTGAGGGCAGCTGGACTGGACCACCTCATATAGTTTACTAAATACATTCTATCAATTATTAATAAACTTTTCTTTTTCTATGGAAATTTCCCTTGACCACAAATATATGATTGTGAGCTTTCTAATTTAATGAGTGCCTATTGGCACATAATTGATTGTCTGCTTTTACATGTAAAAGCGATGGTTTGAACAAAAAACAAACATTTCTCGCCGTGAATATGGCCTATGCTTCCGACACGGCGTAAAGCAATGACCAATCAATCAATCAATCAATCAAAGTGACTACCAGTCTTTGCACCTTGAGCTGGTTGACACGTGCCGACGGCCCTGTTGTTGAGCGCCTGTGTGTAGCTGAATCTATGATTAAGTTGGGCAATTCCCACAGTTTCTATCCAATGTCTACACATGTGAGTGTGTGTGCGGGTGGGTGGGTGGGTGTTGCACGCTTATGTCTGGGTAACATATGATGTTGCCACCGTTACCCGTTCTGCGGTCTATGGTCTATGGATGTGATTTTTACTAATTGTATGGTGTTGCGGTCTGCTGTAGAAATGTTCACAAATCGTACTGTGTCCGTATGGCAATCGGCGGCCGTACGGTTATTTCCGCCGCCGCAACATGGATTCTTGTGGCCACCGCTTGATTAAAGTCACCGCATGGTCACCTTGTGGTGGGGCTGTGGCCTATGTCCTTGCGATTCCTTTAAAAGGTTTTATGTCAAGTTAAACAACTCGCAACTCCTTGTGGTGAGCAAAAGGCTGTATGTACAGTCACCGTATGGTTTAGGTTTCTAAGAATGTTAGAAGATGAAGGCTTAGGATTTGGGGCAATTAATGCAGCATGATGTGCACTTTCAATCATTCTATCGAGGATAGATGGACAACCGATTGGCAAGCATCAGGTAGTGTGCTGGTTTATTAGGTCGGTGTATGAGAGAAACCCACCCAAACCCAAATATAATAGGTTTTGGGATATGTCAGTAGTATTTAAGTTATTCAAGTCATGGCCTAGTAATAGACATTTAGCAATGAAGGAACTAGGCTTTAAGTTAGCTGTGCTGTTACTACTAGTGACAGGGCATAGAGGCCAAACAATTGTGGCATTGTCTCTGGATGGACTGGAGATAGACAAGAATGAGGCAACGTTCGATTTGGAGACATTACTAAAGTCGTACCATACAGGGGAACCACTGTCCATGGTACATGTAAACAGTTTTCGGGATGATCGACGGATTTGTGTAGTGTCAGCCATTAGGGCCTATATATCCAAGTCACATGATAAGCTTTATTAAATCACATAAGGCTATCTCGAGAGACACACTCACAAAGATAGACCATCAAGGTGCTCAAAGAGGCGGGTGTCAGTACTGGACACTATGCATCCCACTCAACAAAGGGGGGGCCATGGTCTCTAAAGCAAGACAATTAGGAATCTCAGTCAAGAGAATCCTGGCGCATGCCGGCTGGAAGACGGCTAGATCGTTTGCAAAACATTACAACAAATGACTAGAAAAGTCAAGCGGCCTGGTGACTTGCTTACTCACCAACTAAAAGATGGGTGAGAAACACAAAATTATATTTTTGTACTGAAACATGTTATGTTAAAGAATAGTATAAAAGAGGATAAAAAAATGAGATTACGTAAAGTTCTCCCTGGACTACGATTAGCCAGAGGCATAGTACCGGGGTAAAATAGTATAGTTATACGAATCTTACCTGGGTACAGATGATGGATAACTGTTGTTTTCCCGAGGTACAAGCCTCGGATAGTCGTGGGTCAGGGCCCGCCCACCCTATCCTACCACAACTAATACCTTGGCTTGTGCCGAAATGAAAACATATTAGTATAACTATATATATAACTATATATATATATATATATGCTCTATACTCTATTATGGGAGTATAAACAAGGACACTACCACTTATCAGTTCTCTTCTATATATTAGTTATTACCTACTATCTTACTGTCATGGGGGTTAGTTCCTGCTTCTGCCACTCTGGTGCCACCTGTGAGTGCCTCCTGGCCACCCTGATACCAGCTGCCTCTGGTCACTACCTCCCCCAGACTTGCTCTGATGGTCAGACTTTAAATTATATATATATTAGCATATATATATATATATGTATATATATACATATATATGCTAATATAAGAATTATGCCAGTAGTATAACCCGAAGTATCCCTCCTTTCCCTCATCACTCACTCAGTTGCATGGACTGATAGAGTCTGTCCTAGTCATCTACTACTCCAGCCTCCCCAACCCCAGCTCCAATGGTGGTGCCCCCCCCCCCCCCCTGCACACTGTAACCGCCATTCACTGTTCCGCTGGGGGGGGATTTATATATTTTCTAATGCTGTTTGAAGTCATAGAACAACCTCTCGCGTGTGGTTGATTATTATAAAGCAATTAAAAGGATAATTGTTTAGTACTCAGAGAGTATACAGAGCAATTAAATGATGTTCTGTAATGCGGTATCTGATATAAATAGCAGATACAGTCATGTGTAGGCCTATGTCTCACCAATGCAGGTAAAGCTCCAGTCATACTGGGCTTGCGAACACTTGCGACACACACAAAAAAACACGAAGGATTCTAACCTTCTTGTGACCAATTTTTGTTTAACGCTGGGAAAAACACGGTTGGTGACTACCACCAAAGACCATGGCGCAAACCGACTGTGAATGTGGTATTAAGGACGCTCCCTGCAAGGTACACAGACAGTAGCGCCACCCTCGAGCTTTCCAGACACTACAGCGTTCTCTGTCCCCAAATAACAAATGTGATATATAATTTATTATGCGCGTATAGCTCGGGATTAGTACTACCCTGGCGCCACCTGTGTGGAATTTCCCTCACTAGTTACTTCAAACTAAAGTGAGATAGATTATAACAATCACCCTGCTAAGTACTATGTATATATCTTTTTTTTTTAAACCTCAAAACCATCGGACTATGCAACTTTAGCTCTTGTTTACATTTCATTCCTGTAGTTGGTGTCTCTATTATCACAGATTGCTTGCTACTGAGTTATGGTTTAGCGTTCTGTTGGATGATATTTATCCGTTTATTTTGTAATGTTTTGGAAACATTGGATGGGCGGGCACACGCGGTGTCAAACACACAGCCAACTGAGATCCAGTGCAGTAGGATTTGGTTGGTTTTTGGAGTTTTACGTCCTGATAACATCTAAGGTCATATCAGGATGCTGACCAACTTGTCACAGTGCACACTCATGGCAACATTATAGTGCTGCCCCACTGGGAGACCAGGCCCCAGCACCATGACCTGATATCCCACTCAACACATTATCCTGACACTGAGCCAACCAGTCCTTGCCCTACCCTCATAATGCGGGGCGCCTGGCTAGGAAGCGACAAGTATCAATTAATTTTTTTAAGTCATTGGTTTGACTCGACCAGGGTTCGAAAGTGTGGATTTGAATCCGACGATCTACCAAAGTGGGAAACGGACGCTCAACTCATTCGGCCACTCCGTCTGGTACTGGTAGTGCAGTAGGAAGTCTGGGTAACGTCATACTCAGTGCGTGGATGGGTGGAGCGATTTGAAATGGATCGAAGCCAAAGGCTGAGGTCATATTTGAGAACTATCGCACATGCACACAGAGAAAGTCCGATTTTACCCATCACGATTTTACACAAATTCGGCTATAACACGATCGTGGTATTCGAACGATCGGTTTTCTCAAGCTGATGATTGATTATGAGGATGCAACCGACTGACTTGCCTTCTGGGGTGTTTGTAACCTTACAAAGATTACCGGCTGCAGAACTGCAGCATTATAGAGAGGGACCGATAAATCGGCCCAATCTTTGGTTGAAGAATAATCTTCTGGTGGGACGGTTGTAGAAGCTGGGGGATGTCTTTACAACGATTAAACGATGAGTCATTGGGGCAGCCCCGAATCACTCCAGTCCGGCGGTAGCACAGCATGTGTATCCAGCAGACAGGAAGGAACGGGTAAAGGTGGGTCCAGTGGTTCCAGCAACAAGAACAAAGCGAGAGAAATGAAAGGTAAAGGCCCCCACCCAAGCAAACAATGCTCTTGATCACGGGGAGAAGTAAGCCTGGGTAGAAAAAAAAGGGTAGAGTATAGGAGAGAGAAATGAGGAGAGTTGCATCAAAGGGCCGTGTCTTTTTGCTCTATGGTGACCAGCCGGCGAGCCAAAGACACGGACAGAGTAAGAGTAGAAAGTGAAATGCTGGCAGGCTCCCCCTCCTTGAACTCTTTTCAGACAATATCAAGGAGCAGCATGGCCAGCGGAGAGGAGATTGAGAGAGGTGTGGACGAAGTGCGGTCCGGTTAGCAAGTGGATGCAACCGACTCTCATCACTAGTGTATTTGTATGCCTTCCTCCATGTAAGCTGTAGTTGTGACCAGGGCCCGTATGCAGGAGTCGGTGATAGTGGCTTTTGGTGTTACAGCCTATTACCGGTTAGCTATCGCCGATGTCGGGAACTGTGTCAAGTCGTATGCAGAGGCGTAACATTACATTATAGCTAAACAATCGCTAATCTTGCCGCCATGCATGACTCGGCCAGTATGGATGTCGACGTCTGTGCAGCACTGTATGGGCACCCACCGCCAAAGGCGGTCCCATGCGGCAGGGAGTTGGCTTCCAGTGGGTTGTGTTCAGAGACATCAGGGAGGGAGCGAGGGGGTGGATGGGCAGGCTGGTGTGAGGGGGGATGGAGAGAAAAAGGTGACCTAAGGGCTGAACCCTGATCATCTAAGAGGGCCGGGTGGGGGGGGGGGGGGGGAGGGGAAGAAGTGAAGGTAGTATTGGTGAGGTGGTGGGTGGGGTTATTCATTAGTTGTTAGTGAAGATTAGTGGATAGTTGTGGGTAGTGGGTTCAAGTCTGGTGTCGGGACGAGGTGGAGGCTTACTAGTCCTCGGTGTCAGATTTGGAGTCAGGGTCTGGGCGACCAACAGTTTTGATAACGTTTGCATTCTGGCAGTGGAAGCGGGCGAGTGGGTTCCAGGACCACCTGGACATCCTGGAGAGGATGGCCAGGACGGCCCTCTTGTTGCTGAGTTGGCAGTCGGAGTCCTCCATGAAGTCACTGATGGCAGATCTGTCAACGGCGCCACAGGAGGCGAGTATGTGGGCCATCGGAACTTGGAATTCCCACAGTACTGGCTCCTTATATGGGGTGGTGACCTAGTTAAGTGGGTATTAGGAAGTTACCTCCACCATTGATGTTTATAGCCTCACCACATTCTGGCCCGTGCCAGCTAAAGCCCTGGTCACAAACAGGCCTTAAGTCATCTCAATTAGTTCGCTTCTTAGTCGCCTCAGATCGGGTGTGTGACTGCGACGCTGAGGCGAATTAGGGCTGAGTCGACTCAACTAGTTCGCCTCAAGTAAACTGCTTCACGAGGTAGATTAGATGAGGCAAACTAGCTTTGAGTTAGCCTAAGTGGCATGTGTGAACGCAATTGGTTTAGTTGAGGTGGCTTAAGCACATGGATGGAGATGGCTCCTAACAGGTAGTTGCTTTCATAGTGGTTAGAACACATGTTTGGACCATCCGACATGTTTGGACTGTCCCATTTCTTCATATATGGATACTGCTTCCTAACAGGTAGTTGCTTTTGATAGTGGTTGGAGCAAATGTTTGGACCGTCCTAGTCTTCCCATCTCTTCGTTATGTATGTTGTTTGTATACATTACATGTATGTATGTGTCGATGTGTGGATGTATGTGTGGCATGTGGATATACATATGGATGTATGTATGTGTGGATACCCATCCTTATATGACCTTAGATGTTGCTAGGGTGTAAAACAACAAGCCGATTTAACGCGTGTGTCTAAATGCGACACACTTTGAAAACTCTGTATGTGTGAACGCGCCGCTAGTTTGACTCATGTAGTTTGTCTCATCTAAGTCAGTCTAACGCTGTATGAGAGACCACAGCTTAAAATAACACATTGACCTTTTGTAACCCGATATGGTTTGTGGTCATGCAGTATTTCATTTAACAAAATTATGCGGGGACAGTTGCTATGATGACTTAGCATTCAGTCACTGGGTTTAATAGTTCTCACTATTTAAAAGAAATTGTTTGAGAACAAAAATATATATAACGAGGATGTAAAGCATTGAGCTGCATATTAATTATTAGATTGGTTGGTTTTTGGAGTTTTACGTCCTGGCAACATCTAAGATCATAGCAAGACGGGCACCAACTTGCGACAGTGCACACTCATGGTGACTTTATAGTGCTGCCCCACTGGGAAATCAGGTCGCTGGCACCATAACCTGATATCCCACTCAGTCACATTATCCTGACACTGAGCCAACCAGTCATTGCCTTATAAATCCTATTAATGCTGAACACCAGGCTAGGAAGTGGCAAGTCTCAATTTTATAAGTCATTGGTTTGACTCGACCGGGAACCGAACACTCTTTTTAATATTCTTTTGGTGAACAAAAAAAAGTATCTACAACGAGGATGTAAAGTCATTGAACTAAATATTCAATTCAATTTAATTCTTTATTTCAGACTCAGCATTATGGTAGTTACATAAAGTAGTCCATAGGATTTTTTGTTTGTTTGTTGTTGTTTTACGTCCTGGCAACATCTAAGGTCATATCAGGACGGTACCGACTTGTGACAGTATGCACTCATGGCGATTTTATAGTGCTACCCCACTGGGAAATCAGGCCGCCAGCACCATGACCCGATATCCCACTCAGTCACAGTATCCTGACACTGAGCTAACCAGTCCTTGCCCTATCCTAATAATGCCAAGCACTAGGCTAGGAAGTGACAAGTATCATTGGTTTGACTCGACCGGGAACCGAACTCGCAAACTCCCGATCTTCCGGACGCGAGGCCTGTGCTCTACCGATTTGGCCACCGCGCCCAGTGGTCCATAGGAAGTACATGTAAGAATAAATGTGAATAACATACAAGTAATGGTATGAACGCTAATCATTATCAAAATATTGAGCTACATACAGTAGTTTGTACCAATGTCTCCATATGGCAGATGTAAATCTGAGATCATTCTCTCCTATTTTCGCAAGTCTCTGTATTATACAGGGATGAAAGATCTCCACGATTCCCTGGATTTCCGGGATTTTTCAATCCCGCAGCACCATCAGCGTATACTAATATGTGGTGCTGACTCTGCAGCACTATCAGCGTACACTACTGATACATGCTTCAAACGGTGCAGCACTTTCACAGTTTCAGCATATAGCAATATATATGAAACCCGACTTCCGGGAATTTTCCACGATTTCATGACAATGCTAAACCTATGGGAGAATATCAGCATTTCCGCTATTTTTCCTGGAGAGCACTTTCATCCCTGATTATAGCAATTTCTGACTTGTCAAGCCTAGTAATAAATTTGTATATTAGATCCCTGATAACAACCTATCACATATTATATCCTTTCACATAATATTTGCATGTAGTGCCTAGTGGCTGTTCCTTCCTATATGTTAGATCCTAATTATTAGATCCTAATTATTAGATCCTAATTATTAGATCCTAATTATTAGATCCTAATTATTAGATCCTATCACATAATATTTGCATGTAGTGGATGTTCTTTTCTATGCACAGTGTCTGATATGTAGTCAGTTTATTACTCTCTACACCAGCAGGATTCAGGGTGTATGACTGGATGTGTGTTCCTGTTAGTTACTCCCGTAGCCCTGATCCTATGATAGGGATGCTGAACAACCAATTAGAAAAAAGTGTCTGAAGGGTGGGTAAATGAAATACAGAATTCTTTATCTCAGAAGCAAAATATAGTGTTCACATACCTAATTATAATTACTAGCTTCTTCTGAAAAAAAAGAATTGATTAAATAATGTAAATTAATCAACTGTATAACTTGAATCGAGGGCATTCTGGTGGGACCATCATCTCTGGTTGCACCTTCTGCCATTTGACCAACTTTACCCCAATATAGATCAACACTGCACATTGGAACCACTACCTCCACTGACTTCGCCGTGAATATGGCCTATGCTGCCGACACGGCGTAATACCCCTGTCACACTATGACGTAACGAGCCAACGTACGTCTGACGTGGTCACTTTTTGTCATTACGTTGGGTTACGTTATGATGACGTCAGAATGACGTTAGACTGACATCGAGCTATGTCACATTACGTCGTGTTACGTCGGCGCGTCAAGGTTTTGAACCTGTTCAAAACTTTTGACGTGACTCGAACGTAATGGTTTACGTTCGCCATACGTTCTGTACACATTCGGCGAACGTCAATGACGTTAAATGGACGTTAGTCAAACGCTGCTCACTACATTCCACCACATCGACCCACATTAACGCTGGTGGAAACGTCCACGCGGCATAATGCGAATGTCAGGAGAATGTACACTGAACGTACTCCAACGTACGTTCATCGTTTCGCCAACATTTAATGGCGTAAGTAACGAAAGGTAATGTAAAGCAACCTAGTTCTGGCGATGGAATAACATTCATAATGTTCCGTGAGCGTCCTTACATTGTCCTGTCTCGTTGAATGACGCTATCACTACGCTTTACCGACGTTACGCTCTCGTCAACTACGATGCATCCACGTTCAACTTGTGCCCAAATTTGCATACTACGCCGATAACTTCGACGTTTTTCACGTTCTCCCTACGCTGACGTCGTTACGTCATAGTGTGACAGGGCCTTTAAGCAACCACCAATCAATCAATCAATCAAACCTCCACTGTTAATTCCTATTTGAAGTAGTTTTTGCTCAGATTTAGACAGTTGTCATTCATTCTGACTCTGGGTAGGGGTGAATCTTTTACCTAGTTTGGTTGTTGGCGTTTTACGTCCTGGCAACATCTAAGGTCATATCGGGACGGGTACCGACTTGTGACAGTGCAAACTCATGGTGACTTTATAGTGCTGCCCCACTGGGAGGCCAGACCACCAGCATCATAACGGGTTGTTTAATAGCTCAATACATGATCAGGACTACTGGTTTGTTTTGGGGGGTTCTGCATCCTGGCAACATCTGCGGTCATATTAGGATGGGTACCGACTTGTGACAGTGTGCATTCATGGTGACTTTATAGTGCTGCCACACTGGGAGACCAGGCCGCCAGCACCATGATCCGGTTTCCCACTCAGTCACATTATCCTGATGCTGAACGCCCATCTATATTATATATGTAGTGTACGCAGGCAACCAAGATGACAAAGGGAGGATACAGTTATTTATTCACAACACAGCCGTTATAGCATGAATCAACCGTATCTGGCTGGGCAAGGCGCCCTTCCGAGTTAACAAATCAGGAGTAAAATAACACTAATTGATAATAAAAAATAACGAGTAAAAAAGAAAAAAGCAGCAAGGGAGGCAGGTGGTCCGGGCAACGTCCGCAGCAGGAGTGGGTTCTGATCAAGTCTGGAAGATTAGGAGTCCATCAGGTGGCACCGGGGCGCCACCTGATGGACTCGAACCCAAGCGGTAGCCCAACATCCAGTACCACTTCGGAACACCAGGGGGAGGCACTGCGCACCATCTACACCGGCATATCCAGGATATACGCGTGTGTGTGTGTATATATATATATATATATATATATATATATATATATATATATATATATATATATGTGTGTGTGTGTGTGTGTGTTTGTAAATATATATATAGGTGGGCGCTCAGTATTACTATATACATGTATATTTAAATTGGTTTTTTTAGTCGTAGGTTGGGGGTGGTGGTTGTGTCTGGTGAGGTTTTTTAATCACCCAATTATGCAATTTGGTCGGCTTATGGGATGCCCTCTAATTTAACGTGGCCAATTAGATTATGAAATTAAAGCTGCATAGTCTGACGAAATCTCCAATTTTCCAGACCAAACCAATTATCTAG
Organism: Branchipolynoe longqiensis; assembly: GCA_030323885.1. Taxonomy (NCBI): domain Eukaryota; kingdom Metazoa; phylum Annelida; class Polychaeta; order Phyllodocida; family Polynoidae; genus Branchipolynoe; species Branchipolynoe longqiensis. Next base: position 43,756,268 of record CM059193.1, on the reverse strand, counting down.
ATTTGATTTGACATATCTAACTTAGATACTGATGCACTTATTAAACATATGTTTCTGTGCAGAAGGCAATACTGAGTCAATTTAACAGAACCTGTTACTACAGAAGTCTATGGTGTCAGAGTTTTGGAAAGCTTGCCAAAACTAATTTTCCATGTTTGCACTTAAAATATCTCAAAAGTTTACCATTTAAAATAAAAGTAACTTTGAACTAATGTAAAGTAGATACTAGTGATCGATCTAATATATTTATCTAAGAAAAAATACAGAAATTCAAAACCATCGGACTATGCAACGTTAATATGTTTGAACATTGATTAGACACTCTTAGTGAATTAATGGTTTTGTTTCTGAGTTTCACATTAATGTTTAGACCGCCCCTCCTCCCCTATTCCCCTCTTCCCCCCTCCCCTACTCCCCTCCTCAGCTCCTCACCTCCTCCCCCCAGGCCCCATTCTTCCGCTCCGCACCGCTCCCTCCAACCCCACCCCAGTCACCCTTCCCTTCCACCCTGTTGCCCAGGTTATAGCCGTGTTCACACATGGGTGTTAAGTCGCCTCAACTAGTTTGCCTTGTCAAGTTCGGCTCACATTCGCTGTGTGGACGCGATGCTAAGGCGGATTAGGGCTGATTCGCCTCAACTAGTTCGCCTAATGTAAACTGTGTCGCGAGGTAGTCCAGATGAAGCGAACTAGCTTAAGTCGGCCCATATTGCCTGTGTGGACGGTAGCGGTTTAGATGCGGCGGATTAAGGACGTCACAGTCGAGACCTGAGTTTGTTGACTTTTCGGTAAATTTGGTCTATGAACCTGCTAGAGGCTCACATATATTTTTTTCATGATATATTTTAAGGTTTTCACTGGCCAGCAGAAGTTTTGACCGTTCCAAACCAATACGATTCAGTCCATACATATCTAGGTCGAACCCACACTCTCTCATGGCGATGTCGACTAACCGAAACTGGCGCTGGTTAGTATGGACTTGCTCATGCGCAGATATCGATTTCCGCCTTAAACCGCTCCGAGTGTGGACACGACACTAGTTCGCCTCATCTACATGATCTAGTTCACCTTGTCTAGTTCGGCCTAAAGTTGTGTGTGTGAACACTGCTTATGACTGAATATGCCGCCTCTCCCTGTACGTGTGACCAGACTGGATGGCCCCATGAGTTGAGGGTCCGTCTCCCGCTTTGGTAGATCGTAGAATTCGAACCCTGGTCAAGTCAAACTAGTCTTAAAAATTGATACTTGTCGCTTCTTAGCCAGGCGCTCAGCATTATTAGGATATGGCAAGGACTAGTTGGCTCAGTTTCAGGATAATGTGACTGAGTGGGATATCAGGTCATGGTGCTGGTGGCCTGGTCTCCCAGTCAGACAGCAATATAATGTCGCCACGAGTGTGCAGAGTCATAAGTCGGTTCCCATCGTGATATGACCTAGGATGTTGCTAGGACGTAAAGCTCCAACAAGCAACGAACCTTGTACGTGTTGTTGTACACGCGCCCTGCTGCATTTTCTCACTCAGTAAAGCCTCATACATGCGCAGGAAGGCGTTGGTTGTTGTTGTTTTACGTCCTAGCGACATCTAATCAGGCAGGGCCCGTATGCATGGAGCGGTGCTAGCGGCGTGTGGTGTTATCCCTCTAACTCTGGGTACCTATCTCCGGTTATCTGCGGCGTTGAGAACTATGTCATGCCGTATGCATGGGCGCTTATACGGTGAGTGTTAGCTAAACATGAATTAATTTATTCATTATGGAAATTTCTCTGAGCCTGTTGCCTGCGAGCACCTGGTTGGGCCTAATATAATACCCACCGGGAACCAGCGCGCTTGTTACTGAGGTGGCGGCGGCGATTTGTTTACTTTACATTCGTCGATTTGACAATATTAATATCAGCGCCAATGCGAATTTAGGGTTAAATTGATAAGATTTCACTTATTGTGTATGTAATTCTGTTAAATATGACAGCATTTAGTAGATTTGGGCGTAAGAAATTCCCGCCGATTCGGCGGCGATGGCGGCGGCCATTTTTAGTTGACGTCGACAGTATGGATATCGACGTTGCTGCAGCGGTGGCGATTTGTTTACTTTACATTCGTCGATTCGAAAATATTAATATCGCCGCTGCTACGCTAGTAGCGTTAATATCGCTTCGCATTTAGGGTTAAACTGATAAGATTTCACTTATTGCGTATGTAATTCTGTTAAATATGATAGCATTGAGTAGATTTGGGTTCCATCCTGACACTAACCTAACACTAACTCCGCCTGTAAACCTGCTATGGGCAGGTGTTAGATTCTCTGACTTTAGCCCCGCGGAGTTTGTCTAACACCGCTCCATGCATAGCAACTTTTCTGCGCTAAACCAGAAATCCCGCCATAAACGCGTTTTGGGTCGCTAGCACCGCTCCATGCATACGGGCCCAGGTGTTGACAGGCTGTTTGCCTCAGGGAGCCTCCTAGCTGGCGTCTACTGGTTAGCTCTTTATTTGTTGGGGTTTAAATCCTAGCAACATCTAAGATGACATCAGGACGGGTACGGACTTGTGACAGCGCGCACTCATGGCGACTTCATAGTGCTGCCCCACTGAGAGGCCAGGCCCCCGGGCACCATGACCTGATATCCCACTCGGTCACGTCATCCTGATACTGGGCTAACAAGTCCATGCCCATTCCTAGGCTTGGTAGCGATAAATATTAATTTTATGAGTCATTGGTTTGACTCGGCTGGCGTTCGAACCCCAGACCTTCCACCGAAAACGAAAAGCTAGTTATAAAGAATTGTTAAAAGTATATGATGTTTGGACGTAGTCATGTGCAACTGACTATGGTCAGATACTTTGACTAAAGCCGTGTTCACACGGACAAAATGTGAGGCGTATCACACAAATCGAATCAGGTGAGGCGAATTGGTTGCGTTCACACGGGCAAAATTATCCGCATCACAGGAATCGATTCACGTAGACTACCTCGCTTAGGTGGTTTACACGATCCGCATCACGTGAATCGAATCAGCCCTAATCCGCATCAGACGTGCGTTCACATGAGAAATGTGATGCGAACTATACAAGTCGCTTTCTACGAATCGATTTACATCGTCCGTGTGAACACGGCTTATGACTGGATGTGGTAATCAAAAATAGTTACCCTTGGTATTTGATGGTTGACTATGGTCTTTTTGTTGGTTGTACCGGACGCAGTAGCCAAATCAGTAGAGCGCATGCGTGCGGCAGGTCGGGAGTTCAAAACCCTGTCGAGTCAAACCAATGACTTACAAAATTGATACATGTCGCTACCTAGCCTGGTGCTCTGCATTACTAGGATAGGGCAAGGACTGATTAGCTCAGTCTCAGGATAATATAATTTAGTGGGATATCAGATCAAGTGCTGATGGCCTGGTCTCCCAGTGGGGCAGCACTGTAAAGTCACCATGACTGCATCCTGTCACAAGTCGGTACGAATCCTGCTGTGCCCTTAGATGTTGCCAGTATGTAAAACCCAAACAAATAACAAAATCAAATCCTTGTTCTCCACGTGCTGGACCGGATTTGGGTGGCTGAAGGGGTTGAGCACTCGCTTTCATTGCAGGACATGTTTTCCACGCAGGGTTCGATCCCAGGCCGAGTCAAACCAATGGCTTACACAATTGATGCTTGTCGTTACCTACCCTGGCAGTCGGCATTACACAGATTTGGCACTTGCTGGTTGTTTCAATATCAGAATAATGTGACTGAGTCGGGTATTGGGTCATGTTGCAGGCAACATGGTTATCCCCATGAGGCAACACGCGCACCGTCACAAAGTGTTGAGCGGTCTTGATATAACCTCGGATGTTGCTATGACGTTAAACCCCAGCAAACGAACAAACTCCACAGTGTATGGCTATGACTAGTATGAGTGGGATGTGATGCACTCATTAGTCATGTCAGAATATCTGGTGCTCTGTCCTTAATTGCCACCATCTGCTATCCAAGGCCTGGACAGTGTACAGATGACAGGTGAAAAAAGCTGCATGCCTTCATGATGCGACATCTGCGTTCAATCATGAGGCTAACCTGGAAGGACAAAGTGACAAATAAGGAAATACTCAAACGAATAGGGCTGCCCTCTATGGAAGATCTTCTGATCAAAAAGAATCTCCGGTGGACTGGACACCTCATGAGGATGTCATCAGACAGGCTACCAAAACAGATCCTCTATTCTCAACTGTCTTCTGGCTACAGAAAGAGAGGGTGCCCTCGGCTCCGGTTCAAGGATACCATCAAGAGAAACCTGAAGCTGAGAGACATTAAGACCGACTCATGGACGCAACTCTCACAGCAGAGAGCTAAATGGAGAGCGGCAGTCAAGTAATGAAAGCAGTCTTTGTTGCATCACGACCGACAGCATGATGATGATGATGATGATGATGATGATGATGATGATGATGCTATCCAAAATGACCTATGTGTCCAGTTCAAATTTAAAGGTCCACTAATCTTATTTCAGCTAGTGTTTAATGTGTATCGTAAATCCCTAAATCATGATGATAACAACACTCTCCTACATACACTGTAGTGTTTTAGGGACACCTTTGGAATATATCAATCCTTTGATTGTTAAGCCCCTGTTCACTGCTATACCTGACTTCGTTAACAGCGCACACATCATGACACATTTTTTGTCTCTTTCGTATTCGGTGATTAACCGAGGTAAATTTCAAATTACAGACAATTGATCTTCCTCGTTCCAATGCTCGTACCGGACGTGGTGGCTGAATAGGTAGAGCACAGGCCTCCCCTCCCATATGACTTACTAAATTTATACTTGTCGCTACCTAGCCTGGTACTCAGCTTTAATAGGATAGGGAAAGAACTGGTTAGCTCAGTGTCAGGATAATGTGACTGAGACCTAGTGCGATATCAGGTCATGATGCTGGCGGTCTGATTTCCCAGTGGGGCAGCACTATAAAGTTGCCATGAGTGCACACTGTTACAAGTTGGTACCCATCGTGATATGACCTTAGATGTTGCCAGGATGTAAAATTCCAACAACCAACCAACCATTGCTCGTTGACCTATCCTATTAATGCTGAGTACCAGGCTAGGTCAGAAAAAGTATCAGTCTAGCAAAGCATTCGCAGTCGCGATATCCATTGTAATGCAAAAGCTTGGTTCATATAACGACGCCTCTAGAGCGCATTGATTTTTATCCTCGGCTATTGGACATCAAACATATGGTCATTCTGATATATTTCTTTGGAGGAAACCTGCTGCCACCAAATAGGCTACTCTTTCCGATAAGCAGCAAGGAGCCTTTGATGAACCAGTTGTGGGCCACTGATTGGAATGAAAAATAGCCCAAACTGCAAATGGCTCCACAGGATCGATAGGATGATCGACACCTTCACAGGTGGACACTCTACATATATATGTTATATATATATATATATATATATATATATATATTTCATGGGGCCCACGCCTACCTGTATATGTGGCTCCTTGCCTGAGCGGTCAGTGCAGACCACTACATATATATATATATATATATTCTTTTAATTTTTTTATTGAGGCTGTGTTTATACTGTCCATAGCATATAAGCTCGAGTACTCGGGCTTGTTTTCAATGCTGGCCAGCTGTAGTGGTGGAGTTATCTTATCACACAGTAGCTGATAAGGTGTTTGATTGCCTGTATTACAGTAGCAGGTAAGTAAGTGGTTGCTTAGTATGATTAGTAGTCTATGTTAGTTTTTTTTAATTTTCGGGGTATATATATATTAAATTTGTTCTACTCTTATTACTAGACTAGCCTACTCATATTTACATATCATAGGCTTGCATGTGGTTGTTAGGTGTATTATCTGGTTAATTTTGGCATGGTTACCTTCCATTGGCCGTCCCGCTGGTGGGCCGTGACATATCACATGCCCCCTTGCAGTGCAGCTTAGTGGGGGTTTCCTAGCCTTATTTTGCACAGATATTTTTTTAATGTTTTTAGGTCAGGAATTTGTCTTCCTTTAACGTTTGAGCATTCCATGCCTTGGCAGCCATTTCCAGTGTGCTCCTCTCGTGATCTTTGATTTGGCTTCTGGTCTGCCTTAGTAGTGGTGCGTTATTTGCTCTAGTGTTCCTTTGTGGTTTCGTTAGGAGTTTAATGTCTTGACTGTAGTCATATGCTAATGTTTTGAGGTGAATTATTCTCCTATTTTCTAGTAATTTTACTTTAGTTCTTTTGTGTAAGTCATAGGTGGGGTGCAGTTTGTCTACTCTTAGGCAGATTTGTAGGGCTCTGTTTTGCAGTATTTGCAGTAGTTTGCATATTTTTTTAGTAGTTCTTTTTTCGCACCCATGTAGATTACATCCCCATAGTCAAAATAGGGGAGCGCCATGCCTTTGAAGATTTTTATTGACATTTCTTGTGTCATGTAGTCTCTTAACTTCGCAAATAGCCACAGTTTGTGGTTTATTTTTTGGATGTTTTTTTATACATAGGTTGTAGTTTAGTTGGCTGTCCAATTCAAGGCCTAGGTATTAATAGTGGTCTACATTTTCTAATATTTGGTTTCCCAGCTTACAGTGTGGGTTTCTTTCTGGCATTGATTTATGCAAGAAGAGTACTGTTTTTGATTTGCTTGCATTGATGGTTATTTTATTGGACTCAGACCATTCATCCAGTTTTAGTAGGAGTTTATTTAGCTTAGTTATTACCTCCTCTTCTGTGGTGCCCTTTGCATATATGACTGTGTCATCCGCATATAGTTGGGGCTTCAGTTGCAGCATTTCAGTGTTGTCATATAAAGAGCAGGCCTACACTGACCTGGGTACATACATGTGACAGGTTGGTTGTCTGATAGTGTATTATTTATTTTTGGTTTTTGTTGTCTGTTGCTTAGGTAGCATTTGATCCAATTCATAGTGTTGGATTTGATGCCCATTGTTTTGAGTTTTTCTAGTAATATAGTATGGTCTACCGTGTCGAAAGCTTTACTAAAGTCAATGAAGGCTGCTCCAACTAATTGTTTTTGGTTCAATAATGCCAGTATGTCATTCGTTAGGTTTGCTATTGTTTTTGATGTGGAGTGCAGTTTCCTGAAGCCCCCTTGTCTTTCGTTTAGTATATTATATTTTTCAAGGTGTTCATTTATGTGCCTATGGAACACTTTTTCAATGAGTTTGCCTGGGGTTTGTAGAATTGATATTGGCCTGTAGTTTCCCATGTTTTACTTGTCTGCATTTTTGTGGATGGGGGTGATGGTTGTCATTTTCCAGGCTGAGACAAAGCACCCTTGTTAAAAGGAGATGTTGAATAGGTCTACCATAGTGGCTGGGATGGCTTGCAGTGCCTCTTTCACTATTTTTGCTGGGATTGCAGCTATTCCAGTTGGTTTATTTATATATATAAATATCAGTATCTAAGTTAGATATTTCGAATCAAATCTAGGTGAGTGTTTTGGTTTTGAAAATGTTGTGCTTCATCGGACTATGTAACTAAAATATTGTATGCGCTGTCTATCTTTCGTTGACAATGACAACCTCTCTGCTTCCCCACCCTCCACACAGGCACATGGCAGAGGAACGCCAATCGGCCCCTCACCACCTGACCCTCCTCTATGTGACACTCTGTCTCTGGTCTCATCGCTTACCGCGCATTGGCGTGACCTGGTTCGCGAGTCCCCCGCTAGGCGGCGATCGCGGACTCGCTCTCTCGGAGGAAGCGCCACCTCAAGTCGCCGGCTACCGTCACGCTGACAGCATGGTGGACGCCTCCTGCGGCGTCGGCCAGTACAGTTCCGGTTCCAGTTACAGTTCCAGTTACAAATCCAGTTCCGCTTCCGGTTCCGGTTCTGGTTCCGCCTCGATGGAGGAGGACCACATGGAGGGTGGCTACGATTACAGTTTTGTGTCCAGGGTCGATGACAAGTATGAGTGCCCGATCTGCTGCTTCGTGCTGCGCGCGCCGAACCAAACCAAGTGTGGGCACCGCTTCTGCGCCACCTGCATTCGGAAGTGGATCAAGTGAGTCAGGGATGAAATATATCTCCACACTTTTTTTTTTTTTTTTTTTTTTTTTTTTTTAAATATTTTTATTGAGGCTGTATTTATACTGTCCATAGCATATAAGCCTGGGTATTCAGGTTTGTTTTCAATGCTGGCCAGCTGTAGTGTCGGTGTTATCTTATCATACAGTAGCTGCTGATAAGGTATTTGATTGCCTGCATTTCAGCAGCAGATAGATAGTTGGTTGGTCTGGTTAGTAGTCTATGTTAATTTTTTTTGATTTTCTTGGCATATATGTGTTTCATTTTTGCTACTCTTACTACTAGACTAGCCTCATAGGCTTAATACATAATACACTTGCGCAGATTTCCGCAATGTTATTTTGTATTTAAATATTCACGTTAAGCAAAATTCCAAGGAATGATGGCAATCACTTATGCAAAATTATACTTGTTGCTATCGATACTGATGCTCGGCATTACTACTAGAATAGGGTAAGGACTGGTTTGCTCAGTATCAGGAATGATGTGACTGAGTGGGATATTGGGCACAGAACCCAAAATGTGTTTCCCATAAAATTTGAAACCTTATAGGTTGCATCACTTCACTGCTAGTGTTACAGGACACGCATATCGTGGCTTGATATCAACCTATACCTGGTCACATAGCGGACAAGTCTCCCAGTAGGACAGCAGTATAAAGTCGCCATGACTGTGTACTCACAAGTCGATGCCATCCTGATATGACATTAGATGTTGCTAGGCCATAAAGCACCATCAAACACGTGGGAGGGGTTTTTGTTAACAACGGGAACATTTGTGTGGTTTTTCGATGACGGATTGCGTTGGTACAGTCCATATTTAGAACATCTTTGTGATTCTATTATTACCACCAGCCATAGAGATAGCCACTGCTCAGTGCAGGCACAGCACTATAAAGCTGCCTTGACTGAGCGTCAGCAGATATTTTGGTGAACCAGTGTATTAATCAGAACATACATTTTTTTCAGCGCCGAGGCATGGGTCTTCCGGCCATTTACATTTTGGGGGGGGGGGGGGGTCATAGACGACTGGTCTTCTTCATTCCACTGCTGGTCGATAGAAAGCCTGAGCCTACACTTTTACCAACCCAAGGGATTTTTAACCTCCCACACCACATAGACATGGTATGAGAGCAACCGGCCTTTGATGACGCTGTAAGTTATACACAGCGGTGGAAATCCAAATTGGCAGAGCTGGGGGCATGGGGAATCGAACCACTGACCCTCAGATTAGGAGTCTGACCTAGAAAATAGTCAGACACTCTAACCACTCCACCACAGAGAACATTACATTGTAAATAGGTAGTTCAGCGGGTACTTAGGTAAGGCATATTAGTAGATTAAGAAGGTTAGTGGGTTAGCTATAGTAAGTTCAGTATTATGGGTTAAGATGGTGGGTTGTTGTATAAACTGTGCTGCTATAAATATAATGTGTACGCTGTATGATGTTGCTGGAATATAAGACCCCAATCACACACTGATTTGCTGCATTGTGTTTATTAGTGAGAAGACGAAGCCAGGCCACATAGCTGCTTGTCCGATCTGCTCAGAGCCGCTCGACCTGGATGACCTCTTCTCTGACAATTTTGCGAAGCGCGAGATCATGGGGCTACTCGTCCGGTGTTTGCACTACGAGGCAAGCTGCAATGCAGTCATGGAGATTCGACATGTCAATGTGAGCGCTGCTTTCTGTACCTGAGTCGTTTTGGGCTATCTTCCGTTCCAACCAGTGGTCCATAACTGGTTCATCAAAGGTTGTGGTATGTACTGTCCTGTCTGTGGGAAAGTGCATCTAAAAGACCCCTTGATGCTTATCGGAAAGAGTAACCCATGTGGTGGCAGTGGGTTTCCTCTAAAAACAAATATGTCAGAATGACCATATGTTTGACGTCCAATAGCTGATGATAAAAATCAATGTGCTCTAGAAGCATTGTTAAATAAAACATGTTTTGGGGTACCACGTTTGTGATATGGAAACCAAAAGTGAAAAATAGTGGTGTTCTCTGTGGCGGGGTGGTTTGAGTGTATGACTTTTTCTAGGTGGTACTCCTAATCTGAAGGTCAGTGGTTCGATTCCCTGTGTCCCCACCTCTGCCAATTTGGATTTCCACCGCTGTGTATAACTTACATCATCATCAAAGGCGAGTTGGTCTCATACCATGTCTATATGGTGTGGAAGGTTAAAAAATCCCTTGGGTCAGTCAGGCTTGGGCTTTCTATCGACAACTGTATAATGGTCAAAACAAGCCTATTCAGACTTATCCACGATAGGTAGTATAAATCTTCAAGAAATAATAGCAGAAAACATTCCAAATAACATCAGAATTCATATTCATATGAAGGTTTATATGTATTGCATATATCAAGAGTTGAAATTCTTTTTTTTTCATATTTTGATTTTGTTCTAATACAAATTGAGAAAGCTGTTAAAATTAACCGTGTAGCATACATCCATAACATCATTTTAACACACATCCATAACATCATTTTAACACAACAAATTCAAACAAGATTTGATTGATTACAGTTAAACCAATGGAAATGTTTCTTACAAGAAAACAAGTTGAAAAAAAGCGTTTGAGTAGATGTGTGGTGTCGAGGTGCAAATATTAATATTTTAATAGTTTTACTTTAACACAAACTCATAGAAGCATATTTTAGATACATTTTGTGTGATAAATTAAGTACTTTTTGTATTGCTAACATACTTGTCATGGGGGTGATGAAAATGGGAAATATTGCGCCTAGAGCGGGACTCGAACCCACATCTCTTTGCATTCCGGGCCAGTGTGCTAACCATTACACCACCTAGGCTCCCTGATATCAACACACTACCCATGCCTACCTGTCTATGTGGTTACTTGCCTGAGAGGTCAGTGCACACTACTACATACTTAATAGTACACAGAGGCAACAATAAGTATTTGACTTACTATCCCCCAAAAAGAAGCCAAAATCATTAACAATGTAATGTGGAAACCAAGAATGTGGTTTCTGACAATGACCCACCTGCTACATACAGCACTGTCCGCTTTCACCATTGCATTAAACTCTAAATGGCCATGTCTGTTCTTCGCATCTGATCGGCTGGTTTTACACGGTTAACACAGAAATTGAAATGAAATGTTGACATTGCAGTAAATAGGGATGAAAAATTGAAAGATATCCGCGAAATATAGTACAATAATCTCCCGGTTTCCCTCTTTTGATTTGTAATCTCCCGCCAAAGGAATCATTTTAGTTTGTTTATGTTTTGGGTGTTTTTTTTTAATGCATAGTTTTCCTCAAGATGCAGAGTTTTTTTCAGGGGGCGGGGGACTCCCAAACCACCATCCCTGTGGGAAGGGATGACCTTCCCAAACCCTCCCTTCAGCCAGGCTATTTCTCCATATGTATAATTAGTGTTAACATCAAGTTAACAGGAAGCGTATTCTTCAGTGTTATGTGTGGTCTACTCTAATGTATGGGGCAGAGACATGGACAATCTCTAAGAAAATGTACAAACGTTTAGCAGCATTTGAGATGTGGACTTATCGAAGGATGATGAAAATATCATGGACAAAGAAGATCACCAACAAAGAAGTTCTCAGAAAAATTAAAAATAAGAAAAGCTTGTTTGCCACTATACAGACAAAGAAACTTATTTATTTTGGCCACATCATTCGTCAGAGTTCAATATACCGTACATTGTTGGAAGGGAAGGTGAATGGCAGCAGAGGGAGAGGGAGACCAAGAACATCATGGTTTACAAATATTTCACAGTGGACAGGCTTGAATTATTCACAGTCTATCAGAACAGCACAACATCGGGACAAGTGGAGAACCATTGCATCCAACCCTCGACTAGAGGATGGAACTATTGATTGATTGATAATTAGTGTATTAGGGAGGTCGCCCTACTCACAAACACACACACTGTTATTAATATTTGCCACTTCGGAAATAAGTAACTGCTAATCAGTCAAATTTCCTAATTGATGAGGGAAATTTTGTTGATTGTAATTTCCAAATCAAAATGAATCTTCTTTGACATTGCAGAAACACTTAGGTGTATGTGAGCACGCCGTTATACAGTGTCCTAATGGATGCTCGCAGAGCCTTAAGCGAATGCACATGCAGGACCATCTTCTCAATGAGTGTGTTCGGCGAATGCTTGACTGTCCAGTGTGCCGCACACCCATACTGATCCAACAACAGAAGGTATGTCCTTTTCTTTCATTTTTGGTAACCATTTTCTTCAGCACTACTCAGTCATCAGTGACCAGACGGGATGGTTGAAAGATTTGAGCGTCCGTCTCCCGTTTTGGTAGATCGTGGGATTCGAACCCGAATTTATTTAGCATCTTTTCACTTCAAATATTTAATTTCAAATAGTCTTAGTAATACCATAATTTACAAGTAAGTCTAGTATAAGTTATAACTAAAATATTAATTGTTTGTAATCAAAGGTTACTCCAAACTCAAATGTGATGTATAACGCATTATGCGAGTATAAAGGCGCGGAAGGGAATTAACTCCTTGGTATTATTATTATGTGCTAATTATTGTTAATATTACACGATACACTGTACTGCCTCCTCCATGTCACGACTGGTGGCTCCACCCCCGGCTGTGCCCGTTACCTGCCTACCCTGAATACATCACTCGCGTCGGGGAATATTAATAACGATCGACTTAACCAATTCAGTACATACAGACATCTTGAGGAATAGATACTTACAACAAAGACTGCAATCCCAGTCAGCCACACCACCAATCGGTAGTCGGGAACGATTGCAGTCGGCAACAGCTGTAATAAGTAGTCGGCAACCACTGCAATCGGCAGTCGGCAAACACTCTAATCAGTAGTCGGCAACGGCTGTAATCGATAGTCGGCAACGACTGTAATCGGTAGTCGGCAACGACTGTAATCGGGAGTAGGCAACGGCTGTAATAGGTAGTCGGCAAAGGCTGTAATCGGTAGTCGGCAATGATTGTAATCAGCAGTTGGCAACAACTGTAATCGGCAACCAGCAACGGCTGTAATCGGTATTTGGCAACGATTGCAATGGCTAGTCGGCAACGACTGCAGTCGGCAACTACTGAAATCGGTAGTAGGCAAGTGCTGTAATCGGTAGTCGGCACCAACTGCAATCAGCAGTTGGCCTACAGCTGTAATCAGTAGTCAGCAATGACTGTACTCAACAGTCGGCAACGACTGTAATGGCTAGTTGACACAGGCTGTAATCGGTAGTCGGCAACAACTGCAATCGGCAGTCGGCAACCACAGTAATCGGTCGTTGGCAGTAGTGCTCAGTGTCTGACAGTCGTAAGACAGATGTCAGAGGGGTTGTTGTTTTTTGTTGGGGTGGGGACCTTTTCACGCATGCGTCGTCTGACAGTTAAGCTGCCAAACTGCCTAATACCAAAATAACTGTCTTAAACGTTAAAGGTGACAAATGAGTTCGGGAGTTAAAGTGGCAGAACTGGTTAGGCAACGTGCCCAGTGGAGCGAGGTTGGGGTGCGGATGAGCTGGTATCATTTCAAATTGGATAATGTGTTGGTTTTGATTTTTTGCCGTATCTCCAGATAAATAACTATCATAATCTACTCAAATTTAGCTTGGACTAGTTCATATGAAAGCATGCAAAATAATTTCGGCAAGCACCCCTTATTTGTATCACTTTTTTTTTGTATAGCAGACCCAAATTCCCATCTCACCATGATCACATGTACACAGATGGGTGATGCTACACTGGCACCCACAGATTACTGAATGGCTATGCAATAGCATTTCACAGGAGCACTATGAGTATGATGCACAGACAATTAGAGCCAGAGCAACTAGAGCTACACAGGAATGACCTATTTATTTAATGGCTCGTTTAGTTCATGGCTTCCTGGGAGTATTTATGTAATGGCATATTCTCATAAATTGACATGGTTATTTCTTTTATGAAGCATCAAAGTGATTAAAGAATGCCTTAATATTTAAGTTGAATATACAGCAACACCTCTCTAACCGACCAGCTCTACAGATCGACCACTCCCCTATATCGATCGCTTTATTTGGGTCCCAAAATAATCGCCCATACAATACTATTGTAATGATAAAAAAACTCCCTAAACGGACCACCTCCCTAAATGGACCATTTAAAGTCGGTCCCATGGTCGGTCGATTTAGAGAGGTTTTACTGTATAGGTAAAGTATTTTTGGCGTTGAAAATGTTATTCTTTCATCGGATTATGCAACTTTAATGCTCCCACTGAAAAAAAGGGTAACACAGAAGGCATGGATGACAGATGAAATCCTACAACTAATGAAAGAGAGGAAGATACATAAGAATACAATGAAATACCATGGAATGGACAGGGAAGTAAAGAACAAGTGCTCCCAAGAAAAAGAAAGATGGCTGAGATCGAAATGTGAGGAAATAGAAACCCTTGAAAACAATCATCAGACAAGGGATATGTATGAAAGGGTCAGAGAAATGACAAATAATAAGCAGTCTTCGAAACAAAGAGGATGTATCAAGAATAAGAAAGGACAACTACTTTTTGATGAAGAGGAAGTCTCTCATAGATGGTCTGAATATATCGAAGAACTTTATGACGGGCAAAGAGAGGAAATACCTGAGATGAGGAATACTGATGGGCCTCCTATTCTGGAGAGCGAAGTAATAAGAGCCATTGGGAAACTTCGGAATGGGAAAGCAGTAGGAACAGACGATATCTCTTCTGAAATGTTAAAAGCTTTGGAGGGAGCTAGCATCACAAGGATAACTGCTCTTTTTAATGACATATATAACACCGGATATATTCCATCAGACTTAAGAAAATCTATATTTATTGCCCTTCCTAAGAAACCAAAAGCGGTGGAATGCTCGGATTTCAGAACAATAAGCCTCATGAGCCATGTTATTAAAGCTTTACTCAAAATACTACTAGAAAGGATTAAAACAAAAATTAATCGAGAGGTATCAGAAGAGCAATTTGGATTCAGACCAAACAGTGGAACAAGGGAAGCCATTTTTAACATGAGAACAATAATTGAGAGACACCTAGAAGTAGATAGGGATATATACATATGTTATATAGACTACGCTAAAGCATTTGACAAAGTACATCATAAGAAACTCATAGAAGCTCTAGAAAAAATCGGACTAGACGGTAAGGACGTTCGGCTTGTGGCCAATCTCTACTGGGAACAGTACGCTGCTGTAAGAATTGGAGACTCATTGACACCAGAAGCGAAGATCAAATGTGGAGTGCGACAAGGATGTGTTCTATCACCTAGTCTTTTCAACATTTATACGGAAATGATTTTCAGAGAAATAGATGACATCATAGGAATAAATGTTGGAGGTGGAAATATCAATAACACAAGATACGCAGACGATACAGCACTGCTAGCCTTAACGTCAAATCGACTACAAGATATAGTGGATGAAGTAAAAGAAAAAAGTGAGAGATGTGGCCTCAAAATGAATGTAAAGAAGACAAAATCCATGGTTGTCAGCAGAAAGGAATACAAACCAAGAGCAGAGATAAAAGTTAATGGTGTAATCTTGGAGCAGGTAGAGTCATTTGTGTATCTGGGCCATTTAATAACTAGTGATGGCGGATGTGAAAGAGAGATTAAACGGAGAATAAACATTGCCAAAACAACATTTCTAAAGATGCAGAAAGTACTAACATCTAGAGACATAAATATAAAAACAAGACTCCGACTGCTAAAATGCTATGTGTGGTCTACACTTTTATATTGCTGCGAGACATGGACTTTGAAGAAAGCAATAACAACAAAGCTTGAGGCATTTGAAATGTGGCAATACAGAAGAATGTTAAAAATTCCATGGACAGCAATGATAAGCAACGTGGAGGTCCTAACAAGAATGAAAATAAAGAGACAGATAATACAAACGATCAAAAACAGAAAAATTAAATACTTTGGCCACATGATACGACACCAGGAATCACAGAGAAGAATACTGGAAGGGAAGATAGAAGGGAAAAGACCAAGAGGGAGAAGGAGAACAACATGGATGGACAACATCACTGAGTGGACAGCAATGAGCTATGCGGAATGCGTGAGAGGAACGAATGACAGGAAGAGATGGAGGTCCATTGCAGCCAACCTTCTTCGAGAAGACGGCACCCATTGATTGATTGAATGCGGTAGGAAGCTGCTCGGTTATTGGATGGCCGTATGTTTGTTTGTTTGTTGTTGTTTTACGTCCTAGCAACATCTAAGGTCATAACAGGATGGGTAACGACTTGTGCCAGTGCACACTCATGGCAATGTTATAGTGCTGCCCCACTGGGAGACCAGGCTGCCAACACCATGACCTGATATCCCACTCAGTCACATTATCCTGACACTGAGCCAACCAGTCCTTGCCATATCCTAATAATGCCGAGCGCCTGGGTAGGAAGTGACAAGTATCAATTTTTAAGTCATTGGTTTGATTCGACCAGGGTTCGAACCCACGATCCCATGCTCTAACAACACCGGAGACGGACGCTGTAACTCATTCGGCCATCCGAACTTTGGGGTAATTGTGTGTGTGTGTGTGTGTGTGTGGATATGTCTGTGTTGGTATGTGAGCATATGGGCGCGTGTGGCTGTGTGTAGCCATGTGAGTGTTTGTGGGTGTGGATATGTCTGTTGAAGTGACAACAACAAAACCACTCAGAAGCAGGGGTCGTGTGTTCACTGTCCACTGTCATGGCTCATCACTCTAAAGGGCCGGTCACACATACATTAGTGGACATAGTGGAGGCTAACGTAGTTCAACATAATTCAACATAGTTCAACGTAGTGCAACGTAGTGCAACGTAGTGCAACATACCGGCATCCATACTTCTCCATGATGATAACGTGATAATAATGTCTGTGCACCGTAAGTTCCGATTTAAGCTTTGGACATGTTCAAAAGAGCACTACATTTGAGGCAGATGTAGCCTCCATGATGATAACATACTCTAGTGTACTCTAGCATACTTGTTAATGTACTCTAGCATACTATTGCATACTCTAGTATACTTTGACCCATACAAAACCTTGGCCGTTCTGCCGTGGTCACAAAGCTGTTAGTGGACGAAGTTGAACGTAGTTGAAAGTAGTGGAGACTAACGTAGTTGAATGTAGTTGGACATACAGGGATCCATACCATAACGTACCAGGATACATACCGTAACGTACCAGGATACATACCGTAACACACCGGGATCCGTACCGTAACATATTTATCTGTGCCATTAGGTGGGTCATCAACCAAAACCTGCCGTACCTTAACGTATTTGAACATAGTGACAGCACGTTTCACCCACATTTCACCCATGTCATTCTATCTATGTTCAACTACGTTCACTAACGTATGTCTGACCGGCCCTTCAGTAGCTTTTCATAAGCTACAACTTCAGCAATGCTTCTACGGTGACATCTACTGCGCCTTTTCTTATGTAAAATGTGTAAATTTTAAGTAGCAAGTGAGAGTGCTGTTCTGTAATGTGTAGTGTTGTGTAGGAAGCAGGTGATGATGATGTCACTAAGGATGTGAGAAAAATTCAGCGGTGGAATTAATGAGAGGAGGGACGTTAATCATTAATCATTATTTATTATTCATTATATATAACTTTTTGTCTATATTAGTTGATTAAGCAGGGGAAATTTCAATCATAGACAATTGATTTTCCTCATTCCACTGTTTCTTGCCCTATCCTACTAATGCTGAGCGCCAGGATAGGTAGTGACAAGTATCCATTTTTAAGTCATTGGTTTGACTCAGCCAGGGTTCGAAATCAGGGATTCGAATCCCATGACCTGCCAAAACGGGAGGCGGACACTCAACTCTTTTGGCCATCCCCATCTTTGCCCCATCTTTGCATATAATATACATCGCCGCAAGACGCCACGCCACTACATGGATTCCATGCTTCTTCGCTGTTGGATGCCACCTGCATGTAATTTTCTTATGAAGATATTACTTTAATCATCGTTCAAGGTTGCGAATTACAAAATAATTATTTATATCATGTAGGCCTACATTATGTAATGGTTTCTTTCTGCTGTTCCTGTTTCAGTTGCATTTGGAGAAGGATTGTCCAATGGTAGAGCTGACGTGTGAACTCTGCAATGATAGCATACCCAGAAGTCAGGTAGCATGAGTCATTACTAAAGCTGTATGGTCCAGCAGGGTTGCCAACCCTTACAGTTTCGCCATAAGGTGTATAATATTTCATGTCCCATCATCATTTTCCAATGTTGGCAACCCTGGAATACCATGGATATATTATATATTATAAATATAGGATATATAATCTATTATGCGGATATAAAATGGCGGAGTCTATCAGTGCTTTCGCTATTACTACTGAGTATTGATATTATGTATTATGACCAATTGCTGGCCAGCTGGGGCTTTTGCCCAGAGCTTCCGCTGCCAGGGCCACAAGCAGGCAAGTGCTGGCTGCGAGATCGGCAGAATACGTCACTTGCCGCACGGATTTCAAATTGCTCGGACCTAGAACTGCCAGAGGGGTCTGAGTGGTTCGGTCCGTTACCATGCCGGGGAATGGATCAGGATACTGCAGCGGCTGCGGAAAGCCACATTCGACCCACAGTCATATAGGGTGTAATGCTAGGTACACCCTACCGTATATGATCGTTTTTCCGCACCCACCTACCGTATACGATCTAAAACTGCCCAAAAGTCGTGAGGTGTGCACTCCCCTAGCACACCTACCGATTGCGATTCACGACTAAAAACTCATTTTTAGGGCTAAAACGGTAGGTGTGTACTAGCATTACGATTGCGATTCGCGATTCGAAAAATGAATCGGCCCGTTTTCAGTTTTAAGCGGGTCAGGAGTTTTAGTGCGCGAATCCTATACGGTAGGTGTGTACTTGGCATAAGTCTAGTACTCCCGATGTTTCGGGGGCAAAGCAAGGCAGAGCTACGAGGAAGACGACTGCTGCCACGAAGATTGCTCGGACTTCAGGTGAGCGTGTGGAGATCGTTGATCGAGATGACAGAGGCGATATGGAGAGAGCGATGGCCGCTATGTCATTGGATGACCGGGAGAGGAGAGCAAAGGCGGGCATTGAGGAACTCAAATCGGCGTTAAGGGTTGCCACTTTGGAAGAGGAATATGAGGACTTGTTGGCGGAACGCGAGAGACAACGGGCTCGCAGGAGGACGACCGTTAAAGATGGCGGCCAGATCCCCGTTTTGGCGGGAACGTCAACCGCCACAGTAGGTCGCGCCCACTCGGGCCACAGGTCGACGGAATGGGGCTTGTCTCAGCCAACATGGAAGCGAGGCACGAAGGCGGATGACTGGCATTCTTCGTTCAGAAGATCGCGGTGACGATCACGAGGATCGAGTCGGAGACAGAGATCGTCGAGATCCAGCAGTGACAATGGTTTGTCAAGGAGGAGAAGTAAGTGGTCCCTCAAGCGTTATTCTGGGGGGGGGGGGGGGGGGGGGGGGGGGGGGAAGGATGTGCGAAGATGAACGCGCATGATCTGGTCCGGGCATCGTCTTTATGGTGCCTTGATATACCGGACCTCACTGTTACTGACTAATGGCCCTGTCACACTATGACGTAATGACGTCAGCGTAGGGAGAACGTGAAGAACGTTGAACTTCTCGGCGTAGTATGCAAATTTGGGCACAAGTTGAACGTGGATGCAGCGTAGTGGACGAGAGCGTAACGTCGGTAAAGCGTAGTGATACCGTCATTCAACGAGAGAGGACAACGTCACTACGCACACGGAACGTTATGAACGTTATTCCATCGCCAGAAGAACGTTACATGATGTTAGATACGTCATGAGACGTTGAACGTACATTGAATGCACGTTCTCCTGATGTTCTCCTGACGTTCTCCTGACATTCCCATTACGCCACGTGGCCATTTGCACTCGGTTTAATGTGGGTCAACGTAGTTGAACGTAGTGAGCAGCGTTGGAATAACGTCCGTTTAATGTCATTGACGTTCACTGAATGTGAACAGAACGTACGGCGAACGTAAACCCTTACATTCGAGCTACGTCAAAAGTTTTGAACATGTCCAAAACCTTGACGTAACTCGACGTAACACGACGTAATGTGACGTAGCTCGATGTCATTCTAATGTCATTCTGATGTCATCATGACGTAACCCAACGTAATGACGAAAAATGACCACGTTAGGCTCACGTTGGCTAGTTACGTCATAGTGTGACAGGGGTATTAAAGGCCTTTATTCAACATGTCTGTTTCCTGTCCACAAGAGCCAGGGATGATCATTATAAGGATATCGCTCACATTGATCATGTCCTGGCGATCAGGAAGTTGGCTGAAACCATCAGTTTTGCTGCCTTCTCAAAGGCACATCAGGACGAGAGTATCGAACACTATGGGCCTCATAATATGAAGACGAAGAAGCAGGTGGCAAGCAGCAACTAGAGTGGCCGGAGGAGGTCGCCGGGTAATTTAACCCGGTGTGGTGGTTTCAGCGGGTTCCCGTGCTCAGAGGTGTCCCTCGCTTCTGCGCTGCTTCTGCGCATGCGCGGATTTCGCATCAACTCGGGTCACCTGAGCCACTTATTGGCGCATGCGCACATCCTACAAACTCGGGTCGAATAATCGAATACGCTTCTCCGCGCTCGGGTGGACAATCTTTTTTTTATTTTTTTATAACCGATAAAAATACAGCAAAATAGGATTTAAAGTATTTTATGATGGGCCAGTTTACCTATATTTCCATTTAATTAATCTAAGTTATTCTTTTTATGCACATGGCACGTGTATTTGTCGACTCCACTCGCCGTGTTCTATTTGAATTTCTGACGACTCGGATGACCCGAGTCGCCCGGGTCGTGTTAATCGATTACGGCCCGTTGGTGCGAAATCCGCGCATGCGCAGAAGCAGCGCAGAAGCGAGGGACACCTCTGAGCACGGGAACCCGCTGAAACCACCACACCGGAAGGCCTGCTGCACTTAGAACGGGGACGCTGGGTGCAACAGGTCGGAGGATGAGTGTCGGTTTGTACACATCTGTTCCCATTGTGGTTCGAAGGCTCACAAACGGGCGAAATGTAAGGACTGATGGGAGAGGATTTACGGTCGTGACACAATGGAGTACGTGGCCACGGAAGGTAGGACCGTAATTGAGCTGAAATTTTGCCATGGCGGGTCAATCAGTGATCGCGAGGGCCCGAGGGACTTACCTGGGCCGCGTTCAGGGTGCGTCTCGGAGGCGCCGAGGAGACGTCTCCGCGATGCTTTTTGGCCTATTTGCATTCAGGGTGTGTCTCGGAGGCGCCTCCCTTTTCAGATCGGAGACAAAAAGCACCTCGAAAATGGCCGCCGTATTCAGTAGTTTCAGCCAATCACAGTGCAGCTGTTCAATTGGGGGCGGCCATTTTCGAGACAACAAACCGCTTTTGCCGTTCAGACTAGCATGATGTCAGGGCCATCTCCGAGGCGCCTCCAAGACAGACCCTGAACGCGGCCCTGTTGATTCGGTCCAGATTGGGGACACGGACTCGCCGGACCGGAACGAGGCCAGTAGTGTCACTGACCGGGTGGAGTGTGATGAGGTCACCGCGACTGACCCTGTCCGGACCAGCTGTGAAGGTCAGCTGTTCAGTGTTGACGGTGGCCTTGGCCAGGACATTGACGGCACTAAAGAATGTGCTAAAGACTGATCTATTGGTGGACTGTACTCCCAAGGCCTATTGCGAGGCCTGTTGTGATATTAAAGTTGCATATTCTGATGGTTTTGAGTTTCTTCCATTTTCTGAGATAAACATATTCGGTTGTTCATTATAATGTACCTTATTCTATTTAAAGTAATTTTTATTTTAAATTGCAAACTTTTGAGATATTTGAAATGGAAACATGCTAAATTAATTTTGGCAAGCTTGCCAAAACTCTATCACCAGAGGCTTCTGCAGTAACAGGTTCTATTAATTGACTCAGTAGTCCCTTCTATGTGCCACTAAATGTTTAATAAGTACATCAGTATCTAAGGTAGATATGTAGAATCAAATCTAGATAATTGTTTTGGTTTTGAAAACTTGATGTTTTCATCAGATTATGTAGCTTTAACCCAACCCCCGCTGAATTGTTCTTTGATTCGTTCCCCTGTGGTAATGTTCATAGCATGCCATGTGATGTTTGTTTTTCAGCTGGGGTTCAGGTCCATGTCGGTGTAGTGGGGTGGGGGGGGGGGGGATAGTGGGGGAGGGAGTTACGTGGGCGCGCGTGGCGACCGCTTGCTTTGGATAACGCCAGAGGGCGCCAGTAGGGCCGATATCCTCTATGTTGAACCAGTTAGTTCAGGCGGGTTATTGATTAGATAAAAGATTCACCCAGTACTGACAGTACAGGGGTGAAAACCAACCCATTAGAAAAGCTGGCGAAGAATTTTGACATGCTGGGGAAATTAATTGAGTGAATAATGTCTTAATTTAAGAAGCAAAATAAATTCTTTATATATGTTTTTATATTTACCCGCTACCTTTGAGTTGAAAAAGATAATAAAACATCTAGTTTAATCAGATTTAAAAGTGAAATTGACGGCGTTCTATGGCCGCCATCTTGTCTTTTTTGCATTCTCTCCCATTTCACCAACTCTGTGCCTATATAAGTATCCATTTGATACTGGAGGCAGGCATTCTACTTCCTGTTCTATACTAAAGCTATTTTCGCCCGTATTTACACTACCTTGTCGTTCACCCGTGTACCAAAAGTACCGGGTGAATCTTTTATCTAGTTATTGATTAGCATTAGGGAGTATGAGGGGGACGCCGCAAGTGACATTTGAGGTCACGACTAGATGCATCAGTGGGTCATGCGAATGTAGGCACGAGGTTGCGGGGGTGCGCGCCCAACTTAAGCCATGTCGCTTCTTTGTGGAGTTGTTTATGCGCGGGGATTCAGACCCTGACTGTCTATATCTTCTTCTTGAGGTCATGTTTGGTTATAGGGTGATAAATCCGAACTGTGGGTCGAGTTACGGCCCTGAGAGACACAGGCAGAAATCTGTGTGGGAGGGTGTAATAATATATGCATGAAAGTCATCTAGGCACGTGTGGAGAACAAAGGATATGTAAATGAGATGATGTCATAGACAATGGGTGCCGGCGGTTCAGGACCCTGGACGGTGAATGAAGCATTCAGTATCCAGAAGTCGAAGTGTTCAGATGACCTCACATCTGACACCATGTAAAAGTATGTTTAGGCATGCTATGTTTAGATAAATCTAGGCACTCAAACTAGTGTTAGAGCCATAGCCAGAGTCAGTTTTACTTATTTTATTCATGTTTTTATTTATATCCTATGGTTAATGACATATTTAGAAAATGAAAATGAATAGGGTTAATCAGATATTGGTTATATATTTCTTTGAAACAAGTTTTTGTTGACACATTTGACATTGTAATATTTAGAACAAGAATTACTTCTGGCTAATTAATGGTGATGTAAACATCAGCCTGTAAAGTGACTGAAATTGTATGTTTCTTAGCTCAAAATGCTTAATTATGGAGAGTTGTGTCTTAAACATATTCATTATATTATTATATTGCATCCTTCCGTCCATGTTTGTGCCAAATTTTTATGTATTTCTATTAATTTTGATTAAAATGGCAGTTTTGTCCTACTCGTATCGGCAAACTCAATGGCCATACACCTTTGCTTTGCTCCCAACGCCGTTTTCAGCGCATGCGCACTCGGAACCGTGATGTAGTCTATTGACTCGGAGCAGCTCGAATTGAGCCTGCCTCCTGATAAACTAGCAAAGATGATCGGGATCCTCTACAAGCTCTGGGGGAGAAGGAATGCCAGGAAGAAGGAGGTGGAGAGAGTGGGAGGTTTGTTGGCACATTGCGCCAAGGTGATTAGGGGTGGGCGCACTTTCTCAAGAAGGATTTTTTTTGTGTTTTTTTTTGGTCCACTAGTTGTTTAAGCAGGGGAAATTTCAGTCATAGACGGCTGGTCTTCCTCATTCCAATGCTGGTCGATAGAAAGCCCAAGCCTACACTTTTACCGACCCAAGGGATTTTTAACCTCCCACACCACATGGACATGGTATGAGAGCCGCCGACCCTCAGATTAGGAGTCTGACCTAGAAAAAAGTCAGACACTCTAACCACTCCGCTGATGGCTATGCTGAAACAGCCTTCCACCACGTTAGGTTGAGTAAGGGGATCAGGGAGGATCTCGATTGGTGATTAACCTTTTCTAGTTCGTTCAATGGGAAGGCGAAGATCTTGGGGAAGTTCTAATCGCTACTTAGCCTGGCGCTGGTCATTACTATGATAGGAGTAGACATGGACTGATCAGCTCAGTATCACACAAAAAAGTAATATTATGTGGTGTGTATTGATCATGGGGCATAAAGATAAACCATACTTTTTTCTGTCCAAGCTAAAAGCACACATGAGGGATGATTGCCCCAAGGCTTTGGTGGACTGTGTCTTCGTTAAGAATGGCTGTTCTACCATGGTAAGTAGGTCTCCTTTTTCTTTCTTTTTAACAATATTTTTGGTGTTATGATGTGAATAGCTAAACCAAGCAATGCATTATTAAAGTAAATTGTGAATAGTGATAAATTATCAAGGTTGCCAACCCTTACGTTTTCTTCCGTAAGGTGTACAATATTGTGTCCCCATTATCACCGTACGCCGATCTTCTGGGGGGGGGGGGGTTCAATTTTTGTATATTCCAGTTGAATAATATCTTTTCAGTACCGAGGATGAAACCCTGCAATACCATTAATATAGTAATATTATATAAATCTTACAGATTTTGTCCAAAATGCACCATAGAGCATCTAAGATTAAAAAACTATTTTCTGTGGGAGTACCCCCAGACGCCCCAATATAACATCCCTTAGGATCTTTCGTTTTGTCATAGTCCAATGTTGGCAATCCTGTAATTATACACATCACCACTGTGTAATCACTGGTTAATTCAGGGGTGAAAGTGGTCTCCGGGAAAAAAAGCGGAAATGCTGATATTCTCCCATAGGCTTAGCATTGTCAGGGAATCGCTGAAAATTCCCGGAAGTCGGGTTTCATACATATTGGTATACGCTGATAGTGCTGCACCGTTTGAAGCATGTATTAGTAGTATACGCTGCTAGTGCTGCGGCGTTGGCACCACATATCGGTATATGCTGATAGTGCTGCAGCATTAGAAGCACGTATTAATAGTATACGCTGATAGTGCTGCGCTGTTTGAAGCATGTATTAGTAGTACTATTGTATACGCTGACCCTGCTGCAGCATTTGAAGGCATTAGTAGTATACGCTGCTAGTGCTGCGGCGTTTGCACCACATATTAGTATACGCTGATGGTGCTGCAGCTTGAAACAATGTATTGACTGGTTGGTTGTTCGAGTTTTATGTCCTGGCGACATGTATAGCAATTTATTTGTTTCAAGCCATTGATTTTTTTTAGGGTGTAATATTGTAAAAGTTATTGAATTGAATTATAGTCACGTGTATGGGTTCTTAATGAGACTATCTAGAGCATATAGGCCTATAGATTGTGATATGATTCGGTGTAAGGAACGACAAGAAAGCATAAGTACAAATATACAATCTCTTTTATTGAGTCTTGATACAATAAGGAGCGAATTGTTTAGATTGAAGTCAATGATATCATTGTTCCTAAATTGTTAAAAAGTGCAAAACTTTCTTCTTGTTTACATTGATAAAAAGAGCATGCATGTTGTTTACACTGTAAACTTGTTGGTGGAAGGCCATACAATCTACGCAGTTAAATAAGATGTGTTTATATGTTAGTGGGAACTGACACTATCCTAATAATGCCGAGCGCCTGGCTAGAAAGTTACAAGAATCAATTATGAAGTCATTGGTTTGACTTGAGCAGGGTTCGAAACCCATGGGTTCGAATCCCACGATTTACAAAAAAAAGGAGGGTTATGGGGGTTGGGGGAGGGGGTGACGAGACCCGATTGGTGAAGCCGACAGCAATGTCATTTGGAAAGGTCCGTGAGTACTGCTAGATTTACAGATAGACGGTTTTTGTAAGCTGCTTGCTGAAGTTTGGATTCCATATGCTCTTACTGTTTCAGGTTGAACGCAGTCAACTCGACACACATCTGCACCTCAGTACGCAATCGCACCTGCGACTGCTCGCTGACAACATCGAGTCCTTTCGACTTGCAATGCATGAGCAGCCGAGTGACAAAGCGCCTTACTTGGACCCTTGCGGAATGTCACTGGGCACAGCAGGCGCGGACAATGTGGTCACAAATGACTCCGGGCTCAGCTTGACGACCACGCACTCTCGGCGCAGCAACTCCACGCGCTCTTTCAGCACACATGTAATGAACCCGATGGATGCAACGGGCAGTGCGCTGATGGCGTTTCCAATGGAGAGCCTCTCACTGAACATCCCCACTGGGTACCTTGACCCAAGCAGCTCGTTGCCACCTGACGAACCGCCGCCAGCGCATTCTATTCTGATGCGCCGAAATCGCCGACAGGTATTGAGGCAAGACAGTCTCGGAGATGGTCAACAACTGGAATTCTCGTATCTGCATAGCGGTGACAGTGTGCAGCAGCAGCAGGCACGCAGTCTGGACTCACAGGAGCGCAGCCAGCTGCGCAAGCAGGTGCAAGATCAGGCCAGCAAAATGGCGCAGCAGACGCTGAAGCTGAGCGATCTGCTCGCACAGAACCGAACATTAATGAAGCGCCTCGACCAGCAGCAGACGACAATGCAGCAGTTGGAGGAGCAGCTGGTGGACTGCACTTCGCATAACTCCAGCGGTGTGTTCATATGGAAGGTGGAGAACTACCGTGTGAAGAAGCTGGAGGCACAGCGGGGCAGCCGGACGGTAATCCACAGCCCTGGCTTCTACTCGAGCGTGTATGGCTACAAGCTGTGCGTCCGGCTGAACCTGAATGGCGTCGAGTCAGCCACTGGCACACACATGTCGATCTTCGTGCACTTCATGCAGGGCAAGTACGATGACCTCCTCGAGTGGCCCTTCTCGGGCTGCATCTCACTTTCGCTGCTCGACCAGGTGGCGCCACCGATGTACCGGCAGCACATCACTGAGATGCTGATGTCAAAGCCGGCACTCGCCGCCTTCCAGCGTCCAGTGACGCAGCGCAACCACAAGGGCTTTGGCTACCTCGAGTTCTCACCGCTCAGCGTCATCGAGGACGAAGGCAGCTCGCACTGCTACCGCAAAAATGACGCTATGTACATCAAGGTCAAGGTCGAGGCTAACTCAACCGAGGACGCAATCAAGTAATATATTTGAATAATAAACAAAATAAATTTTTAAACAATGTTTGCTTTATAATTCATTTTGTCTTTGTTCCATTTTTTAAAGTTGTCTTCTTTGTGTTTCATCTTCGATTTAAAGTTTAATGTTTCCGATCAACATTCTGGGTTAACTTTTATGATTATTTTAATTATATATATATATATAATGTATATAAAATTTAATGTTTCTGATCAACTTTCCGGATTGACTTTTATTATTGGTTAAATTATATATAAAACGTTGTTTCTGATCAATTTTCCAGGTTAACTTTTATTATTTAAATTATATTATATATATATATATACACACACACACACACACTATCCTTGTGCATAGTATAATATCGCCCATACCTAACTCGTTCTTGTTTGGGTTTTATGTTCTAGCAACATCTAAGGTCATATAAATATATATATATATTTATTACACAAGTAGTGAAATTAACAAGTTACAATAAGAACTAATTTTTAAACCATCGGACTATGCAACTTTAATTTGTATTCAAACTGATACAGTAGAAGGATCATAACAGTATCTAACCTAAATGATATTTGCATAATGCCTTATACCCCATATATCTACGTTTGTGACAGTGCACTCATGCTGCCCCACTGGGGAATAAGGCTGCTGGCACCATGCCCAAATTCGCACTCAATCACTTTAAGCTGATCCTGACATAACCAGTCCTTCTCTTATCCCAGTAGTAATGTCGGGCAGCGGGCTAGGTAGCACAATGTATCAATTTAGTAAGTAATTGGTTTGACTCAACTGGGAATCAAACTACCAACTTTTTCTTTAAAAAAACAAACTAATTTGTATTTCATTCATCGGATAATATCTCGTCAGCACCAGAGCACTGGTCTTCCGGCCGTACAGTACGATTCCTTGATATATAAATGAAACTATCAGTTGTAATAGTAACTGCATGCAAACCCCGTTTGATACTAAAAGTATTATACATTTTATAAGTGAAGTATCAGCTGTAGTAGTAACTGTGTACAATTAAAGTATCACGCATTCAGTGAATATGTATTGCATAGTTCTAGAATTGTCTTTTAAACATTTTTTGTCCTTTCCTTTTTTGTAAAGAAATGTATCAAAAATATATATACCTATTTTCGAATACATACACAGTATATACACAAATCAGTGGATTTAATCACAATTAAGTCTGGTATCTCGTAAATACCTACACTAATTTTCCCATAAATGTAAGTCATTATATACTGAAGGATACGGTATGATGGTGACGGGAAAGAGTTAAGTAAATCAGGACACTGGATATCAGTGTGTATGATGTTAATTTTTGCAATACTGTTTGAGTCATTTAATTAGTAATTGTTAGTTCTTTGTATTGTATGATTTCATGAATGGAATGCAGGTCTGAGATTGTAGTGGGGATTTATATGTGACTGGTCTTGGGTCAATTTAAAGGAAACTGTTAGGTACTAGGTATGTAATGGGCGTTGAAAGAGGGGTGGGAAGGGGCTTAGCGTGCTGGGCCATGCAGTGCATTTGAGACATTCCACGCAGGAAGCTTGCGCTTTACCAATTTGGCCACCACGTTGGTAGGTAGCCATGAGTGTGTACTATTTTCAAAATGATGAAAAAAATCTTCGATCAACCTATTACTTTTAGGGCATGCAAAAATAATAGTTTGCAACAACAAAAATATTCCCATAATAAAGGCATGATCAAGATTATTAAGCCCCAGTCACACCTACCCAGACGAGCCCCGGTGTGGCGGTTTCAGCGTGTTCCCGTGCTCAGACGTGTACCTCGCTTCTGCGCATGCGTCAGAATCTAATACGCATGGCCGTAATCGATTAACACTACCCGGGCGACTCGGGTCATTCCAGTCGTCAGAATTTCAAATAGAACACGCCGAGTGGAGTCGACAAATAAGTGACTCGGGTGACCCGAGTTGATGCGCAATCCGCGCATGCGCAGAAGCAACGGGACACGGCTGAGCACGGGAACGAGCTGAAACCACCACACCGGACGAGTCTCCCGGACTGTCCCGGACAATATTGTTATTTTGGTCGTTTTTGGCCTCGCGGTCACACCTACCCGGATAAGCCACGGACTAGTCCCGGACCCGAGGCCGGACTACCTGGTGTGTCCACAGAGTAGTCCTGGACTTGAAGTGGACTTGCTCCTGCTAGTATATATATATATATATATATATATATATATTATATTATATATATATAGTATAGTTATACGAGTCTTACCTTGGTACAGATGATGGATAACTGTTGTTTTACCGAGGTATAAGCCTCGGATAGATGTGGGCTAGGGAGAGAGGTAAGCACGTCCGGTACCAGCAATCTTAACCTACTTATTGAGGATAAAAATGACTTTCAAACAATGGATAATATTACTTTACCGAAAAGGTACACCAACGGAATAGATGTGGCAGGGTGTGGCGGGAGGGCCCTAGCCCACATCTATCCGAGGCTTATACCTCGGTAAAACAACAGTTATCCATCATCTGTACCAAGGTAAGACTCGTATAACTATACTATTTTACCTCGGTAAACAGCCTCAGGCTAGCCTCAGGCTAGGGAGACCTTTACATAATTCATTTTTATCCTTAATATCATTCTTTCTTATTATTATAACATTCTAAATTTTTGTTCTCACCTATTCTTGTTAGTTGGCGAGAAGACGCTTTGCAACGCCGGTAGGCTTTTCTAGTCGTTTATTATAATGTTTTGCAAACGACTTAGCCGTCTTCCAGCCTGCATGCGCTAGTATTCTTTTCACAGAAATACCAAGCACCCGTGCCTTGGAGACCATGGCTCCTCTAGTTGAGTGGGAAGAGTATTTACTCGTATCCACTCCAGCCAATTTCAACACCGTAATTGTCCATCTGGCAAGTGTGTCTCGTGAAATCGCCTTATGTGGCTTTATAAAGCTCACTAATAGTTGTTGTGATGCACGTAAATCCTTTGTCTTGTATATATAAGCCCGTATGGCCGACACAACACATAATTTCCGATCATTCGGAAAACAGTCTAAGTGAACCGTTGATAAAGGGTCACCTAACGTGTTCGATTTGAGCAATTTTTCTAAATCAAACGTAGCTTGTTGCTTGTCTATTTCTAATCCAGTTAAGGATAAAGCAACAATCGTCTGTCCTCTGTGTCCAGTTACTAACAATAACAGGACCGCGACCTTAAAACCTAACTGTTTTATATCTAACCACGAGTTGTGAGGCCAAGCCTGAAACAACTTAAATACTATAGAAACATCCCAAAACCGACTATGCTTTGGTTTTGGAGGATTCCTTTGATAAATTGAACGAAGTAAATAACAAATAACATAATGTTTTCCAACTGTTTCGCCATCAATTCTAGGTAATATAATTGATAACGCACACCTCGCCGCATTAATCGATCCAAAGGAAAGTCCTTCATCCTCTAGAGAACGAAGAAACCGAGCTACTTGTGAAATCTTTGGATTTGTTGGTTTAACTTTCATTAACAAACAATGTACACCCCATTTCTTTAAATAGGTTGTATACATTTTGACAGTTCCTGGCCTCCAGGCATCCGATACTATCCTATCCTCAGTAATTCTGTCCAATCCAAATTGCTGTAGCTGCTTCCTTAGAAAAGGAATGCCAATAGGGGCGTCGTTGACACGTCGCCGTGAACCACTAGCGGTCCGTGGTGCGTCAGATTCCCGAGTTTTCTTGGGAATCGTATACGATCTTTTGCCAGTTGTGAAACTGCTGGCAGCCAAGGTTGCGTGTCCCAATCGGGCACCACCAGTATCGCATGTGTCCCTTCCAAGCCGATTTTTCTCACTACTCGGCTGATAATGCTAAATGGTGGGAAAATATAAAAATAATTATTTTCCCAAGTAATAGCAAACGCATCTACTTTCCAAGCATCCGGTTCAGGATGCCAAGAAACATAACAGGGTAACTTGTTATTATTTCGTGATGCAAATAAGTCAACTTCAGGTGTACCCCATTTTTCACAAACGAAGTTAAACAAAGGTGTAGAGAGAGACCACTCTAAATGGTCATGGAAATTTCTACTTTTATAATCTGCAAGTGTATTTTGTGACCCTGGAATATGCGCTACAGTCAGCCAGACTTGTTGAGCCTGTGCCCAGTTCCAAATCAGTTTAGATAACTGATTGCAAGACTTTGATTTGGTTCCACCCATGTTACGAATATATGCCATGGCAGTAGTATTATCAGTTAGTATTCTAACCTGTGATTTATTTATCTTTACTAAACTACGTAAGCCCAGATAAATAGCACGCAATTCTAGTGCATTAATATAGTCTGATTTTTCATCATCAAGCCATCTACCTCCTGTTGTGACCCCATCTCGATGAGCTCCCCAACCTTCTAACGAAGTATCAGTAGTAATTACTGTATTAGGTTCCGCCATGCGGATTGGATTTGGTGAACTTGCTATATGTTGCATCCACCATCCAATATCCTGTAACCCTTCTTGCGAAATAAACATCTTTCGCTCAAAATTGCCTTTAGTTCGTGTTAACGCTAAATTTTTATCTATTTCTAGCGACTTAATATGGGCCTTCCCATATAACACAGCAGGTGCATATGAGGTCATTATGCCAATAAGAACAGCAACCTGTCTAATTTTTGGCTTTGATAACTTAATAAGCTGAGTCGCTGTAGTCATAAACTTAATTAGTTTTTGTTCTGTTATCGACACTGTAAGGGACTGTGTATCCAGAATAAACCCTAAACATTTGAGTTGTTTTGTTGGTTTAAACACTGACTTTTGTTGATGTACATAAAACCCCAATTTAGTGAGTAATGCACATAAATCCAAAACTGCATTCACACAACCAATTTGTGTTGATGCTATAATAAAAGAATCATCTATGTATGGAAACATTATGTGACCCTTCCTCGCCATTACCGAGAAAACAGGTTTAAGCAATTTAGTAAATAAACGTGGCGCACAAGCTAAGCCATTCGGCATGCAGGTAAACTCATAGAGTTGGTTATCCCAAATAAATCGAAGAAATTTTCGGTATTGTTCCATTATGGGAAGCGTATAATATGCATCCTGTAAATCAACACTAGCCATCCACGCATCTGGTGTAATCAGATCTCGTGCCGTATCTAGAGAGAACATTTTAAAATGTCGATATTCCACCCTTTTATTAAGGATTGTTAAATCCAGGATCATTCGAACATCACCATTAGGCTTCGGTCTCGAGAAAATGTTTGAAATAAACTGTCCTGAACAGTGTGTCACTTTTTGTATAATTCCTTTCTCAAAGAATTTATGTACCTGTTTAGTTAGTGCCTCTCGTTCAACTGGTTGAATGTTATATGGAAAAGGTATTTTACTTTGTACAGGAATTTGTGTAAAGGGAATGTGAACACCCCTAACTATTTTTATAATTTCTTGGTCACTAGTAATTTTGTGCCACTCAGAAATATGATTACTAATATTACCAGCCACAAAGTTGCTTACAGTTTGTGTGTTTTTAGAGGCTTCAGGGACTTGTAAAGTTTGTGTTTGGACCTCTACTTGGACCCGCCCCTGGGGAAAGGTCTCGACGAGTTGAACCCTCGGCCTATTGGCCGTGTGGTGTTGTCGGTCCAGCCTGGGCGAGCGCCCCGGCCCCGAAACCCTTGACCGAAGTTTGAACTCGGTCTGGTTCCTCTGGTGAACCGTCGTGGACGAAAATCCCCTCATGACTTTTTGAAACGAGGAGCTTCCTGTTTCTTCTTGCCATCCATGTTTTTGCCACTCTTGGCTGCAGTCTCTACCTCTTTATAGAGGTATTGTAGTTGACCGCCA
Source organism: Branchipolynoe longqiensis (assembly GCA_030323885.1). NCBI lineage: Eukaryota > Metazoa > Annelida > Polychaeta > Phyllodocida > Polynoidae > Branchipolynoe > Branchipolynoe longqiensis. The sequence continues at coordinate 43,723,157 of CM059193.1, read as the reverse complement.
AACATCTTGGTGTTATCTAAAGGTTTCCCTTTAATCGGCTCTGGAGCAAGATAAAGCGTAAACTCCTTCCCCTCATTATCGGTAACCTTCTTAGAGCGAGCCACTTCTTTGCCAGCATCTGTGCAAACTGACTTGAAGACATTTTCATATCTTCGAAACGACAGGTAATTACCTGCCGCCGCTAGCACTGCAATGCCTTTGTCCATTGTCTTAGCCAAAGACGAGAACTTATTTTCACTCTGCATCCTATTAGCCACAGGAACAATAGCTGTTAGGGTAGCCAACACTGCCTTATGCACTGTGTGCAACACATCCTCAAACTTCTTACGGTCATCCGTCATATTGACATCCCGATCCATTTCTTTAATGATGGAGTTGGGAACACCCTTTATGCCTGTTAACTCATCTCCTAACTTGGAGATAACCTCCGCCGGTTTGAACGTGCGAAAATGACCATTCACGGTCTCGCGCATAAGCGTAGTGGTTTTAACCCGCTTAGCCTTTGGCTTCTCCACCTTCTTAGCCACTTTAGTGCCAATGTCCGCATAGACCCCTTCATATATGGTGTCTGAGTCTGATTCCGTAGAAGTAGACTCAGTGGACGAAACAGAAGAAGAATATTTCCTCTTCCTCTTCTTCTTTTTGGACTTAGTCTTCCGCTTTTTGCGAAAACCAGTCTCTGCCCGCTCCTTGGTGAATTCATCACCCGAAGAAATCACCTGTTTCTTCTTCTTCCTCCGTTTAGGAGAAGGAGGAGGAGGAGCCTTAAGCTCCACCGCCGAGTCTGTGTCCAAGAAATCCTCAAACGAATCCTCTTGGACACTCGGCCTACGCCGCTTCCGAGACACAGGCGATTTGGCAGTCAAGATGTGGCTTTCCAATCGTGCAAAGCGAGCCTCCCAATCTGGAGGCGCAGGCACATCAGGCACTGCGTCCTCGTCCGGGTCGGAGAGGATATGCGCCCGGGGCTGTGTCGACGGCCCTGCCGACAACACAGGTGAGGAGTCGTACTCCTCGTCCACTCCACTCGGAACACGCCCCTCGGCTGCTGCTGCACCGCGCTTACTCCGCTTCGTGGCCATCGGGAGCTGAAACAAAGATTTTTGGTCAGTCCCGGTATATATATATGTCACAATATGGTTGTTTCAAACTCATTTGGACATCTATTGGTGTTAGAGAACGTGTTTATACCGTTATAACACAGGCGTAATAAGCTAAATTTGTGTGTGGGTTGTGGGTCAAGCCCAAACCTTACGCGGGGTCGGGACCAGTGTATCGGCCCGCCCATCCCTCTGTTCCGCACACTTCTCCCACCTGTGACTACTACGTCAACAAGTTGGAGAAAATGCTACGAAACTCGGAGAAACGCCTGAAAAAGTTTTGTCTAGGGGAGTCTATAAAAGAAACCCAGGAGCATCTCCAACATTACTCTCTATTAGAGTACGAGAGAATTTCCACATGAGATAGGGCGAAACCCACATCTCTACCCATAGTCACACGGTGACCCGGGTGTTGACATAACCGCTAATGACCGGTTTGGTTCCTTCGAGAAACCCACTCGAGTGTTCTATCCTTGGTTGTTTATAACCAAATAACGCGTCCAAATTGGACCAACGAAAGTCTAAACTTTCCATAATGATGCTCTAATGCATCATAATTAAGCTAACCACAGTTTTTATTATACTTACTGCGTATTTGCTTGTATGTAGACTAATTTTGCCGGAGCAACCCAACGACACGTTATCCAGTCGTGAGTTGTATATGCTAATTGCTGGTACCGGACGTGCTTACCTCTCTCCCTAGCCTGAGGCTGTTTACCGAGGTAAAATATATATATATATATACACACAAAAACGGGGCTCATCCGAGACTGATCTGTGGTAAACCGGGCTATCCGTGGCTAATCCATGCTCATCCGGGCAGTCTGGGAGTGGTCCGGGGCTAGTCCTGGTTAAACCGTGGCCCCGGATGGTACACCCCCTGGACGATGCCGGATCGAGCACGGATTACAAAATGCCCCAGACCATCCCGGATGTTTTAAACATTTTAAAACATCCGGGGCGGACCCCGGACAAGCCACGGACCACGCCAGATCACGGGCCGGGGCTCGTCCGGCCCCTGATCCGGGTAGGTGTGACTGGGCTTTAGGATTCGAGATGCTGTCAAAACAATACAAAACGGAAATCTTTTTCTTTGGTTCTAACAAATTTATTTCATTAGAAACAACTTCTGAAGCCAGCAATAATATTCAAGGCGTAAAAAGAAATCGTACCTTCATGATTGAGTAAAAAATAGAGCTCCGTAGCAATCCATTATTCTATATACAGTTGGAAATCAAATATGCAAAACTTATGCAACACGCAGTAAATATACAAAATGTACACATATATATATTTGTAATTAATATTTTTAAAGCCAAGCCTTGCAAACCCGGAAAGACAGATTTTTCATTGTTACCTTACAGGCACCAGAAATATAACGGGAGCACTTTTACATAGATGTATGCATGTGGTACACATCTATTTTTGTTTGTTGGGGTTTTACGCAATAGCAACATATATGGTCATATTAGGACAGTCCACAGCTATGGGATGGGATGCCCAGCCACGATGACGAGTATACCCCCATTCACACACGGGCCTTAAGTCGCCTCAACTAGTTCGCCTTATCTATGTCGACTCTGATCGTGTGTGTGAACGTTCCGCTGAGGCGATTTAGGGCTGAGTCGACTCAACTAGTTATCTCATGTAGACCGCTTCGTGAGGTGGATTAGATGAGGCAAACTAGTTGAGGCGATTTAAGGCCCATGTGGGGTAAATAAAGTTAAATGAACGGGATTGTTTAAATGAAATAAAATGTATGGGGTGATGGGAGGCGGGGGGGGGGGGGGGGGGGTGAGGGAGAGGATTCGCCCTCCCCCGAGCCCCCACTTAAATGAAATAAAACATAGTTTATGAGGGTTGCGGGTTGGGGTTTTACGTCCTGGCAACATCTAAGGTCATATCAAGAAGGGGTATATGTATATGAAGAGTTCAGGCGCAAAACCACGTAGACACAAATCCAAATATTGAGCTAAACATTGAAATCAAACCTTTAAAAAAAATCCATATTTTTATATTCATATATTTTTGTTCATTGCTCCATAATTATTACATCAATAGAAAAGTGGAATTAGTAAGAATTAAAATGAGCTTCTTGGAAAAGTCTTATTTTATTTGAAGTTTTGGATTGGCGTTTACGGGGTTTTGCGCCCGAACTCTTCACATGTGTATGTTATTTGTTGGGATTTTTACGTCCTGGAAAGCTTTATGGTTATATCAGGACGGGGTATATGTATGTATTTATATATGTATATATGTATACATAGTACAGGGATGAAAGTGATCTCCGGACAAAAAAGCGGATATTCTCCCATAGGTTTAGCACTGTCAGGGAATCGCGGAAAATTTCCGGAAGTCTGGGTTCATATATATTGGTATACGCTGATAGTGCTGCGCCGTTTGAAGCATGTATGGTAGTAGTATATACTGATAGTGCTGCGGCGTTTGGAGCATTCATTAGAGATATACGCTGATAGTGCTGCGGCGCCTGCACCACGTATTAGTATAGATTTACGCTGATGGTGCTGCACGATTGAAAAATCCTGGAAATCCGCGGAATCGCGGAGATCTTTCATCCCTGATAGTAGTATGTATGCACGCACACGTATTTGCAGATATTATATTTATGCATACATGCATGCAGAAATATAATATCGGTACCAAAAGAAAAACCCACAACAATTTTAAATAAAATTGTAAAATAAATTGAAAAATCCGGCACAAGTCTAAAATGGTACTGTATATACTTTGAACCTTGCAGTAGTCTTTCATAAGAGTGCGCGTATGTAGGTCAAATTGTAGCTTTTTTTTTATGGGGGGGGGGGGGGAAACCCCTGAAACTAGAACTTATATAACACAAATAGGCGTGACGGTGCGACTTGACTCAGCACTTTCTTCCTTCGGTGTCAAGGTCTGCGTGACGTTACTAGTCTGGCATGTCCTCCCTATGGGTGCAGCTTACTTCTTCCTGTCCTGCCTGCCCTCCTGCCCTTCTGCCGCAAAGGGCCTGGTTAGTTAGAAGTGGTGCCGACGCTACAAAAAGCCCTTTCTCATGGGCAAATTGGCTGCCGACTTGCTGCGAGACTGCAACCTGTCAGGGAATAACACGTCACAAATCATACACAGGTCAGCTTTTTGTCTTGGGTGGTTGATTGGTTGTTTTACGTCCTGGCAACATCTACGGTCATATCAGGACGGGATAATAATAACAATAATAATAATTAGTATTATTCACACTATATGGTCAAACTTGTTTAATAAGCTATTTGAACTTAAACAAATATTATTGGACTTGGATAATTTTAATATCGATATAATTATAAATAATGGGTGGTACGATATCATTAAAATATTAAAACGTAAGTATTGGGTCGGAGGGAAAAAAATAGGGTTGTCAGGTGAACAATAAAAAACGCCCCCCCCCCCCCCACACACACACATCCTGAAGTCGGCATAATATTTTGTTTAGTAAAGTAATACTTTTTGGGGCTTTTTTAAAAAAAAGTATATAAAAAAAATATAAGTTTTGCAATACCGGATGAACCTCAGATTCCAGAATACACCCAGTTGACACCACCAGATTCATGCACATGAGAAAACTGTACAGAGCATCCTGAACACATGTAGTGGACCCTGATGGTGGAGTCTGTTGTTTTACGTCCTAGCAACATCTATGGTCATATCAGGACGGGTACCGACTTGTGACAGTGCACACTCATGGCAACTTTAAAGTGCTGCCCCACTGGGAGACCAGGCCACCATGACCTGATATCCCACTCAGTCACATTATCCTGACACTGAGCCACCCAGTCCTTGCCCTATCCTAATAATACTGAGCGTCTGGCTAGGAAGCAACAAGTATCAATTATTAAGTCATTTGTTTGACTCGACCAGGGTTCGAACTTACAAACCTATGGGTTTGGATCCCCCGATCACCCAAAACAGGAGACGGACATCCCGTCTGGTCAATATTTTTTTAAGAAGTAATAATGGTTGGTTGGTTAGTTAGTTGTTGGAGTTTTACATGCTGGCAACATCTAAGGTCATATCAGGACGGGTACCAACTTGTGACAGTTTGCACTAATGGTAACTTTATAGTGCTGCCCCACTGGGAAATGAGGCCACCAACACCATGACCCAATATCCCACTCATCCACATTATCCTGACACTGAGTTAACCAGTCCTTACCCTATCCTATTAATGCCGAGCGCCAAGCAAGGCAGCAACAAGTATCAATTCTGTATGTCATTGGTTTGACTCATACCAGGAATTAAACTCCCGATCGCCCGCATGGGAGGCCTGCGTTCTGCCGATTCGGCCACCGCTCCCAGTCGTAATAATGGTAATTACGACATTTAGAGTTGGTTGGTTATTGGATGTGGCAACATCTAAGTTCATATCAGGACGGGATGAAATTTAAAACAATAATTAAATGAAGTACAGTAAATCCTCTCGAATCGACCACCTCCACAGATCGACCACTCCCCTATATCGATCGCTATATTTCGGTCCCAACAATACCATTGTAACTATGGTAACTTCCTAAACCGACCACCTCCGTAAATGAACCACTTAAAGTTGCATAGTCCGATGGTTTTGGATTTCTGTATTTTTTCTGAGATAAATATATTAGATCGATCACTAGTATCTACTTTTCATTAGTTCAGAGTTACTTTTGTTTTAACTGGTAAACTTTTGAGATATTTTCAGTGCAAACATAGAAAATCTGTTTTGGCAACCTTACCAAAACTCTGACACCATAGACTGCTGCAGTAACAAGTTCTGTTAAATTGACTCAGTATTGCCTTCTACACAGAAACAGATGTGTAATAAGTGCATCCGTATCTAAGTTAAATATATAGAATCAAATCTAAATAATGATTTGGGTTTTAAAAATTTGATGCTTCATCGAACTATGCAGCTTTAAAGTCGATCCCAAGGCCAGTCGATTTAGAGAGGTTTTACAGTAGTTGCTTAGTGGCATCTGTGTGAACTCACAGGGTCCTCCTAGCTGTGGGTGGCGCGTTCTCCTTCTGCTCCAGCAGCACGCGCCTGGCTCCCCCAGTCGGCTGCGCACTGGCCGTGATGGACCTGCAAACGTGCAACCAACATGAGCATTCTGAGACTCCCAAGTCACACCAATAAAGTCCCAGGCACACTACAGCTTGCAACTACCGTGCGACCAAAAAGTCCCACCTCCTTGCAACCCCAAAGCAATGGTCGCTCACCTCTGGCTAATCATTTTGTCGCAGATTTTGAGTGCAGTAGCTGCAACCTCCTTGCAACCATTTTGTTCGCAAGGTCGGCTACCACTGAGGACCTCTTTGCGACCACCCCTTTTTTTGTGGTTGCAAGCAGTAGTGTGATTGGGGTATTTAACCACAATGAAGGAACACTAGAATAGATAGTTGCCTCAAACTGACGCTTTTATACTCCTGGTCTATATTCGACCTTACATTAGCTTAGAGAAGCTTTTATTATGAGTGGTTAACTTTGGGGAGATGTTTGAAGTAAAAGAATGCTAAATTAATTTTGGCATGCACGTCAACTTTCAGACACCACAGGCTTCAGCAATAATAGGTTTTAGTTTGTTTTTTTAATTGACTTAGTATGCCGAAGAAGCTTTTATTATGACTTACCTTTCTTGGTAAATGAAATGTACGTTTCGTTAAATTTTTTCAAAACAATGTGATAATTATGTAATACCGCAGTTGTATTGTACAGCGCCTTACAATGGTTCTGCTAGTAGGGGGCAAACTATAAAATCTGTGTTATCATTGTCATCACCACCCCCCTCAACCCCTGGCACTAACCTGCGGTGGCTTTTGTTGCGGCGTGTCGATGCCTTGGTTCCTTGCATGTAGCTTGGCACGGGCTTGATCAAGGAGCGTGTTCCACTGGCATTACTACTTGCTGCCTTCGGACTGGCGCCTGCCTTGTGGTCATACATCGAAGGAACCCCAAAGCGCTTCAAGGTGGCAGTCGCCTCAGTGACCCGCCTGCTCTGGCCTCCGGTTGTCCGGCGGCAGTTTGCTGGGTTGGGCAATGGCCCTGACTGCAGCGTCTGTTTCCAATGTTTTGTTCCGTGAAATAGCTTCTCGGTTGTCATGGGAATGCGACCTGGACCGTGATGTCTTAGGGAGCAGCGTCAAGGTCAGCGTCAAAGTGAGAGTGGGTAGTCAAGGTCAATCGTATTAAAATAGGCTCCATGCATTTGAATCATGTTGTGGTGGGTTTGTGTGTGACTGTGAAAGTCAGAGGGGTTTTATTTGGTACATAAGTTGATTAAGCAGGGGAAATTTAAATCACGGATAATTGGTCTTCCTCATTCCACTGCTCTTTGCCCTATCCTAGTAATGCCAAGTGCCAGGCTAGGTTGCGACAATGATCAATTTCTAAGTAATTTAAGACGACCATGGCTCGACGTACAAGAATAGGAGGCGGACGATCAACTCATTAACCTATGGTGTCTGGTGTGTGTGCGTCTGTGTGTGGATATGCATTCAAAGTGGTTTTATTGACATTTTATTGTTGGAAGATTACTGTTGATGCTTCCAGTGCAGTGGCCAAATATGAAAAGAGAATTCACCTAACAGTTTTACGTCCTAGCAACATCTAAGGTCATATCAGGACCAGTACCCACTTGTGATAGTGCACACTCATGGAAACTTTATAGTGCTGCCCCACTGGAAGATCACGCTGCTGGCACCATGCCCCAATTTCCCACTCAGTCACATTATCCTGATACTGAGCTAACCAGCTATTGCCCTATCCTAGTAGTACCAAGCACCAGGCTACATAGCAACAAGGGTAGATTTTGTATGTCATTGGGTTTGATACGTTGGTACTCAAACCCATGAACTTCCTGCATGGAAAACCAACGAGCGCTTTTACTGATTGAGTCATAAAGTCCGGTAGGTAGGTAATAATATTAATAGAAGAGTGATCATGATTTAATAATTATTTTGATCAGCAATTCTCATTTAACGTAGTAATTAACCTATTATACAAGCAAATATGGTTCATAGTTTTACATGATGCGCACTACGATTACATGGTGATCTGCGAAGCTTCTATTGCAATTCGCGACTAACCAAAATGCTTGCATAAAATGCATAAAACTCACCCAGGCAACTTTGATGTAGGGAGGTTGTCACGGCTGGCGAGAGGAGAGCGCAGCGGCTGAGCCTTCTGCATCTTCTGCAGCGCCCGAGACAGAATCGGTGACTTTAAGGCTTCCACAAATGTCATTAGCCCTGCAAGAGATTGACGACAAGTTAGAAGTGAAAACTGGGTGTGGGGGGGGGGGGGACGGATATGTCCTGCCCAGGACACGGCAAAGTTCCCACAGTGGCTGTTTGTTTGTTGGGGTTTTACATCCTGGCAACATCTAATGTCATCAAGTCAGGTACTGACTCGTGACTGTGCACTCCTGGCGACTTTATAGTACTGCCCCACTGGGAGAACAGTCCACTGGCACCATGATTCGATATACCACTCAGTCACATTATCCTGATACTGAGCTAACCAGTCCTTGCCCTATCCTAGTAATGCCGAGCACCAGGCTAGCTAGTGAAAAGTATCAATTAATGAAGTTTGTCACACAAAATAGATATGGCCCATAAAAGCGGAGGAAAGTGGTCTCCGGGAAAAAAAGCGGAAATGCATATATATATATATATATATATATGTTCTCTCATAGGTTTAGCATTGTCACGGAATTGTGGACAATTTCCAGAAGTCGAGTTTCATATATATTGGTATACGCTGATACTGCTGCGCCGTTTGAAGCATGTATTAGTAGTAGTATACACTGATAATGCTGCACCATTTGGATCATTTATTAGTAGTATACGCTGATAGTGCCGCGGCGTCTGCACCACATTATAGTATACACTGATGGTGCTGCGGGATTGAAAAATCCCGGAAATCCGCGGGATCGCGGAGATCTTTCATCCCTGCCAGGGATGAAAGTGGTCTCCGGGGAAAAGAAAAAAGGAAATGCAGATATTCTCCCATAGGTTTAACAGTCGGGGAATCGCGGAAAATTTCCGGACGCTGATAGTGCTGCGCCATTTGGATCATTTATTGGTAGTATACGCTAATGGTGTTGCGGGATTGAAAAATCCCGAAAATCCGCGGAATCGCGGAGATCTTTCATCCCTGAACAAATCTAAAGCTAAAAGCACAAATTGCCAAATCGCTAAGAAACCAATTTGCCTCGCTAATTGATTCCAGGTAGAATTGTGATGTGCAATTGTGATGCACAAGCACTAGTTGCTCACCTGAAGCCGAAGGACTTGAACAACTTGAGCCGCCAAAGTCCATGCACCGAACAACAGCACGGTTCCTTGGCGTAAACTGTGCATTCTCATCATTCACACGCACCGACTTGGTCACAGTAGCCGAAGAGTGCACATGTTTTGTGACTGTGTTCGCATTGAGTATCCTTCGCGGTTTGGTGACTGTGTCCCACTGCTTTGCTAAATTTGGGTTCGATTTAGTCACAGTAGCAGAGTTAACCAGTACAGATTGAGCTGACATGTTAGGAGTCCTTGGCACATTCTCACTAATAGCACGCACACAGTCCCCTCTGTGCTCAGGTGCAGGCGACGGTGCAACAGGAAGAGGGAGTCCCTTTGACATACATCCAGAGGCATTGCTATCAATTACAACAGTCTTGTCGAGCTCTCCTTGCAAATGTACATCAGCATTCTGGAGCGGTACCTTAACAATGGGACCGAGAACAATAGTATTATCCACAAATCTTTCCTGCGAAGCTTGTGGTCCCAACATTATTGACTTGTCTATATGTCGCTTCTGCAGAGACTGAGGGCAGTGCACAATTGCAGTGTTTACGAGTCGCTTCTGCGAATCTACACACAACACATTTGTATTGTTTGCAGAGTCTCGCTTGGGCTGCATCTTTTGCTTAGTGGGGAGCTTGGACACGGGTTGAGCTGATGATGGGGGAACTGATTGCAGCTCTGCAGGTATAGGTGACTCGGGAAGCGTAACACCTGGATGAGTCTCAGTCACTACGTCAAAGTCTAGTCGCGACACTGCAGAGTTACTCCCTTCGGGTGATACTTGTAGCGGACACACCACAGCGCCACCAGTGGGTCGCTCATCTCTGTGGTCATCAAACAGAACTAGGTTGGGGACAGGCTGCTTGAATGGAGTCCGCTTTCTCCGGCGCACACTGGAGGGAGTGTGTGGTGAATGTATGTTGTTTCTCGGTGTGGTTTTGGTTTCGGAATTGAAGGCCACCTTGCAATGCGGAGATCTGGAAGCTGGAGACGCCATCATAGTTTGTGTTTAGTACAAATTAGAGTTGCATAGTTCGATAGTTTTGAGTTTATTTCAGTCTTTCTGAGGTAAATATATTAAATTAATTGGTATGATCTACCTTACTTTACTTTGAAGTAATCTTTTATTTTAAATGGCTAACTTTTGATATATTTGAAGTGGAAATGTGAAATCAAATCTATATAATTGATTTGGCTTTGAAAATTTGTATGCAGGTAAGTCACACAACATTGTAGTGAGCTAAATGACAGCCCTTACTCAAATTGTAATTTCCAAATTTACCCTTTTAAAGGTTGGTGGGTTTTACATCATAGCAGCATCCAAAGGTCATATCAGGATATCAGAGGCAAACTGGTTAAATTGATTCAAATTTACAATCATATTTTACATCAAAAGTGTAAAAAAAAAAAACTTAAAAAAACATATAACACTGAAAGATCTCATCGAGTGGGGGGGGGGGGATGTAATGATTTCAAATAGGTAGGAGCCAAAGCCTACCCATGATAATAGACACCTACGCGTATATAAAAATCATATCTTTCAACATGTACCAAGTTTAGTTCCATTATTGACCATGGAACTCTTATTATACAGACTTCATTCATATGGAACTAGTGCCATTTGACAAAATGACTCAATCCTTACGCGTCTCCAGACTTGCGGTGAGAATGGGGAAGTCGAGGAGAGTGGAGAGGCTGAAGTCGGTGCTGGCTGCATTTGAGTCCGGCCCAGGTGTGCAGGGGCTTTGGTTTCCAGGTCCGAAACTCTGGTCGGCCCAGGCTACGTTGCGGTCAACATTCTGGCAAACCATGTGCTGCACGGCTGCAAACTGCTGGAGCTCGACATGCGAAGCGATGTTGTGTCCCTTGAGCACCATGAACTGATTGTGAACAGTTTGCAGCAGCAGGGTGGTGAACCTGGCCAGACCCCGGAAGAAAACGCGCATTAAAGTTGCAGTCTGATGGTTTTGAGTTTCTGCCATTTTTCTGCGATAACTATATTAAATTGATTGTTATAATATACCATACTTTAGTTTCAAGTAACTTTTATTTTAAATGGCTAAGTTTCAAGATATTTGAAGTGCATGCATGTCAAATTAGTTTTGGCAAGTACGTCAAAGCTCTGACATCATACTCATAGGCATCAGCAGAGGTTATATTAAATTGACTCAGTATTCCATTCTTTGTTTCGATGGAACTATTTCATGTAGTTTGTTATTTGTATTTTCGCCCCACTAATGCTGCCATATGGATTCGGGCGCCGGGGGAGGGGTGGGGGAAAGGGGGGTGCGGGTGAGGGGGAAATCCATGTAATTGGAAACTGAATGGTTTGTCATGCTCCTCCGAGTCCGGTATTTGAAACTGTATAGGCAGACATGTATAACCTTTTACCTGTCGTTGGTTGCGGCTTCGTGCTCCTGAGACCGACACAGTCGCTTCAGGTACCGGGCCTGCCGACGAAGGTCTCGAATTTCCACGTCCTGATGGAACGTTTGAATGTCCTGCATTAACAGCTGAGTCAGCAACTGCGGTAAAGAAACCAAGCATAGCACTCAAATGGCTGCCAACCTTCTTTCTTTTTTTTTTTTGCTTTTTTATTTTTGTGATGGCTTATTTAGCCTATTCATATCAAATACAAATAAGTCGCATTGCGTCTTGCTTTCATCGCCGAACACCAATAGTCTCAATTTGGTAGTTACCATGTTATCTTAGCTGTTAGTGGCTAGTCTTTATTATGTTTGCTCCCTCCCTATCATGCAAAGGAAGACTGCCCCACTGCTTCTACTCCTGCCCACCCTTACTACCACGCCCTCATAACAGCAGCCGGCCCACACAGACCCACACTCACACATCCACACCCCTTACCCATATAGCGTTGTTAAGTGGAAGGAATGAAAGTTCCTTGTTCTGAGATCAATAAAAAAGAAGAGAAAAAAAGATGGAACAAATTGCAGAAATCTGGCTTTTGGATTTCTACGATTTTCTATTAATCCTTTGAAGGGCCGTCTATGGAAGAATGGTGGAAAACTTTCATCCTTTCAATACTGGCGAATTCATATGTGATATTGCGAATGGTTTAATTATATCGTTAACTAAATCTTAATCGTCTGCTTCGGGTATTTTTTGTTAAAAACCTGCCTCAGTCATGGGTTTATCCGGCATGCTCTTCTTCACCTCGGCCTCCACCTGGTTCAGCCAGGCTGCATTATCCACCATACGAGACTCCAGCGACACACGTCGAGCATCAATGTTCTTACACCGCTTTTCGGCATTCTCTATTGCCCGCGTCAGGCACTGGAACAAAATAGAAAGCATGCCGGATTGTAAAAACAAGTTCAAACAACTGACACAAAGGTTAAATACCCCAGTCACACTAGGCTTGCGACCACTTGCGACAACAAAAAACACCCCCAAAACAGGTGGTCACAACCAGTTGCAAAACGGTCTCTATTTGGTCCTCAGTGGTCGCCAACCTCCTGGTGACCATTTTGGTCACAAGCAGGTTGCAGGTGTTGCACCAGAAATCTTGTGACCAAAATGATCGCCAGGAGGTAGCCAATCATTTTCATGGCTTGGCAATCAGTCGCTGATCGCCATCCAGTGTTCCCTAGTCTTAGAAAAGCCAGTGATCGGCCGTACGACTGATCTGCAATCGAACACCGATTGTTCACAAACCAGTCCCCAACCACTCACCGACCGACCGCCAACTAGTCTTCCCATATCAGTTGCCTACCTCCTCACCTCCTCCATTTTTTTGCTTTTGGTCACACGTAAGTTGCCAACTGATGTGGGTTTTTTTGTTGTCGCAAAGCGGTGAAAAGCTAGTGTGACTGGGGTCATAGCAAAGCAATAGCTACATTGCATTAAATATGAATAGATCAAATGGGTTAAATACTGATATAGGCAGACTTAATCAGAAGACTGCTGCCATCAAACTGTAAAGTGAAGGTCAAAGGATGGTCGTATGAAATAACCATCACCAATTTTGTTAAAGCCTCTAATAATGTAATATTGGTTAATTCATTCATTGAAACAATGGGGACCTTTCATGAGCCATTTCTCTCGCTATACACTTGGTGGCAGCACCTGTTCCATGTCCAAATCGGCCATCATGGTTGGATAGAAGGGTGTAGGTGTGTGTGTGTGTGTTGGTGGTGTAGGTGTGTGGTGGGGGTTTAGGGATGTGGTGGGGTGTAGGTATGTGGTGGTGGGGGTGAAGGTGTATGTTGGGTGTGTGGTGGGGGTGTAGGTGTGTGGTTGAGGTGTAGGTGTATGTGGTGGTGTAGGTGTGGTGTGTGTCTAAGTGTAGTGGGGGTTTATTTAGGTGTGTGGTGGGGGCGTAAGGGGTACTGGGGGTATAGGTGTGTGGTGGGGTGTAGGGGGTATAGGTGTGTGGTGGTGGTTTAGGGATGCTAAAGATTGTGAGGCACCGCTCTGCAAGACATCCCTACACCTCCACCACAAACCACCTACACCCCCACCACATCCCTAAACCCCCACCAGACCTCTACACCCCACCAGACCCACTCACCACACACCCCATCACGTCCACAACACACCCACCACACAAACATACACCTCAACCGCACCCACCATGCTCACTCACCACACACCCCTAAATCCCCATACACCCCCACCACACACACCAAAATCCTCACAACACCCCCCACCACACAAACATATGCCCCCCACCACACCCACCTACACCGGAACCACACCATACCCACTCACCACACACACCAAAATCCTCACCACACCCCTACACGTCCACAACACATGAGACCGGCATGGTGTGCCATCTGACCAAAGAGTCATGTAAACTGAAAGGTCCCCATTGTGAATGCTATAATTAAATAATCTAATAATAAATTGCAAACTTTTATTGTGTTGTTGATTATTTTCATTATTCTTATTGCCATTCTTGCTTGTGGTGTAATAATATCAATAATAATAATTAGTAGTATTATAATACCAATAACAATAAATATTATTCTAATTGGATGGATTGTCATTTTTGCTCGTGTTATAATAGCAATAGTAATTATTAGTAGTATTATAACAATAACAACAATATATATACTATTATTTTTGGATGTATTGTCATTCTTACTTATGTTATAATAGCAATAATAATAATTAGTAGTATTATAATATCAATAACAATAAATAAAAAAGAAAATTAAAGCAACAACAATAATTAACAGAACTACATAGAGCCAGCTCAGCCATCCGCATTAGATACATACCTTCGTTGTGTCCGTCTCTCCTGGAATGACAAGGCCAATGCGAGCTAGTATCTGCTGCTTTCGATACGCCCGGTACTGGATTCTGCGATAAGACGCCTCCAGCTCCAGCATCTCCTTGCGTGTACTGATTCGCGCCTTGAAGACACTCTCCAGAGAGGTGCAAAGCCGCTCATAGGTGGCCTTGATGGCAATGTCCGGGCTGTAGGTACCCGAGGCGATCACTCCGCTTTCGGCAGTGTGCAGCTTAATCTTCAACTCATTAACCTACAGAGAACATGCAGCATGCCAGAGGTCAACATCATCAAAATCATCATCATCATCATCATCATCATCAGCATCATACAAAGAGTTCTCTAATTGAAAGCATTGTGTCACACGCATGTGATTCAATGAGAACAAGATGGGGCAAATTTGAACACTGCAGTGGATATTCCTGGGACGTGTTGCTTACATATGGGACACCATGGCCAGAGTGAGATGGGATTTCTGCCATTCGATGGGCATCTTAACCATTTGACTACCTAGTTTTCCTGATTCAATCAACAAACCATACAAATCACGTCTATATATAGTGCATGTGGCATTTCAGCCCCCATGCCGGACAATCTGGTACATTTTATATCAGTCCAGCTTCAGTTCAATATCACTTGAATGTGGTTAGTTCGGGTGGGTTATATGCTTAAATATGAAATTTCCCCTGCGTAATTACCTTAAATTAATAACAAATAATAAAGAAAGGCCATCCATACCTCGTGACGAAGGTCCTCAATGACCTGGACATAGCGACTGACATGAAGGTCGACACTGACAATATTCCGCTTCAGCTATAGAACAAACAGATTGCAGTTTAGTGTGATTAAAGTGTACCTATTACTACAAGTAGACTATCTTCTAGGCATAGCACACAAATAATTGGTGCGACACATATAATTACTATATCAGAGATGAAAGTGGTCTTCATCAGAAATCAAACTGAAATTATTACACTGCCGGCGAATTTCTGTGAAAGCGCGGATTCCCTCCCATAGGATTAGCACTGTCGGGGATTGCAGGGAAAATGCCGGAAGTCAGGTTATAACTATCCTTGTTGCGCCTATATTATCGCCCATATCTAACTCATTCTTGCATCAGTTTTCTGTTGTACCAACTTCTAAGGTTATATAAGAACGGGTTTTCGAACCCAATTGCTGTCATATACATCCAGATTCCTTAGCATTTTGAATAACTTTAATTGGTAAATGTAAAAAATCGCAGAAATCCCCAAAATCGCAGAGATCTTTCATCCCCGTATATTCACTGAGGCAATGGTACACAGATATGGGTGCGAGACACATAAATATTATATTCACTGGACTCGCTAATGGATTGATTCCTTT
This sequence comes from Branchipolynoe longqiensis, assembly GCA_030323885.1. Taxonomy (NCBI): domain Eukaryota; kingdom Metazoa; phylum Annelida; class Polychaeta; order Phyllodocida; family Polynoidae; genus Branchipolynoe; species Branchipolynoe longqiensis. The sequence continues at coordinate 43,707,125 of CM059193.1, read as the reverse complement.
CACAAATCACACATAGACATACTCATCTTAGCCCACTTCGAACTGCTTCACCCACTTACCCCAACATTAATGTTCTTCGCCCGGTCTGCATACCGCAGTGTGTTGTAGGTGTCTTCAAACGAAAGGGATGCCGGACTGCGAATAACAAATATTGCTTCTGGTTACCAGAACGGGCTTCATTAACCCTTTAAGGACAGGAGCGCCCAAATGTGCCCGCAAGGTACACACATGCTTACAGTTACAGACTGGGAGCGTCTTAATGCGCCCACACATCTCTTATCATATCTCATAAGGATTAATACCAAGGAAGCTCAATTTGGTATCATTTGAAATAGAAATCAATTTACTTTCATATAAAAGGTACACATTCAAAAGCCATCGGACTATGCAACTTCAAACCATATATTTGGGAAATGACTTACCTGATAGCAGCGATCATGACGGTTCGACAGTTTCCCCCAAGGGAGTCCTTGATTAGACGAGTCAGCTTGGAGTTACGGTAGGGCACGTAACCATGACTCTGTAATCACCAATTTAGTAGCTGTAGGCGTTGTTATGTAATTAAGCACCAACATGTAGGCACTAAATTGGCATATATTAAATGAATAGTGTTGATCGAATAGAACGAGAGGTAACGAACACCATTATAGTGTTGTGCGATACATTAATAATTATACGTTAAATGGCATGAAGATCATATCCTTCCATCAGCGAGTGCGTTATACATTGGCGCATAATTCTCGAATTGTGGTTGATCCGAGGAGGGGGGTGGGGGGACTCTAGCGGGCGAGTCGAACATCACTAAACCCCAGACCTCCCCCCCACCTATAACGACATTCGGCCTCGCTCCACCAGTAAACCAGAACAATTTACCACACCCATACACCCTCTTTTTAAAGGACTATTATGTAGGGGTCGGCTGCGGCGGCCTCAGAGGTTCCAGCGATCGGAGAAGCTCCCCTCGACATCGACACCGTCGACTAGCCCCCCCACCCCTGTTGTACCATCCTAATGTTCTTGGTAATAAACCACCATTTTCAATACACAACGTCTCCGCCTTCCCTCATTCAGATCAATAGAGTTACACATTAACAGGCATGAAGACAGTACCTTTCCACCAGTAAGTGCCTTATACAGTTATACTAATAGCGCTATATGTTTACAGCCATGAAGACCGTACCTTTCCATCAACAAGTGCACTATACATTAACAGAGCTACATGTTAACAGGCATGAAGACACTACCTTTCCGTCAGCGAGTACGTTATACATTAATAGTTATATGTTTACAGGCATGAATACACAACCTTTCCTTCAGCGAGTACGTTATACATTAATACAATTAAGTTTACACGCACCTTTCTTTCACCAAGTGCATTATACATTAATACAGTTATATGTTTACAGGCATGAACACACTACCATTCCTTCAGTCGTGTGTTATACCTTAATACAGTTATAATGTTTAGAGGCATGAACACACTACCATTCCTTCAGTGAGTGTGTTATACATTAATAGTTATGTTTACATGCACAAACACACTACCTATCTTTCACCAAGTACGGTATACATTAATACAGTTATATGTTTACAGGCATGAACACACTACCATTCCTTCAGTGAGTGTGTTATACATTAATACAGTTATGTTTACACTCATGAACACACTACCTATCTTTCACAGAGTGCGGTATACATTAATACAGCTATATATTTACAGGCAGGAACACAGTACCTTTCCTTCAGCGAGTGCGTTTATGCAGTTTCCCAGAGCGAGTAGCGAACGGTTGATGTTTGCACCTTCCCTGAAACGAGCCCCACAGTTTTTGGTGACGGTCGCTCGCTCAGATCCAGCCAGGTCGATTAGCGACATCTTTGCCACACGCCAGTCAGCGGAGGTGTTGGCTGTCCTGTCTCGCTGCCTAACAAACACCTAAAAGAATTGTAATGGGAAAAATAAGAATGAAAACTCCTAAAAGAATTGTAATAGAAAAAATAAGAATGAAAAATTGTACTGAATTGTTTGTACTCAGGGATGAAAGTGGTCTACAGCACAACATGCGGAAAGCAAGCCGAGATTATTACACCGACGGCAGATTTCTGCCCCCATAGGATTAGCACTGTCATGGAATCGTGGGAAAGTGCCTGAAGTCAGGGTTCAACTATCCTTGTTGTGCCTGTATTATCACCCATATCTAACTTGTTCTTGATTGGGTATTATGTTCTAGCAATATCTAAGGTTCATATAAGAACAGGATTTCGAATTACCCAATTTTTACCAGATACATCCTGATTCCTTCAAATCCTTGGCATTTTGTTTAACGTTAATCGCCCATATCGAACGCTTTCTTGTTTGAGTCTTAAGTTCTAGCAACATGTCAGGTCATATAAGAATGGGATTCAAACTAACCAATTGCTGTCATATACATTGGCAATAGGTGAAGTAAATCGGTGAATATAAAAAATTCTTCCATCCCTGATTATAGGCGCAACATGAGAATACCCTAAAGATCATTTCATTTGTTTGGGCATTACGTCCTAACAACTTATAAGGTCATATAACGATCGGTGTCGACCTGTGATTGCACTTTATAGTGCCGCTCCACTGGAAGATCGAGCCAACAACACCACTCAGTCAGTATCCTGATACTTGCCCTATCCTAATAATAATGCCGAGCACCAGGCTAGGTAGGGACACCAGTAAGTAAGTTTTTGGTTTGACTCGGCCGGGGTCCGAACCCACGAGCTCCCTCGCGGGAAGCCAGTCAGTGCTCTTTCCGAATTGACCATCCCGTCCTTCTTTTTGAATGGCACATCATGTAATTAGCAGTAATAAGACACATTCTACATTTGTAATACATATTAATTACCTGAAAGACTGCATGTGAACGTGATGACTCAGCATTTGCATCGGTCGGGTGTTGCGTTCTGTTGCTGTTACCAATTCGCAACATGTGCAGCAGCTCATCCGCAGAATATGGCTAAAAGAATGCAAAGTAAAATACAATAAATAATTTGTAAATCACTTGTGGCGACATGACATGACACAATTTGTACAACTTTAAGACTAATACTTAGTATAAACCAATTAGCCTTGCTCAGCCACTCCAGACACCCATTCCACTCTACAAAAATAAATAGGTTGGTTGATGATTTGAGTGTTACGTCCTAGCAGCACCTGAGGTCATATCAGAATGGGTACCGACTTGTGACAGTGCGCACTCATGGCCACTTTACAGAGCTCTCCACTGAGATACCAGGTTGCTGGCACCCTGCCATGATATCCCAGTCAAATTATCCTGACACTGAGCTAACCGGTCCTCGCCCTATCCTAAGAATGCAGAGCTCCAGGCTAGGAAGTGACAAGTATCAATTTTGTAAGTCATTGGTTTGACTCGACTGGGAATCGAACTCCCAACCTTCTGCATGGGAAGCCTGCGATCTACAGATTCGATCACCATGCCCGGTCACATAGGGTAGAAGTTGGGAGGGAGTGGGCACCTTATGGAAGTAGAACCCGAGTGAGCGGCTGGGTAGGGAGAGTGCACATTACACATGGAGAACCTGGTTGGTTGATTGGTTGGTTGGTGGAGTCTTATATTCTGGCAACACCTAAGGTTATATTAGGACGGGCACCGACTTGTGACAGTGCACACTCGTGGCAACTTTATAGTGCTGCCCCACTGGGAAATCAGCCCACCGACACCATGACCCGATATTCAACACAGTCACCTTATCCTGACACTGAGCTACCAGTACATGCCATATCCTATTAGCACCTGAGCGCCTGCCGAGGAAGCAACTATTATTTCATTTTTATAAGTCACTGGTTTGACTCGACTGGAAAATGAACTCCCGATCTCCCACACGCGAATCCCATGCTCTATCGACTCGGCCACCGCGCCCCGTGAGAACCTAGGGTAAGAGGCGGGGAAGGAGAGCGTACCTTATGTAGGGAAAGCCCAATAACAATGACGCCGCGGGTCGGGTCTTCTCGAACAGGCAGGAAGCCGCCGGGCATCAGTAGGTCCCTGATCTGCTCGTTGTACACCTTCATAAACAGGAAATGCAGGCTATGTACACAAAGTGAATTCACATAGACATACAGATTTTATTCACAATTTCATACACAATAAACAAAATTAAATTAAGCTGTTGACAATAATAGAAAATGTAGGAACAGTGTAACCAATAATGGTTGTCTTCCCACTGCCCCGTATAGACAAATTATATCTAATGCAACATGACTCCTGGAGCTTGTATAGATAACCCGCAGAGCTCTCTTTGAGGAAGCAAACACAGATAAAGATATGATGAGACCAGGGCCGCGTTCAGGGTCCGTCTCGGAGGCGCTGCGGAGACGTATCGGCGATGCTTTTTGGCCTATTTCCGTTCAGAGTGCGTCTCGGCGACGTCTCGGAGTCGCCTCTTTTCAGACTGGAGATGAAAAGCGATTCGAAAATGGCCACCGCATTCAGTGCTTTCAGCCAATCACAGCACAGCTTTTCCATTGCAAATGGCCACCGCCTATGGGGGGCGGCCATTTCCGAGACAACCAACTGCTTTTGTCGTTCAGACTGACGTGACGTCATGCCCGTCACCGAGGCGCCTCCAAGACGGACGCTGAACACGGCCCAGGATATAGTTTGGTGCTACTGTGTGACACTGATATGCTCAGAAATACGTAAACAAAGACAATGTCCAGCATTTCGGAGCATACACCTAAATTAAAGCTGCACATCTTCACCTCGAATATCTCCAAAGTTATCCCTTTAAAATATGTTACCTCAGACTATTAAAAAAAAAAAAAGTAGATATAACAATCAACCTCATATATAATTTATCTTATTTTTTTTTAAATACTTGAAGAAACCACTGGATTATGCAACTTTAACAAGCAATAAAAGTAACCATATATAAGTGTGAATACTCACTGATAGAATTCCCATTAGTGTGAAAAGAAAACCAGTTACCTCCAGGTAGGAGACAGCGATGTCGCAGGTGGTAACGTCCTTGACCTCGTCCATGCGTCGGTACAGGTCCATCATCGTCAGGAAGATGACCCCAGGCTGACCCGTAGAACCGAGCATTGTGTGAGTCTTACCTGCCCCAGTTGCTCCGTAAGCAAATACTGCAATACATCAACAATCCTGAATTAGGCACGGGAATGTGCATAGACTATGGTGTTACAGTAAAACCTCTCTAAATCGACCGACCATGGGACTGACTTTAAATGGTCCATTTAGAGAGGTAGTTGGTTTAGGGAGGTTTTTTAAATCGTTTCAATGGTATTGTATGGGCGACCTATTGGGACCCAAATGAAGCGATTGATATAGGGGAGTGGACGATCTGTGGTGGTGGTCGGTTAGAGAGGTTTTACTGTATGCTTATTTCCGTCATTTTCAACACTCCCCAACTCCAATGTCACGGTTTATATGATTGGCGCTCAAAGCTACATTCATTTGGAGAAATGCATCCCATTCCTCAGCTATTGAGTATTGTTCTGTTCCCTCCCATATCCTTAGCCCTCCTTTTCACATAGCTTGTACATATAATATGGGATTAAAGTGGTGTCGAGCAAAAATCGCGGAAACCAAGCTGAGTTCATTACACCAACGCGAATTTCCACAAAAACACGGATTTCCCCCCCTTAGGATTAGCACTGTCAGGGAATTGCGAGAAAAAACCTTGAAGTGAGGTTTCAACTATCCTTGTTGGGGTTATATTATCGCTCATATGGTAACTATTTCTTGTTTGCGTTTTGTTATAGAAACATCAATGGTAATATAAAAATGGGATTAAACATAACCACCTGTTGTCACATACATGCTGGCTGCTTCACATTTTGCTTAATGTTGCATGGTCCGATGGTTTTGAATTTCTGTATTTTTTCGGAGATAAATATATTAGATCAATCACTAGTATCTACTTTACATTAGGTCAAAGTTACTTTTATTTTAAATGGTAAACTTTTGAGATATTTTGAGTGCAAACATGGAAAATTAGTTTTGGCAAGCAAGCTGACACCATAGACTTCTGCAGCAACAGGTTCTGTTAAATTGACTCAGTATTGCCTTTTATGCAGAAACAAGTGCATCAGTATCTAAGTTAGATATGTAAAATCAAATATAGATAATTGCTTTGGTTTTGAAAATTTGATATTTCATCAGACTATGCAGCTTTAACGTCAATCGATAAATATCACAAATCGCGAAAATCTTGTATTCCTGCATAATAAATACATTTGTATGCTAAGTGGACCTGTATGACACACATTGCCTTCATTTTAAACAGATCTGAGCACTTTGGAATTTCGTCTAAATTTCAATGTAGGCGTGTGAATGCGATTGGCAAGACTGACCTAATAGATACCATTAACCTTTCGCTGTGAATATAACCCATGCTGCCGATGTCTTTAAACCATCAACAATCAATCCACCGTATGACTTTTCCTACCAACATCGAGACCCACTCGGCTCAGGTTTGTGTGATTGATTGCGCTTTTAATGTCTGAGGTTTTTTGGTACATTAGTTTGATCGATTGATGGTTGCTTTACGCGGTGTCGGCAGCAGAGGCCATATTCACGGCGAGTGGTACATTAGTTGATTAAGCAGGGGAATATAACAATATATGAAGTCATATCAGAAAGGGTACCCACTTACAATAGTGCACTAATGTGTTGCCCTACTGGGATACCATGGATCATGTAGTGCTGGTAGAATTACGGGATAACTTCTATTTATTAAAGCCAGCGAGGACAAAACCTTCCAGCTCTTTGTTTAACAAAAGCGAGCTTCGATCAGGAGTATTATAACTAACAATGAAGTGAGTTGAAAACAGATACTATGCAAAAAGAATGCGTCGTACTTGAGCAGTTGTAGCCGTCCATGAGGCCATCGAGAATTTGCTTGGTCGTGTTCTCAAACAAGTCGAACGTTAGCGACTCGGATCCAAAGACATGGTCAAACATGAACATGATGTCACGCGCTGCCTTCTTACTGATGTCGCGTCTGCGCCTCGCCTTCCCATGGAAGTACTCAGGATCCTGATCCTCCTTCGGGTCAAAGACGAGCATTTGTTCACCGACCACACGAACCACACTTCGCGACTCACCAGATGACTCCCTTCCATTGAATGGCCGCACTCTCACAACTACCTACAGGAGGGTGAGAGGAGATTTCAAAGACATGCAAATTGACAATATTCACAACGCATGCGACATCTGATGGCCACGACAGACACTACAGTTGTGGGACCTTTGCCACAGCGCATACAAAAGCTATGGAAATTACTAACTTTCAAATGCATGTATGTCAGTTAAATTTTGGGATATTTTGAAAATTCCAAAAGTATATTGCTTTTGGGTCATTGGAGCTTCCAGGACCCATTTGAAAATTTTAGGAGGGTACCAAACTAGTTAGTCACTATTAATACACAATATTCACAACTCATATGACATCTGACGGCGAATATCAACACTACGGTTGCGGGACCGTGACGACGGCGCATGCGTGGTAATATCCTCTATTAGTTTGAAATGAGCTCATATAATAGACTACATCACCGTTCCAGCGACGTGGTGCATTGTGGGATGCGTCAGAGCAAAACAAACCCACAAGAAGCACATGGCACATGCTAATACACTGGGTGCAGCTATGAAATGTGCTAGTTTCAGCTCATCTCCGCTCTTGTTTGAAACATAGAATACCAACTAAAAAAATATATATAATAAATTAAAAGATATTAATCTTTTATCCAGCATTGCATTTACACCAATATAATATGCACATCTTATGCCATGTGCATTTAGATTTAGAAAGATCTGGGCACTCAGATTAGTGTTAGAGCGATAGCCAGAGTCAGTTTTACTTAGTTTATTAATGTTTTTATTTATATCCTATGGTTAATGACATATGTAGAACTAGAAAATTAGTAGGGTTAATCAGATATTGGTTATATATTTCTCTGAAACAAGTGTATGTTGACACATTTGGCATTTTAATATTTAGACCAAGAATTAATAATGGTGATGTGGATATCACTGATTGTTTTGTGTCGAATTGTATGTTTCTTAGCTCAAAATGTTTAACTATGGCTAGTTTTGTCTTAGCTATATTCATCAGATCATTATATTGCATGTGTGCATACATGTTTATGCCAAATTTTTATGTATTTCTATTCATTTTGAATAAAATCAAAGTTTTCCCCTATGCGTATCGACCAACTCAATGGCCATTCGCATTTGCTTTGCTGCCAAGGCCGTTTTCAGCACATGCGCAGTCGGACCGACATATTCTATGTATGTATGTATGTATGTATGTATGTATGTATGTATGTATGTATGTATGTATGTATGTATGTATGTATGTATGTATGTATGTATGTATGTATGTATGTATGTATGTATGTATGTATGTATGTATGTATGTATGTATGTAAGTATGTATTTATATGTATGTATACAGTGTATGACTGAGTACTAAGCAACAAATACTATCATACCCAGAACAGGCCCATATTCCCTTATCTTATTTGTTTTCTGTAAAGTATGTAGACAAACTGTTATATTATTTATGGGCTTAGTCTGAACATTCTCTGGAGAAATAATGTGTTTGATTATCATTTATTTGAAGCTGTATGTTTAAGTTACACCAACTGTTATACACGAGTAAATCTGGTCTATAATTATCCCGTTATTTTATTTATTTGCATATTCCTCTATAAATAAACTAATAGTATCTGTACTACTGTAGTATTTATCTATCCCACTTAGTGCGAATATTCATATGTTTTAAGTTTTAACTGCAGTATTAATGTTTGATAAATACCGTTATTCTTAAATCTGAAAAATTCTGAATTCCGAAACACAACTGACCCCAAGGATTTCAGATAAGAGAATATGGACTTGTGATGGTGACCATTGGTCATATCCGCTTCTGACATAAGTGAAGATATTACCTTTATCTTATCATTGCCTGGCTGCTTGTCCAGGGCCCGGCTTGACCGGCCTGGAGTGTTGGTATTCCGCCCTCCACGAGCCATAATGGTGAGTGGAGCTGCTATGATAGATGGAAAACAACTAAGCATTAGCAAATCACTTTAAATTAAAAAAAATTTGGGGGGGGGTCCATTAGTTGTTTAAGATGGGGAAATTTCAGTCATAGACGACTGGTCTTCCTCATTCCACTGCTGGTCGATAGAAAGCCCGAGCCTACACTTTCACCGACCCAAGGGATTTTTAACCTCCCACACCACATAGACATGGTATGAGAGCAACCGGCCTTTGATGATGCTGTAAGTTATACACAGCGGTGGAAATCCAAATTGGCAGAGCTGGGGGCACGGGGAATCGAACCGCCGACCCTCAGATCAGGAGTCTGCCCTAGAAAAAAGTCAGACACTCTAACCACTCCGCCACAGAGAACACTACGTTCTGCAATATACAATGAAAATATCAATTGCATGGTCCTTTCTCCCATTATGAAGCAGAGCGCCAGGCTCGGAAGTGACAAGTATCAATTTTGTAAGTCATTGGTTTGACCCGACTGGGATTCAAACTTCTGACCTTCCGCATGGGAAACCTGCGATCTACCGATTCGCCAACCACATCTGGTCACATAGGGTAGAAGTTGGGAGGGAGTGGGCACCTTATGGAAGTAGAACCCGAGTGAGCGGCTGGGTAGGGAGAGTGCACATTACACATGGAGAACCTGGTTGGTTGTTGGAGTCTTATATTCTGGCAACACCTACGGTTATATCAGGATGGGCACCGACTTGTGACAGTGCACACTCATGCCGACTTTATAGTGCTGCCCCACTGGGAAATCAGGCCACCAGCACCATGACCCGATATCCCACTCAGTCACATTATCCTGACACTGAGCTAACCAGTCCATGCCATATCCTATTAATGCTGAGCACCTGCCTAGGAAGTGACAAGTATCAATTTTTATAAGTCACTGGTTTGACTCGACCGGAAACTGAACTCCCGATCTCCCACACGTGAGTCCCAGGGAGGGGGAGCGGAATGTAAACCAGCTGTGCACCACTGCTCCAGAACCAACACCCATATCCCACATACTGGATGTGGTTGGCCGATTCGGTAAGAGCACCAGATAGGCTTTTCGTCAGGAGTGGGGTCATGAGTTCGAACCCTGACCAGGTCAAACCAATGACATACAAATATACAGATGTCACTACCTAGCCTGACACTTGCTATTAGTAACTAATAGTATATGGAAAGGACTCGTTTGTTCAGTTTCAAGATAATGTGACTGAGTGGGATATCGGGTCATGAAGACAGCGGCAACACTATAAAGTTGCAATAACTTGATATGTGGGTACTGTCACTCATATACTGATATAGCCATAACAGCTCCAGTTCCCAACATATACCTTGCGCCACTCCCAAAAATATTTCATGGGGTGTTTTTTTTTTTTTTGAAAGAACAAAATAATATATAAAAATTCACAAAAACTAAAATTGCATATACTGAACATGTGCATCTCGGATGGCCCCTTATACATACAGTCACACCGGTTTCAAACACTCTTTTCATGCTACGTCGGTGGTGGGGAGATAGATATATTACCTACTAAAATATCAACTGCTGGTAGATCGTCGTAAGCATAGCCTGGGATTTATGTTAATGACTTGTCGGAAGCATAGCCAGAGGCACAGCCTATATACAAACAAAGACCCCCCTAACTTTGTTAAATTGTTTGACCTGTTATAGGAACACAACAGGTCTTAAAGACCCAATCGGAAAATGAATAGTAAGAATTTTTAGTTTCGATAGTATGGCTCACGTACGCATAGCCCTAAAGATACGTCCGGAAATAAGGCGCATGCGCAGTGACAGTGTTGTACGTTTAGATCGCCAGGCTACATGTACGGCTCACGTACGCGTAGCCACTGCCTACCTTGAATAAGACACGCAGCCAAAATTTCAAACATACTACAGTACTCGTAGGTATGTACTCATCGCGCTGTTTTCCGAGTTTCGCTCCGGCCGAAATCGCGATTACCGGTCGGAGATGGATGGCACCCACTGTGTTATGGCATGTGATACTTTTTGCTTTGCTGTGGGGAGACTTTTGTAGATATTATTATTAACAATAACAGGCAGTCTTTTGCATAATGTAGATCAAATGTTCTTCATCTGGGTCCTCAATTTTTTAATTCGTCAACTAGAAGTTTGATGAAAATTACTCTGAATTTTTTGGGTTTTTTGGTTTGTTTATCCAAAACCTCTGCAAATCACTAAAATTGAGGATATTCATTTTTGCAAGTACTGTATTCATTTTCGCATACCGGTTTTCTATCTGTTGGCCAATTATTTATGAAAATTGATTAACTCTCATATGCATGTTCTCGCTCACCCCAGCCGTTAAGTTCGCCAGGGGGGGGGGGGGGGGGGCTTTGAACCTCTCACTGCCCGGACTAGACTTAGATCTATTATTTATTAAGAAGCTGTCTTTTGTAGCATGTAGATAAAACATGTAGATAAAGTTGCTCAGCCCGGCCACCGAGTCCCCCCCCCCGCTCGCTATTAGTGAGTATGGGGGGGGGGGGGGGGGGGGGGGGGGGCAAGGGAGGGCATTGAACCTCTCACTGCCTGGACTAGGCCCGAGTCCTTCACCCCACCCCCTTTATATGCAAGTCCCCTCCCCTCAGTCCTTCACTTCTCCAGTCAGCAATCCGAGCAGCCCATTTAGGATATATACAGTTTTTCAAAGCCCTTGTCATGTGGATTGAGCAGTACAAGTTTCAACTAAATAGTCTTTGATTATAAAAGATATGAAAGTTTGAAGTACAAAATCTCACATTTGGGTCCCACCTTTTTTTATATTCAAATTTGCATAACTTTCTTAATATTTACTTTTTTAAATACATATACATATAACCATTTAAAGCTCTTATTATGTGAATTGGGCAGTACAAGTTTCATCTAAATAAGTATTTTATTACAAAAGATATGAGCGTTTGAAGAACAAAATCTGGATTTGGGGTAACATCTTTTCTTTTGTTCAAATTTGCATAACTTTTTAATATTTCCTTTTTTTAAAAGATATACATAGAACCATTTTTAAGCTCTTGTTATGTAAATTGAGCAGCAAAAGTTTCATCTTAATAAGTCTTTTATTATAAAAGATATGAGAGTTTGAAGTTCAAAATCTGGATTTGGGGTCACATTTTTCCTTATGTTCTAATTTGCATAACTTTCTTAATATTTACTTTATTTAAATATTATAAAAATTATAACCATTTTAAGGCTCTTGTTATATGAATTGAACAGTACAAGTTTCATCTAAAGCTGCGTTTACACGGCCAAAAGTAAAACGATTCAAGACAAAGCGTTCTACCTGAAACGTTCTCGTGGCGCGTTTACACGGACCAAATTTGAAACTGTCCGCGACCGGGAACCAGCAGCCTACTGTAGCCGGCGAGCACTGCTATTTGTTTAGTTTACACTTGGTGATTCGACGCCGATGTAGCTGCTACGTTAATATCGCTTGGAATTTAAGGTTAATTTAATTAAATTTCATTATTTGAGTCTGTAATTCTGTTAAATATGATCGCATTCACTAGATTTCGGCATAATCGGGCCCTAACACTGCCGGGCACCAGCGATTAGCTACTGCTCCCCATGTTGCCGGCGAGCACTGCTATTGTACACAATCGCCGCCTGGGAACCAGCTGAAACGTTTCCTGTAGACCACCTCCTGAGGTGGTATTCGCGGAACGTTCCAGCTGGAACGTTTCAGCCCTAAAACGCCGCAGTGGTGCGTTTACACGGCCACATTTAAAACGGTCTAGGCAACTGGTTCTAAGTAGGACGTTTCAAGTCGCCCGTGTAAACGCAGCTTATATATGTCTTATATTTAAAACGATATGAGAGTTTGAAGTGCAAAATCTGGATTTTGGGTCACACCATCGAGCAGTTTTACTATGGAACAAAGGGGCCAAAAAGGTTCTGATTTTCCCAACTTCAAATCAACATAACCTTCCTGATATTTACTTTATAAAAATTATATGACTACCATGATTAAGTTTAAGTCAAGCTCTTTCCATTGAGATCAAATGCATTCTAAAAATGTTCACACATAGCTAGTACTAGTAATACGACATAAAACATATCTTATACAAACTAGGGGAAACCTACAGCAACTGCATAAACGTTGTAGCATGGCATATTTATTTTATTTGGCACCTGGGTTGGAGGGGACCCACTTTCAAAGCAATGTCAATGAATTATGAATGGCTGAATGGGGATGGGCAACTATCATCATGAATGATGGGATGTTTCACTCAGATGATCTTGGTATCATTGGAAAGGTATTTTCAAGAGCGTTCTATCAATACCAATTTCATTGTAAGTATGTAACCCATTAATTAAACAACAAAATTGCCACATACCTATTCACTGTTTATCAACTTTAATCTAGGTATGTGTCCATTGCGGGGTATACCCGACTTTCGCTTCGGACGAAATCTCAATTATTGGCCGGAGCGACATGGCAACCACTGTCTTTTGGCATGTGTTACTCTTTGATTTGGTGTGGGAACACTTTTAAAGATATTAACAAGCAGTTTTTTGCATCATGTAGATAGAATGTTCTTTTTCATCTGGGTCCTCAGATCTTTTGAATTTGTCAACTAGAAGTTTGATGAAAATTGCTCCGAATACTTCTTTGCTTTTTTTTGTTCATCATAAACCTCTGGTAATCACAAAAATTTGATGAAATCATTTTTGAAACTACCGTCTTCATTTTCGCATATCTGTTTTTATATATCTATTGGCCAATGTTCATGAAGATTGGGTAACTAGCATAAAAAGTAGCATGATTCAATGTCAACAAAGTCGCTCACCCCAGCAGCGAGTTCACATGTAGAAAAGTCTGGATTTGGGGTCACATATCTTCTTTTATTTAAATTTAAATAAATCTCTTAATATTTTTTTAGATATATATATTACCATTTTTAAGCTCTTGTTATGTAAATTGAGCAGCACAAGTTTTATCTTAATGAGTCTTTTATTAAAAATGATATGAGAGTTTGAAGTTTCAAAACCTGGATTTTGGATCACATCTTTTCTTATGTTCTAATTTGCATAACTTTCTTAATATTTACTTTTTTTTAAATACATATAAGTATTTTAAAGCGATTGCTATGTGAATTGAACAGCACAACTTTCATCTAGATAAGTCTTTTATTTTAAAAGATACACGAGTTTGAAGTGTAAAATCTGGAATTTGGGTCACACCTTTGAGTAGCGACCGCAAATGACGACACTGCGCAGCTTTCTGCGCATGTCAACACGGCCTTTGAAAAGTTGGTAGCTGTGTTTTGGGCATCTATGCTAGGATAAACGGCTTTGCATTGTATTATGGGAGTACATAGCTTAATGAATATTTGAACTAACGATGCTAAACAGTCTTCCCAAGTGTTTCAGTCCAAAAACAAGCTTATTTCAGCATTTCTTCTTGATTCGGCAGACATTGTAAGTTGAAAGATAAGTTTGTTACCCTTAACTCTACATCATACCTTGTTTTCCAATACTTCCCATTGTTTACACCGATTATATGGTCTGTTCTCTTTTAAACAATGTCTGAGTGTATGTTGTGGCTTGCCGCGGTAAGGTGCAGTACGTCAATTTGTAACAAACGATTTCAAAATTCGGTGTAATACAGCCGATCGCCGTTTTTCGCCATTTTATAAAGTGTCACAACTTCCTTTATAATTCATAACAAAAGACTGGGAATAAATTTATAATTTATTTACATCTTCAAGATTATTTGTAACAGTATAGGTTCATACAATCATTCATTTGTAAGTATACGTAAGTATTATACCACATGTTCAGTATTATTCAGATTTCCCTTGTTTTTTCTAAGAAATACACACAAGTTATTTTATTTATACACACACTCAAAGTTCCGGGTTTGACTCAACCGAATACCTCTAACACTCAGCCCCAGTAGTCAGACCATAAGGACAAGAGGGAGGGAGGGTGTGGAAGAAACAAAGAGGTCTTCACTGTATGATTGCCAGAACAAAGTGAGTTGCAGATCCTAAAGATTCACCTCTATATACTATGGGTTTCCTTGGATATCATTTTGACATTTGATATGATTGCTTAGAGACATGAATGTGTCCTCACTACCAGACCTAGCAACCCAGATGCACAATCCCAGGATCACAGATTTGAGATGGGTGGTTATGGCAATGCATTCATTTTTGTTTACATTACTTTCGCAACTTCAATTTTGAATTGTCAAAAATACTATGTTGTGAGTTCATCCATTTCAACAGATTTGTTTGGCAGTTTAATAAAGAACAAAAGATAGGAATCAAATTCTATGTCTATGAATTACTGATGATATTATATAACATGCACAGTTTAGAGAAATGTTCTTATATATCTGGGTTCTCTAATTCTTTGAGATTGTCCACTAGCAGTTTGGTATCTAGACCCAACTTTGAATTTGTTTAATTTCTTTGTTTATAAACCTCAGCAAATAAATTGCAGCAAGATATTTGAATTTTTGTATTGAAACTACCAAACAATGATCTCTAGAATATGAGTTTACCCATTATATCTATTTATATTATTTAGAAGCCCAATCTAGTCAGTAGATAGAGATATCTCTATGTATATGAATTACTTATGTTATTATATAACATGTAGCCAAAATGAATTTTATCTGGGTTCTCTAAATTTTTAGTTTGTTAACTATAAGATGACTTTGAATTTGTTTAATTTCTTTTGTTTATCAGCAGACTTTACAAATTAAAGAGATATTCAACAAACTCTATGTTGTGAGTTTTAACCCATTTCATCATTTCTAATTCACACTATTTAGCAACCCAAGTAAGTCAATAGATGCGAGGTAAAACCATATGTTATGAATTACTCATGTTATTATATAACATGCACAATTGTCACAGGATATTGATTTAGGTATCATCAGAAAGGTCTTTCCAATACCTTTGCAATGATATATTTTATGTTGGAATCTGTTGAATTTGAATTTTTTTGTGGGCCAAATTCCCCCATAGTAAAGTGTCCAGGAATTAAGACAAAAGAGTGAAATGAAAATCATCATAACTATTTGATTAACAATGCTATAAAAAAAGGTGTATTCAACTCAGAATTTGAAGGACTTCAAGTTCAATTCTGTACTATTTATGGTGTTCTAGACCTTTTTTAAAATGTTCGTGTGTGGTCCCTACTTTGAGCAGTTTTACCATAGAACAAAGGGGCCAGAATAGGTACTGATTTTCCCAACTTCAAATCAACCTAACTTTCTTGATATTTACTTTAGAAAGATTATATGGCTACGATGATTAAGTTCCAGTCAAGCTCTTTCCATTGGTGTATATTTCATTGCATTCTTAAAAAGATTCACACATACTTAGAAGTTAGATGAAGAGGTTCTCATGAAAAGATATATAATAAAGATGGGTTGCCCACATTAAAAACAAAAAATCTGAATGATTTTTATTACTGTCTAAGTAAAACAGGTAAAGATCCCATTCGAAAACATCACCTGCCTCCGTGCCAGCTACTACCGGAAGAACATACCTATTTAATCGTTAATGTTATTAAAGTAATTATTTCAAAACAGAAATTATATTCAAATATAAACGTAGTCACCAACTTGACAAAGCTTCGGAAAAGCCAGCAATAGGCGTGGTTGTATAAATGTATCTAGCCCTTAGATACTCGTAGACACTTTACAGTTTACAGGACACTACAGTCTACACTGGCACTGCCACTGCACTAGACACACTTTTAAGTTTTAGACTTTGTCATGTTTGTGGATACTCCCTTGAATGGGTACACGCCCCATTTATCGACCACTCATTCGGTTACATCAAATCGTTGTGATACATACCGTGATTTTGAAACAGAAAGCCACTGTCCTCTCTGCTTATATTTCCGTGGAATTGTCCCTATGTTTACAATAACAAAATATACACAGTATTACATGTTCCGACACAGGAAGATAATAACACTTACCAGAAGGGTTTTTGAATTTCCAACGTTGTGGACATCCGCATGAAAACAAGGCATTGATTGGCTAACGTTTTAAGGTGCCGCCACCTGGTGTACATTTTGTCAATTATATTTTTATCTCGATAAGGATTCTTTTGCTGGTCATTTTTCTTTTCAAGCTTTTTACCCTCTCCTGTATGTTTTGTGATCCGCTGTCTATAACGGAACTAGCTATATACGACTAGCATAACTACTTGAACGTACACAAACTAAGTCCATATATATATATATTGATTACATGTAATACAATGTTGCGAGTGTGACAATGTGTAGTGACCCGCGAGACGGCGCCCCCTATCAAAGTCGGTCTTCCACCGATTACTGCGCGAACTATACATTTTAAAAGCGATTCAAAGGTAATACACCTCGTTCGAATGAATAATCTAGAACAACATAATGGCAGTACAAAAAATACTAATGAAAATGCAATTTAAATTGACTAGTAAGAGGTCATTTAGTTAAGTAGTGTATGAGTGTAGTTGGGCTACAAAGTATATCTAATCAAATAGTGCAGCAGATATGTGAAATATTTTGGCAGAATCGTGGGTTTGATGATAAAAGCATGACATTTGGCACACGGTTTGAACATCCCACTAGGAATATTTTTTGATATAGAGGGACATTTCATATTTGTTCCATGGGAGCTGTGGTGGCCATTTTACAAAATGGTGGCCACAATTTACAACATCGTTACCAAAAAGACTATATTAAATTTATACGGTTAGGGTTCTTGATATCTATTAATTTTGAATAAAACTAATATTTTGCAACTGTACGAATTGACACTATAGTGACAGTGTCTTCTCGGAAAAAACCAAGATGGCGGTTCTTGGTCAACATTCCGTACAGGGTAATTCAAATCGTATTAACACGAATAATTCCATTAATACATCCTAATAAATTACAAAACTTTTACAAAATAATCTACACATATTAATAAACAAACCTGTTAAATAATTCCATAAAATTCCTCCGATTTTTGGAGTTATTTGTAGAAAAAGAACGCTGCTCAACGATCGCACGTGTTCCAGTGGCGACTTGAACTGAGTCGAACCATCAACAAACCGTACCGGATAATTCAAATCGTATTAACATGAATAATTCCATTAATATGTCGTAATAAATTACAAAACTTTTACAAAATAATCTAAACATATTAATAAACAAACCTGTTAAATAATTCCTTAAAATTTCTGTGATATCTGGAGTTATTTGTTGAAAAAGAACGCTGCTCAACGATCGCACATGTTCCACTGGCGACTCGAGCCGCAAATTTAAAGAACTGCGCATGCGCGGATCAACACCGTCGGCCCGACGGTGGGCCGACGGTGGCTCGAATGTGGAAAATGAATGCAAACCAGCGGCGGGCTACCGCCGTAGGCCCGACGGTGGCTCAAAAGTGGAAAGGGATTGAAACCTAACGTCGGAACAACACGGCGGCCCGACGGTGGCCCGACGGTGGCTCAAAAGTGGAAAGGGATTGAAACCTAACGTCGGAAAAACACCGTCGGCCCGACGGTGGCTCAAAAGTGGAAAGGGATTGAAAACCAACGTCGGACTACCACCGTCCGCCCGACGGTGTGCCGACGGCGGAAAGTCGATGGCGACGGTGCGACCAATAGCCGACATCGGCCCGACGTCTGTGTGCTATCTGGGATATCAACTATGGTTGATGCAAAACACATTCTATAGTGGATCTATGTATCATTTATTACTGACATATTATGCTTAGGCCTCACATGGACTTGAACACAATTATGTATGGTGGCCTAACAGGGACCCAAATAACGTTTTTCTTCCGTCATGCTTAGCATATCTGACAGATCTGTCTTGCTACGTATGTACTAGAGCTGAGACATTGTGCTAATTCTGCTTGGACGTCATCAAAAGGGCAGTGGATATCCTGAATCCTGGTCAGGTTTCGGTCATCACCGCGGATCAACTGCTGTACACTCTGGCCAAACAGATCTAATATGGAGGTGGCCTCAAACATATGGAGAAGATTAAATTACTTAATTATCCTGTTTGCCGGATTCCACATTAAAAAGGCATCATTCAACACTCTGGGCAACCTTCTGGATTGCAGTGGATGGACAGAAGCCCTGGGTCAGGCAGGAGTTGCTACACCTGGAACAGCCGACTCCTTCATCAAAGCAGCCCATGTTACATGCACTCAATGGGCTCACCAGGTCACAGCTAGTGTTCTATATATCTCCCTCGACACCTTTTAATATAACAGTTCAAAATGAAGATATTTTCTTTTTTTTACATTGTGTGGCTTGAAGTAAAAATATGAAGGAGTGAAAAATAAAGATGCCCAAGTAAAACCAGAGGTAGCCCACCTGGAGCCTGTGGTCAAATTTAACTGGGCCGCAGATGGGCTGCACAGGGGGGACCCATATCACTGCCTATGTGGGGCCCAGCTGGGAATGCTGGCTGGGGACCTTCTCTGACTATGTAACACAGGTTTTCTGCAGAGGACAATGCAAGTGTAGGAAGGCTGAACTCCAGTGCACGGCACTATACCACGGCGGCGGACAGTGTGCTTGGCAGTAGAACTTGCAATATCATGGACAGCTTAGAGAACACAACCATAACCCCTTTGTATAGGTCAACTGGGGATTGCAGACCTCATCTACTACCATGATTTAATACCCAAGGAGAATATTTTGTTAGTTGATAAGATTCAACTACATAACGTACATGTGTAAACGGATGGTTGGCATTAATGTAAGTTTGATGCTTGGGTTGCCCACTTAGATCGTCTTTGTCCGCATGGCGGATTGTTATAAAGTATAACCCCGTTAAACCAAACTTGAAGGGACCCTAGAAATTTGTTTGGATTAACCAATCATTGGCTCAACCGAGCTTTGGCTTTGACTTTGACTTGGCTTTGGCAAAAACGTGGGTGCATTATGAATGCAATAAAAAATGTATGTGGACAGTTTGATTATTGTTTTTTATGTATGTACAGTATAACCCCATTAAACCAAGCTCAGTTAAACCAAATGATCGGTTAATCCAAAGTATTTTTATGGCGGCCTGACAAAATACTACCATTTATCATATAAAAAAGTCTCAGATGACCTTATAACCACATTAAAAATTGGTTTAACCATACCGGAGGTGGCCTGGAATCCGACAATTTTGTTTGGATTAGCTGATAGTTTGGATTAACCAACTTTGGTTTAATCAACTTGTTTATATGATAAATGGTAGTATTTTGCCGTGCCACCAACAAAATATTGGATCAACCGATTGTTTGGTTTAACCGAGCTTGGTTTAATGGGGTTGTACTGTATTTTCATATGATGTAGACATGTACCCACTGACAATGTAAGGGTAAAAGATAAATGTAAGATAATATGTAAGGGTAAACGTGGTTCCACAGTGGCAGTGCAGTTTAATGTTAAAATTTGCAGATTGCAAAATACGGATAAAACTCATAAAAAAAAACTAATTTTGCATAATTGTTGCCTAATATGCTAAATAAATTGGTTATGTAAGGTGTATGACTTTTAATTGGCATCCCAGATTATATTTTAAGTGAAATTGCATCACTTGCATGCATCTCCAGTTGAAAAATGTGCACAACTACTACAGATTATGTGTTATGTAATACCTGATCACATCCATTTTGTAAAATGGCTGCCATTTTGGCCCTAGGAGGAATATGCAATGTCCCTATATAAACAAAATCTTTCTTGTGGTATGCACTAAATGTGAGCCAAATTCTATGCTTTTATCATCAAACCCACAATCTTTGCACATATCTGCTGCACGAAAAGTGAACCGAGAAACAATGGTGTGCATATGTCTAGATTATGTCCACAGGGACCTAGAACTGTAATTGCCTGTCTGTTCTCAAACTGTGAGTAGGCCTACACACGAATGAGGTCAGAAGATCGTGAAGACAGTCATAATTAGCTAGGCCTACGTACTTATCTATTACTTTATTAGCATTGGAATGTTATAGACATAATTGCTATTTTGACTGGCTCGAAAAGTCTTATTTAAAAAAAAAAAGAGGCCTATACAGGACGATTTTAGTATATATTACTCTATATAGCCCATATCATTACAGATTCTCTAGCAATTACAGTGAATATGCATTGCTGTTCAAATGATGTGAAGAGTATAGTAAAGTTGTAGTCTGATGAAAGCATGAACTTTCGAAACCAAAATAGTTAGGGGCTGGACAGATCTATATATTTTATCCTAAGCCCTGTTTACACGGGCGATTTAAAACGCTTCATATAAAACGACTTGCCTAGATCGACTCACATTTGGCGTGTAAACGCGGCTCTGAGGTGTTTTAGGGCTGAATCGATTCATATGAAACGGTTCATCTATACCACGTCGCGAGGTGGTTTATTTGAAGCGATTCAGCTGGTTCCCGGGCAGTGATAGTGTAAAATAGTAGTGCTTGCCGGCTACAGGATCAGCACTAACTAATCGCTGGTGCCCGGCAGTGTTAGGGCCCGATTAGGCCGAAATCTAGTGAATGCGATCATATTTAACAGAATTACAGACTCAAATAATGAAATTTAATTAAATTAACCTTAAATTCCAAGCGATATTAACGTAGCAGCTACATCTGCGTCAAATCGACGTGTGTAAACTAAACAAATAGCAGTGCTTGCCGGCTACAGGCGGAACACTAAGGCTGCTGGTTCCCGGTACCAAAACACTTTCAAACTCCGTCCGTGTAAACGCGCCTCTAAAACGCTTCATATAAATCGCTTTGTCTAGATCGTTTCACAATTCCCCGTGTAAACACGGCTCTACATATATCCTATTAATATAGGCCTACTGATGCATCATTTGTTCATGCATAGAGTGGCATGCTATATCAATTTAATGGAATTGATACTGCTGAGGCCTACTTAATACTTTACAATACATATATACACGTGCATAAGTATGCACATATACACATACATGCACATGTTATATACACATACAATTCAATTCTTTATTTCAGACTCAGGATTATGGTAGTTACATAATTTGGTCCATAGTAGGTAGATATAAAAATAAATGTGAATAAATATGCAC
This sequence comes from Branchipolynoe longqiensis, assembly GCA_030323885.1. Classification (NCBI taxonomy): domain Eukaryota; kingdom Metazoa; phylum Annelida; class Polychaeta; order Phyllodocida; family Polynoidae; genus Branchipolynoe; species Branchipolynoe longqiensis. Next base: position 43,685,003 of record CM059193.1, on the reverse strand, counting down.
ACAGATTTACGCATTTGTGTACATATATACACATATGCACACATGTACACATATATATGCTCATATAGCCTACACACATATATACAAATGTGCACATATATTTTCTTGACGCCTCTAAGTCATTTGATAGAGTGAATCATGCAAAACTGTTTGAAAAACTAGTGCAGCGTGGTACTCCAGGCTATCTCATCAGGATATTAATATTTTGGTATTCGCACCAATCAATGGGGCCGTAATCGATTAACACGACCCGGGCGACTCGGGTGACCTGAGTCATCAGAATTTCAAATCGAACACCGCGAGTGGAGTCGACAAATACACGTGCCGTGCGCTAAAGGATGCGACCCAAGTAACCCACCTCGTAGCTGGGGTTGGCTACGAGCGATGACGTCACATTTGTGCTGGTAGCATCCTGCAGGATAACAGCTACCGGTACCAGTGTTACATGTTTTTTTAAAAGAATAACTTAGATTAATGAAATGGAAATATAGCTAAACTAGCCCATCAGTAAATGTGCATGTTATGTAGTAACATGAGTAATTCATAACAATTGGTCACCTCACATCTACTGAATTACTTGGTTGCCAAAAACAGAACAAGTTAAAAACATAAGAACTGGCATAACTCACAGCTTAGATCTTATTATTCTGTACACTATGCTGACAGGCAAAGAAATAATCAAAAACAAAAAGTTATTAACCTTAATTTAGAAAAACCCAGTTATTTCATTTGGCTCCTGATTAACCAAGTATTTCTATTACATAGTGTGACGTATTCCAAATAACTGGTTTGGGCTTACAAGTAATCTAATGGATAACTGGTTAAACTCATATTCTGGAGATACTGTTATGATAACATATAAAAAGGAAATATATAAATATGTCATAAAACTTGAAATTAATTAATATAAGTTGATCTCCAACTGCTAGTGGATTTCTCAATGAATTAGAATTCACAGCTCTATCTATGCATGTTATATAACTCTTCAGTAAATTTTAGACTAGGATTTTATTCATCTCTATTGTTCTCTTGTAAACTCACAAATGGGTGCAAACTTAGATGAAGTTCTATCTACTAACTAGATTGAGCTTCTAAGTAAAAATAATAGATAAACTGGGTTAACTCATATTCTGTAGATAGTAGTTTCATAGTTTCAAATGAAATCAATTACCTTGCTGATATTTATCTACTGAAATTTCTAAACAAGAACTTAAATGATTTTAAATTGATCTCCAACTTTTAAATGGACAATCTCAAAGAATTAGAACTCCCAGTTATATCTGCATGTTATATAATTCATCAGTAATTTTAAACTAGGATTTATTCCTTCTTTGTTCTTTTGTAAACTGACAAATGGGTTCAAACTGAGATTAAGTTCTATCTACTAACTAGATTGAGCTTCTAAAGCATTATAATAGATAAACTGGGTTAACTCATATTCTAGAGATAATGGTCTCATAGTTTCAAAAGGAAATCAAATACCTTACTAATATGTATCTAATGATATTTATAAACATGAACCCAAATAAAATTCAAATTTGATCTCCAACTATTCATGGACAATCTTTAAAAAAAAATTTTTAAAAAAATAAAAATTAGGAATCCCAGTTCTATATATTTATGTTACATAAATCATCAGTAACTGGGTTAACTCATATTCTAGAGATAATGGTCTCTTAGTTTCTAAGAAATCAAATACCTTGCTGATATGTATCTACTGAAATTTGTAAACTTGAACTTAAATAAAATTCAAATTGATCTCCAACTATTAATGGACAATCTCAAAGAATCAGAATTCCAAGATCTATCTATGTATGTTATATAAATCATCATTAATGTTAAAAACTAAGATTTAATTCATATTTCTTGTTCTGTATTAAAAATGCCAAAGAACTCTGTTGGAATGACTGAACCCACAACATAGAAGATCTCTGACTTTCAAACTGGTGTTGCCAAGTGATGTAAACAAAACTTGTATGCGTTGCCATATCCACTCAATTCAATCTGTGATCCAAGGACTTTGCATCTGTGTTGCTAGGTCCGGTAGTCAAGAAACATTCATGTCTCCAAGCACTCAAATCAAATGTCAACAACAATCTCCAAGGAAACCCTTAGTATATATAGAGGTGGAAATACCTAGGCTCTCCAACTCACCTGGTACTGGCACTCCTACAGTAAACACCTGGAAGACGGTTTTTCCCCACCCTCTCTCCCTCTTGTACTTACGATATGGCTACTATGGCTGAGTGTTAGAGGTTTTTCGGTTGAATCGAACCCGGAACTTTGAGTGTGTGTTTAATAACATAGCCTGTGTGTTCTTATGATATGACTTAAACTGTCAAGTGGTATAATACTTCTGTATACTTACAAACGATTGATGTACAAACCTATTTGCTACAAATATTCTTGAAGATGTAAATAAATTATAAATTTACTCCCAGTCCAGTCTTTTGTTATGAATTACTTTAAATCCTATTTTGCTGTAGTTTTATCGGTTAAAAAAAAAAATTCATTGTTTCCACCCCGAGCGCGGAGAAGCGTATTCGATTATTCGACCCGAGTCTGTAGGATATGCGCATGCGCCAAAAATTGGCTCGGGTGACCCGAGTTGATTAATCGATTTCGCCCTGGTAGTCAGGTGGGGTGATGCCATGTCAGAATCCTTCCAAGTCAGTAATGGTGTACGTCAAGGAGGGATATTGTCCCCCTATTTATTTAATGTTTATATGGATGACTTGTCGAAAAGGTTAAATCAGTGTAAAACTGGATGCATTAATGGATTATTACTTCTAAATCATCTTATGTATGCCGATGACTTGGTAATATTTTCACCATATTGCAGTGGACTGCAAATGCTACTTAATATATGCTCTGAATATGGCATAGAAGCTGATATCAAATACAATGCTATTAAAAGTATGGTAATGATCATTCGATCAAAATATGACAAGGATACTGTATTTCCTTATTTTATGTTAAAGGGACCAGCTATAGCTCGCTGGGACACTGCGCGTACTCCGACAAATGCTCTCCAAGCACAATCTTGTTTAGTTTTTATGTTTAAATGAACCAAGTATGTGTGGGGAGAGTATGGGACCAGGGCACTGCTAGTCTGAACTGCAAAGGCAGTTTGTTGTCTTCAAAATGGCCGCCCCCATAGGCGGCGGCCATTTGCAATGCAAAAGCTGCGCTGTGATTGGCTGAAATTGTGCCGGCAACAGGCTCACACAGTAACAAGATTTGCTGGTTCCCAGTATGCGCTGCAATAAATTAAGCCCAAATCTATTCAAAGCTGTCATATTTAACAGAATTACATGCTCAAAAAGTCAAATTTGGTCAAATTAACTACAAACTCGAAGCAATATTAACACTGCCGCTGAAATTTGGTTAAATTAAACCAAAAATCGACGTGATGTTTCCCAATAGTTAAGGCCGTAATCGTTTAACACGACCCGGACGACTCCGGTCACCCAAGTCGTCAGAATTTCAAATCGAACACCGCGAGTAGAATCGACAAATACACGTGCCGTGTGCGAAACAAAATCTGAACTATTTCGTTTGTTTTCCACGCGGCGGATAGCTGGCGACTTTAACTGGTGCTCCCCTGTCAATCTCTACTGAAGTCAAGTAGGGCCAACTTAGGACACTTTATGACTGATGACTTTAGAGATGACAGGGGTACTAATAGACAGTGTCACAAGTTATATGCTCAGGGAAATATGCTCATCAGGAAATTTCACATGTGTACAGGTGATGTCAAGGTAAATTTATTTAGAACTTTCTGTACTCCCTTGTACTCCTAGATAAAAGATTCACCCGTTACTGCAGCAGTACGGGGTGAATCTTGTACCTATTGTACTCCCTGCACAGATTTGGTGGAACTATAGAATGTATAGCATTAGCAAACTGAATGTAGCATATAATGACATTATGAGGTTATTACTCCATCTACCTCGGTATCACAGTGCTAGTCAGTTGTTTGGTAATATTGATGTGCCAGCCTTCCAAATATGGCCAAACTGTGGCGATGCCGAGACGCGTATTAAGGGGCTGCCACACTATGGCGTATGGCGTAAGCGTATGCCGGCGTAACGGCTTGCGTCACATACGCCGGCATACGCCATCATATGCTATGCATACACTTCGCATACGTCGTATACGCCTGGCTTATCCCGTCATACGCGCGTCCGTCCGAAATTTTTTGTGCATGCTCAAATAATTCCAGCATATGGCGACGTAAAGCCCCAGTCACACATACCCGGATCAGGGGGCCGGATGAGCCCTGGACCACCATCCGGGGTGGTCCGTGGCTCATCCGTGCCGACACCCCCGATCCGGGCTTGGCCCCGGATGTTTTAAAATGTTAAAAAGATCCGGGGTGGTCTGGGGGATTTTGCGATCCGGGCTCAATCCGGCCTGGTCCGGCCTGATCCGGGGGTGGTCCAGGGGTGGTCCGGGGGTGATCTGGCTATTCCGGGGGTGGTCCGGGGTGGACCGGGGCTGTCCGGGGGTGGTCCGGGGTCATTTTGAGCCACGGTTTGAGTCGGACCATCCCCGGACCATCCCCGGACTGTCCCGGACTACCCCCGGCCTAGCCATGGACCACTCCCGGACAGGCTTGTCCGGGGCCGTTCCGGGGGCAGTCTGGGAGTGGTACGGGGCGGTCCGGGAAAGTGTGACTGCAAGGCAAAAATCAACGAAAACAGTGATTTTATCCGTGGCGGTCCGGGACAGTCCAGGCCGTTGGTCCGTGGGTGGTCTGGCTCAAAATCCGGGGCTCGTCCGGCTATGTGTGACTGGGGCTTTAGGCTCATACTCTGCTCATACACTAGGCATATGCTATGCATACGCCATCATACGTTGCGCATACGCTATATGTACGCCGTCGTACATTACACATACGATAAAACCGCTCCTTCGGTGTATCTATAGCGTATGTACCGTACGCCTGGCATGCATGTAAGGTATCTGAGCGTATTCGTCACGTACGCCTACCGTATACAAAGCGTATGTGCAGCGTATGCTCTCGGTATATGTAGGTGTCGCAAGGCTTCTTCTGTCAGTCCGGCTCTGCTGCTCAGACAGGATGGATGTCCAGGCACGCCAAATAAAGTTCCAGCATCGGTACAGAATTGCTCTATATCAGCATGCGCTAGGTCTCTACCTCATGGTTCTTCTGGCGGCCCATCTTGAGAGGAGAAGGAGGAGGCAACGGCGGCGGCGCGCAGTGTGTGTCAGACCCTGGATTGGGAGGCGGCCACAGTTTGGCTTGTACGACAAGTTAATGGTCGAGCTCCGCAGCGAGGACACTGCGATGTTCGTGAACTTCAATCGGATGCCTCCCTAGTTGTTTGACGAGATTGTGGTGTGAGTGGGACCGAGGATTGAAAAAAAAACGCACCACATTCCGAGTGCCGCTCAAGCCTGCACTGAAGATCGCACTTACTCTGCGGCACCTGGCATCTGGCACCAATAACTCGTCGATGAAGTTCAGGTGGAGGGTCCCCCACAACACACAGTCGCTCATAGTGTGTGAAGTCTGTCAGGCCATCGTCGACAAGTACATGGACGAGGTCATGACGTGTCCGACGACTCCAGAAGGATTGCATGCCATCGCGGACCTATTCTTTGAGAAGTGGAACTTCCCCCATACCTGTGGCGCTCTGGATGGGAAGCATATCGCCTGCCGGTGCCCTCCAAACAGTGGGTCGCTGTACTACAACTACAAGGGGTTTTACTCCGTGGTCCTCTTGGCACTAGTAGATGCGGACTACAAGTTTATCTGGGCAGATCTTGGGGGTTTGGGCTCCGCGTCTGATGCCCAGATCTAGAACGACTCCGAGCTGAAGGCCGGCACTGAAGGAGGCACCATCGGCTTTCCGCACCGTGAACCCATCGTGGACGGCCAGAAGGATGTGCCATATTTCCTCATTGGTGACGATGACTTCGCCCTGAGGCCGACCATGATGAAGCCGTATAGCAAGAGGGGGTTGAACAATGAGGAACGACTGTTCAACTACCGGCTGTCCCGAGCGAGGAGAGTGGTGGAGAATGCCTTTGGCATTCTAGCCAACTGCTTCCAAGTGCTGCTGACCACTCTGTGTAATATATGTAATGTATGTGAACCGAGTCATGGCTGTGGGGGTGTGGTCTCGCAGTGTGCATAGCCGGGCCGGGTATTGAGGTCGATGTGGTAAGGTAGGAGCTAAGAATAAACCAGTCTTGAATCTCCACTCGCCGTGTCGATACGTGTTATTCTTTACATGGTGTCAGATATTCAAGAACCCATGGACATGGCTTTAACAGGCTTGAAGCCGCTAGGGCCGCTATCCCTAGAGGGGAATTGAGCATTGAACTGGAGGTCCTGGCTAAATGCGTTCCAAATTTACTCGAACAGCCTCAGATGCATCCAACAAAGGAGAGAAAATACAGTGCTGTGTGTTTATACATGTTGCGGGCATTCATGCACAAAAACTACATCGGACATTTAAAATTGGAAGTGAGGATAAGGACAAAATACAACCACTGATCGATGCGTTTGAGAACTACTGTATCGGACATACAAACATAACGGTAGTACGATACAGATTTAATTCCTACAACCAGTCAACTAAAAATATAACAATTACATTATGGCATGGCCTTATTGAACGCGGACACAATAATTATAGTCCAAGTTGGACACCCCCAACACTCCCGAGAGCCCCGACAAGTTCAACAGTTCGTCGGACGTCGGGCTGGCCGACTCAGACAATGTTGCCGTCGTGGGGGGGGGACTCGTGTAAGTGTCGAGCTCGCCACGGCACCGGCACCGACACCGGAAGGCAACGGCCAGGCCACACCGAGAGTGGCCGCACAAAAACACCTGGCCGGGCAACAAGTCCTGGAGAGGCCCTGGTGTGGCCCGCCATCCCGAGTGTCCGGAGTTGGGCAGGCAGCTGCGCCGTCGCCACAGACGTCCGTTGCACCAAATGAGGTTGAGGCTGAGGCGGGACCACCTCCTGATACAAGTGGATCGGCAGACGTTGAGGCAGAGGCGGAAGATGTGGCTGTGGCTGCGGGTGGGGTGGAAGATGCGGCTGCATTAAGTATCGCTGCACGTACTCCTGTGTCTGAGACGCCCATAGTGATGCCGGTGGTGGCTGGTGAGTCCACTGGTGGGGTTGAGTCTGGTATGCCTCACTTGCAGACACAGCAGCAGGTGCAGCCACAGGAGCCACAAGTTGTTGGCCTTGCCCCTCCAAGTGCTGCGACCCCAATCTGGTTGATTGGGCCACAGGTCTCAACAAACCGCTCCTCCGGCATGGTCAGGATCATGTCGCGGACATAGTTCGCGAACACCACACGCTTCGTCATCGCCGGTGTAGGAGTGGGCTGCATGACCTTCAGCATGTCCCCGGAGTCGTCAAACCTCTTCTGGATGGCACCAAGGAGGTTCGCGTCGTCTGGGGCTGACCGCTTACCCTTACCCTTCCCCCGCTCTTGGACTGTAGCGAGAGGAGTGGCGGGAAGGTCCTCCTCCATCCCCACGTCCACATCTGTGGTCACATTCTCCTCGAGGCTGAGGTCGTGACGCGCAGCCTCGATGGCAGCGGCCACCTGCAAGACAAAATAATAAAATAACATAAGTAACATGAACTCAAATCAATCTTTCCACAAAAGACAAGACAAGTCAACAATAAAGAAAAAAAGTTAACGATAAATGACAAAATTGATTTATCAAGATTCATAATGCAAATAACATTATATCGATTGTCGACTTCTTGATTTAACAATAACAACACAACAAGTCAACGTTAAAGAAAAACAACACACATATAACATTCAACAAATAACTTGATTTAACAAGATTATTTACGTAAATAACATATATCGGTTTGTCGACTTCTCCAGAATAATAGGCTTTTACAAGAATCCTAACGCCCACACTAGTCAGAAGGATAAAAGATTATGTACTTACACTTTTGCAGGGCTCCGGCCGGTGATGGACGAGGGACCGCAGGAAACCGAACTTCCGCATGATCCACTCCTCCCTCTCAGTCAGGACAGCCGCTCCATCCCCGCTCTTTTTCTTGTGCAGCTGCATGTTGGTATCCCGGAGTGACTTGAACCACTTCTGGAGATTGACCACTGTCGTCCCCAGAAGCTTCACCTGGTCCTCCCACATCTTCCCCTTCCTGTCAGTGCGGCAGTAGTCGGTCAGCTTGACGTTCCAGATGACTGGGTTTTCCTCAAGGAACTCCAGCATCTGCCCTTCCTTGAAGACCGACAGAGAATTGTCGGTCTTCTTTGCCCTCCTTTTCTTTGCAGAGGACAGTCCAGAGGTGCAGGTGGAGGCTGAGGCGGAGGCATTGGAGGTGGAGGCGGCGGACGCCCTTCGTGAGCTGCCCTGAGAAGCAGGAGATGGAGCGCTGGAGAGGGGGCGCCACTGGCGCATCGTATGCGTCTCCACTTCCATCTCCAGCTCTTCCAATGGAGAGGGGTGTTGTGGAGAGTGGTGTTGTGGAGAGTGGTGTTGTGGAGAGTGGTGTTCTGGAGAGTGGTGAGGTGAGTGGTTAGGTGAGGAGGCAGGTGAGGAGGCTGGTGATGGTGAGCTTGGCAAAGTATACTTCTTCCTGCCTCTCCCACGGCCTAGTCCTCCTCCAGTGGTGACAGCAGCCCTGGAGGCTGGTGTAGCAGCAGCAGCAGTAAGTAGTAGCAGTGATGTTCCTCTTAGCAGGCATGGTGGTAGAGTGAGGGGACAGCTTACTTACTTATTGGGGGGTTTGTGACCTAGCGGTCACTGGCTGCAGGACTGCAGCATTAATAAACGGTGCCGTCAAAACGACCCGTTTTTGGCGTGTGTTTTTTTGGGGGGGGGGGGGGGGGGGGGCTCGGGGGGGCGGGGTCTTTCCTTCTTGCTTCGTCCAGCTTGAGGGGTGGTGGGGGGGGCGTGGTGCTCTGCGCGGTGACTTGTGCTGTGGTGCGGTGGTGGTCCGGTAGGTGGCAATACGTTCTTGGGCCCACGGTCCTGTACCTCGAACGGGGATCAAAGCGGGATCCGGTGTCATTAGCAGCAGGGCCATGGGCGGCGCGTTGGTCTTCCGGGCCCTCATCGCAGGGTGGGTGGTCCAGTGCCAGTGGCTCTTGGACCGGGGTGAGGTGGGTGGGTGTGGCTGTATCCGCGGTCCCGGCACCCACTCCGTCAGTGATCGAAGCGGTAACAGGCGTTGTGGATGCGGGGTTCGAGGCTGTCACGTCGGTGTGTCCAGGACCGCAAGCGGCTCCCGGTGTAGGGGCTGCATCCGGTGGGACCTCCGGGGCTCCTCGGTGGGACCTCACGGGGCTCCCCAGTGGGACCTCACGGGGCTCCCGGGTGGGACCTCACGGGGCTCCCTGATGGGGGGCCTCACAGGGCTCCCTGGTGGGGGACCTCACGGGGCTCCCTGCTGGGGGACCTCACGGGGCTCCCCGACCAGGACCTCACGGGGCTGCCTGACTTGGGGACCTCACGGGGCTCCCTGACCGGGACCTCACGGGGCTCCCTGACAGTGGTTGCTTGAAACTGTCGCTGCTGTTGGGTTCAGAGTCATCGGCGATGGGTTCAGGGCCGCGGACGATCTCGAAGGTGTGATAATTTTGTCTATAGAATCTACCGAGTGGCTCCCATGAGGACTCGGAGAACCTCTCGAGGATGGCGAGTGCAGCCTGGGTGTCAGACAAGTTGTGTGGTGGGCTGAGGAAGTCTCGGATGGCAGTCCTCTCAAAGGCCACACATGACGCCAAGACGTGGGCGACGTTGAAGATTTTGTCACCGCATGGACATTGTTGCAATGCAGGGGTATCGATGAACCACCTGTATCCAGTTCTGAAGCGCGTGACCGCCTCTTGCATGGATGCAGAGAGGTTTCTTGGGACTGGTAGGCGCGCTCTGACATTTTTGTGCCAGGCCCATCTGATGGAGTATGGGTTCCTGACGGTGGTGTCGTGGAGGGAAGCCTCCCACAGGGCTTTGGTGGCTCTAGCGTGGGTGGCTTTGAGCTTGGACAAGGTGTGGTCTATGACGAGGTCGATCTCAGGTCGGCGTGAGCCATCCAGAGCAGCTGAGTCAGCCTGGTCATTACCGGGAAGTCCTATGTGGGAGGGCACCCAGGCCAGCACTGTGTCGAGTTGAGCTTCATGCCTGGTGACGATGGTGTTCTGGATCAAGGTGGCCACAGAGTGGTTAGCTCTGTGGTCCTTGATCTTGCGGACTGCGTTGAGTGAGTCAGTGACCACTATGCAGCTGCAGTGCCGCAGGTGGGTCAGTGCATGGTGGATGGCGGCGAGCTCTGTATCGAGGGTGGAGGAGTAGTCCGTGACCCTGATAAGGCGTCTAGCCTGCCTGTCTGGTAGTAAGTAGCCAGCCCCGGCTCGGCCTGTGTCAGGGTTGAGCGAGCCGTCGGTGTAAACCATGGTGGCTAGAGGGAAGTCCTCTTTGGCCCGGGCAATGGTTTCCTGTGCCAGGGTTTTGAAGACTATAGTCGGGTAGTTGGTTCGGGCTGAGCAGAGGCTGGTGAGTCTGACCTCACCGGGCACGGAGTACCAGGGGGGGGGTCTCGCTCGGTGGTCAGGGACATCAGCGAGTGCCAGCCCATGGGTTTCTTTCAGGGTGCGGTTGGCCGTTTTCGCACCCCAGGAGAGGCCGAGGAGCCGTCCTGGGCCGTTTTGTAGGCAGGAGGCTGCGCTGCGGTAGAAGGTGGAGTGGCCTGTGGACAGGGCTTGGCAGAGGTGGTTTGCCAGCAGCTGTTGTCCACGTAGGTGGAGTGGTGGGAGGATGGCCTCGAGGAGGAGGATCTCAACCCTGGTTGTCCTGCGAGCTCGGGTGATGAGTCGCGCTGCCTGGTATTGGACTCTTTCCAGGGTGAGGAGGTCTTTGGTCAGGGTCCTACTGCTACTTCTGCTTCAGGTTGCTACTTCTTTCTGCAGTGACCAATCCAGGAAATGGTGTTGGCTGCATAGTCGTAGAGGGCCCGCATGGCCTGTTTGTAGAAGAGGCTGAGCACTTCAGCTGGTGCTCCCCAGTTGAACCCAGAGATTCTAGTCATTAGAAGAAGTCTCTTGTTCATTCTGGAGGTCAGATGCTTCACAAGTGGGCTCATGGAGAGTTTGTGATCGAGCCTGACTCCGAGGTAGTCGAAGGCGTCCACCCACTCGACGTCCAAGTCCGTGGCATGGAGTGGGTGGGGAGGCTGATCGGCAAACATCATCATAGCTTTGGTTTTGTTTGCGGATATTTTTAGCCCCAGCTCGTGGCAGGAGCTGCTAAGTAGGAGCAGGACATCCGCCGCGAGGAGGGGCACATCCCTGGTGCGTGAGCAGACGACAGCGATGTCGTCTGCATAGCACAGGATCTTGACGTGTTTGAGGCGGCGTTCAGTAATGCCTGTTTTCAGTCGGCTTATGAGGGTAGCGACTACAGCATTAAAGAGCAAGGGGCTGAGGACAGCCCCCTGTGGGACGCCGTTTTTTAGGTGGTTGAGGGGAGAGGTGCTGCCCTGGAAGCGGTCACTGGCTCGCCTATCACTTAGGTAGTTCTTTACGAATGCCAGGGGCTTCCCGGTGACTCCCAGCTCAACCATGGAGGCAAGGACTACGTTGTGGTCGACCAGCTCGAAGGCCTTTTCCAGGTCGAGGAAGATAACAGCCACGCCAGAACGACTTCCCTTGGCACGTACTATCTCCTCGACGAGGGTGAGGACGGCGTGCTGCATGTCGCGTCTGCCTCGGAACCCGACCAGTTCTTCGGGGAAGCCATTGGCCGGGTCGCTGGAGAAGATCTCGAGCCGGCCCAGTACAATTCTCTCTACCACTTTCCCGAGGGATTGTAGCAGCGAGATCGGCCTGAACTCTCCCGGGTCTTTCTTTGGGATGGGTATGATGACTGCGTCCTTCCAGAATTGTGGTATAATTGCTCGTGTGTAGACCGAGTTTAGCAGGGGGAGCAGAGTTTCCCTGTTATGTGTGGACAGGCGGGTCCACACCGTGGTAGGTACACCGTCTGCTCCGGGGCTCATTTTCTTCCGTGGGCGGTGGAGTGCTCTCCCGAGCTCGGTCTTTGTAAGGGGGCGGTCAAAGCCGTGGGCGGAAGGGAGGTCTATAGCGTTGTTGATAGCTTCCTCTCGCTGGGGGGTGTCTCTGGCGAAGGTTTGTAGGTGTGTGTTTGGTAAGCAGAGTTGTGGGTCTGTCCTGTTAATGAAGGTGGCGAGTTGGTTTGTGGCTGCTTGTAGTGGGTTTGGCTCGAGGGATGCCCGTGGGGTGGTTCCCTGTAGGTTATGTGAGGGGACAGCTGATGCTCCAGGTTATTTATACCCAGGCGGCCACCCACCCCCGACCTCAGAGAGATACCATACGCTTTGCATACGCTTTGCATACGCTTTGCATACGCTTCGCATATGCTCATATGCTTCGCATATGTCGCTCATACGTTACGCATACGCTCACCCTGCCACTCATAACTGTCAAAACAACTAAAATTATGCCACGATTACTTTGGGTCATGCTTCGCATATGCTACGCATACGCTACACATATGTTACGCATACGCTCCAAAAGTAGACGCCAGTGCACAAAGGTCACCATACGTTGTCCCGCAACGGTTTTCAAATTTTATCGGTACGTTTTATATACTCCGCCGCCATACGTTGTAATGTGACAGCCCCATTAGGTTCAAGCAGCCATTTGCAATCGAAACAGTGATGAAAGAACAGCTCTGATTGGCTTAGCATGACCACCCCCGAAGCCATTTGAAGATTGTACCTTATTGGACGGCGCATGCTGGCGTGAGGCTGACGCTAGATCCCCCGCGAGTTCAAAACACTAGTGCCTTTATCATGCACTTACTACTTTTGCGTAAGTAGATCGTTAGATCTAGTATTAGAGGAATATGTATTGTTTATCAGAATTATGAACCACATATTTTTTAGCAATAGTCACGATCTGTCACTGTGTCATTTTTCGGAGATTGAGGTTGTTCGAGACTCCTAGACCTAGCTTTGCTCTGGCCTCTGGCTCTGCCCCATGGCTCAGAGCCTCAGTGTGTTGATAAAAGATTCACCCGATACTTGTTGCCATTTGATCCTGGAACCACAGTTTCTAGTTCCTGTCCCATACTAAAGCTATTTTCGCCCGTATTTACACTACATTGTCGTTCACCCGTGTACTACAACTACCGGGTGAATCTTTTATCTAGGTGAATCCTTGATCTAGGCTGAGTGAACTAATCGAAATCACGAAAGAGGTGCTAACACAGTAACACTCAGTACACTACTTACTATACACAGTAACAGTAGGCTACTAACACTGGTAGTGTAACAGTTCTCGGCCGATACCATGATATTATGTATAAAAATATTAATATAAGTACTGATATACTTTGACCGGAGACCATCTGATATCTCACTTATCTGCCTTGCTAAACTAAAAAGAATCATTCAAAATGTTTCATACGTAACTTGTGCAGTTAGGCCTGCTATTTAGCACCCTTTTAGCAATCTTTTATCTACAGGGATGAAAGATCTCCGCGATTTCGCTGATTTCCGGGATTTTTCCTGTAGCTATAAGTGTATACTAATACGTTGCGCCTGTCCTGATATGACCTTAGATGTTGCCAGGACGTAAAACTCCAACAACCAACCAACCAACCAATACATTGTTTCACGCTGCAGCACTATCACTGTATCAGCGTATACTAATATGTGGTGCAAACGCCGCAGCACTAGCAGCGTATACTACTAATGACTTCAAATGCCGCAGCACTATCAGCGTATACTACGGATACGTGCTTCAAATGGTGCAGCACTATCAGCGTATACTACTAATACGTGGTTCAAACACCGCAGCACTATCAGTGTATACCAATATGTATGAAACCCGACTTCCGGGAATTTTCAGCGATTCCCTGATAATGCTAAGCCTATGGGAGAATATCAGCATTTCCGCTTTTTTTCCTGGAGACCACTTTCATCCCTGTATCTACATCAGCATTACACAAACATAAAGGCCCAAAGTGCTAAACATAAACGTAGCGTCTACGCGTAGCCTGGGCCGCGTTCAGGGTCCGTCACGGAGGCGCCGCGGAGACGTCTTGGCGATGCTTTTTGGCCTATTTCCGTTCAGGGTCCGTCTCGGCGACGCCTCCATTTTCAGACTGGAGATGAAAAGCGCCTCGAAAATGGCTGCCGCATTCAGTGCTTTCAGCCAATGACAGCACAGCTTTACCATTGCAAATGGCCGCCGCCTAAGGGAGTGGCCATTTTCGAGGCGACAAACTGCTTGTGCAGTTCAGACCAGCGTGACGTCAGTGCCATCTCCGAGGCGCCTCCGAGACGGACCCTGAACGAGGCCCTGGCGTCTAAACGTATGTAAGGATGTGCGCGCATCTGCTTGGAAATTGTCATTTCCTCCACTCTTGACCCTGCTCCGTCCCCTTCCCAGTGGGCCAGTCCCCTCCATATCATCAGTGTATCACCCCTCAAATCCTTCTCCATTCCTTTTCCCCACTCCCCTTTCTATTTCTGTTCACTCCCCTTTCCATTTCCCACTCACCTCCATTTAACAGGTGTGTTTTTTTTAATACAAAAAAAAATCAGGGACGGCGATTTTTCAGGCATGGGCGGGGACGATCACCATTCTTAAAATATTTGGCCTAACTTTGAAAGTTTAAATTATGTCAAAAGGAACCTACTGCTCAGCTTTAACTGGCCCTCGAAAGTCAACTGACAACTGTTTAGTACTGGCTCGCGTTTAATAGTGAAAACCAGGAAATTCCCCAGTCCCTAGTTACTGCTGCAGCCTTGATCCTGAAACTGGGTAGGGGTGAATATTCTATCGCCTATATTTTATTTACCCAGTCCACCCCACCCTCCTCACACAACCCGTCCCAGGCATTCAATCTTCAAGGGAAAACAATCATAAATATGCAAGGGGATTTTTTTAATTCAATGTTCCACAACCTCACTATTTTGAGTTTCTGCGTACGTATTCTTTAGATGAATATGCTATGTTGATATTTATGATCTACTTTACTTTAGTTTGAAGTAACTTTGTTTTTAAAGGGTTACTGTTGAAGCTATTTAAAATGGAAACATGTCAAATTAATGTTATACTGGATATCATAATAGGCAAGCTTCAACAGTGTCAGGTTCTGTTAAATAGATTGAATATTCCTTCTAAGTTCTAGGCAGAAATACATATTTAATGAGTGGATCTGTATCTAGATTACATATGGAAGATCAAATCTAGGTGAGTGCTTTGGTTTTGAAAATGTTTTGTTTTCATTGGACTATGCGGCTTTAAACTACTAAATAACTAACTACTGAGTTTTTTTGATTAGTCGATCGTTGCCCCCCCCCCCCTCCCCCCCACACTTCCACATACACATCCAGTCTAGCATTTACCACCACCCCCTCTAATTCCGAATGGACAATTCAATTAAATTTAATTCAATCAAGTTTATTTCAACATCCTCATTATATGTATACAGTTACAATTTCCATGAAACTTAATCACAGTGGATGAAGAAAAGGAAAAAGAAAGAAGCAATTCCCCAATGGCTTACAACAAGATTGCTGTTGACCGATGTAAATATAGTTAAGATCAACATTGTTTTGTTTATAAAGTTACAGGACTGTGCGAATGAATTCATCAATTAGTGGACGTCAAATATCAAGATGAGAAAATTGGGGTGGCATTGGGTGATCCCTCTCAGCCATATCGGACTTCAACCAACTCAAATTCAAAGACAGCATGGATCCCTCTAGCCGTCACTGTCCATCACTGCCATGCAGCCATGCTCCGAAGGTGCGTCTATACCCTTGGTTACTTCCGCAGCAGGACACTCCATGACCTCTATGGACAGGGCTGATAAACTCCCCTATATGGGTCATTCTCAGAAACTTGTGTACCCCTTTTGTGACATAGAAACCCAAAGTGAAAACATTCCAAATAATAGCAAAAAACATTTCAAGCAATAGTAGAATCCATGTCATACGTAGGTTTACATTTTCTGCGTATGTCAGAGTTGACATTATTTTTTTCTACTTTTTGATTTAGATGCTATACAAATTGAGAAAGCTGTTTAAATTAACCATGTAGCATTCCGCCATAACATCGTTTTAGTACACATGGACCAGACGGTGGCCAGATAAGTTGAGTGTCCGTCCCCTGTTTTGGGAGATCAGGGGATCCGAACCCAAGAGATCGTGGGTTCGATCACTGGTCGAGTCAAACCAATGACTTAAAAATTGATACTTGTTGCATCCTAGCCTGGCACTCAGCATTACTAGGATAGGGCAAGGACTGGTTGGCTCAGTGTCAGGATAATGTGACTGAGTGGGATATCAGGTCATGGTGCTGGCGGCCTGATTTCCCAGTGCGACAGCACTTTAAAGTATATGTAGATGTATAGTGTTTTTATTTTGTTCTCTTTTGCACAAAATCATATAGGCATATTTTTTAAAAACATTTTGTAGGACAGATAAATACAACATAATTACACAGAGTCAACAATAACTATTTGACTTAATACCCCACAAAAAGAAGGCAAAATCATTAACAATGTAACATGGAAACCAAAAATATGGTACACTATTTCTGAGAATGACCCATATATTAAAAAAAGTGTCAGATTGCTGGGTTATAAACACCGATCCCCAATCTAAGAAGCTAAATATACTGTTCATATATTTAGCTTTCATGTAGATTAATGCGCGTTTAAAAAGATTTTTACTGCGAATGTTGGTTTCTATTATAATACTGATATCGTAATCTTTAATAATGACGATATTATAAGCTCGTTTGAAGACGATATTTCACACAAAAGTAAAGGTAAATTCTTCTATTTTGATGACATTTTCTAGCTGATAAACTATTACCTGTAATTTCCTTAGGAAATTAAGGTAATATCATAACTGAATGAATCGTGACAATAATGGTACTTATATTTCTATTCTTCACACAGTGCTCGGACCTCATAAATAAGGCTGTCCAGAAGCATATGTTATCCAAGTGTGAAAAGTTCAGCAAGTACTTTGATGTTGATGATGAGTTTTACATTAGTCTTATTTCACGAAACGTCCTCACCACTTCCGAGAAAAGGCGCTGTCAGGTAAATATTCTTTAATTCTCATACTATGATATATTACTTTATTAAACTAAGAAATGTAATGCATATTAAACACATCTATATCTAATTTAAGCAACGGCCTATTTCTATTAATTACGAGGGTATTTGCAATGGGAATTCTTTAAATATATTATTGTAATGTGCATGTTTAGTGAGTATCAAGAGTATTATATATATATGTAGAGTATAATATCATATAATATATATATAGAATATAATATACAATATATATATATATATAAGTATAATATTATACAATATATATATAATATATATATTACCTCGGTACTATGCCTCTGGCTACTCTAGCCCAGGGAGAAGGAAGCACATCCAGGTCCAGCAATTAGCATAATTAGCTCACAGCAGGAGGACGTGTTGTGAGCAGCTCTGCCAGATTTTCTACATTTACTACAAAACCAAACAGTTCAGTATCTTTCAAACTTGATACATTGGTTTAGTTCATGTTAACATTCACATACAAAGTTTTTTGAAACTTTTCGATAAGATATTACGGTTTTACAGCTTAGTTTCGATCGTAACTGGGATGATCGAAAGAACAATGCTTCCATTGTTCGGTTATTAATTAAGCCGCCCGTTGCCAAACGGAGAGATGTTTGGCAGGAGCCAGTTACATCGTTGGAGATTCATTCCCTGGGTCTCAATAAGATTGCTGTGACCAATGTAAATATAGTTAAGATCAACCTTGTTTTGTTTATAAAGTTACAGGACTGTGCGATTCTTGTTGTGATTCTCGTTAAGGCATACCTTCGAGTCCTATAGTATTTTCTTCAACTTGTTGGTGAAAAAAGCCACAGGTGGGAAAAGTTTATAGGTACTTAGAGTGTGGGAGGGCACCGCTACCATGGTCCCTACCCCTCGTTAGGATCGGTTGGTCACCCATACCGTTATCCTGCGACTGTTGGTTAGCCATACGTCTGCGTTAAACATTGATTTAACCCATAAAATACACACCTAGTATAATTATGCTCTAATTATCAGTCTGCTATTTCGCCTAAGACAACGCCTAATCATTCTTCTTTTTACTCACAGTCTCGTACCCATGACTACGAAGCGGAGTAAGGCAGAGGCAACTCACGCCCTCAGTGCGGATGAAGATGCCACACCGCCTGTGTGGGTACAAAGGTCACCCTCTCCAGAACAAAGTGATTCTAAAGAGGCAGGGGGTACAAAACCGGCCCCGGCCCTCTAATAGGGACCTAGACAAACAGGTTGCCAGGCAACTGCAACAAAAAATGGAGGAAATGTTACCATCTAGAGTGGGTACGTCAAAGAAAAAGTGAAGCAAGGTACCACAAGACTCTGATGAGTCAGAAAGGGAGGACTATTCTGAGGATCAGGCCTCAAATGCGGGCGACTCAGACGAGGAGGTTGCTGCGTGGAAGCGCAAACACAAGAAGAATTCGTCAGAAGCAGATGAGTACACGAGAGCCCGTGAAAGAGAAGCGCAGAAGAAAACAAAGAAAACGTCTAAGAAGAGGAGGAAACACAACTCCTCTTCGGACTCATCGTCAGACTCATCGACGACGAGTTCAGACTCCGACACTAAGCACTCTGGCAAATACGCTAAATCGTGTGGGAAAGAAACGAAAAAGTGTAAAGTGCTTAGACGTGATAAAATACACATAATGACACTCATGAGGAAGACCATCCAAGGCCACTTTAACACCTTCAAACCAGCAGAGGTCATAATCGAGATGGCAGACAAATTCACAGGAATTAAAGGAATTCCGGGATCCGCCATCAAAGAGATGGACCCTGAAGTCAAACTCAGTGAGGAGAGGAAAAAGTTTGAGACAGCTGTCTACACTGTCCACAAGGGGGTACTCTCGGCTCTTACAGCCATTGCGCCCATCGCCAACAGGATAAACTTAAAGAAATTGAACCATCTGTGGGAAACCCACCACATTCTCATGTGGTGGGTCGGCGGGACCAAGTGGTCCTTAGCCGCTGCCGTACTGGCCACTCATGGCTAACGCATGTTTTCCTGCTCAAGGGGGACCCTCCCTCTGAATGTATTGGATGTCAGTCCCCACTGACAGTCAAGAACATTTGACTAAACTGTGTTGATTTTATGGCACTGCGCCAACAATTTTACACTGCAAACAGCATGCATGACCTTTTTACTAAAGTTAAACAAGACATTTTAGCCTTTTTGAGGGCAGCTGGTCTGTACCACCTCATATAGTTAATTAAAACAATTTGATTAATTAATTCTTTCATCTATTTTATTTTATTATATGATTTAGGAGACCTTTTCCGACAGCAAGAGAGTTGTGGCAAGATGGAGCGAACACTTCCAGAAGCTACTCAACGTCCCTGGCGACATAGATCACGAAGCTCTGAACAACATCCAGCAGCGCATTACCAAAACATGCCTCGATGAGATTCCAACCATGGATGAGATGGCTAGAGCAATCGCCAGCCTGAAAGATGGCAAAGCACCTGGGGGTGATGGAATTCCTGCCGAGGTATGGAAGCATGGAGGAGACAATCTGCTCAACAGACTGCACCAACTAATCACCAATGCCTGGGAGGAGGGTTCTGTACCCCAAGCATGGAAGGATGCCAGCATTGTAACCATCTACAAGAAAGGTGATCGAACAGACTGTGGGAACGAGAGGAATCTCTCTTCTTTCCATAGCAGGGAAGATCTTCACCAGGATCCTACTCAACAGACTATCTATTCACATAACACCTGGTGTAGTTCCAGAGTCACAGTGTGGCTTCAGAGGTAACCGGAGCACTGTGGATATGATATTTTGTCTCCAACAGCTACAAGAAAAGTGCATTGAGCAGGACCGACCACTGTACATGGTATTTGTCGATTTCACTAAGGCATTTGATACAGACGGGAGGACCGGGCTATGGCAGCTACTGAGGAAGTATGGATGCCCAGAGAAGTTCACAACTATGATCGAGGCTCTACATACAGGAATGATGGCGAACGTTAGTGCTGGAGGGGAAGTCTCGGAATCGTTTGGGGTTACCAATGGGGTCAAGCAAGGTTGTGTACTGGCCCCCACGCTCTTCTCCATCTTCCTATCAGCAATGCTAGACGAGGCTTTCCAAGACATGGGGGATGGCATCTATATACAGTCCAGACAGAGCGCTGACCTATTCAATGTCGCACACTTCAGAGCGAAGACCAAGACTACTCAGATACTGGTGAGAGAGCTACTATTCGCAGATGACAGTGCACTGGTTGCCCACTCTGCTGAAGAGACCCAGAAAATAGTGGACGCTTTCTCCGATGCATCAAAGAAGTTTGGCCTGAAAATTAACATCAAGAAGACGGAGGTGCTGTACCAGCCCAACTCTACAAGAACCCGTGAGGAGGAGATCATGGTTGATGGAAACAAGCTGAAATCTGTTCCGGAATTCACCTATCTCGGAAGCACTATATCAAGTGATGGACGCATTGATGCTGAGATACAGAGGAGGATGGCCAAGGCTAGCGCATCTTTCGGCCGACTACGCCAGAGACTCTGGAACAACCACCATGTGTCCATTCGGGTCAAAGGTAAGATCTACCGCGCAATCGTGCTATCCACCCTACTATACGGAGCCGAGGCCTGGACAGCGTACAGACAGCAGGTGAAAAAGCTGCATGCCTTCATGATGCAACATCTGCGTTCAATCATGAGGCTAACCTGGAAGGACAAAGTGACGAATAAGGAAATACTCGAACGGATGGGGCTGCCCTCTATGGAAGATCTTCTGATCAAAAAGAATCTCCGGTGGACTGGACACCTCATGAGGATGTCATCAGACAGGCTACCAAAGCAGATCCTCTATTCTCAACTGTCTTCTGGCTACAGAAAGAGAGGGCGCCCCCGTCTCCGGTTCAAAGATACCATCAAGAGAAACCTGAAGCTGAGAGACATTAAGACCGACTCATGGACACAACTCTCACAGCAGAGAGCTAAATGGAGAGCGGCAGTCAAGTAATGAAAGCAGTCTTTGTCGCATCGCGACCGACAGCATGATGATGATGATGATGAGCTTTTAAAAATTCTTAAGTGTCTATTGACACATAACTGATTGTATGCTTTTACATTATATTTAAATGTGATGGTTGAAGAAAAAACAAACAATTCTCGCCGTGAATATGGCCTATGCTGTCGATATGGCGTAAAGAAACCACCAATCAATCAATCAAACCAACAGGATGATGGCACAAAACAAGTTCTCGTGACTCTGTGATGATATGAACGGAGAAATTGTGTTACTAATGGCAACCAGCAACTTCTTTTCATATAGACGGTTCGAAAACGTCTTCAAAGCAGTCTGCACAGACCCTGGGAAAGAGGTGGCGTGGTCCAAAAAGATCACGGACAATGATGGAAAGGAATACACCCTATTCCTAACGCCAAAGCCTATTAAGGGCAAGCCACTGGATATGGGCAAGATGTTCGGCGGACAACTGCAATACTTGTTCAAACAAGTAGAGACCAGCTTCAAATGCGGAAAACACATGGAAACCGAAAAAAAAGAAATCGGCTGATGGCCACTTCAACTGCTTCAAGAAGCTGAGGCAGGATTTTCGCAACCGAAGAACTGGCCAACGAGGAGTACGGTTCTGATCCAAATTCAGCTTCCAAGCCAGAGGAAGGGGCCAGAGGCAGTCGTTAGGCTGGAACAACGGGAACAGGCCCTTCAAGAGGGAGTTCAACACTCAGAAGCCATAAGCCCGCCCAGGGAACAAATAGAAGTGGCGACTCAAACAATAGCAACCGAAACAGTAAGCAATACCTTTCAAGCCGGTAACCCCAGTAACTGTCTGTCGGAATGGAATAAAGTTACAGATAACTTAAATATCCTTAGCCTAGCAGAAGCTGTAAGGATTCTGTTAATAGAAGAACCTCTTGAAATTGGAATACTATTTCCATATCGTTTTCACACTTCAGAACGTGAAGTATTAAACAATCAAGTCCTAAAGTTTTGCTAAAAGGGCATTATAGAACCAGCACTACACGTTGCTGGCAAATTTATCTCGAATATCTTCTTAAGACACAAACCAAAATGGGATGTTAGACTAATTTTAGACCTAACCTTATTTAACAAATTTGTAGAATACAAACACTTTCAAATATTTTCGTTAGAAACAGCAAGAGACTTAGTCACACAAGGCGCTTGGCTAGCCAGCGTTGACCTTAAAGATGCATACTACACAGTGCCCATCTATAAACATGATCGAAAGTATTTTAGATTCTGTTGGAACAGAGAACTTTATGAGTTCACATGTATGCCAAATCGCTGCTGTCCACCCATTTTCACAAGGTTACTCAAACCTATTTTTTCGCTAATGGCTAGGAAAGGACATCATGTTCCCATACATTGACGATTCATTTATTGTCGCCCAAGCACAACAATGCCAAGCAGCAGTAGATAAATTATGTAAAACATTTACAAATTTAGGTTTCTACATACATGAAACTAAATCAGTACTAACGGCAACAAACAAACTCAAATATCTGGGTTTCTTTATTGATACCATAAAAATGACAATTTCATTAACAGAACAAAAAGTAGATAAATTTATAACAACAGCAAACCAATTATTAGAATTGAACAAACCAAAAAGAGGTAAGTAGCAGTCTTGATGGGAATAATGATAGCCTACGCACCAGCTTTCTTATATGGCCAGGCCCATATCAAATCCTTAGAGATAGATAAAAACTTGGCATTGGCTCGCACAAAAGGAAATTTCGAGCGACCTATGACAATTTCGCCAGAAGGCCAAAACGATATAATTTGGTGGCTTTCACACATAAACAACTCACCGAACCCGATTAGGATAGGAGAGCCTAACACTACTGTCACAACAGACGCTGCCTTGGAAGGCTGGGGGGGGGGGGGGCCCATAGAGACCAATAGAGACCAAGAGACAACAGGTGGCCGATGGATGGAAGATGAAATCTTCGACCACATTAATGTACTAGAGCTTAGAACCATTTACCTAGGACTCCGTAGTCTGGTTCACATTCCTAAAAATCATGTAACAGTTCTAACAGGTGTGACAGCTATGGCTTACATTCGTAATATGGGAGGGACTCACTCCAAACCATGTACCAACCTGTGAAAGCTTATTTGGGATAGGGCAGAGAAACCCGAAATATGGCTAACAGTAGCACATATTCCAGGCAGCCAAAACACTTTGGCTGCCAGGAAAAGCCAACACTTCCATGACCATTTAGAATGATCATTGAAACACAACATTTTCGACATTATTTGTTACAAATGGGGCAAGCCAGACATTGATCTGTCTGCATCACGCAACAACAAAAAGTTACCAAAAATGTGTCTTGCCATCCAGAGCCAGAAGCCTGGAGAGTAGATTCATTTTCATTAATTTGGAATAATAAATTCGATTACATATTTCCCCCATTCAGCATTATCAGCAGAGTGGCCAGGAATATCAAGATGGATCACACCCATGCAGTACTGATAGTACCAGCATGGGAAACACAACCATGGGTTAGCGGCAATAACATCAGCAGCAAAAGACTTGATGAGCTTCCCAAGGGAAAGGAACAACCTTCAACATCAAGGACCACTAACAGTCCATGGAGATGTGTCGACAACACCCCTTTTGGCATTCCTTTTCTAAGAAAACATTTGGAACAATTTGGATTCAACAAAATAACAAAAGAAAGACTAATATCACATGCCTGGAGAAAAGCAACAGTGAAATTATACACAAGTTATTTAAAGAAATGGGGCCAAACCGGAGTCAAACCGTTAAAACCTACAATATCTCAAGTGTTATGATTTCTAAGAATATTAGAAGATGAAGGACTAGGATTCGGTGCTATTAACACAGCCAGATGGGCCCTATCCATTATTCTACCAAGAATAGATGGATAAATGGTTGGGAAACATCAGTTACTACACTGGTTCATTCGGTCGGTGTAGGAAAGAAACCCACCCAAGCCTAAATATAATAGTATTCAAACTATTCAAGTCATGGCCTAGCAACACACATTTGTGAATGAAAGACCGAGGATTTAAATTAGTAATCTTATTATTTCTAATTACAGTACACAGAGGCCAAACCATTGTGGCACTTTCACTAGATGTACTAGAAATATATATCGAAGAAGCTACATTTGATTTACAGACATTACTTAAATCAAATCATACAGGGGATCCACAGTACACATTACTAGTTTTCTGGAGGATAAACGGATATGTGTAGTTTCGCATTAGGCCTTACATGTCCAAGTCACACGAAATCAGAAATTCCAGAAAACTACTAATCAGCTTTATACGACCACATAAATCGATCTCGCAAGTTGGACTATGAAGGTGCTTAAGGGGAGACACGGGTGATCGGAACATGAATTTGGGTGAAGCTGGTGATTTCTGGTTTTTGGTGTACTAATTTGGTGTAAATGATATGTTTTTTGGACAGATAATTAAGGACTGGATATTTGTGTATATAATATGGGATTCTAGATGATGATACTGGACTTTACCATTTGAAAGAAACACTTTGTGAACTTTGAAGCTTGTTTTCTCAGAACTGCTGTTTTGCCAATCTGCCCCCTCTAAAAATGTAAGTTATAATTGTAGCAGAAAGTTGAAACTTGGCAGTCTTATGTAAAAGTTGCTGCTTAGTGCAATAAGATGGTTAAAAACACTGTATCTTTCACAGTTCAAGAGCTAGGGATGGAGACACAAAAATTGACCATTGAATTTTTTTCCCCTCTGGTTCGTCATGTAGGGACATGTTGGTAATGACATATATAAATTCACAAACCACCTTCTTGCACTCAACTGGACCAGTTCTTCATATAATAACTTGATTCAGGCAAATCTAGGCACATTCAGTATACTTCCTGGAGGGGGTAAAATTTAGATTTTTGTTGTTGCAAAATCCATCATCATATGACCCCTACTCAAAATAGCGCTTTGAAACTCTGCAGATTTGCTTCTCTTGATACAAAGAATGTGTGCTCCAATTTTCAAAGCTCTATCTTTAATAGTTTTTGAGTTACATCATTTTTTATCCTAAAAAGTATGTAAAAGATTGCTGGACCCGAATGTGCTCCCTTCTCCCTGACCCACCACTATCCGAGGCTAGTACCTTGGGAAAACAGAAGTTATCCATCATCTGTACCAAGGTAAGATATAGTATAACTATACTATATATAATATGATGTATATATATATTAAACATATATATAATATTCATATATATATATGTGTGTATATATATATATGAATTAATTAATAAATAATTACGGGTGGCGATGAAAGGATGTATGGTAGATAATTTGTGTTTGCTGAATCCAACAAAAACACAGACAATAGACGTGATCACTGTTCCGAGTGCGCATGCACTGAAAACGGTGTTGGCAGCAAAGCAAGGGCATACGGCCATTGAGTTTGCCGATACGCATAGGGAAAAACTTTGATTTTTATTCAAAATTAATTTTGTTTAAATACATAACAATTTGGCACAAACATGGAATGATGGATGTAATATAATAATATAATGAATGTGTTTAACACACAACACTCCATAAGTAAGCATTTTGAGCTAAGAGACATACAATTTCAGTCACTTTACAGGCTGATGTTTACATCACCATTGATTAGACATAAGTAAATCTTGTTCTAAATATTAAAATGTCAAATGTGTCAACAAAAACTTGTTTCAAAGAAATATATAACCAATGTCTGAGTAACCCTACCCATTTCCTAACCCAACAAATGTCATTAACCCTAGGATATAATTAAAAACATGAATTAAATGGGTAAAACTGACTCTGGCTATGGCTCTAACACTAGTTGAGTGCCCAGATTTTTCTCAATCTAAATGCAGATCGTGCAAGATATGCTGAGTAGATTGATCTAAATGCAATGCTAGATAAAAGATTAACATCTCAATATATATTTATATATTTTTTTAGTTGGTATTCTATGTTCCAAACAAGAGCTGAGATGAGCTGAAACTAGCACATTTCATAGTTGCACCCAGTGTCTTATATATTAGCCATGTGCTTCGCGGGGGGTTGTTTATCTTCCACACATCCTACAATGCACCACGCGGCTGGAATGGCGATAGTAGAATGGGGACCTTTCAGTTTGCATGACTCTCTCGCCATGTGGTGCACCATGCCGGTCCCCGACCCGACGGGATGGCGGAATGAGTTAGAGCATCCGTCTCCTATGTTGGTAGATCATGGGATCGTGGGATCGAGGTCTGGTTGAGTCAAACTTAAAAATTGATACCCGTCGCTTCCTAGGCAGGCACTCGGCATTATTAGGATAGGGCAAGGACTGGTTGGCTCAGTGTCAGGATAATGTGACTGAGTGGGATATCAGGTCATGGTGCTGGTGACCTGGTCTCCCAACGGGGCAGCACTATAAAGTCACCATGAGTGTGCACTGTCACAAGTCTGTACCCATCCTGATATGACCTTAGATGTTGGTAGGACATAAAACAACAAACAAACTTTCTTTTTGTAGCGAAAGATCTCAAAGAATGAACAATGCTCGAAGATTCTAACATGTGTCATCCATAAGACATGGGGCCATCTGCGTAATTTCTGCTATGCACTCGATGACCGAGATGAAGAATATATTCTTCGTGAAGTATTCGAGCTCACAAAGGATGCTGAACTCATAGAAGTAAACAAGCAGACCGTCAATCAACATGTGACCCCAGGTAAGTTCTATGATCGGTTTAAGTTTGTAGGTAAGGAGCCAGTTGAAAGTTGCATAGTCCGATGGTTTTGAGGTTCTGTCATTCATTTTCTGAGATAAATATATTAGGTTGATCGTAAATATTTCACAACGCGAACAAGCAGCTCATTGAATGGAGTTTTCAATAAACATATATGGTTGCAGGGTTCACTGAATAAAGAATGTCAGGAGTTGAATGTTCGTTAGTTAATTTGTTTGTCAACCAAGGCCCTCAACCCCCGACCTGAGATTGTTCGTCCGGTTGAAGGGATGGGTGGGCGGCTGAGTGAGGCTGGGGTGTTGGTTGTCCGGCTGCTGGGGTGGTAGTGAGGTTTGAAGGACCTCTGGGACCGACGATGGGCAGCGGTGACGTCAGAGGTCTCGCGAGAGACCTGGTTCTCGGGGAAACCCGGTAGGGGTGTGGTGGGTAAGGGATCGAATTGAGGTGGCGGCACCGGGGAGACTCCTTGCCCGCCTCGGAGTAGGCCCCCCCGGCCAGGAGGGAGGAGTCACACTCTATCACCCAGCGCCCCTTGGCCAGAGGACAACCCCGTTCGTCGTTCTTGCATAGTCAGAGAACCACACCAGGTCACGGCCAGGTCGGGGGTAATGAGGTGTCTCCCGGTGTGCTGTGTATCGCGCAGTGTAGCCAGTATTTGGTTCATGAACCTTCGGGCAGGTGCCACACATCTGGCTATGTGTTGTATTCGTCTGAAGATGTGCTGTATTGTGGTCCTGGTGATTTTGGGGGTGCCGGTGACCTCCTTTCACTCCGCGACAATGTCGGAGAGCTTATTGTCCGGTATCCGGACCGTCATTTGTCATGTGCATACTTTGTATCCAAGCCATTCGAGGTGGTGGGTCGGAGGGGTGCACTGGTTGGCTCAGTGTCAGGATAATGTGACTGTATCAGGTCATGGTGCTGGCGGCCTGGTCTTCCAGGGAGGAAGCACTATAAAGTCGCCATGAATGCGCACTGTCACAAGTCAGTACCCGTCCTGATATGACCTTAGATGTTGCTAGGACGTAAAACAACAAAAAAACAAACAAACGGAGGGAAGCATTTGGTGGGTGAGAGAGCCAGACCCAGGCTTGCCATGATTTTTATCATGTCCGTGTATGCAGCATCAGCGGCCTTCTTGGTTGCCGCTACCCCGACGAAGTCGTCGAGGTAGCATAGGGCGAAGTGGCGCAGGAGGTATACTATGGCGTTGGTCTTCCGGGCACACGCCATTGATGAGTCCTGCACCCGAACGCCGGCGCGACGTCGAAGTAGACCTTCGAGTCTATGGTGATGCCCAGAGATAGCAGTCCTGGATGAGCCTTGTGACCTTGTCTGCCAGGTCCATGATACCAGGGAGGGTGTAGATGGTGGGCCTCCCCTGGAAGTGGCCTTTCCTGATGCCCGCGTTGACACTGGCACCCCTGGGCTAGCTGAGATCCACGATGACTCGCCTCTCGTCGGTGTTACTGGTCATAATGGGGCTGGTCTGGGCCCAGGGGGTGAAGGGTGGCCTGGCGAACGGTCCGAGGTGGGCGCCGTGCTCCACCTCCCTGCGGATGTACTTCGGGATCCACTGCAGTTGTTCTGGGTCTTCCGTGTGGTTGGAGGAGCTGGGATAGGGGGGTCGTCGGCTGTGTAATCGGTGGGCCATCCATACTCCAGGAAGTCCACCAACTGCGCATCGTGGTACCCTACCAGGTGCTTATGCCACAGCGGTATGTTTAGGGCTGATGGCACCGGGACCCTTGCGGAGATGTGGTTGGGAAGCCCGGTGGCTCGTACCCTGTTGTAGATGGCGAGGTAGTTTTTATTTGCCCACATGTTGGACACTGCTTTCGAGATCCGAAGAAGAGTCGGCCGGTATGTGATCGGTGTGTGTGGTGGGTCATATAATGGGGCTGGTTCGGTGTCTGGGTGTGATATGGCCTCATCTATGTCTTCTGCGGCATGTGCGCATTGATCGCTGGTGAGTAAGGCATCCCCGGTGGCTCTGCTGCTGGGTCTTTAGTGTCTATGTGCATGTGGTGGGTGGGGGAGGCGGGGCGCACCCACCCCACCCTCCCATCGCCAACAGCCACGACTCCGGCCTGTCGGCCGCCACCAGATATCGGTAGTGTTTTTTCTAGGTACTGGCTGCCGATGAGTGTAAATCTGCAGTCTCGGTGCTGGCCGGTTGATATTTTGGAGTCGGCCGAGATGGCTTTGAAGTCGCGGGAGGGGTTGGCAGAGGGAGTTCCAGTGGGGCGCCTGTCTCCTTTAGCGTAGTGCGTTGGTTCAATGCTATGTGCCCTCAAGTCGGTTGCTTCCTGTGTTCGTGGCGGGTGGTGGTGGGCATCGGCCCAGGATGCGATGACATCTGAGGGGTCGCCGCTGGGGGGTCCACAGGTCGCTTCCGGCCGTTGTCGGTGGAGGTGTTTGCCTCGGTGCGTCGGTTATATCGGCCGGCGAGCCGCAGCCTCCTTGTAACCCGAGTTCCTTGTTGGCGGGGGTGACTTGTGAGGCGGCGGTGTCTGGGAGTGGGTGCTGCGTTCTGACGGCGGCCTCTGCTCGTTGTAGTACTTACTTAGCGGTGGTGGGTGCGCTGCTATCCGTTCGGGCCGGGGGGTTCGGCGCCTGGGGGTGCCATTCTACCGACTTCTGATGGTTTCGCCCATGTCGTTAGTCCGTTCTGGTTGGGGTTTGGGGCTCATGGAACTTTTGTGGTTTCTGTCTGTTTTAACGGCCCTGGACGGGCCGTTTAAATCTGATTTCTCGGTACTGCTCTCTGCCATAGCGCCCTGGGACCATTTTTCCAGCTGCCTCTTCTTGTTATTGCACTCAGTCTCTTTGTGGGGGTTTGCGCGACAATATTTATTGGCGCACCATGTGCGCAAAGCGCTCCGCTCCTGCCCCGTGTGAGCTGGGTAAGCTGCAGTCTTGGCTGGTGTTCCAGCGGTGGCATGGATGGCCGACCGTTTCATAGCTAAATTCCGGCCGCTTATATTGCTGGTAGGCCAAGGTGAGGGCCCACTCAGTTTAGTAGTGGTATTCGTCGTGCGTGCGGTGCTGATCTTTGCAGTCGTCTGCCTGATGTGATGCGCTTTTGGGTGTGGAGGCTTCTACATCCCATCAGGCCACCTGCTGAATGTCTTTAATTGCCTTTGGGTCTCTCCATCCCGGGGGGAGCCTGCCGTCATCAATCATGTTAAAAATCTGTTCAGCCCACACAAGCCAGGTCTCCCAGTCCCCTTCCCCAGCCATTTCTACAACGTGGTCTACATACTCGGCTAGGGGGTCGACCCAGCTGCGAGAGACGGTCGAGTCCTTTGCATTCCTGTGCAGCGCGGATATATATTCGTACCAAGTACTCTCTCCCTGGCCTACCTTCCCTTTTTGCTCCCCGCGGATTACAAAGGTGTGAGGAACAAGAGGCTTCCCACCTCTGCGTGGCTTGTTGAAGTTGCTGCCCTGATTCTGTATTTCATCAACCACTTCTCAGTGACTTCGGTCGTCCTCGGACGACTGGGAGTGCCTCCTGCCTTGGCTTCATCGGGTCCTCTGTCGTCATGGCTTCGACGTGTGTTGCCGTCCCGTGAGGTGGAGCTCGGGTGCCAGGTGCGACTTTGCTCCGGCGACGACAAGTTTTCTCTTTGAGGCGGCATGGCGACGAGCGGGATGAGGTGGCCGATGAGTCGCGGCTGTTCTGTTCACTTCGTCCTGCTGTGCCAGGGTGTCGCCAGGAATTTTTGTAGGAGGGCCATCTTATAGGCGGCGTTCGAGGTTTCTGGGCGGGCGATTTCCGTGCGGTCCGGTGTTGGCGGCGGGGCGGCCACTAAACGTGGCCACGTCTGGGGTGGTGGTGTCCGGTGTGGCGGTCACCGCTACATCGTCGGCGGTGGTTGTAGCGGCGTCGGTTGCCCGGCGTAGGCATTTGGCGATGCGCGGCATGTTAGTTGTTGGAGTGGAGTGGAGAACAAGCTCGGGGGCTGAGTGGTGAGCGAGCCCAGAGGCTCAGTGGTCCTGAGGTGTCTGGAGAGGTGCTGAGTGAGGCTGGGGTGTTGGTTGTCTGGCTGCTGGGGTGGTAGTTAGGTTTGAAGGACCTCGGGGGCTGACGATGGGCGGTGGTGACGTCAGAGGTCTCGCGAGACCCAGGAGAGGTGTTGTGGGTAAGGGATTGAACCCAGGTGGCGGCACCGGGGAGACTCCTTGGCCCTTGGCCCTCAAAATAATAATGAATCATTGTTATAGAGTTGACCATAGCGGTTAATATAATAAGGGACCTGTTCATAAAGAGTAAGGAATGCAAGGAACGTTTCAATCACATTTTAAGTGCTCACAACTTTATTTCTGTTCCTACCAGTACAATGTAATTTCTCCAAACATCGCTGGTATGAATAGAAACTTCCTCTCCCTTCTTTTAGAGTTAAACTATTCTGAATTACCACATTTAAAGCCTAAATATCGTCTAAAACATCAGAGCATGCATGAACCACGCCTGATGGGTCCTAGCAATGGGTTACAGCAGCAAACCCTTCCCCGCATTTGATGGACAATGCGGGTTCGTCTTGGTGGGCAGCCCGCATTTCCATATGCTGTTTGCTCGACCCAAGCCCGTAATGGCCACATCTGTATGTAATGGCCACATGTATGTATGTATGTATGTATGTATGTATGTATGTATGTATGTATACACACACCACATATATACAAGTTGTATAGACCTATTTCATATGACGTCAGCAGAGGTATTTAGGTCAGTGTGCACGCTGCTCGGCTGCAGGATGACACACTGTCACACTGCAAACTCAATGGCTATGAGCAATCTTCATACTGAAAAAGTGAAATATCTCTAAAACCACACCACCTAGAAACAAACTGCTTGGAACACATAGAAAACATATTCAACAAACAGATTATATTAAATTTATACAGTTAGGGTTCTGTATTTCTATTAATTTGGATAAAATTGTCCTTTTGTACTACACGTACCGGCAAACTCAATGCATTGTCAATGGCCGTGAGCAATCCTCATTCAGAAAAAGTGAAATATCTCTAAAACCACACCACCTAGAAACAAACCGATTGGAACACATATAGAAAACATATTCAACAAACAGATTATATTAAATTTATATTGGTAAGGTTCTGCATTTCTATTAATTTTGAATAAAAGAAACGTTTTGCACTGGGCGTACCGGCAAACTCAACGGCAGTGTGCCTTCGTTCTGCAGCCAAGCTGCGCGTGCATACACAATGTTTGTAAACATTCAAAGAGGTCTATATGCAGGTGTAGGTCGGACTCAGATGCCCCCTGGTATTGTACGTGTATCGCTGGCTGCTGCAGGTTCGATCTGGCAGATGTCTCCAGATGTCACCACTATCTGGGCGTGTAAATAGAGTCGTCCCCGCCCTTGCCTGAAAAATCGCCCGACCCTGATTTTTAAATAAAAATTTTCTTGTTAAACTGTTGAAAAGTGTTGGGCTAGTATTGACTTCACATGTTACTCAGCAAGATATGAATCAATCTGTATTTTTTGTGAGATAAATGAAAGCATTTTGAAAAAACAGGGTTGATACCATTAATTAAAATATTTGACTTCCAAAATTGAATCTTCTAGAACTGTATGATATACTGAAAACAAAAATAAAAATAAAAACCGCCTGCCCGGCCCGGATTTGTGTGATCAAAAGTACGATCGGCAACTTTATTTTGTATTTGGCCTTAGATGAAATTCCTTAAATATCCAAGCATAGGGATATGTATCTGCATGTAAATCCTTTGTAGTCACTCAGTGTTGCCGTTCATTTTCATTTGCAGGAAAAACATTTATTTCTATCAATGATGTTAAGGAACGCCTAGTAAAAATCTATCGTGAACGTTTTTACCGTGTTGAGGTAAGTTTATTTGAATCAAATTTACTTAACAAAATTAAGAGAACTAGTAAAAAATTAGGAATGAGTACACTAGAACACAAACCCATTCATCTCCGCTCTAATGATGTATCTATTATAATTTTGGTATTTAATGAATTCAATAAAAAACCTTTGACATGTCTGCTTAGTAAAGTCCATACAAGCATATCGGTTAACACTGTAACGTGTCTATTTTGCAGGACCATACTTAATGCAATTTTGAGTGATTTGTGTTATTTCTATTTTAAAATATTTGCAATATGTTACACATGTCCTAAAATATTTGACATTTTCTGCATGCATTCCTGAAATACCACAACGTTCTAGGAAGATTAGACACATCCAACCATGTCCGAGGAACCTGGTGATGACTGATATCCGGGTAGCGACTAATAAGTGTCAGGCAAATGTTTGGTGTTGGAGTTGGGTGAATTTCCATGAGAATATACTGCGCTCAGTGGCCGAATCGGTAGAGCGCAAGCCTCCTGTGTGGGAGATTTGGAGTTCAATTCCTGGTCGAATCAAGCCAATGACTTGCAAAATTGATACTTGTCGCTTCCTAACTTGGCACTCAGCATTAATAGGATATGGCAAGGACTGGTTAGCTCAGTGTCAGGATAATGTTATTGAGTAGGATATGGTTTCCCAGTGAGCAGCACTATAATTATAAATTTGCCGTGAGTGTGCACTGTCACAAGTCGGTACCTGACCTTAGATGTTGCTAGGACATAAAGCTTCAACAACCAACCAACTGTGAGAATATGGAAAGTCTCTCATAGAGTCAGCATTGCCAGGGAATTAAACAAAATAATAATAATTGTTGTTATAGAGCTGGAAGTCAGGACTCCCTAAGCATTCTTTTCTTATACCCAATCATTATATACTATGCTCGGTAGGAGGCATCCAACGTTTCAACATTTCCACAGTCATAGAAAGTGTACGACAGGGGCCAAGGAGCATTACTCAAGTACAACTTTTATCGTTCAATAAAATGTTAATATGTTTAGGCATTCTTTAATTTCTGTATTGCAATGTTGAGGTGTACCACTTATGGCGGTGTCCGGGTCTGAAAAAGTACTACGCTTTATATGATTTTTGGTAAATCTTTGATTTGTGTTGTTTCTAAAATATCTAAGAACTAAAACCCCAATAAACATCAAATTTTATGTTTTTCTCCATCTACTACCTAATATTAACACAAAATTCTAGAAACACTTGAAGCATTTAACTCTTCCTCATGGTGGTGATGACAAATGTTTAGTCGGCAGCCAGTCTCTGTTGGGTCAATGTTCGAATTAAAGGGAAAAGGTATAGGTGGTCGGGAAAACAAACTCGGAATAGTTCTAATTTGTGCCACAGAATGGCGCATGCTTAGTACTGAACTTTACCACTTGGTCATGTAGAATGACCTAGATTAGTCATGTGACAGCTGTTGTTGTGAAGATGGCTGGGTGAGTAGAGAGAAGGGAAAGTAAAACTGAGGTATTTTCAATTTTCTTCAGATGAGTTCAAACAGGATTTTATATTTGCTTTAATGTAAAATATATGTCAGTACAATTACATTGCATAATTCAATCAGAAATACATAGAAGGAAAACGTTTTTTTGTTGTTGAATGTAAAACGGTTTTGGACTGTATGAGGTTTGAACCCACAACACCCTACAGAGGCCACATGTAGCTGGTTGTCTCAGTTCCGGCTATTTGTGTATAGGACGTCATATATACAAGGTGTGTGTGTGTCTATATGTTTGTGTGAGTGTGTGTATGTATGTATGTATGTATGTATGCATGTATGCCTTGAATGTATCATATATATATATATATATATATATATATATATATATATATATATATATATATATATATATATGTAGGTACGCATTAAGCCGAAGGCAGTGTGATGGATACAGTTTTATTATTAAGTCAGTGTAGAAGTATCTGGCTGGGCTACAAATGCCCTACCGGAATATATAGTTTAAAAGGATAAAATAGCAAAAATAAGAATAAAAATAAAAGTAAATAGAACAGGTGTATGAGCCTAGTGGCAGCAAGCAAGTGAGCAGCCGGTGGGATCAGTGGTGTATACATATCACAGGTGGGTAGGCTGGTGGAATAGCCAAACCCCTCCCTGGGGTTCATGGAACCGGAGGGAGAGGGCAGCACCATGCGATTCCTACATCCGCATATACTGTAGTATATACGTTGGTGTAGGTACGCATTAAGCCGAAGGCAGTGTGGTGGATACAGTTTTATTATTAAGTCAGTGTAGAAGTATCTGGCTGGGCTACAAATGCCAAGTCCCCCAGGACCCTCCAGACAGAACTAACTAACACCCCCGAGGCAAGACGCTACCCGCATGTCCGAGACTATTCGGTCCGACAGGGGGCGCGCGATATACTTATAAACTGCGTCAGACGACCAATCGCCCCTAAGCCGAATTTCATCGATCGGGGCGCCTTGAAGGGCGAGGTAAGTACACCCGCCCCGACGGAGAGAATGGCATGAGAAATTCTCACTGTCTAAGCCAGCTAGTGCGGCAAAGTACTTTATAGTAGACTGGAGTGTAGCGTAGTCCAGGGGTGAATAGCCACCTGCCCGAGGCACCTGGAAGGCAGGCTCGCTGGGAGATACTTTGACTTGCGAGAAGTGTTTTCTCACCCAGAATACGGCGCACAAGTCCGTATTGGGCACGCAAGTGACAGGAATAAGCAACTCGCGTTCGGCAAACTGAATGGTCTTAGACCGGCGAACGGTCAGCAACATACCCCATGGGTGAAAGGAGAAATCGGAACGGAGCAAAACCGATTCGGAATTAGTTAACTGACATTTTCGCAACAGAGCCCTAAACCCGGTCAGTATGGCTGCACATGTTGCAACATGGCCTTCGCTACCAGACATATGCGAGAACATCCTCATTAATTCAGATGGCAGAAGGGGGAGGGCACGCTTGACTGAGCATCCCAACATACGCTTTGCCCCGCCCATTATGGTTCGGATTTGGTGCGAGGCGAAGTCAATAGGCGCGCTGCCCTCGGATTTAAGAAAGAAATTTAGAGCGCACAAGTAGTTGGTGATCGATGAATATTTTAAAGTGCGGGACAACCAAACCACGTATATCGCAACCTGAGAAGGGGGGCAAGGCAGGGGCGATAAGATCCCCTTAAACTCGTCTATGAAGCTGAAGTACTTTCGTAGCTGCATCGATCTGGTTGAGCGAGAATTTGTAGAATAGTACTGATCGCTCATAGCCTTAGCCGCCCCTCTCAAGAGATCTAGGCCTGCAACGACACAAGGGGAAACAATTCAGGCAAACAGGGAGGCACAACACAGTTGAGCGGTACAGTCCGCCTCAGCTATGCGGGTCTTGCTAGAGGGTTCCCTCCAGCGGCTAAGTGAATCACAGATTATGTTATCACCGCTCCGGACATATGCGGATTTAATATCGAAATTAAACTGGACAGAGAGCCAGAAGAGCTCTTTGACGTAGACCATAATCTGCTTATTAGTACACCTGCCCGTAGAGAGTGATGCGCGCACCGTGTTATTGTCTGTCACAAACACAATGCAGTGGTCCCTCCACAGGTGGCCCCAGCGGCGGGCGGCAGCAACGACCGCCCACATTTCCTTCACGTTAATGTGTGCGCACCCTTGCACGCCCAGTTGCCTTCGGCGTAATGGTGGCCCACCTCAGCGGGGAGGTCAGGTTCCTCAATGAAGCTGCCCACACGCCAATCGCCCGCATGGGCCGCTCCAAACCCCCAGCATGACGCGTCACTATAAACCGCGATAGAAGTCGCATGAACACCCAAAATCTTCGCATAACCGTTAAAGGTTTCGGCGTAGTTCAGCCACCAGTGCAATTCAGAACGGAACTCTGCGTTCAGCCTTAATTTATAGTAGGGGTTCCTTAACTGGCGTATAGCGTCGTATACTCTGGTGGAGAAGGAGCGGCCGCCGCGGACGACCGTAGCGCAATGGGCTAGCAGGCCGCCCAACTTTTCGAGCTCCTTTCGAGTAACCTTCCTGCGGCCCAAGAATTCAAGCAGAATGCGCTTTAGTTTAAGAATTTTGTCAATAGGCAATCTCAGCTGGAGCATAACAGAGTCGATCTCTATGCCCAGAAACCTTGAGCATTGGGAAGGGGCTGAAAGCTTATGGTAGCTTAGATAGAAGCCTAAGCGGCGGAGGACTTTAATTACAATATATTGGTTACGTAAACATTCATTATAATCATCACCGAGGACGGCAAAGTCGTCCAAGTAATTCACAATATGGGTAATGCCTTCCTTACGGGCGCAGCAAACAAAAAAATCAGAAATTCTGCTAAAAATGTTGGGGCTCGAGGAGAGTCCCATACACAAGCGGTTATCAAAAAATAATTCGTTCCCGCCACCGAAGTTCCATCTGATTGCCTGGCGGGGGCGGTCGGAAGGGTGAATATTAAGGGCCCTATAGGCATCCTTTATGTCTATACAGGTGATGAAGTCACCCTGTGCCATAACCTTCACCAAGTCTCCGACTCCAAGGTATGAAAATTTATTTGAAACTTCGGAAACATAGTTATTCACAGATCGCCCGACAGGTTTACTGCAGTCGACGATTGTTCGGTAGCCGCCCCCATTTGATTTCGGAACGGCAAAGACGTTATGAACGCACAATGCCTCGCCACTCGCCCGGCTTATATAATCACAAGAAAGTTCGGTGCGTAACTTTGAATCAATAAAACTGCTCTGGGTGCTCCTATTACAATTACCTGCGTAAACCGCGCAACATGAAGGATTTATAACCTTGAAACCGAAAATCGCCCCATGCAGAACGAATTCAGTGTCAGGGTCAACGTCCCCCCCGGCAAAGCAATCACAGAAACAGCGGCATGGTTTAATCTGAGATAAATGATTTGCTATGTACTGCGTGCACAGACACGTAGCGGCCGAACAAGCGGCAGTGACAGTAAAGGTGACCCTTTCATTAGAGTAAGTGTCAAGGGCGGACACACAAAGGCCTTGCCCAAAGGCCTTAACACTCAACCAATCAATGTTAGCCGCTTCAAGGGCATAGCGTAACAAGGGGTTGGCTAGTTGGCACGGGGGGCGGGGGCAGACATCCCCGCCCCCCGCGCCAACACTTGCGGTTATTACCGGCGCGCTACCAAGGCAACCTGCGCCCGAAGGGCCTGCTTTGTCGGCGTCGCGGGGGCGAACAATGTGGCAGTTAACGCCATTAGTGTGGCTCACAATGCCTGTGCTGGTAATGACTTGACTAGGGGCGCCTACCTGGCGACAATTAGAGTTGCTGGGACACATACCCACTCCCATTACATCAAAACAATGCACAAAATCGTCAGTACCGGCTTCAGAAAGATGGGGGGGTGTAACAACCGGCGTTATGTCGAGGCCTGGGTGGGAGTCTGAGTCTGAAGCGACATAGTCATCAGTAGCAAATACACAATTGCGAACTTTTCTCCGACCCCGACCCCGGCCTCTCGGTATTCATTCCTTACGACAATTCCCCCTAATGTGTGACTTGCTCCCGCAGCGGGAGCACCAATGCCCGAAATTGCAGGTTCTCTCGTCTCTGCTGCAGCCCTCAGTTTTATTGTAAGAAAAACAAGGCTTCTTCCCGTCTTTAGAGAAAAGTTGGCCCGAGCTGCCCTTTACACCCCTGGTTGATCTCTGACTGTCTCTGGCAGACTGGGTCCGCATAAACTCAAAAGCGTAATATTTAAGAGCTAGTTCGGGGTTTCCATCACAGAAGGCATCGTAGCCCTCGGCGACGGCAAGTTTCCGGACTGCAAGATCGTACTTAGCATGCGATTGGTCCTGGAACTTCCCCGTTTTCGCTTTCCCGCAAATATATTTCATATGTTTAACGACATGCCTCAGCTCCCGCAAGTCCACATCCTTTTTATCGAGGATCCAACCGCAGCACGACTCCAGCACCTCGAAGGGGGACAATTTCTTTAAGTCTTTACGGTCCTCTAGGTATCTACGCAGAGACCACTTACTGCGCTTCCTTCGTTCCCGACTTGTTGTCCCGTCCGAGGTGCTTGAGCTTGATGAATGTCGGCGCCGTCGTCGGTGCCGCCGGTCATGAGAGCCGCTCCTCCTCCGACTGGTGCTCCTGCCTCTCTTGTGCCTGGTCGTCAGCTCGGCCGCTTCGGCCGCCAGGCGGCGTTCGCGACGGTCGAGTTCAGCGCAGCGCTTCTGGCGCTGCAGAGCCCGCTCCTTTTCAGCTATCGCGGCCTCCCTCTCGTCCAACTCGCTGTCGCTTGGCGGCGCCTTGGACGTAGTTGGGGTTTGAGTCCCATCCGCCATCGGCGAAGATCCGCCGTCGTCGGACATTGCACTCACTTTCTCCGACACTCGTTTGGCGTGCCTAGTCTGCATAGCTGCCGTAAGGCAGCTGTCGTTAACCGGGCCCCGGTGAGTAAGGCCGCACGGTCCACAGTACATAAGTATCAGCTGTGCCGAGTAGGTTGATGTTGGGCGATGTAAAATGTCGCAAAAATTTTAAAAAACAACCAGTCTCTCAAATCATCCGAATGTATTTTATATAAGAATAAAATGATATTGTCGTGGGGGTGATGAAAATGGGAATTACTGTGCCTAGAGCGGGACTCGAACCCACATCTCTTTGCATTCCGGGCCAGTGTGCTAACCATTACACCACCTAGGCTCCCTGATATCAACACACTCCCCACGCCTACCTGTCTATGTGGTTACTTGCCTGAGAGGTCAGTGCAGACCACTACACTCGTCCCCCTGGAATTGTAAGTCTTGTAATGCTTACAATTACATACATACAGGCAATGCACTAACACATACATACACAGGGTAGGTTCAACAACCATACAGCGCAAAGCTTGTACAGGATCCTGATCACGGCAACCAGTGTCGTGGGGGTGATGAAAATGGGAATTGCCGTGCCTAGAGCGGGACTCGAACCCACATCTCTTTGCATTCCGGGCCAGTGTGCTAACCATTACACCACCTAGGCTCCCTGATATCAACACACTCCCCACGCCTACCTGTCTATGTGGTTACTTGCCTGAGAGGTCAGTGCAGACCACTACAATATTATAAAAAAGTTGATATTATAAAAAAAGTTACATTGGTCAAATGTTCCTCAAGTAACACAATAAAATAAATAAAATAAAAGGTTGTCGAAATGTAATCGACCACCACAAGGTTCAAAGTAACTGTGCACGTCGAGGCAGGGCCGAAATATGCACTCGACAGTCACGAGCCAATGCTGCTTTGGTTAAATGCACATCCAGGTAAAATCAAATCGACAGAGTAACGGCTTTAGTGTCGAGGCCAATAATCGGCAGAGTCGTCGACCATCATGGCGGCTTTCCCGCCCTCCGCCATCTTGGTATTTCAAGCAATATGCAAGTCGACACACAATAAATATGAAAAGCCAAGACTATAAAATGAAATAAATTATCGACAAACTGGACGTCGTTAATTTCAGACCAATATTAATGCCGCACTACCTGCGATCGGTCCTTAGATTCGACACACTCACGTCGAATTAATATTGATAATCGACCATAAAGTATATGTAAAATGAATGATTTTAGCTCACGGCACCCAAGCAGGTCGATCGTCCTTTCATGGCGTATTTCAGGTCCAGAATGGAGATCGCAGAATAAAAGAACACAGGTAGCAAGTAGACTGTGTGTAGGATCGTCCTGGTACAGGTGCAGGTATAAGGTAAACACAGGTGTGTGGATGCCAAAAAGTAAATAGAACAGGTGTGTATGAGCCTAGTGGCAGCAAGCAAGTGAGCAGCCGGTGGGATCAGTGGTGTATACATATCACAGGTGGGTAGGCTGGTGGAATAGCCAAACCCCTCCCTGGGGTTCATGGAACCGGAGGGAGGGGGCAGCACCATGCGATTCCTACATCCGCATATACTGTAGTATATGCGGATGTAGGAATCGCATGGTGCTGCCCCCTCGATCCAATATATATATATATATATATATATATGGGCCAGGATCACGAACAGAGGCCAATTGGTGGATGTTGTCGGCGTCGAACATGGATGTCGGCGTCGATCGGTATAATTATAGGTTAGCATTAACAGAGATGTTGGAAAGTCGTAAAATTTATACTGAATGTATAGGTCGAGAAAATACAGCAAACTTATTTGTTTCTAGAATAATTTAATATGAAACAAAGAAATGCACTACACTTTTAAGAATTGCGACGCCGACATCTTCACTTGACCACCGATTGGCCCGTTTTCGTGAGGCTGACTCATATATATATATATATATATATATATATATATATATATATATATATATATGGATAGGGCAGCATATATATATATATATATATATATATATATATATATATATATATATATAATTAGGCTAGTAACTAGTGCATATATCAAATGCATGTGCTGTGTGGCCATCATACGCCAACCCTAAAGTCACTGCACAGCCACCACACAATATTTAGAAATGTTATATATGCACTAGTATATACGTCATATACAAGGTATATAAAGGTATATATACATGCATGCATACACCTTGTATATATGACGTTGTATATACAAGGTATATACATGCATGGATGTATTCATACACCTTGTATATATGACGTTTTTTTATTATTATATATATACAAATAGCCTGAACTAAGACAACCAGCTCATGTGGCCTCTGTAGTCTAGTGGTTAGGGTGTTACATATATATGTTAGTACACTTACATTGCATAATTCAATCAGAAACACATATAGAAGGAAAACGTCTTTTTGTTGTTGAATGTAAAATGTAATGGACTGTGTGGGGCTTGAACCCACAAGACCAACAACTTCAGAGGCCACATATAATTACTGGTCTCAGTTCAGGCTATTGCCATATACATAAGTGTCTACACATACCGTTTGTGAGCAGTACGCATATCCTTGGCAGTCTAAACGTATGTGAGGATGCGCACGCATTTGTGTTTTGCGCAACAATTTTGTTGTTATTGAATGTAAAAAGGAGTGAACCATATGGAGTGAGATATGTGCATTTGAAAGTTTTTGACGTTCAGATCCTTTGTATTAGCTAATGCAGCAGGTGTTCCATGCTGGCCAGATCAATATGGCCTGAGCATTAATAGTTTGATGGGATCCACCGCAAATACACAGGTGTCCGGTTTTAATGTGATGATGCCAGCAGCCGTTCTGGTTGTGCCTATGTGTTATCAGTTGGATGGGATCCATTGCAAATGCGCCAGGTTCTGGGCTTAACCCTATGACGGCAGTAGCCGTTCCGCAGTATATGCGCCGGCGGAAGACTCGGGATCGCAGAATGTGCAATTCGTCTTTTTTTTAAATTTATTAATTTTTTTATTGAGGCTGTATTTATACTGTCCATAGCATGTAAGCCCGGGTATCCAGGCTTGTTTTCAATGCTGGCCAGCTGTAGTGTTGGTGTTGTCTTACCAAGCAGTAGCTGCTGATAAGTTATTTGATTGTCTGCATTTCAGTAGCAGATAGATCTGTTGGTGCGTTTAGTAGCCTATGTTAGTTTTTTGGGGCCCTCTTGGCATTGAATTTTTGTTCTATTCTTGTTACTATGTTAGTTGTTTTCTTAGGGTTCTATGTTAGTGTTTTGGGGTTTTCTTGGGAAGAGTTTTCCGCTTTTTTCTACTTAATTCTATACTAGCCTATTTTATTTACATGTCCATAGGCCTGTACATAATAGGTGGTTGAGTTATGTTTGTTTGAATTTGATTTATATTGTTGTTGGATATGTTATCTGGCTTTTATTATTTCCGGTTATCCCGCCCTGGGCTGTCCAGTTGGCGGGCCGTGACATATCACCTGCCCCCTTGTGGTGCAGTTCAGTTGGGGTTCCCAGTTTTTATTTTGCACAAATATTTTTTGTACGTTTTTAGGTCAGGGATTTGTCTTTCTTTCACCGTTTGCGGATTCCATGCCCTGGCGGCCATTTCCAGTGTGCTCCTTTCATGGGCTTTGATCTGGCTTCTGGTCTGCCTTAGTAGTGGTGCCTTGCTTGCTCTGGTGTCCCTTAGTGGTTGGGTTAGACGCTTAATGTCTTGGCTATATCCATATGCTAATGTTTTTAGGTGGATTATCCTTCTGTTTTCTAGTAGCTTTACTTTAGTTCTTTTGTGTAGGTCATAAGTGGGGTGTAGTTTGTCTACTTTCAGGCAGATTTTAAGGGCCCTATTTTGTAGTATCTGCAATTTTTTTAAGTATCTCTTTTTTAGCACCCATGTAGATTACATCCCCATAGTCAAAGTAGGGGAGTACCATGCCTTTGAAGATTTTTATTGACATATCTTGTGTCATATAGTTTCTTAGTTTAGCAAATAGCCATAGTTTGTGATTTACTTTTTGTATGATTTTTGTTACACAGAGATTGTAGTTTAGCTGGCTATCTAGTTCTAGGCCGAGGTATTTGGAGTGATTTACACTTTCCAGTGTTTGGTTTCCTAGTGTGCATTGTAGGTTTCTTCCTGTGATTGCTGTGTGTGAGACGAGTACAGTTTTAGATTTATTTGCATTGATGGTTATTTTATTGGACTCACACCAGCCAGCCAGTTTTAGCAGGAGGTTGTTCAGTTTGGTTGCTACCTCCTCTACTGTGCCATTTACTTTAGTTTTTTGCTGCCTGTTGTTTAGGTAGCATTTTATCCAGTTTATTGATTTGGATTTAATGCCCATGTTGTTTAATTTTCTTATTAATATGCTGTGGTCTACAGTGTCAAAGGCTTTGCTGAAGTCGATGAAGGCTGCTCCAACTAATTTCTTTTGGTTCAATGATGCCAGCACATCACTTGTTAGGTTTGCTATTGTTTTTGATGTGGAGTGTAGTTTTCTGAAAACTCCTTGCCTCTTGTTTAGTATATTGTTTTTTTCCAGGTGCTCATTTATCTGCCTGTGGAATATTTTTTCAATTAGCTTGCCTGGTGTTTGCAAGATTGATATTGGTCTGTAGTTCCCCATGTTTTGTTTGTCACCACTTTTGTAGATGGGGGTGATGGTTGCCATCTTCCATGCTGCGATGAAGTGTCCCTGCTCAAATGATATGTTGAACAGGTCGACCATGATATCTGGGATGGCTTGGAGTGCCTCTTTTAGTATTTTTGTGGGGATTCCATCTATTCCACTTGGT
The DNA here is from genome assembly GCA_030323885.1 of Branchipolynoe longqiensis. NCBI lineage: Eukaryota > Metazoa > Annelida > Polychaeta > Phyllodocida > Polynoidae > Branchipolynoe > Branchipolynoe longqiensis. The sequence goes on along the minus strand of CM059193.1, from coordinate 43,641,100 downwards.
TTGTTTTCATCTATGTCATTTATTAGTTGTGTTAGTTCTTTTAGGTCAGTTTTGCAGGTGGGGATTTCATCCTGGATATTTTCTGACTTGTTTTCCCAGATTCTTGTGAATTTCTTTGATAACCTTTGTCCTACCGTGGCAAAGTGTGTATTTAGTTTGTTTGCTGCATCACTATCTGTGTGCGTATTTCCATCCTTATCCTGGAAGCTTATGCGTTCTTCTATCTTATTTTGGGGAAATAGTATGCTTACATTTTTCCAGAACTTATTTGCGTTGCTTCCCAGGCCTTGTCTTGTTTTATTATATATTTGCTTTTTGCTGTCCTCACTGCTTTGAGGAAGTTGTTTCTGGCAGTATTATAGGCCCTTTTATCCTCTGGGTCTTTAGTACGTTTCACTTTGTCACCTAGCTTTCGTTTTGTTGCGATATGCGTTAACAGTTCCCTGTCTACCCACGGGTCTTGGTTTCTCTGTATTTTTAGTTTCTTTATGGGACACATTTCATCTAATGATTGTTTTATTTCTGTGACAATGTTATTCCAGTAGATATCAGTGTCATCTCTGTCTGTTGTGAGGTTGTCTATATTTTCATATAGGTGTTTTTTTTAGTGTTTCTTTTGAGTAGTTTTTTAGGGATCTGCCCATCTTATATTTATATTGGCTTGTGCTTTTGAGTTTTTTCCTCGTTACATATATTAACTCATGGTCACTTATACCCCAGCTTCTAGTGCCCCATTTTGTGGCATGGTTTGAGTTGGTTAGTATTAGGTCAATTGTTAAGCTATTGTTTCCTATTCTTGTGCTGTCTGTAATAAGTTGTTGTAGCCCTAGGATTTTGATAGTGGTTTGTAGCATTAGTTTATTTTTGTCGTTGCTACTGTAGTTTATGTTGAAGTCCCCTAGCACAAAGATTTCTGCAGTTGTTAGTTTTCTCACTGCATTTATGCTTTTGTCTAGAGTTTCAAGTAATGTTTCAATATCCCCGGACAGTGGTCTGTAGAGGCTTGCTATGGCTATGTAGAGGCTTGCTATGGCTATGTTATCATAGGTGAGTGTAGAAACTGATATGGTGCTACAACCCCAGGCCGTCCTCCGATGCATATGCTGTGGAACGGTGCATTTGCAATGGATCCCGTCCAAACAATAACACATAGGCATGACCAGAACGGCTGCTGCCATCATAGCATTAAACCCAGAAACCTGCACAATTGCGGCAGATCCTGTCAAACCATTAATGTTCAGGCCTAGCTGAGTCATAGAATGTGCAGTTTGTCATAGGTGAGTGTAGAAACTCAGGGGCATAGCTAGGCGTATGCGCCTACACCAAAACGTCCACCTCATTTTGTCAACAACAAAAATAATAAAGAGAGAGAGAGAGATAGAGATAGAGAGGCATGTAGTAGTCTGGAGTGTCGAAAACTCAAGTCTAAAATGTGTCAAATCCGCCAGTTTAAGCTTAAGCGGCCCCCTAAACCCCCTGCTGAAATTAGGAGTACACATCGTTAACGGTCTAGCTATGCCCCTGAAACTGATATGGTTCCACTACTCCAGGCCTATATATATATATTTTACCTCGTCCTCAACCTCTTGGCTACTTATAGCCCAGTGAAATATAGCACTCCCGCCCGATCAATTTGCATTCCCAACTCGCCGTGTACGGTCGTTGAACGCTGAGCTCCGGTCTTCTAGAACTACACTACATATATTTCCAATGGATAGTGGATTTATTGAATATTACTAAAAGCCCAACATAGTTGGCAACCTTCTTTAAAGGTTTAGTTATGGAGAGCGGCATTTGGCAAGCTCTGGAAGTTATTTAAAATTGTGTTGGTGCCACCGGTGGAGCGGAAGCCGCCAGTGGTGTTGTCGGTGGGATACATGTTTGCCCAGTTATGCCTAACCCACAGAGGCCCGAGTCGCCCGTTATACGACAACAGAGTGTGCGCCTCGCTAGTGCCAGTCCTCGAGGGCATTCACATATGGGTCGTTCTCAGAAACTGTGTACCACTTGAGGTAGTCTACTTGAAATGCATATTTCAAAGAAACCCATTATTGGAGTGTCAATATTTAGATTTCATCAGTTAGCCCAATAATGTGGGAGATATTTTAGATCAAAAGTAAATGTTAATATTGTGTATTATGTATCTTATTGGAATAGATAGCTAAATACATAGAAAATTACATTACTAATTTGTGACATTGTCAACAGCATTGAAAATAAAGTGTTACAAACTTAATGAAAACCTCTGAACAACAGCTCATTTCACTTCAAATGGTCATATACAATGTCTTCATTAAGTTGAAGACATTTATTTCTTTAAAAAATGGTTAAATTATGAAATAGTTAACCTTTTCTGGAGTCATTAACATCGTAACATTTCATTTCCACTTGTAAGTACTATGAAACTCTGTATCAAACACTGAGTACAGATACAGTACAACAACTATTTTCACCATTTGACACTCTATGCATGGACCCAGTTATGGTATAGTGAAAGATAAATCCTGAAATTGCCCCCAAACATTGAAATTTGAGCCGGACATTTGTGTAAAATTGTTGTTTCCACTTTGACTGTTACCTTGCTAATATTTTTTTGCTTTTCTCTTTAATATTCACAAATAAGACAAAACCATAGCAATGAGGTTTCAAATTTATATTACTACTGTTTATAAAGCAAGTGGCATGTGAAATGTCCTAAAAATGTCAAGTTTTGTGTGCAAAATATTTGATTTTGGAGTCAGGTTGGTTTCCATGCTATACTGCTATTTATTGGGTGTGAGCATCATTTGACCTACTTAAAAATGCCAGAATATGTTTATTTTCAATTATTCAGATGCAAAAGGACATACACATTGTTGGTCCACATATATATATATATATACATACCTTGTATATATGTTGTATATGTATGACATATATACTATTACTCGTGCAAATATCAAATGTATTTACTGCGGGGGCATCGTATGATTCCCTCGCAACACATACATTTTATATGACTCGTATATAAATCATACATATGATATACACATGGTGTATATATATATATTTTACCTCGGTACTAAGCCTCTGGCTGCTCGTGGTCGAGGGAGAAGGAAGTAACATCTGGGTACAGCAATTAGCATATTCCGCTCATAACTGGAGGACGTTACGAGCAGCTCAGCAGTTTTTACCAAGTATTTACTCAGTTTCTATTGTAAGTACCGACCCATAAACTGACACAGTTGTTTATGAATGACCATAGCACACGCTTATCAACTGTTACACAAGTTGTTTCCACGATTTCATACTTAATTTTGAATCTGTGCTTTTATCCGGTGCCGTAGAGACTGAGGCATCCATTTTGTTTTTGCCGCCCCTTGCCGAACGGAGAGACATGTTGGCTGGAGCCATTTCATCGTTATGATAGGTTATAAGGCGTACCTCTGAGTTTCATAGCATTTTCTCCAACTCGTAGGTGTTGTAGCCACGGGAGGGAGAAGTGTATGTTACAGAGAGTGTGGGCGGGAACAGTACACTGGTCCCGACCCCTCGTTATGTTTCGGTTCGGCTTGTCCGACCGTTACACTTTCGATATAATTTAGCTTCTCACGCCGGCTGTAAAACTGATGTAAATACGGTTTTACAACCCCCTCAGGGCCATGGGCTCCTTATAGCACTGTTCCATGAGTTCAGTTGCTTTTTGAGTATGCTCTAAAACCTCTTTTCGGTTGTTTTCAGACGACTCGAGATGGCCGCGAAGCGGGGTACCACAGGTGCACCACACACCCTGAGTGAGGGGGACGCAACCCCTGGATGCCTCTCAGCCACGTCACATGACCGCTCACCCGAGGCAAGGACTTCCCAGCCCGATGCGAACGAGCAGATGGTGAGGCTTATTCATGAGCAGCTGCAACAGCTGCTCCCGACGCCACCGCCTAAAACTCCCACGAAGAATGCCTCCCTGTCCGAACAATCTGACTGGGAGGACCTGTCCGATGCACAGACAACCGACTCGGAAATCGCACTAGGGAAAAAGAGGCGGCGCAAGAAGTATTCGTCAGGGGGCGACGAATACTAGCAAGCCAAGCAGAAGGTCAGGAAGGTCGAAAGGACAAAGAAAAAGTCCAAATCCAAGAAAAAGAAGACGGCAAAGTCATCGTCGTCGGATTCATCCAATGACTCCACGACAACAGACTCGGAGTCCGATGACCCGCATCCCGGCACTTTCGCGGATATCACCGAGAAAGTCGCTAAGAAAATACGAGCAGACAAAAAGAAGCGAATCAACACCTGCTCCTTGATGCGCAAAAATTTGAAGGGCCACTTTGACACCTTCAAACCCGCGGAAACGCTCACTAAGCTGGCCGAACAATATACCGGCATAAAAGGGATCCCGCAAGCTACCATCAAAGAAATGGACGACGATGTAACAATGAGCGAGGACCGTAAGCAGTTGGAGACGTGTCTCCACACAGTCCACAAAGGGGTCCTCGTAGCACTCGCGGCTATCATGCCGGTAGCCAACCGCATGATGGTGGGTAACAAGTTTACCACAGTAACCCCTGAAATGAACTCCGCTATTGCTGCGCTTACAGCTACTAGCAACTTTCTCTCCTACCGTAGGTTGGAGAATGTTTTTAAGTCAGTCACAACCGACGCAGGAAAGCAGGTGGCACTCTTCCTGGCCCCAAAGCCTATCAAAGGAAAGGCGTTCGACCACACCAAAATGTTTGGAGGACAACTCCAGTACCTCTTCAAGCAAGTGGAAACGGCAGCAAAACAATCTAAACACCTAAACGGCAAGAAGGACTCAAACCAGTCAAAGTTCAAGAAATCCAGATCGGATTTTCGGGGACGCCGAACCGGCCTCTCAACCAGCCGATTCGGGAACCGGAACCAATACCAGCCGAGAGGACGAGGCCAGAGGAACCAGTACGGCTGGAATGACAGGAGAGACACTCCCTCCCAGCGGCAGTTCCCCAAACCAGGCAACAAGTAGACACCACATCCAACAGTGTAAGCACATTTCAAGCGGGTAACATAACAAAACGTATTTTTGAATGGGAACAACTGACATCTGACCAGATGGTCCTGCAGATAGTTAGAGGTATTTTTATCCCCTTCATAGAAACTCCCGTCCAGACAAAAGTGCCTTTTCCTTACCGTCTGTCTACAGATGAACACCTAGCTTTAGACATAGAAGTGACAAAGTTTGAAGATAAAGGTATCATTACAGAAGTGCAACATACACATGGAGAATATATTTCAAACATTTTCTCTAGACCAAAACCAAATGGCGACGTCAGAATGATCCTCGATTTAACTATCCTTAATGAGTTAGTCGAATATAAACATTTCAGCCCGGGACCTAGTAACGCCGGGGGCTTGGCTGGCAAGTGTAGACCTCAAAGATGCCTATTACACAGTCCCAATTTTTGAGGCACACCGAAAATTTCTTCGGTTTATTTGGAACGATAAATTATATCAATTCAACTGTACCTAGCGGCCTCGCTTGCGCTCCTCGGTTCTTCACGAAACTTTTAAAACCCGTTTTTGCCGAAATGGCCAAGAAAGGCCATGTGATGTTCCCTTACATCGATGATTCCTTCATTGTAGCACGCACAGAAAATGAATGTCAGCTAGCAATAAAAGATTTATGTGACACTCTAACCCATCTAAGGTTTTACATCCACAATAACAAATCGGTTCTCACACCTACCACCAATTTGAAATTTCTGGGGTTCTTTATAATACGGAACAAATGACTCTCACCTTGACTTCTGACAAGGTAGATAAATTTAACACCACAGCGTTAAACTTATTAAAAATAAAGAGACCAAAGATAAGGCAAGTAGCAGTCCTAATCGGGCTAATGGTAGCTTACGCACCAGCAGTTCTCTATGGGAAAGCACATATAAAATCTCTTGAAATAGATCAAAATATTGCTCTAACCAAAGCCAAAGGATTTTTTGAATCGCTTATGACCATTTCCAATGAAGGCCACGCTAACATTCAATGGTGGTTAAAACATATTAAGTTTTCCAACAATCCTATCCGTATGAATGAACCTAACACAATAGTTACCAGAGATGCCTCTTTAGAGGGATGGGGAGCTCATAGAAATAATGAAGCTACAGGAGGACGTTGGTTAGATGACGAAATAGACGACCGCATAAATGTCTTAGAACTATGAGCAGTGTATTTAGGTTTAGCAAGTTTAGTTAAAGTGCCAAAACTCAATGTCCAAGTGTTAACTGATAACACTACCGCAATGGCCTATATTAGAAACATCGGAAGTACAAGATCCTCAGCTTGCAACTCCATTGCGAAACTCATTTGGGACTGGGCCGAAGAACAGAAATTTTGGATAACAGTCGCACACATACCAGGCACTCAAAACACATTAGCAGATAATAAGAGCCACCATTTCCACGATCATCTGGAATGGTCCCTAAGCACAGACATATTTAATACAATTTGTCAAAAATGGGGTAAGCCAGACATAGATCTTTTTGCCTCTCGTAGAAACAAAAAACTTGATAAATATGTATCCTGGCATCCAGAGCCACTAGGTTGGCGAGTCGATGCTTTCTCTTTAGTCTGGAATCACCCCTTTTATTACATCTTTCCCCCATTCAGTCTAATCAGCAGAGTAGCCAGGAAAATCAGGCGAGACCAAACACATGCAGTGTTGGTAGTGCCGGACTGGAACACTCAGCCGTGGTGAGCACCAGTGGAATGGGAAGCAAAAGACAATTTAAAATTCCCAAGAGGCCCGGTAAACCTACAACATCAGGGAAAAGTGACAAAACAGGGGGACGTGTCCACAACACCAATATTGGCATTCCTTTTCTAAGCACATACCTACAAAAGTTCGGTTTGGATAAGATCACCCAAGCCAGGTTAATGTCACACGCCTGGAGGCCAGGAACCATTAAACTTTACTCCAGCTATTTGAAGAAATGGGGCCTCCATTGTTTGTTACATAAAGTAAAGGCGATGGAACCTTCCATCGCACAAGTAGGACGTTTTCTATGTTTCTTAGAAGATGAAGGACTAGGCTACGGTGCTATTAATGCAGCCCGTTGCGCATTATCCGTCATTCTGCCTAGAATAGACGGACAAACTATTGGAAAGCATGAAGTCATTCATTGGTTGGTGTACGAACGAAACCCTCCAAAACCGAAATATAGTCGGTTTTGGGATGTTTCCGTGGTTTTCAAGCTTTTCCAGGAATGGCCAGAAAACAAATTACTCTCTATCCAACAGTTAGGATACAAGTTAGCAGTGTTACTACTGTTGGTAACCGGCCACAGAGGACAGACAATTGTAGCCCTCTCGTTAAGAGGCCTCGACATAGACACCAACGAGGCTACGTTTGATTTAGACAAACTTCTAAAATCAAACAGGACAGGAGACCCACTCTCCTCAATACATCTGACTAGTTTTCCACAAGATAAGAAATTATGTGTAGTATCAGCCATATATATCCAAGACCAAGGGAATACGCAATTCCAAACAGCTTTTGGTGAGCTTTATTAAGCCACACAAAGCTATCTCCCGAGACACGCTCGCAAGATGGACGATTAAAGTGCTCAAGTCAGCAGGCATAGACACGGGACGCTATGCTTCACACTCTACACGAGGTGCGATGGTATCTAAAGCACGAAAGTTAGGGATCTCAGTAAGGAGAATCCTAAAACACGCCGGCGGGAAGACAGCCAGGTCGTTTGCTAAACATTACAACAAACGACTAGACAAGACAGGCGGGGTGGCGTCCCGCCTACTCACCAACTAACAAGATCTGGTGAGATGTAAACATTTTGTTTTTTACTACTGATACATTACCATGTTCATCAGATTTTTGAGGATAAAAATGAGGCTACGTAAAGGTCTCCCTCGACCACGAGCAACCAGAGGCTTAGTACCAAGGTAAAATAGTATAGTTATACAAATCTTACCTGGTACAGATGATGAATAACTCTTGTTTTCCCGAGGTACAAGCCTCGGATGGTCGTGGGCTAGGGCCCGCCCAACACACCCTGCCATGACCATTACGTTTGCTTGTGCCAAACGAAAACATCAGATTTCCATCATTAAGCTCATTTTTATCCTGATTAATTAGGTGAAGATTGCTGTACCCGGATGTTGCTTCCTTCTCCCTCGCCCACGACCATCCGAGGCTTGTACCTCAGGAAAACAAGAGTTATCCATCATCTGTACCAGGTAAGATTCGTATAACTATACTATATATATATTCATCTACATATATATATATATATGAGTCAGCCTCACGAAAACGGGCCAATTGGTGGTCAAGTGAGGATGTCGGCATCGCAATTCTTAAAAGTGTAGTGCATTTCTTTGTTTCATATTCAATTATCATAGAAAGAAATCAGGTTGTTTTATTTTCTCGACCTTTACATTCAGGATAAATTTAAAGACTTTCTAACACCTCTGTCAATGCTAAATTATAATTATCCTGATCGACGCCGACATCAAATGATCGACGCCGACACCTTTAATAGATGTCGGCATCGCAATTCTTAAAGTCTTGTACATTTCTTTGTTTTATATTATATTATCCTAGAAACAAATCAGGTTGTTGTACTTTCTCAACCTTTACATTCAGGATAAATTTAAAGGCTTTCCAACACCTATGTCAATGCTAAATTATAATTATACCGATCGACGCCGACATCCAAGCTCGACGCCGACAAATTCCACCAATTGGCCTCTTTTCGTGATCCTGACCCATATATATATATATATTTTTTATGTGCTATATAAGTGATTATGTGAATATAAATAAAGAATAGACCATAATGTTTCAGGGCCCCTTCTGGGCTCCCCCCCCCCCTCTATCCACCACCATCACTCTGAGCAGAACCCTGGTCTGGGCATTCTCTCCACTCCCTGCCTCGGCACCGGCACTGTCTGCCTCTTGCCTGACTTCAAAATTTTCTTTTACATTCGGTAGGGCATATATTTTCCTACCAGAGAAAATAAACTAAATCCAAGCCAAGTCTAGTCTTTCTCTCATTCCCTGCTCGCTTATTTATATACATATATATACACACACACACACACGCACACTCCCCCCCCCCCCCCACACACACACATGCACACATGCATACATACATACATACATACATACATACATGCATGCATACATACATACGTACATACATACATACATACATACATACATACATACATACATACATACATACATACATACATACATACATACATACCCAATCACACCTTGTATATATGACGTCGTATATACAAATAGCCTGAACTGAGACAAGTAACTCTGGGTGGTCTCTGTGGCCTAGTGGTTAAGGTGTTGAATTTGTAATCTGAAGTTTGTTGGTGTTGTGGGTTCAAACCCCATGTAGTTCACTGCTTTTTAGATTCAACAACAACAAAAGTAATCCCTTCTATATGTGTTTCTGGTTGAATTATGCAATGTACATGAATAAATAAATAAATAAATAAATAAATAAATAATACACACACAAACACAGACACATACATATACACACATATAGACACACACATTTTTTATATATGACATCATATGTACAAATAGCCTGAACTGAGACAGCCAATTATATGTGGCCTAGTGGTTAGGGTTAGGGTGTTGAACTTGTTTGGTGGTGTGGGTTCAAACCCGATACAGTCCAAAACCTTTTTACATTAAAAAAAATGTTTTCCTTCTATGTGTTTCTGTTTGAATTATGCAATGTAATTGTACTAACATATATTTTACATTAAAGCAAATATATCTCCTGATTGAACTACTCTAATGAAAATTGAAAATACCCCAGTTTTACACTGCCAGCCTCAGACCCCAACCCCCTACCCTGACCTCAGCACTGACCCACTTCTGGTGAAGTGGGTCTACTACTCTCCCCACACATATTTGGCATAATTAAACATAAAAACTAAACAAGGCTGTGTTTGGAGAGCATTTGTCGGAGTACGGTTCCTGTCTCAGCAGCCTATACCTTTTCCCTTTAAAGCATGTCCGATTGTCCAAGCCAAGTGAGAGTAGGCATGGGAAAGCAGAATATGGCTTGAGCTATTCCAATGGACAGGTGAATATTTAGTCTTCGAAAACATGTACCGAGTAATTAAGGCACTCAATGATGCCTGTTTGTGACCTGATCCTTGTGGACAGTCAGTGACTCAGTGTGAAGTAATTTACCATGCCAGTGCGATGTCATTAAAATCTAATTTACATCATTTATGACATCTGCTTTGTATTATTTGTGTAATTTTATTCCCATGACAACGGAGGCTAACAAAGATAATAAGGGAACTGCGGAAAGGTGAATATTCAGGCGGACTAGTACAAATCATACCAGTCTTGTTCTATGGACAAGTGAAAGATTTGGCTTATTTCTGTCACTGTGAGTTCCTTTATAAAGTGAATTTCCACGAAAACGTGGATGTTCTCCCATAGGCTTAGCTCTCAGGGAACTGAGGAAGTATACCAGATATCAGATTTCATCCAGTACTAAGAACTATCCGAGCTCACTATCCCTGGAGAGTGTTCCACTGTCCTTCCACTGGAGAGTGTTCCACTGTCGATTTCCCTTCATCATGATATTGAAGAATGTAAGACAATTATTACTAGGATTAAGATATTGTTATTGGTGCAACATTATTTACGGATGACAATGCCTTTGATGTCCGCCTTTTAACATTTTTGCCAGAGACCACTTTCATCCATGATAAAATAAATTTGTAGGCCTACTGTTTAGGCCTACACTAGAACCAAAACCTATTCATCTCTAATGACGAATTTGTTCTCATTCTCCTCCAGGCATTAGGATCAAAGCCCTTTGAATTGGCCAAATATTATATCGATGTGATGTTGACAGATGAGCCAGCTAATGGTGATGATACTCAAGAAAGGTAAGATCTTAACCAGTTGAGAAAGACTTTATGTTTGAAATTCTATTCATTGTAGATATATGAGACATCACTTGCGTAACTGAATGTATTATTGAAAGGAGAAAATATTGATGGTGTATATGTGGTACTGTATTTCCTCAAATAGTAATGCATGTAGTCTGCACTGACCTCATAGAGAAGGAGCCACACAGACGAGTAGGCGTGATAGGGTGATTGCATCAGGTACCCTAAATAGTGTAATGGCTAGAACACTAGCCCCAGAATGGCAAGAAGTTTGGGTTCAAATATTGCTGTCGGCACAATGTTCCCTTTGTTTGCATCATCTCCATGACACAGGTTGCCATAACCAGACTTGTACACCATACACACTCTATCATTGGTGAACTTACCCTGTGTATGTAGATGTAAGTGCATTGCCTCCTTGTGTGTAATTGTAAGCATTAAACAACTTGTAAAGTCTACGGCTCGAATCTGTGGTTGTGGAGGCAGGCTATAGTGAAATCAATACAGAGAAAGAGAAAGGAAGAGTATAAAGTGTGAAAGAAGAGAGAGAGAGAGTCAAGCCCTCTGGTTTATTATTTATATGGCACATGGATTCAGTGTAGAGTATCACCCCACTCTATTCCCCCAATGAGAAACAAGCATTCTTAGCTCTACCAATAGGGATCCAGCATTCCCATTCCCCATGGTTACCAGTGATCTGCCCACCACCACCAAGCTGTGTGGCTCCCCTGGCCACCACCTGCCTTGAGCCTGAGTGTGGTGATACTAACTAGCAGAGGGGGGAGGGGGTAGGCTCTGAGTGCCCCTTACACACAGCCCTGCCAGCACCACGATGTCTATTTACATCTCACTCAGGCACCACCAGCACCTACATATACACATACATGCACCTGGTCAAGTATACCCGATCAATAATTGAACATTTGCATTCCCAACCAATGCATTAAATCAGAATATTTTACTAACTGTTTTTTAGATATAAACCATTTAAAAGACTTCTATTCCAAGGGAGGGGGTGGGACTAGTAGTCTGCACTGCCCTCTCAGGCAAGGCATCACAGACAGGAAGGCATGGATTCGGTGATTGCATCAGGGAGCCTAAATAGTGTTGTTACGAGTGCTAGCCCCGGAATGGCAAGAAGTTTGGGTTCGAATCCAGCACACAATGTTCCTTTTGTTTGCATCACCCCAACAACATATCTCTCCACTAAATGCCCTCAGTCTCCTAACTGTTTTGTCAATACCTTACATTAAATAAAATTCTGATATTAAGGACTACATTTGCTTTAATGCGAATAATAAATTGAATAAATTATCAACAAGAAATAAGCAATAAATGTCCCGCTTGTATAAAGGTTTTCTCTTGATTGTACCTTTGTTCTAGTTCTTTTCCTGCATTGCAATAGAATATTCAAGGCTTATAACTTTCCTATGGTCATGTGTTTTTTTGTTGCAGAGATACTGCACTCTGTGTTGTGTCTTATTGTGTATTCAAAATGTTCTTTCGGCTTGTTTGCAGTGAACATATTTCTGAGGGTGAAATGTTCCATGCGACTACAGGACTACGTGCAGAGTACCACGATGACTATAAGAAAGTTCTCGTGTCAGGACCTACTGGATGTGGGAAGACTGCACTCACGCTGCATAGAGCAGCACAATGGGCAATGAATAAGCAAGATGCAACAAGCTTCCAAGACAAGTTCTCACTGGTTATGCTCTTAGACTCTAGCTCAGTGCTAAGGTTTGGGGTAAAAGGAGCCATTCAGCAACTGTTCCATCGCAATGACAGCTATACTGAAACTGTGTGGAATTACTTGAAAACAGAGAGTGAAAACTGTTTAGTCATTGTTGATGACATTGATAACATCTTAACGAATGCTTGTCCTGCAACGTTGGAAGAAGTCCAAGATCTCATCCAGAACAACCTTTTCCATGGCTGCACATTACTTGCAACCTCTTGTAGGGAGCTATCACATCAACATCTAAAACACTTTCAACGAAATCTTGCCCACAATGGTTTTCTGAAAGAACAAGGACTGCAATTTATTCAAAGCTATTTTAAAGGAAACACAAAATCCCTTATGTCCCTTAAAGAATTTATTCATAGCCACAATCATGATCTAAGATCAATTGAGGAAATTATCAAACGGCCACTGTGGAATCTTACTTTGTGCCAGCTATGGGAACTAAGTGGACGCGTAACTGGAAAGAAGCTGAATACCACCATTCTGTATTCACGCATAGAGGAAGCTCTTGTTGGAGAAACGCTATGTTCGGATAAACAACAAGAAATGAGGCAGCTCTACAAGCTGTGTCTCTTTGGAGTCTTACAGAAAATGGACCTTTTTGAAAGATCTGTACTCAAGCAATTCAAAATAAGAAAAAGCAGCATTGCATTTAAATTTCTTGTAAAAAGAACATTTGTAACCGATGACTTCCGGAAAGACTTTGGGTTTATCATCCCACATAAAACATTGCTGTTCTACTTTGCAGCCAAAGAGGTTTATGTAAATCAGTGCACCCAGTCACAGTGGATTTTCTTAAATCTATTACTCAATACAGAAACGTTCTCTGAAATAACTATTTTTCTTGCGGGGCTGCTGAACATTCCAAATCTCTTTGATATGATATTCATGCACACCCTGTTTAATGGGACTACTGATATACAACAATTCAAGGGTGATTGTAAGGACGGAATTCGTGAAACTCAGGCAATGGTCTCTGAATTTCATAAGGAAAGTATTGGGTACTTACTGGAAAGGCAGGATCCTAGGTGTCAGTCGACATTGCTAAACATGGAAAAGATACGTCGCGAGAGCTTTTCATGGTATTCAAAAGACTGTGAACAAATGGCTGATTTAATCGATACCATGGTGAAGGATGTTTTGAAGGGAATCTGCTCAAAATGCTTAACAAAGTGGTATCAGCTAGTAATGTCACAGTATCCAAAGATTGTCTGGCTATTGCGTTGTTACTATGAATACACAGCACAAAAAAATGCACCCTTCTCGATTATTATGGAGAAACTCAAGCAGGCCCACAATTGTGAACTTCATATAGGACGTAGTCGGAGTCCATATGATTTCCTCCTTGTTGAGTTCTCCAAGAATGGTTGCTGCACCTTAAAAATCCCATATGCACAAGAGGTGGCTCATATGGAGATCATGGCTGATGTTTTGCATGAACAGGTTCAGAATAGAAGACAAATCAAGGAACTACATGTGTCAGTTGGACTTTGTCAAATTCCCTCTACTGGCATTGGAACAAAAGCGGCTCCAAACATTTCCACGAAAATACCTGAGTGTCTGCTCAAGCTTTATGACCAGGGTCTTGCTGAAATTTCCTTCACTGGATTGCTCCCAGGATGCGTCGCTCAGATACTACCAGTTGGTATAATCGTGACATTGGACAAATTAACAGTGACCTTCTTGGGTGAAACTGACACATGGATGGGTCTGATGAAGCATATTTCTTGCCTAGATGTTGTTGATGTTCACCTAGAGACATTGGACATGGATGCAACCCAATTGCTGCAAGAGATCTTGAAGTCCTCTAAATCATTTTGTGAGAACATTAAGCTTCTTCACCTTGGTCATAGAACACATATAACGCGAGAGGTTTTCCACCAATACCTACTTCATGGTTTAATTAGCATCAGCTGTGAACATCTAATGTTGGATGACTGCTTTGCAGCCCACAATTTTACGCTTGACATAGCTGAAATCAGCATGAATAAAAGCTTATATGTAATTTATGGAGCGGGTTCTTATCACACCGGTAGCTTTTTGCCGCCTCACCTTCAGCTTGAAAAGGTCAGGATCAACGATATCTGGTCCTTGACGAATTTGGAGATCCTATTGAGAGACATTTCACAGGAAGATGTAATGATAGAAGACCTTCAAATAGATCAATTGCATTCATCAGGATTCGTACTAAAAGCCATCTCAAGACACAAGGTTGCCATTGTAGGACATGTGTCCCACATCAGGGTGAAGTATGGCACCTACACCACAGATGATCTCAGAGAGTTTCTTTTGTCACGGACATGTTATCCGGGTCCTGAGATGGTCCTGAACTCACCAATCATTAATGGAAACACTATCGAAGCCATTTCCTTCGGTACCACTCAAAGCAATTACAATAAAAAAGCACAAGCGACTGTTTTCTTCTCATACATATCAGGAAGTAAAATATATGTACCATGTTTTCCTTCTGGTGCTGTGTTTGAAAAAGTGTCTTTTGCTGGACTCGCCTTGGAGTGTACAGCTGTATGGGAGAGTATTTTTCAAGATGTAGCAAAGTGTGAGATTGAACAGCTTGAATTCTACTCAAGCCAAAGTGTGAACGGGGATCCATGTGTGAATGCACTGTCAAAAAATGTTCATTCCTTGACAGGCATCAAGCAGCTGGTTCTACAGAGATTCTATTTTGTCTTAATTGAAATGATCGATCTGATTAATGTGTCTAATATATTCCCACTCACATTACAAAGAGTCCAAGTTGGTCACATGAGGTTGGACAGTGTTCACCTTAAGAATGCGGATGATCTTGACAAACAACATGTCAGCATATGTTGTCGATACCCGCAAGACTTCTCAGATGTACTGCCTACAAGTCATCAAATCAAGGAATTCCACCTGAAACTGTATTCTGACTATTCACAAAGTATTAGTAGTGCACTAGACTCACCTCATGACCAGAAGTCAGAGCGAGGCTTCCAACCTAGGTCAAGACAGGTTCACTCACCATCATCAATTCCAGAATCTCTGAGGAGTTCATCGCCAAGCAACTCAGGTTCCCTTCACATCCGCTCAGCGCAGCCTTCACTGAATTCATCAAAAAGTCCCACCTCTCTCAGTTCCAATAGTGAACATGAAGGAAGCTTTAGCAAAAGTACATCAAGCCAGGGCAGTACAGGAGATATAAGTACTAGCAGTAATCCTTCAGATGACAGCAAATCTGACCATGACTATTCCGCAAGAAGCGAAAGGCAATCACATACGAGTACAAAAAGCCTTGGTGGGAGTAGCCACTACAACAGTACGGGAACGGAAAACCTTTCGCGAGGGACAGAAACAGACAGTGCCCACAGCCTCATGAAGGAGTTGGCGAAAGGAAACATTCTGCAGGTGGTCCTGGACTTGGAGGAGTGTGAGGAAGCTGCATGTGAGGATATCCTTCAGGCACTCATGGAACACAGTGACATCCTTGCACACCGGATTAATGAGCTCCGGCTTCGTGTATCTGATGTCGGTGCTATGGCAAAGCAGGAGTTCATGAAATCTAAATTGGCAGCAGTTACTGAGTTTGTTTTGACAAATTGCTGAGCTATGATGGCAAAGATTATTATTGTTTCTTTCTTGTTATCTGATTGAACTTGGTTTCATGTGGTGATGCTGAACATACAAGAGGGTGTGTGGGTGTTCAAGTATGTTACTCTGCATTCTGAATTGTAAAGCCTCAGTCAAGATGGCCATACAATGTGAATACTAAAGAGTATGTAATTAAAAGAAAAAAGTCTTTATAATATATATATACTTTTTAATAATTACAAAATATTTACGGACTAACAAGCATTATTTTGTTTGTTTGATAGGTTGAGAAACAATGCCGATGGTTTAAAAATTAATATATCTTGGTCTAAGCTCACTCCCAATAGTTTACAAAGAAAGACAAAAAACGTTTACGAATTCAAAGGAATTTGCTTATTTACGTTTTAAGCTTGTTTTGGTTGAATTCCTGGGTTTTTGTCCGTTTAATGTAAATGGAGTGCTATTTATTTAAAAAAATAAAATAAAATAACCACACTCTTTCCGAATACAATAGTGAGCGATCAAATTCATGTACCCTGCTAATATTCTACGCACATTACAACCTTCTATTTTAGTGTTAGACCTAACAGATTTGAATGTTATCTTGTCTGACTTTGTGGTATTAGAATAACATTTTCTAAATTGATAATTATCACTTTTTACGGACTTTCTCAGTATATTTTATTCCGCAAACTATGATTGAGGAAGGCACAATCTAAATCATGAACGGCACATAAAAGTTCAGTCACACACTTATATTAAAATAGTCAGAATACGTGGCAGGCGAATAAGTCATTGTGTCAGTTTAATTAATTTATTGGAATAATTTAGAATTAATATAAATACGGTATTGTAATTGCATAGTTGATATGATTGTAATAGGATAAAATTGCAGGGTCCAATACTGTGGTCAATGCGAACTTGGAATTATACTTTTATAGTCATTAACCCATTGAAGGTGCTACCAGCAATAATGCATCCCATAACAGGGTGCGACCTGTGTGCATGGTATGCAGCAATACATCATTTACATGCTGCATGTCAACTTGATTAGTTCTGTTAGTTTTCAAAGTTGGAAATGACAAATAGCTAACGATTTCAACAGTGAGCATGAATTAAGTTTGTAGCTATGGAAATATAAAAATCATGATGAAATGTCATTGTGACTTCCTGAAAGAGTGAATTAAGTGGTGGCATTAAATTTGACCTGAGTGGTGGCATTCTATTAAAATCACAGTGGCGTGTGGATGGGTTATCATTCTAGGCCATGTAAAGCTGAATTTGTAGACATGACAGGAAATCTGAGATAATTTCAATTTGGTATGGGGTTAGGAAATAGATGGTCATAGAATAAATACCTTTGTTGTTTCAAATCAGAGGTAGGAATGCTTAATGGGATATAGGGTGGATATGCTAGAATAAAGTTTAAGCAGAACATAATGGCAAGCTAATTACTACACCATATGCATGATCACGCCCCCCTCTCTTCCACCTAGACATTTTAATTTAGTCGAAAAAATTGTATATATTGAAGATTGGTCGATGTACTTTTATACAGGAGGTTCTGTGCTGTTTAATTACAACTGTCTTGTTTTTGTTGCACAATCTAAACATGTATTTATATCTAGTTTGCTAAATTAAACCACGTGTGCATAAGTATTGTGTGCTTCTCAGTATCTATAGCGTCTGTGAAGTGTAGCTTAATATGGGAGAATGTGATACTGTAGTAAGGGCTAGCAGTCACCTCCCCAGATGAAATTCTACAGGCACACATAGGTGATTGTATCAGGGAGCCTAGATAGTATAATGGTCAGTATAAGGGATGAAATGTGGATTCGAGTCCACTCTAGACTTTTGACAACAATACATTACTCTGAAGCTGATCTAGGAATGTTATTTAACAGTGCGCAGACAAAAGCTCACAAGATAAAAGCTCACAAGACAAAAGCTCACACCCTTAATGGAGAAAGAGACAAAAGCTCACAACAATTAATATGGTTTATTATATGCATATACATATAAATGTCACAGGTAAAATAAGATATACTATTTTAAAATCTATTTCTTAAGGGACTTGGTCACATGTTTTTCTTTGTTTGCCAATACATTAAAATAAGGGATGAAAATTAACCCGGATTGTCAACTTTCAAAATAACAACTCTCTTCATATGTGTCATAGAATAAAACATTATTAACACATCTTTCTAATGACACCAGTTATAATAGAATTACATGAATTAATTTTTGTTAGTCATATACCTAATATATATGTGATTCAGGAAGTGTGATATGAGGTGCGATAGGTGAGAACAGCTTACTCAGGTAACACATCTATCTGATTAAAGGTTGTGATGTGAGCTTTTGACTCTTTTTATTAAGGGTGTGAGCTTTTGTCTCGTGAACATTTGTCTTGTGAGCTTATGTCGTGGATTCTTACTTATCAATACCTGAAACATGATTTAATATAATAGGTCAACTCGACATGTGGATGCTATGAGCTTAAAATCTTGCTTCAACACCCCTGCCTCCTTACCCCCATCTTTTTAAAATTTTATTTGTTTTAATGATAAAATATTGACGGCATTTTTTATTTCTTGGCAGGCACCTACGGGGTTGATTATATTGCCTGCACAGTCAAACTAACAACACAACTAGGGATAAAGCATCAGGTTAATCTAGATAAACAAATGCATCGGAACAATTGAACATGTTTTTTAGGGTGTTCTTTGCTCAAGCGGTTTTCTGCCAGCCCTAACTTCAATGGCCGCTACACAAACACAGTTATAACAGTCCAGATGGATA
This sequence comes from Branchipolynoe longqiensis, assembly GCA_030323885.1. Classification (NCBI taxonomy): domain Eukaryota; kingdom Metazoa; phylum Annelida; class Polychaeta; order Phyllodocida; family Polynoidae; genus Branchipolynoe; species Branchipolynoe longqiensis. The sequence continues at coordinate 43,622,073 of CM059193.1, read as the reverse complement.
TTTACAAGAAACTACGGAGCAAAGCGTTGATATGAATGAAAAGGTAAAGAACGACATAAAAGCATGGGAGGAGTGAGGTATAGACAGACTAGCAGGACTATTGTTAGTGAGGGAGGAGATGGGGGGGGGGGGGTGGTTAATATAGATAACCAGAGTATTGATTTGGTGAAATATTTCCTTTAGGAAAATGATATAGATACTGTAAACTTGCATGGCATGCATGGGCTCACTTGGGTTTATTGTGTCAAAAGTAATCAAGGGAATGTCAGCTGAACCTATTGCATTCCGAGTTAGTGAATTATGTTTTACTTTCTAACAACATCTGGGGGTCACATCAGGACGAATCCTGACCATTAATTGTGCCCCACTGAGATTGTATGCCACCGGTATCGATAATACAATACCCTCACTCAATCATGTTATCAGGATATTCAGCGAACCAGCTTATCCTATAACCAAATAATGGACTATGTTGGATCTCATCAGACGCGTGCCTTTTTTTCCCCGTCTTTTTTTTTTTTAATACATGGATGTATCTGTTACTTAGCTAAGGATCATTAATATCATTATCTGCCATAATGCTAACCACAGCCACTACATTTCTGTAATTGAATTTGTATTTGACCAACAATGGAATTTCCACCATGCAAAGAAGTACCTTCTATGAACACATTCGGTTAAGTTATGCTTTCTAAATGGAAATGTATATCCCTTTAGAATTAGAATAGTAGCCTCTAGATACGACAGATTGTGAAGTCTGTATATTGATCTGTGTTATATGTACTATTGAAGTTGTCTGATATAATCAGATGTTTTACATTTAATATATGTTTCAGCTTCATACGCAATGTGTTCTATGAATTAAAAAAAGTTTAGAAAATTAATATTATATTTTGTCGTGTGTGATGTGCTCCCCAACGACTAAATATTAGCGATATTTCCCATGTAGTAAAAACTAGATTTTAAGTTTTGTTAAAAATTGATGGGTAGAAATCTCGCAAAAGTTTATGATAACATTATTTTTAAATAGAGAATCCTGACTTGATGACTTTGTGGATATAATTTATTTTCAAAGGGCCGGGGGGTGATAAATTAAAATAATTAGAACCCATCAAGACATTTACTGAAGAAAAAAAAATTGTTCAACGACCACCACGTAATTCATTCAATTATGAGAATTCAGTTTTAGTATTGAAATAAAGCACTATCAAAATGAATCATAATTACATTTACTTCTATATATTGTCCTTCATTAAAAGTGTACTTATATATGAGATTTGACACGATCCATTCATCTCTCCCATATGGTCTAGTGGTTAGGATTCCTGCCTTTCACGCAGGCGGCCCGGGTTCGATTCCCGGTGTGGGAAAGTGTTTTGTTTCACTTCTCTTTCGTTACTTTTCTGAAACGATTCAACAAGTAACACCTTTCTACCATTCTTTTATTAATACATCTATAGGATGATATGGTATTAATTCCGTTCATTTCATAATGGTAGTATGAAGGTAGGATCGGACAATCGTTGGAAAGCATTTTAGGTCAGTCGGGCGTCAGATCTACGCGCGCAGTGATATACACTGAGCTTTAGGGTTCATAATACGAGAAACGTGTACTCAATGAATCATTTGCACAGCCCCCGTCCTGTGCATAATGATAATACACGACCACGGTTAATTTAGTAAAATAACTAGTTTGTTGTTTGAATGCCAACTTTATCGATATGATGCTTACATTCGTTTGTAGCTGGTAACTTCAGCTGCCCCTTATTTGAATTTCATACATCCGATTTCTGTCCGAATAACACGGACCACAATTTTACAGACACAAGTCCTTCCAGTTAGCACAAATAATAATAATAATAAAGTTGGTGATCGTCAAAATCTGGGTCGGACGGGCGGTTCTTTTCCCCCTGGCATATGACGTAGACGTAATACGTAACCAGACGCGATGAGTTGAGAGTCTGCCTGCTGTTCTGGCAGGTTGTGGGATTCGAACTCCTGGGTTCGAATCCTGGCTGAGTCAATCCAATGACTTAAAAATTGATACAAACGTTGAATTGCTGCTATGCCAACGCATTCTTTACATTTTAAAATTTGTTATAAACAATCAGAGGTGGGCGATTTTTCAGGCACGGGCGGGGACGATCATCAATTGTTGTTAGTTGGTCTTATGCTTAGTTTGCATAATCTCAGATTAATATACATAATTAATTAGTTCCTGAGAGATCCCTTCCCCAAAAAGAACGGCAGTAAGCTAAATACATAAAAAAAATTCCCCAAATTTTGTATTCCAGTTGAATAACATCTTTTTTCAGCACCAAGGCACTGGTCTTCCAGCCTTAACAATTATAGTGCATATGAACTATTTATGGATAAGATGATGAGATGGTATGAACAGCATAGACAATAGTAGATTACAATCAGGCATTACAAATATAGTGGGGATCTTATTTTGCACATGTAGACTGGAGAATAACCATTTACCTTTAGACTATATCAGTTATTTGATGATCATACCTGTGAGGAGACATTAATATAATGGGCATGACTTGCTGATACAGGTAGTCGTGGATTTTGGATTATGCAAATAATGGTTGCATGACTCATTTAAATTGTCTTGGTCAACTATAGCTTTGTCGGTAGTATATGTTTTATTGGTTTAGTCAGGTGTTATAGGCCGGTGGGTATACTTTGGTAGTTATTTCTTTTACTCTTTGCCAGGGGGGATTTCAGAGAGGGAAAGGGAAGGGAGTCGTTTGGGACTATGTATTTATTTCGGTTCTCAACTTTTGTGGTCTATCCAGGAAAGTTGATTAATGTATGTCTATGTTGGATACTCAACCTTTAATCTAGATTTAAATTCCAGGTAGGTTGTTGCATTCCTGGTGTTGGCCGAGAGTTTGTTCCAGAGTTGGCTTCCCTGATAAATAGGTGCTCTTTTGAGTTTGTTAATCCTTGGATAGGGAATTTTCAAGAGGTTGCCATGTGCTGCCCTAGTATTGTGAATACTTGTGTCGGTATATATTGTGTCTTGGACTCTATTGTACATGAGTCCTAAGAGATGCCTTTTAAAATTTTTTTTTTTTTTTTTTATTCATCTGAATACATATTTTGTCAGCGCCGGGGCACTGGTCTTCCAGCCGTTGGAGTAATCGCATTTGATCTGTACATAGTGGAATTAGAGTGTGTTGCATTGTGTGCAGCGCAACACATTCTGAACATAAAAAGAAAGTGGGGGAGCAGCCTATGCTGCATAGTGTACAGCATAGGTATTTAACATAGTGCAAGATATATGCATCAAGATAGAGTGTGCAGTAATGTACACTAGTGGTTAAATCATATGCTGTGTTTGTATATCAGTTAGATTTGGTTTTAACAGGGATGAAAGTGATCTCCGGGGAAAAAAGCAGAAATGCTTATATTCTCCCATAGGTTTAGCATTGTCAGGGAATCGCGGAAAATTCCCGGAAGGCGGGTGTCATACATATTGGTATATGCTGATAGTGTTGCAGCGTTTGAGGCAGGTATTAGTATAGGCTGACCATGCTGTGATGTTTGAAGCATGTATTAGTAGTATACGCTGATAGTGCTGTGGCATTTGAAGCATTTATTAGTTGTATATGCTTATAGTGTTGCGCCGTCTGCACCACATATTAGTATAGATATATACGCTGATGGTGATGCAGTTTAAGTCAACGTATTAGTATACACTTATAGCTACAGGAAAAATCCAGGAAATCCGCGGAGATCTTTCATCCCTGGTTTTAATAACAGTTAGTCTATAAATAGTGCCATGTTGTTAGTGCATGTATAGTGGTTTATATTGTGTGCATTGCTGGTTGAAGATGTGGTTATTCAGTGGTGGTAATGGGTGTCGAGTAGTGGTAGTGGGTCTCGAGTCATTGAGTTATAATAGTTGTTTGTCAAATGTGGTTGGGGGGGGGGGGAGGGGTCCATGCGCTGGGGGTGGGACATGCAGGGAGAGAGGGCAAAGTCAATGGGTCGTTCAGCAGGTCGTATTATATATTTGCAGTGCCAGGTTTTGGGCCTGAATAACCAGGTGAGCTCTGTATGCATTTTCAAAGCCTTGTCTCTAGTTTGTCCATGCCAGCTTTAGCATGTAGCTCTTCTGTGTGTAGATTTTGGCCTTTGTAAACTGTCCTGAGTGCCCTATTTTGTACTGTTTGAAGCTTTGCTTGGAACTGTTTTGTGAGTAGTTCATATATTAGGTCATTATAATCAATTATTTGGAGGATCATTGTTTTGTACATAGAGCTGTTTGTTTGCACTTATAAAACCCCCAATTTTTCTGAAGGTGTTCAGTTTCCTTGCCAGTGACTGATTTAATGTACTTAGTTGTTTATTTCCATTTAGAGTTGCATTCAGTTCAGTTCCCAAATATTTGTAGGTCTCTACCTCCCTTAGTGTTTTATTCCCAATCTTTATTTGTACTTCTGGGGCTTTGTCCTTCTTGTTCTTGGTGCCATAGATAACGTATTCAGTTTTGATTATATTGAGAGTTAATTTGTTTTCTTTGCACCATATATTTATTCTAGCCAAATTTTCATTTGTCAATTCTGCTGCCTTTGCTAAATTACTGTTTGATACCAGTTGGACTGTATCATCAGCAAATAGAATGCATTTTGTTTGCCTCAGTGCTTGGGGTAAGTCGTTTATGAACAGAAGGAATAGAAGGGGGGCAGTGTTTATCCCTGTGGTGCCCCAGATTTTTCTTGTCTTAAGGTTGACTCAATGCCATTTAGTTTGGTACTTTGCTTTCGATTGGAAAGATAGTTTGTCAGAAAGGCTACTGTTTTTGGACCTAACCCACTCTTGACAACCTTGCTACCAATATATGTAAAGTTCGACAGACCACAGGTAATATATGGTAACAGTATCTGCATTATTTTTACCCCCCCTCCCACCCCCTTTAATTAAAAAAATAATTGTAGTTACATTACAGAAACAGCAGTTAGCAATTTTCTATGGAAATGTGCGGATACTAACGCAAATTTGGACAAACAAAACGGAGAAATAGGATAGATGCTACTACTTAAATACAACTTACAATGGTTTATATATTGTAAGCTTAGGCGATGTCATTGTCATGATATGTTAGACAAGTTTCAAATATATTAGAAAAAGTTGTCAGAATTCTACAATTAAATACCAAAGTAGCCAGAAAGTGGCCATTTCCAAACTTTCAAAAAGGAAGACATTGCTTATATTTTCATAGGTTACCATATATATATAGGCATATATATGGTCATAGCTTACCATATATATAATGCATTTAAAAAACAGCAATAGAAGATGGTCACATTTAAACCACATTGTAAAAATATAAAATATAAACAGATGGTTACTTCATTTTTCTTTTTATTACATACATATAAATATAGTAAAACCCTCGTTTTCTTTATAAAAAAAAAAAGGGGGGGGCGAAAGAGGGAGAAAGAGAAGGACAAAGGTACCAGATGAAGGACTGATTGAAAGCCAGACGCCTGGCCATCCTAAGCAATATTCTGTCTACTACTGTAATAAAAAATAAAGGTACAACAATAGCCCCGTTCACATTGGTGAGTTAAAACGCTTCATCTAAATCGACTTGCCTAGTTCGACTCACATTCGCCGTGTGGACGCTACGCTGAAGCAATGAATCGATTCATCTAGTTCGCTTCAAGTAAACCACCTCGCGAGGTAGTATAGATGAAGTGATTTAGCTTAAATCGACATAAGTGGCATATGTGTGGATGGTAGCGGTTTAGATGAGGCAGATTAAGGACGTCACAGTCGAGACCTGAGTTTGTTGACTTTCCGGTAAATTTGGTCTATGAACCGGCTAGAGGTGCACAGATATTTTTTTCATCATTTATTTTTAGGGTTTCACTGCCCAGCAGAAGTTTTGACCGTTCCAAAACAATACGATTCAGTTAATACATATCTAGGTTGAACCCACACTCTCTCATGGCGACGTCGACTAACCGAAACTGGCACTGGTTACTATGGACTTGCTCATGCACAGATATCGATTTCCACCTTAATCCGCTCTGTGTGTGGACACGACACTAGTTCACTTCATCTAATTCGCTTCATCTAAATCGGCCTAAAGTTGTGCCATGTGAACGGGGCTAATGTGACCGTCAACATATCTAGGCCTATGTACTTACATTACAAATACATTGACATTTTATTTGACTTGAGAAAAATATGCAAACGGGGAACATGTTCAAAGTTGACCCTCTCCTCGTGGGATTCCGTGAACAATTGATTAACCCAAGTTTGTGGTTTTGAATCATGGCCGAGGGAAGTTAATAACTAGAGCTCCAACAAAACAATTTAGTCCACCTATATTCACACGATAGTTTCGTACGTATTGTTCCCATTCTCTAAACTCGTGTATATATATACCTAAGGGAAGCGGGCAGCCTTCACACTTGTCGAAGGCTCCCATTGGTTAAAAACTAGGGCAAAGCTTAAGTGGTTGGGAAAGTAACGTGGGAATGCTGCCCTGCAAACAATCGAGTTGTTGTTGTTGTTGCTCCACATCCGCGAGAAAGATCTACGAAGTAGAGATTTCAGTTGGTCCCCCGAGTGTCCAGCATATTAGCATCTTCGTGTTAAATAATCAGACAATATTAAGAATCAATACATTAAAATGGTGCAATTTTGTCGAGAAACTTCTGTCCATGGCTAGCCTAGACTGCGGACACAGGTCCGAGGTCGCAGATTCAGCATTTGTTCAGCGATCTAAAATTATTCTACCCTATCGAGTATCGTTGATTACCAGCAGTGGCTCCAATGTTGGACTTGGTAATAGGGGACTAACTGTTATATAACAGAAGCATAGCTCTTGCCTTGGCGGTGGTCGAGGAGATACTGATGGCCAAACACACACTGACTGCTGCTCGGCTTAATATATGCTGACGTCACAGGTCAAAGGTCAAAATTGTCCATGGTCATGAATCTGTGAACCCCAAATCCCATTGGCACGTTACATGACGGTGAGTGTTTTCTGAATATTACTTTGCTGATAAAATTTTCAGGGAAAGGATCGTACGGAGGAGCTCTAAGATGTGAGAGGCTGTTAGTGGGCCGATCCGTGGGCACAAGCGGACCTGCGCGATGCCCATGTGGGGGTTGTCATACGCCGGCGAAATTTGTCAACTTTGGCCGGCCACTGACGCTCCCAGCGCCGCGGTGTCTGCGGACTGACTGCCTACGACGCAGTTGGCCGCGGCCGGGTTCCCCCTCTGTTCTTGACGGGTAAATTATGCTAGTCCAGGCTACCATGCAGCTCTGGACGAGTTTGCTGATGATCGAGAACTGGCGAGTGCCTGTGTACGATCGTGTACATGCTAGTATAAATGGTGATCCAATGTGCCTGCTCCGTTTACTCAGACAGCCGGGCCTGCACTCCTTGTGGCTGTGGGTTCACGCCATTGGCCCCAGCAGCTTGGTAACGCCATTGCTCTCTCAGTCACACACACTCGCATCGGCTAGCTGCTAGTGCTACTACTCGCTCTCTGCAGTCTTTTGTAGGCTATGGCAATGTCCATCCCACAACGGTTGGTGGGTCGCAGCAGGGACGTGGTAGGCTCAAGTAATCTGTTATTTTCACAGCTTCATATCGAAGTCCAATGCGCAGTGCTCTTGGTGTCCGAGCGGAAAATGCCAGCTCAGTGGCCCGACAGAGGCCCCGCAGAATGCCGCTCGGCCTCCCCGGGCGAAGGCCGCCGCCAGCCGGTAAAGCACAATTATCATGGGGCGGCCCTGAGCGGACTTTGGATACAACACTTTATGGAAATCCACCACGTCTCCTGCAGACATTGACCATTCTCCGATTAATAACAACCCACTTTCCACTATGGCATAACACTGATGTGGGTAAACAAATAATGTAACATCGGCTCCTCCCCTCCCCCGACATCTACTATGATCTAGTACCTTCAAGTTCAACCTTGCCATCCTTGGCTTGTGCAGTAAATCAAATGTCGGTGAATTGCAATAAAATGTTCGTCTTTGTTTTAACTCGTGAACAGTTTGTGTCTAACCATCATGCGATTGTTTACCTATGCACATATCGTTTTGTAATATTTCTACTTTCTCATCATCCTGAGTATGATAAGAGGACGTGTTATGGTCCCGTAATCGATACATTTATACTCTGGGGGGCGGGGGGCGGGGGGCAGCACAAACTCAAAACTGGCAATAATTGCTGCAGCAAGGGGGGTGGGGGTGGGGGTGGGGGTGGGGGATTACAGTAGCAAATAACTTATGAACAGCTTCATTGGTCAATATTCAGTCATGTCTATGAATTTGGCTTTTATTTGACTGCAATATTACCTTTTGATTGACAATTCGATAGAATCGTAACTACGATTACGAAGCCCAAACTGCCCGAAGGCTGTTCCCTACAGCCAGGTCTGTTATCTAGTCTCACGGTGTGAAATGACCTCCAGGCTGCGTTGGCGCCCATTTGGCCTAGACTAATATATGTGAAGGTGAAATGGGCTAACCTACTGTCATTGTCATTTTGTGGTGGTGGCCGGGGAAGAGGGCGGTGGTGATATAAACTATGCTTATTTATACCAGGCTTTAAAACATAGAAATGTCACAGTAAAACTAAAACCTCTCTAACCGACCACCCCCACATGTCGACTACGCCCCTATATTGATCACTTTATTTGGGTCCCAAATGATCGCTCATACAATACCTTTGTAACTCCCTAAGCCGACCACCTCCCTAAATGGACCATTTAAAGTAGGTCCCATGGTCGGTCGATTTAGAGAGGCTTTACTGTATTATAATTATATCAAACCAGATGAATCATTCGCTAGGGGTTACAGTTTCAAGCTGAGGAAAGAAATGTCCATAAAGAATATTAGACAGTAATATTACAATGACCGTATTATCGTATAACAAACTCCTGGAATGTGCTACCTGCCGAAGTGGTTAGTGCGCCATCACTAAATGCCTTTAAATTCAGACTGGACACACACTGGTGGCAGTACAGATATAACCAACACACGGTACACGATGCCTATAATGATAATCTAAATAAGTACTATTTTCTACATCCAAAAATATAATAAACATTGTTGGCCATGACTAGTAATATATGTGATTGGGGAAAGGAACCCAATCTACTTTCAGTTTCATTGTCATTTTGTTGGGTGGATATTTCAATACGATGGACAATTCTGGCTAATAAATTCTACTTGTATGCTATTTATTCCAGACCTTTTAAACAGTGTAGGAATGCAGTCCTACTGTCTAAATTTATCAAATATTTGTTTCCATCTTGAAAGAAATAAGGCCGACTATGTGTATTAACCAGAACTTTACATTATGAAGCTACTTCAGATGAACCACATCCAGTTCCGGAAGAAGTCTATATATGAGTCAGCCTCACGAAAACGGGCCAATCGGTGGTCAAGTGAAGATGTCGGCATCGCAATTCTTATAAGTGTAGTGCATTTCTTTGTTTCATATTAAATTATCCTAGAAACAAATAAGGTTGTGTATTTTCTCGACCTATACATTCAGTATAAATTTAAGGATTTTCCAACATCTCTGTCAATGCTAAACTATAATTATACCGATCGACGCTGACATCCAACGATCGACGCCGACAACTTTAATAGATGTCGGCATCGCAATTCTTAAAATAGCGTGCATTTCTTTGTTTTATATTAAATTATCCTAGAAACAAATAAGGTTGTTGTATTTTCTCAACCTATACATTCAGTATAAATTTAAGGACTTTCCAACATCTCGCTCAATGCTAAACTATAATTATACCGATCGACGCCCAAATCCATGCTCGACGCCGACAACTTCCACCAATTGGCCTCTTTTCGTGATCCTGACCCATATATATATATATATATAACAAAAATCCTTTCATCTTATAACAAAACGATAGTGCATCAGTTGAAATCGATGTATCTTCGTTGTTCCGCTTCCAGGGACATGAAGACACTGCCCTAATCAATCAACTTAATCTAAATGAGATAAGAGTGTCAAGTTTTGGATAATGCTACACTAATGAATGTTTCTGAGCACCAATACACAATTTCCGAGACTAGTACGACACCTGGTGATAGGCAACAATACTCGTGTTGTGGGTCGACAGTGTGTCACTGTGTTATTTTACATTGACGATCAAGCTTTTCAATCAATCAATAGGATACAGCTATAATTATAAAAAATGATTAAAAAAATGGTAAGTATGCTTTCTCTATGAATCCACATTTGTGCCGAAAAGACTGTCAGTTGCTCAATATGAAACCAGTGTTAACAGACTCAATTGCCTCTCCCCAGACTCTCTGACCCACAAGCCCAGTCTGGACTATGCTCTGCGCATGCATCATGGAAATCGTGTATTCTCCTAGAGGAATCCAACACAGCATATTTTTGTCTGATTATCACCCTGAGAAGCCACAAAGAGATAACATTTCTGGAGAATGCTTCTCACAAGAAATACATTTAATCCACCAGAAACCAAGGAAAGTGATCTCTCATCTTTACTCTTTTGTAGTTTTTTTTTTTTTTTTAAATAAAAAAAACAACCACACCAATAAAGAAAAATAGAAAACTATTTGAAAGAAAAAATACCTAGATAATTATGCGACTTGGCCAATTTCTCTGGGTTTCCGCAGTTAAATATCTGTCATGGGGGTGATGAAAATGGGAAATATTGTGCCTAGACTGGGACTCGAACCCACATCTCTTTGCATTCTGGGCCAGTGTGCTAACCATTACACCACCTATGCTCCCTGATATCAACACACTACCCATGCCTACCTGTATATGTGGTTACTTGACTGAGAGGTCAGTGCAGACCACTACATATCTCTAAAACTACATCACTTAGAAACAAACTGATTGGAATACACATAGAAAACATGTTTACCAAAAAGATTATATTAAATTGATACGGTTATGGTTCTGGATTTCTATTAATTTTGAATAAAACTGACCTTTTGCACTGCGCGAATGGCAAACTCAATGCATTGTCAATGGCGGTGAGCAATCTTCATACAGAAAAAATTAAATATCTCTAAAACCACACCACCTAGAAACAAACTGCTTGGAACACATACAGAAAACATATCCAACAAATAGATTATATTCAAATTATATGGTTAGGTTTCTGGATTTCTATTAATTTTGAATAATATAAACGTTTTGCATTGTGCGTACTAGCAAACTTAGTGGCAGTGTGCATTCGTTCTGCAGCCAAGCTGCGCGTGCATACACAATGTTTACAAACATTGAAAGGGTCTATAGGGTAGGGTGCCCGTTTCCTCTGTTGCCGGTTGTGTGATCAAACACCGGCCGAGTCTAAACAATGGCCTCCAAAATTAATACTTGCCTGATTCTTAGCAAGGACTGCTTAGCTCAGTATCAGGATAATGTGACTGAGTGAGAAATCAGGTCATAGTCCTGGTGGCCTGGCCTGCTTGTGGGGCAGCACCATAAAGTCACCATGGGTGTGCAGTCACAAGTTGGTACATGCCTGATAGAAACATTCAGTACTTGCAAATAGTTATGCCCTGTCCTAGTAATGCAGAGCGGCAGGCTAGGTAGCGACAAGTATCATTTCAGTAAGTCATTTGTTTAACTCAACCGGGAATCGAACTCCCGTACCTTCTACACGGGAATCCTGCGCTCTACCGATTCATGGGGGAAGAGTGCTGGAATTGGTTGCTCCTGTTGTGTTGTAGTTAGTCCAGCAGCACTGACAAGGCCTTTAGACAACCATATAGAGAAAAATGTTAGAATTTGCAATCTAAAATGCTAAATATAAAGTTCAAATGTTTATTTCTCATAACCAGCTACTTTGTGTGTGAATAATTGATTAAATCCTGTAGATTAATAGACTTTAAAAGTTGAATTGAGAGCTTTCTGTGGCTTCCCCCGGGTGTGGGGAACCCCTCTAGGTCATGTGATGAGGGAATCCCACCTATGATGTCATTCATATATATCACATACTTCAACACTGTCCTCCCACATGTTCAGTTGCATGAACTGAAAAAACTAAGCAACGGTATGTTTGGAGAGCTTTTGATGCTGGATTCGTTTGTATCTGGGTGACTTTAAGAAGATATAATTTAAAAGAGGTTATAATGTACATTATAAATTGATAAACAAATACATATATGGCTGAAAAAATGTATAATACAACACCATGATTCGATCTTGCTCCAGATATAATTTCCCATTGAGAGGTCTGACAGATAACATACATTTTGCTCCAGGTATTATGGATAACACACAAAAAGAGGTTGGCTTAAACATTATGGATGATTCTTGCGGATTTCGGTGATTTAAAAAATATTTAATTTACTGATTAGTATTAAACAAAATGCCACGGAATCAGGATATATGTGACAACAGGTGATTAGTTCGAATCCCGTTCATATATAACCGTAGATATTTCTAGAACATAAAACCCAAGCAAGAAATAGTTACGTCTGTTTGATGATATAATCACAACAAGGATATTTGAAACCTGACTTACGGCAATTTTTTCACGATTCCCTGGCAGTGCTGATCCTACGGGAGAAAATCCGCGTTTTTGCGGAAATTCGCCGTCGGTATAATAATCTCGGCTTAATTTCCGCATTTTTAGCCTGATACCACTTTCATCTCTGGATCAAAAGTACCAAGCTCCAGAAAATCGAGAGGTCAGATTATGACGTCATGTACAAACTACTACAATACTAATGGGATATCAGTACTGATATTTGATCGGAACTATATGTACTAATAGTATGACATCACATGGAATAAATGGTCAGTTGACGGATGCACAGTTCGGTTTTATTAATATTATATGCCAAAAAAAAACTAAAAATGTACTAAAACATTAAAACCAATCCTCGAATTGCCCACTATCGTGCCAGTAATTGAGGAACAATAATCACATGCGAGTACAGTATAACCCCGTTAAACCAAACTTGAAGGGACCCTAGAAATTTGTTTGGGTTAACTGATCATTGGTTTAAACAGGCTTTGGCTTTGGCTTCGACTTTGACTTGGTGGGGTGGGAAATGGGGTGGGGTGGGAGTTGGAGTGGGGTGGGAAATGGGGGTGGGAGGTGGAGGTGCGTGCAAGATAGGGGTGCGTGGGAGATGGTGGTGGGGTAGGATTTGGTGGTGGGGGTGCGTGGCAGGTAGGGGTGGGGGTGGGTGAGAGGGGTCTCAGATGACCTTACAACCACATGAAAGTTTGGTTTAACCATACCGGAAGTGGCCTGGGGTCCGACAATTTTGTTTGGATTAACCGATAATTTGGTTTAACTGACTTTGGTTTAACCAAATTTTTTATATGATAAATGGTAGTATTTTGCCGGGCCGCCAAACAAAGTTTGGATTAACCGATCATTTGGTTTAACCGAGCTTGGTTTAACGGGGTTATACTGTATTGATATGAATAACAATTTACTACTGCACAAGGCGAATCTACTTGGCAAGTGAATTTAGTGCATCAACAATAAATTAAATGACTGAACTTGGCAGTTGAATATCAAATTCAGTGCTCTCACCAGTATTCAGGAAAGGGATGGTGGGAACTGGTAGAGCTGGTAGGAAAGGGATGGGGGTAATCGGTAGAGCTGGTAGGAAAGAGATGGCGGGAACTGGTAGGAATGGGATGGGGGGTAATGGGTAGAGCTGGTGGGAATAGGATGGTGGGAACTGGTAGAGTTGGTAGGAAAGGGATGGGGGTAATCAGTAGAGCTGGTAGGAAAGGGATGACATGAACTGGTAGAGCTGGTAGGAAAGGGATGGGAATAATCGGTGCAGCTGGTAGGAAAGGAATGGCAGGAACTGGTAGAGCTGGAAGGAAAGGGATGGTGGTAGCTGGTAGGAAAGGGATGGCGTGAACTGGTAGAGCTGGTAGGAAAGGGATCAGTTAATCGGTAGAGCTGGTAGGAAAGGGATCAGTTAATCGGTAGAGCTGGTAGGAAAGGGATGACGGGAGCTGGTAGGAAAGGGATGGGGGGTAATCGGTAGAGCTGGTAGAAAACTTACAGGCAGTATGTGTATCTTGCTGCCCAACAAAACAACAAGAAAATAAATTACAGAGAACTCAAAACCGAGCTCTTAGAACAGTATATAGGGGCAAAGTTCTTTCAGTGAATGAGATGCACACGAGATCTAATATCACATACCTGAGCCAAAGGAGAGATGCACATCTGCTATCTCTTATGTTTAACAGAGCCAAGGATGAAAACTACATAGACCATACTACCAGAGTTACCAGGCAGTGGGATGCTTCACTCCTCAAAGTTCCTAAACCACTCACAAATAGACTGACAAGAGCCCCTATCTACAAAGGCAGCAAATTATGGAATGAACTCCCAGTCAGAATTAGACATGCACAAACACAACTAGAATTCAAGAACCCGGTAAGAATTCACCAAGCCAATCATGCCCTTCTACAGGCCTAGTGATGAGGTCGCCATATTTAATTAGCTATCTATTATAAGCACCTATGGCCACCCCACCCCCTCCCACCACCCCACACGCTCCTTTACCTGCTGCCAACAAACCAAGTTATCCACCATACAAATTATTTGCCCAGCAAATTCGGAAATGTGTATCAGTCTGGTAGTATTGCTATAAACCGAGGGCCCTATGGTACTGGGACGGCTCACTCCCTATCTCTCCCATGTGATGTAAATTTTGCGGTGCCACCTTGTGGTGGGTTTGATCGACCCAGCTGCTGGTTGGTGTTTCACATGTAAACACATATGGTTATATCATGCATGAGACCGGTAAGCGGGAATACACATCAATATGGGATTGCTATGAACAGGCACACATCCTCGTCGCCATCGTCACACATCTTTCACATTCATATATATATATACATTTGTGCATATATTATAGCATCTGTTTAGCCGGGGGAACAGCCAGCGCACACCAAGTGGTGGGTTTGATCATTTTGATTACACAGTACAGGCTGAGCGAGCTGTCTTGGTATTATAGGGTCTTTGTATAAACATAGACACTAATAAAGTCTGTTCTAGACTACTAAATGACTGAAACGTACAATCCTCCAAGCATTGTTTATCCCATCATTACTAACAACCTACTTACTCAAACTACTTCATGTAGTCAAAAAACACACCTGAGGTATTAACCTTTTAAGCATAACCCTATAAGCTAACCACACTCTATCTAACAGAATAAACAAACCATTCTACTAACACTCACACCATCTCAAAATGTAACTCCAACAACATGATAGTTTTGCAATTCACAACATAGTAGGCATACAAACCTATGAAGGGAAACTATGCACCTAACCACTCCGTAATGTAAAGGTCTAATCAATACACATGTATGTATCAAGTGTGAAGGAATACAACATATAACTGCTATTTTTGTATGTGAATTGTCAAACTATACCATATGTAAGTCTTTGAATGTTTGATATTGTTATTTGAGCTGATTTGGGCTAGCTGCATATATTGTAAATAACTGTATTGTCACATGGCTGGAAGACCAGTGCCATGGTGCTGACAAAAGACTTTATTCAATGAATAAACTGTATTTACAAAAAAAACAGATGGCAAACTTATTGAATAAGTCAGCTTATGTTGCCACCAGATGGCGGGCCCCTGAAACTAAATCTCTATAGTATAAAGTCACAACAACAACAAAATGGTGATCGTCCCCGCCCGTACCATACAAATCGGCTGCCCCTGAATTCTTTTTTTATTAAAAAAAAAAAAAACCTAAAATTGCATCGGTCTAGCAGCAATTCAATTTTTGTATCAATTTTTATGTCATTGGTTTCACTCGGCCAGGGTTCGAACCAAGGAGTTCAAATCCCACGATCTACCAGAGCTGGAGTCGGGTGCTCAACTCATTCGGCCATCATGTTAGCTATTATGTCGACTTGAAAAATAATAACCGCCCGCCAGACGCTGATTTTTATTTCAAAAGGACGATCACTAATTTTTAAAATTGTGATTTGGCCTAATGCTCCTCGAGTTGATCTAAGCACTTTGTTGGTAAACTCTGCGTCATGCGTCACTTTTGAGGTGGTCAGTTTGCAGCTGGTTTTCCGTGTCAGGACCGACCGGACGCGGTGGTCGAATCAGTAGAGAGCAGGCTTCTCATCTGGAAGGTCGGGAGTTCGAATCCCGGCCGAGTCAAACCAATGACTTATGAAGTCTATGCTTGTCGCTACCTAGCCGTGCGCTTGGCATTACTAGGATAGGACAACTGGTTAGAACAGTATCAGGATAATGCGACTGTGGGATATCGGGTCATGGTGTCAGTGACCTTGTTTCTCCCAGTGGGGTGCACTAAGACATCGCCATGAGTGTGCACTGTCACAAGTCAGTACCTGTCCTGATATGACCCTAGACGTTAGGATGTAAAACAACAAACAAACAAACAAGCAAGCAACCGTGTCAGGACCACTGATTCCCAGTCCTGCGCACAGTATGGTTGGGCGGTAGTAGTGACTACATATTGTTGCAATGGACCTATCAATATGTAATTTATAGTGGAATATACTTTTGTTTGCAATAATGGGACGGCAGTCCTTATGAACGTTATGATATTAACCAATACCGTTGTTTAGTATAGTGATTATTTCCAAGTCATGTAATATATTCATATTCCAATATGGCCCCTGCTTCTTTTCACAACCATAATTGATTCTCAAGTAATTTTAACAAACTACAAGATAGCAGTTCTCAGAATTACTCAATTTAATCTATTTAACAAGGACTCTTTGTTTCTTTCCTTCCTTATTTTCTTTTTCTTATTTTCTTTCTTTCTTATTTGCTCGGTCTTATTTTCATTCTTATTTTCTTTCTTTCTTTTTTCTGTCAACCTTTTTTCCCCTTCGGAATGCTCTTATTGTTAGCACTGGTGACACAACTCTGAAATGGAAACTTTTCGATAATCAGATGTGAATACAAAACGGTTAGCACAACGGGTGGGCATGTGGATTATATACATACAATAGGAGATTGTAATCTAGTTTGTTGAATAGCTTAGACTTTGTATACAAAAATACTAGTAGGTAAACCTGGAACACTCGGTCAAGCAGCAGGGTTTATTTACCCTTCCCATCCCTTCCCTTTCATTCCATTCCATTCCTTTCCTTTCCCTTCCCTTCCCTTCCATTCCCTTCCCTTCCCATCCGATCCCTCTCCCCTCCCTCTCCCCCCTCCCCCTCTCCTCTCCTCTCTCCTCTCTCTCCTCTCCTCTCCTCTCCTCTCCTCTCCTCTCCTCTCCTCTCCTCTCCTCTCCTCCCTTTATATCTCCTCGGATTCTGTTCAATCCCTCCCCTCACGCACTCACTCAATCACTCAATCACTCACTCACTCACTCACTCACTCACTCACTCACTCACTCACACACTACAATTGATATATAACTGTTTTCTTCTAAATTAATTCTCCTTTTCATACCAAATGAAGAAAATTCCTTTGATTATACCCCAAAGAAGCAATGACAGCAATCCAGTGAGAAAAATATGTTTGGTTTATTTTTTATTGCAAAAATAGATTCATTTGTCACGCAAAAATGACAGCTAAAAATGGGAATGGTGAAACTGTACTGCTTGTGTTGGAAACTACTTCATTGTAGACCAAAATATTCAAACATAGCTCGTTTATTTGCAAAGTTGTAACATGCAAAAATGTCAGAAAACCAAGGACTTTTGAGTGTCTGTGTGTAAAACAACGATGCTTGAAAGTGAGCATAGCACGTGTTTCATGAGGTGTCATGTCATGAAACACACGTTCGCCTACAATTTTTGCAATATCCAACCATGCAAGCCATGAAAAACCCTGCTGCTATAAATAGCATAGCATCATAGATGCCTAGTTCTGAACACAAAAGTTATAATATTATTTCCTAAAATGCATTAAATGTGCAATAAAAACTTTGTGTCACAGTTGAAACACGTGTTACGGTGAAAATTTATTTCGCGATACAAAATCCAACAATGGATCAAATCTCTTCTTGCCATGATTTTCAAATATACCGTGGGCATCTATGCACCTAATGATGATGTGGTAAGTCATAAACAGGATGTTGTGCTATGATGCTATTACTGTGGCATGTCACACATCAATGAAGAAGAAACACGCGTTCACCTGTTGTCATCTTCATCCTCTAAGTCATCACAATATCTTTTTCTACATAAGAAAACTTATAATAATCAAAAGAAATGTTTGCATACATGTAATGTGTACAAATAATGCCCTGAACAAATACATTTTGTGCATGCTATTAGCAGTTTCTAACCTAACTCATTATTGAGTGTCACATGAAACATGCGTTACATGTTACATGAAACATGTGTTACAATTCCAAGAACATCAGAAGTTAGGGAAGTGTTCCAAGATTACTTTGAAATATGTCCACAGCATCAAAAACAATAAGCATAAATACTTTTGAATCATCTGTGGTGCTTGTTTCATCATGAAGGAACAACTTTTCCTTTCCATGTAATGCATGTTTCAGTGTCACAATTTTATATGTTCTCTGTTCCACTCTCAAGTGGACGAAAATTGCACTTAGTTACTCCTAGTGACTGCTAGTCAAAACCCAACTAGGAAATAATAAGGGTCTTGTTCTAAATATTACATGATGAGGGTTTTTGTCAGACCGAAACATGTGTAACGTTCTCCACTTGGTCCTGTTCGAAGCCACTCTGACTTGCAGTCAGGGTCAAAACTGCTTGAAAAAAAATTGTGTCTTAAAATTGGATGTATGTGGAACACAAGCCTAATTGGGATAGGCTATAACATATTTCAGTTTTGACCTCTGATTTCCCCCTTTTTAGGACCAGCACTGAAGAAGAACCCATATATACCACTACCACTGTACCAGCTAAGCTTTGTGGAGTAAATGAACTGACCGAGGAGTCAGTCAGCGACAAGAAGGTTTCTTTAGACATCCAAAGAGGTCAAATAACACAACACAGCCTCCATAATAATGAATGCTACTGTTAACAAATCCCCCTAGTTTGACATTAATTCGCCGATTACCAGCAATGTTCAACTGTCAGTCTGGTACCAGCTAAGCTTTGTGGAGTAAATGAACTGACCGAGGAGTCAAGTCAGCGACAAGAAGGTTTCTTTAGACAGCCAAAGAGGTCAAATAACACACCACAGCCTCCATAATAATGAATGCTACTGTTAACAAATCCCCCTAGTTTGACATTAACTCGCCGATTACCAGCAATGTTCAACTGTCAGTCCGGTCCAGATGTGGCATTAGATGTTGCCAGGACGTAAAGCTCCAACAACCAACCAATCTACTGTCAGGGATGAAAAATCTCCACGATTTCGCGGATTTTATATTGACTGATTAACGTTAGACAAAATGCCAAGGAATAGGGATGTGTATCACTATCGCAACAATTGGTTATTTCGAATCCCATTTTTATATGAC
Organism: Branchipolynoe longqiensis; assembly: GCA_030323885.1. NCBI lineage: Eukaryota > Metazoa > Annelida > Polychaeta > Phyllodocida > Polynoidae > Branchipolynoe > Branchipolynoe longqiensis. The sequence continues at coordinate 43,602,630 of CM059193.1, read as the reverse complement.
ATTAAATGTCACTAGAACATAAAACCCAAACAAGAAGGAATTAGGCATGGCCATGGGTGATAACAATAACATAGGGCTGGTGTGCACAGTGTCAGGATAATGTGACTGAGTGGGATACCAGGTCATGGTGCCGGTGGCCTGGTTTCCCAGTGGGACAGCACTATAAAGTCGCCATGAGTGCGCACTGTCGCAAGTCGGTACCCATCCTGATATGACCTTAGATGTTGCTAGGACGAAAAACAACAAACAAACAAACAAACAATAAAATAGTCACAACAAGGATATTTGAAACCTGAAATCGGCCGTAGGCATGGGTGATAACATAAACATAATCACAACAAGGATAGTTGAAACCTCAAATCGCCATTTCCCCCGCGATTCTCTGACTGTTAATCCTGTGGGGAAATTCAGCAATTATATCATAGCGGCATTGATTGATGGAAGTGTTAGTCTTAGATTCGGCTACTATCCATCCTGGTAGGATCTCAGATGTTGATAGGACGTAAAACGCCACATGCAGCAACATCTTTAGGCTATGCCTCAGTTAGCGCATTTATGGCAAACAATTAGTTCATTTTTCAGCCATCAGGAGCAGGAGGTTTCCCAATGTCTCGATTGCTGTCTAAACTAGGTCAGAGAGCTGCTCAACTAGGTCATATCAAAGACCCTATAATACTAAGATGGCTCACTCAGCCTGTACTGTGTAATCAAAATGATCAAACCCACCACTTGGTGCGCTGCCTGTTCTCTTGGTTAAACAGGTGCTATATTATATGTATAAATATATGAATGTGAAAGATGTGTGATGATGATGATGATGTGTATTTGTTCATAGCAATTTCATACTGATGTGTTTTCAGACTTACCTATCTCATGTATAATATACTTGTATATATATATGTTTACATGTGAAACACCAACCAGCAGCCGGGCTGATCAAACCCACCACAAGGTGGCACTGCAAAATTTACATTACCATGGGAGAGATAGGGATTGAGCCGTCTAGTATTATAGGGTCTTTGGTCATATCATGCCTGCCTCACATCAACTTGGTCTCATTAGACTTTCAGTGATCGCATTGCATCGTGTTACATAATAAAAGGGATAATTCAGATTTCTAACTTTGGGCGCACTGTTTGGCACGCTTAGGTTTAGCACATTTCTCTTTTTGGGGTTCTGGGCAGAAAGTCTGGTGTAGTTTGACATAAAGTGGTTGATTGTGGAAGTAAAGGACAGTGGAGTTAGGCCTAGTTAAGCATTTAAAGCTGCATGATCCAATCAAAGCAACACATTTTTAAAACCAACTTATCCAATATCCAACTTAAGCCGTGTTCACACACACAACTTTAGGCCGAACTAGATAAGGCAAACTAGATGAGGCGAACTAGTGTCGTGTCCACACATGCAGTATATTTGGGGTGGTTTAAGGCGGAAATCGATATCTGCGCATGAGCAAGTCGATACTAACCAGCACCAGTTTCGGTTAGTCGACGTCGCCACGAGAGAGTGTGGGTTCGACCTAGATATGTATGGATTGAATCGTATTGTTTTGGAACGATCAAAACTTCTGTTGGCCAGTGAAAACCTAAAAATAAATCATGAAAAAAATATCTGTACATCTCTAGCCGGTTCATAGATCAAATTATATTATATAGTGTGACATGCTTAATCCGCTTCAAGTAAACCGCTACCGTCCACACAAGCAAGGTGGACCGACTTAAGCTAGTTTGATTCATATAAGCTACCTTGCGATGCGGTTTACATGAGGCGAACTAGTTGAGGCGAATCAGCCCTAATCCACCTTAGCATCGCGTCCACATGGCGAATGTGAGCCGAACTAGACAAGGCAAACTAGTTGAGGTGACTTAACGCCCGTGTGTGAACACGGCTTTAGATACCAGTGCACTTATTAAGTATTTGTTGTGCATAGATGGGAATATTAAGTCACTTTAAATAGAACTGTCTTCTGCTGAAGCATATGGTGTCAGAATTTTGACACATATGCCAAAATTAATTTGATGTGTTTTCACTTCAAATATCCAAGTTAATAATTTAAAATTAAAGTTACTTCAAACTAATTTAATGTAGCATATTAGAACAAGATACCTTTTATATATATTATAACAACCTATTTTATAGCTTTTAAAAAAACATAACAGAAAAAGCCAGACATTCAAAATCATCACACTGCAATTTTAGGTGGTTGATGTGGTTGGGCAAGAAGTTGGACGTAGAAACAAATTCTCATTGATTGTACTATTGTAGCTGGACAGTAATTTTGACCTAGATACACACAATCTACTTGATTGTGGCTGGACAGGAAGTTGGATATGTAGTTACACATAAAAAGGTTATTGTTGCTGGACAGGAAGTCCATACTTCCGGCATTTTCCCCGTAATTCCCTGACAATGCTTATCCTATAGGTGGGTGGAAAATCCGTGTTTTCGCGGAAATTCGCAATTGATGTAATAACGATGGCTTGATTGATTTTCGCGTTTTTTTTTGCCAGAGACAACTTTCATCCCTGTTTAAAGTTGCATGGTCCGATGTTTTTGAGTTTCTGTCATTTTCTGAGATAAATGTATTAAATTGATTGTTATAATCTACCTTACTTCAGTTTGAAGTAGCTTTTATTTTAAATGGTTAGCTTTTGAGATATTTGAAGTGCAAACATGCCAAATTAATTTTGGCAAGCATGCCAAAACTCTTCAACCATAGGTTTCTGCAGTAACAGGTTCTTTTAAATTGACTCAGTATTCCCTTCTATGTGGCAACAAATGCTTAATAAATGTATCGGTATCTAAGTTAGATATGTAGAGTAAAATCTAGATAATTATTTTGATTTTGAAAATATGATTCTTCATCGGACTATGCAGCTTTAATGCATCTGCTGCCATGGTTAATTTATTGTAAATCTAGTCTATAGCCGTGTATCCATAGACTGTTCCCTTGTGGTGTGTTCCGTGTTCGCCTTGTGCCATTATGATTTTTTTTTAATTTTTTAAAATTTTATTGAGGCTGTATTTATACTGTCCATAGCATATAAGCCTGGGTATTCAGGCTTGTTTTCAATGCTGGCCAGCTGAACGATACAATGAACGCCACAATGAACGATACAATGAACATGTGTTTTGCTTAGTGGCCGTTCCCATAAGTTGGACCCAGGAACCGTATGGCCTTATGCATGGAACATAGAGAATGAACATGTTCATTATCTGTGTGGTACGTCACAAGCGAACATGGAACAAGGGGATAGTCTATGGATGGACGGCCTTATATGCATCATATTCACTTATGTTCACAACATTCATGAATATCTGAATATTGTACACCCTGATTACCTTTTACTGTTTTTGTGTTCCCCCTCTGACCTATGTTTTCCCTTCTTTGCAGTCACAATGTTAAGGAAGGTCAAATGGTTGACCACGGTCTGTCATCGCGACAGCGAGGCGTGACATGGAGGATGGACGTTGTCTGCTTGACGTAATAAGGTCAGTGGGACGCCACAATACCTGCCTAATGAATGTAACTAGGTCAGGGTGACATCAATCATAAGGCTACGTAATATTCTGTCACTTTCTGTCTATGTGCTTTTTACCCGGTCCTCCCACACTCTAGTGAAAGGGACAGGCATTCTCATTCTACATTTCGGTCGAATAATGATATTTTTTTTCTGCATTGAAAATGACTAACATGATTTGGTAAAAAGTAAAAAAGTAAAATTAGTACAATTACTTTTAAAAAAAGAAGTCTGAATTCAATATGTAAAAAAAAGTCAGCTCTAGATTTTATATACTTATATATATGTATATATATGTGCATATAGACATTTGTTTGGTTTAAAAGATCATAAGAAATGGAGCTATGCTTTATTAATAAACAAAATTGTAAAAAAAAAAAGATAAAAAAAAAGTACTTAATTACCATATGAGTTTCACAGCCTGTCTGGTTAGGAGTACATTTTTTTTGTGAAGACCGAGTATATTTGATATTCTACCTTTTGGAGTGAGTGAGCGAATCGTGGATATATATTAGAATTTTTGTATTAAATATTGAGACCAATTACTCGGACGATTATTCGTGATTTGTTGCCAGGTCGGTATAGCAATTGCAATGCATACTTCCATGGCCAAATACAAAGAAGGAAAATAAACCAACCAACTAACAAACAACAATATTATATTCCAATTGTATCAATAGATATGGGTCGTTTTTAGAAACTGTACCACATGATGTGTGACATGGAAGCCAAGTGTGAAAACATTCAAAATAATAATAATAAAGAGAATAACCATGTTCATATGAAGGTTTACATGTTCTGCGTATGTTGGGGGGGGGGGGGGAAATCACTTTTTGATTTTGATCTCGTACAATTTTTTGTTAAACTGCTAAAATTGTATATGTAACATGGAAATCAAACATTGATAACATCATTTTAACACACACAACAAATTCAAATAAGATTTGATTGATCACAGTTAAGCAAAGAAGAAGTGTGAAGAAAAGGTTTGGGTTGATACATGGTGCCGATATGCAAATTTTCATTTGAGCACAAAACCATACAAGGATATTTTTTTTTACATTTTGTGGGATAGATTAAACATATGTATTGCTAACATGCTTAATACACAGAGGCAACAATAACTTTGACTTGCTCCCCCCCCTCCAAAAAAAAAGAATTAATCATAAATAATGTTGCATGAAAACCAAACATGTGGTACATAGTTTATGAGAACGACCCATTACATATTATATTCAAATCTATTGAAATTGGTGGATTGATAAATTTACTAAAATCGATATTTTTCTGTTATTTTATTTTCGGTGTTGGGTTGCTGTGGAAGGGTGGGGTTGGGTGGTGCAAGTTGAACCCATTTTTGGTCATGGTTGAAAGATTTCTTTTTGTTTGGCCTTTTGTAAAGAAGAAATTACGCACCAGAAAGAGGATAATTAAGTCATTCCGGGTCAGTTTAACATATTTAGAAAGTTGTTCATCTGACACCCTGACAATCTCATGCTATTTAAGATGAATATAGAACAACATATTTTATGGAGGTTTGACAGTTACCTATTAATAGCGGTCAGTATACACATTAAAGGGGGTCTAGTGCAGATGGAGATTATGCGGTGGGGTATGGTAATTTAAGGGGAGACACGGGTGATCGGAACATGAATTTGGGTGAAACTGGTGATTTTTGGTTTTTGGTGTACTAATTTGGTGTAAATGATATGTTTTTTGGACAGATAATTACTTGACTGGATATTTGTGTATATAATATGGAATTCTAGATGATGATACTGGACTTTAACATTTGAAAGAAACACTTTGTGAACTTTGAAGCTCGTTTTCTCAGAACTGCTTTTCCCAGAGTTTTGCCAATTTGCCCCCTCTAAAAATGTAAGTTATAATTGTAGCAGAAAGTTGAAACTTGGCAGTCTTATGTAAAAGTTGCTGCTGAGTGCAATAAGATGGTTAAAAACACTATCTTTCATAGTTCAAGAGCTAGGGATGGAGACACAAAAATTGACCATTGAATCTTTTTTACCTCTGGTTTGTCATGTATGGACATGTTGGTAATGACATATATAAATTCACAAACCACCTTATTGCACTCAACTGGACCAGTTCTTCATATAATAACTTGATTCAGGCAAATCTAGGCACATTCAGTATACTTCCTGGAGGGGGTAAAATTTTGATTTTGATTTTTGCAAGATCCTTCATCATATGACCCCGTCCTCAAGATAGAGCTTTGGAACTCTGCAGATATGCTTCTCTTGATACAAAGAATGTGTGCTCCAATTTTCAAAGCACTATCTTTAATAGTTTTTGAGATACGGAAATCACCCAAAAATCACCCGTGTCTCCCCTTAACGGTAATTTAGTGCAGATGGAGGTGATACAGTGTTGTACTTATCCACTGATAATGATGATACGTTAGTTCAGATGGAGATTATATGGTGTGATAGGGTGTCTACTGATAACTGGTAATTTAGCAATAAATGGGGTGGCCCTTATCCGCTGATAACGGTGATAATTTAGTGTAGATGGAGATGATAGAGTGTGTTGCTTATCCACTGATAACGGTGATATGTTAATGCAGATGGAGATCATACGGTGTGATAGGATATCTACTGATAACTGTAGTAATTTAGCTCAGATGGAGGTTATACGGCGTGGCCCTTATCCACTGATAATGGTGGTAAGCTAGTGCAGATGGAGATTATGCAGTGTGATATGATATCTACTGATAACTGTGGTAATTTAGCGCAGATGGAGGTTATACAGTGTGACCCGTATTCACTGATAACAGTGGTAATTTAGTGCTGATGGAGATTATATGGTGTGGTACATATCTACTGATAATGGTGGTAATCTAGTGCAGATGGAGAATATATGGTGTGGTACATATCTACTGATAACGGTGGTAATCTAGTGCAGATGGAGAATATAGGTGTGGTAGGGTATCTACTGATAACGGTGGTAATCTAGTGCAGATGGAGGATATAGGTGTGGTAGGGTATCTACTGATAACGGTGGTAATCTAGTGCAGATGGAGAATATAGGTGTGGTAGGGTATCTACTGATAACGGTGGTAATCTAGTGCAGATGGAGAATATAGGTGTGGTAGGGTATCTACTGATAACGGTGGTAATCTAGTGCAGATGGAGAATATAGGTGTGGTAGGGTATCTACTGATAACGGTGGTAATCTAGTGCAGATGGAGAATATAGGTGTGGTAGGGTATCTACTGATAACGGTGGTAATCTAGTGCAGATGGAGAATATATGGTGTGGTACATATCTACTGATAACGGTGGTAATCTAGTGCAGATGGAGAATATAGGTGTGGTAGGGTATCTACTGATAACGGTGGTAATCTAGTGCAGATGGAGAATATAGGTGTGGTAGGGTATCTACTGATACCTGGTAATTTAGCGCAGATGGAGGTTGTACAGTGTGACCCGTATTCACTGATAAAGGTGGTAAGCTAGTCAAAACATTAGAGGCAATGACCCAAACCGGCGTGTTAGAAACGGCCCAAAGCACCAAGCTTAGCGCGAACCCGCTTGAATGCGGGCCAAGGTTCCGTACCGGAACATCCGGCTCTACCGAAATAGCATAATTCGCATCGCCGTAACCAAATATAGTTAATATTTATATTAATATAAGAAATGATATAACACGAATTATATATATTATATATTTTATATATATTGTATATATATTATGTATATTGTATATTGTATATATATATTGTATATATATATATATATATATTGTATATATTTGATATATACCTGGGCCTTACACGAAGTGATAAAATATGGGGATTTAAAAAAGGAATTCCTAACTGCATATGTTCCCATTTACTGTAGAACAAACCAGTTAATAAATCAATTAAATCGTTGTTTAGGACTTCATAATATAGTTCTAGCTGTATCTCAAATGTATTTTTCTGATGGGGTGGGGACTCCATAATTATGTAACATTATGTTATGGTTTAGCCCTTTAAAGCCGTCACTTTTATATCTACACGGGCCTTTCAAAAAGTTATTAAATAGCGATCTTAAATATAAACTCCCTCCCCTTCCGCATATTTCTATTCCTAGTGTAGAACACATAATTTATCAAAATGAATCCTCAGCGTATAAAATTCATCTGCACTTCAAATATGACAAATATAATTGTGTACATGCTAATTTTTAACGTTGCCTAGTCCGATAGTTTTGCGTTCTTGCATTTTTCTGAAATAAAAATTAAATTGATTGTTATTATCTACGTTACTTTAGTTTGAAGTACCTTTTATTTTAAAATATTTAAAGCGCAAGCATGTAAAATAACTTTTTTCAAGCACACCGAAACTGACATCATGGACTTCTGTAGTAACAGGTTCTATTAAATTGCACCAGTATTCCCTTCTATGTGGCAACACATGTTTAATAAGTGCATCAGTATCTAAGTTAGATATGTAGAATCAAATCTAGAAAATTGTTTTGGTTTTGAAAATTTGATGCTTCATCGGACTATGCCGCTTTAAACATTGGTATGTTTGAGAACTCTTTCCGCGATACCCAGGCAGTGTTTAGGTTACACGTATGGGGTGAATATCCGCGTTTTCATGGAAATTCGGCGCCAGTTTACAGATAACCTCACCGCAAGAATATATTTCCGCTTTTTGTTGTTGCCAGACCCACTTTCATCCCTGTAGCCTGGAAAAAGAAATTTGTTGAAAGACCTCATAGCATAGGTTGTTCTCAGCACATTTAAAATATGATGAGTTTCTAAGGGGGTCAGGAATGAGCCACTTGTTGAACTGACATGGAATGACCCAACTGTAAACATTGGTTAGGTCAGTCTGACGCTGAAATGGAGGATGGACGCGACCTGTGGGACGTTTTAAGGTCAGTACACTGTGCTCACTGCAACTAACTTCTATGTCAAGTCAGAACGACAACTTACCACTTTTAGGTTAACACTGGTTAGATTTTGTATGTGATCCACTAAATAGTTCCGACTAATTTCTTTATTAACCCAAGTTTAATTTTAGTTAAAGTTTAATTTAAGGTCTCTCTGTCTCTCTCACGCTGTCTCTCTCTCTCTGTCTCTCTCGCTGTCTCTCTCTCACTCTCTGTCTCTCTCAGTCTCCCTCCCTCTCTCTCCCTCCTTCCCTCTCCCTCTAGCCCTCTCCCCTCCCTCCCTCCCTCCCTCCCTCCCTCCCTCCCTCCCTCCCTCTTTCTCTCTCCCCCCACCCTCCCTCCCTCCTCCCCTCCCCCTCTCTCTCCCATCCCTCCCCCCTCCCTCCCTCCCTCCCTCACTCCCTCTCTACCCCCCCCTCCCTCCCTTCCTCTCTGTCTCTCTCGCTGTCTCTCTCTCTCCCTCTCTCCCTGTCACTGCCTCTCCTTCCCTCTCCCTAGCCCTCTCCCTAGCCCTCTCCCGACCCTGCCTCCCTCCCTGCCTCTCAGCCTCCCCCCCGTGCCTCCCTGCCTCTCTCTCTGCCTGCCTGCCTGCCTGCCTGCCTGCCCCCCTGCCTGCCCTCCCTCCCTCCCTCCCTCCCTCCCTCCCTCCCTCCCTCCCTCCCTCCCTCCCTCCCTCCCTCCCTCCCCTCTCCCTCCCTCCCTCCCCTCCCTCCCTCCCTCCCTCCCTCCCTCCCTCCCTCCCTCCCTCCCTCCTCCCTCTCTCCCATCTCTCCCCCTCTTTCTCTCTCTAGATGTCCATTTTAATGTTTGAATGTTGTTTGGTAGAGTAAGTGATTATGTCTGTGGTAGGCATATAGATAAAAGGTCCTTTTTTTGTGTGTGTGTGACTGCAGGGGCCATACTTAACTGTTGAGTTTATTCAGTGAAAAATGTATAAATAACAAATTTTCCTCTCTTTTGTCGTGAATATGGCTTTTGCTACCGAGGTGTAAACTCACTCACTCAATTCCCTGTTATTTCAGCAACAAATGTACGGATAGATGAAGCCTGACTTTGGCATTCATTCCGAAATACATTTTGAGATTTTAATAAAAAATAGGTTCATCCCAAAGGATATTTAATTATGTCATATTTATGACCTAATTAAACACTTATAGATACATAAATATAATTAATATGCATATATTAATACACATATTTATATATAATTTATAATGAAATTCCTTTGGTGTTTTTAAACAAATATGATTTAATATTATATATAAATGTTTCAATTTAGTCAATTTGGGATAGGAAAACCCTATTAAAAAACAACATATCAAAGGGTATTTAATTTATATGTAATGTATTTTATTTGTAATGAAATGCTTTTTGGTATCAAAGAAAATGTTCTTTTCTTTAGAAATAAAAATTTGATTAGTTATCTCTATAATATGCAAGTTAAAAATAAGTAGAAAAGAATAAACTAGTGAAAACTGCTAAGTATGGCCCCTGATCCTTGTAATCTGGTTATGGGAGTGACATGCTTGGTTGGTTATTGTATGGTTCGTTGCATACGGATGTGTTTTTCTTTGTTGCAGTGATGAGGATGCGCTGACGAATTTCTTGGACGATGAACTCTGCCGAGAACAGGTCAGTTTATAAAACAGCAACAATGATGGATGTGGGGAAGGTATGCGCATGTAAAGCTTGAGGTATTGTGATGTTCACTAGAAAACTGCTAAATAAATGAGAAACTGAAATATTTTTCTGAAAGGACTAAGATGAAAGCATATTTGCTTAAATATCCTTTTAAGTGAATTTTTTTCTTGATTTATTTCAAAGCACCGAGCCTTATATTAGTATGAATGAATAAAGCAAGCACACACACACAACCCCTTCATTAATCCCCCCCTAAAAATCCATAGAAACCCCACTAGCACTTAGAAAAAATTCAATACAGAACCAGCTGTTTATACAGCCCATCTGGCACTTACTGAGTCAATTAACAGCATATAAAGTCAAAATAAATTTAGATTAATTCTAGTATATATTTAAATTATGCGGCCAAAAACTGGTGGTATTTCTTTGCTGAACATGACAGTCTTTTCTTTTAAATAAGGTGATGGTAGCAGCAAATCAGTAACCCCTACCCTACTCGTACCTTCTCTAGAACCCTCTATCCGCTTTTATCTTTATACTCGAGTATCTTTCGGGTCCCTTCTTCAAGGTGTGGGTGGGTGGGCCCCTGATCCTTACCTTCATATTCGTAGATTCGTAAGAATCTCAGTAATACGTCAACTTACAAGTAAGTCTAGTGTAACTATCATATTACTTATCAGACCTTCAAAATGTCTTAGGAAAGCACTTTTGTGGTTGTAGCATAGCATCGCTTCGCTGTGTAGGTGACACCCTGCCCCCACCCCTCTGCTTCCTCATCCCGCATCCTGGCTCCCCATGTTCCACATCTCCCATCCTGCACCTCTCCACACTAATGATGCCATCTCATTCCTGGAGGATGAACAATTTCACGCTCTGGTATTCTGCCGTCTGATTGCTCAACATTCTTGGCAGTCAATTGGTACCCTGCTTGATAGGAGCATAGGGAGTAGAATGGTTAGTAATTGGCTTCTCACATCATGTAGCATTTCCTATGACTCTCCCTCTCCCTCTCCCTCTCCCTCTCCCTCTCCCTCTCCCTCTCCCTCTCCCTCTCCCTCCCTCACCCTCCCTCCCTCCATCCCTCCATCCCTCCCTCCCGCCCGCCCTCCCGCCCTCCCTCCCTCCCTCCCTCCCTCCCTCCCTCCCTCCCTCCCTCCCTCCCTCCCTCCCTCCCTCCCTCCCTCCCCCTCTCTCTCTCTGTCTCACTCTGTCTCTCTCTCTCCCCCTCCCCCCCCCTCCCCTCCCCCTCCCGCTCCCTCTCCTCCCACCTTCTCTCTCCTTACACACGCACATACACTACTACTCCTACACCTGTGCTAACACACACACTAATATCAAGTCAGATTGCTTTGTGGTACAACATTCACTCCCTATACAAGAGGCGTGGATTTTTGGTCCTGGCCAAATGAAACAGAATACTCTACAAAAGAACATTTCATTTATCGTTGCCTCAACCCAGCACTTGACATTAATTACTTACTTACTTAATTAATACGATAGGGCAATGATTGCCTCAGTTGAGGATAACCTGACTGAGAGGGACTGTATCATAGTGCTAGTGGCACTGTGTTCCGGTAGAGAACCACTAGGAAACTACCATTAACATGCACTGTCAACAAACAAAACCAACCAAGTACCCTTTAAATCAATCAATTAAGCAAATCACCTAAACAGCTATTTAAACCAAAACTACCTAAGCAAATCACCCAGTTAAGCCAACCAATTAAACCAACCAATTAAATTAAATTAAATCGATGAATTGATGCATAATGAGTACCATTGCCCTTGATTCATAACGGGGAGGGACCACCCTGCTGTTCCATCCTCCCCTTTCAGGCCGCTCTTGTCTGAGGCGTCACCTGACGCCTGCTGCTGCTACACTGGTACTGTTTCCCTCACTACTACTGCAGCAGCTAAGATGAATCAAATGAACCAATTAAATCAACTGACTAAATAAACCGGTCAAGACTACTGATTAAGCCAACCGATTAAGCCAACTGATTAAGCCAACCGTTTAAGTCAACCGATTAAGCCAACTGATTAAACCAATGAATTAAATCAATCAATTACATCAACAAATAAAGTCTATTATATCAACCAATTAAACCAGCTCATTAAATCAATCAATTAAACGACCTAATTAAATCACCAGTCGCTTAAATAAACTGCTTAAATCAACCGATTGAACTAACCGATTAAATCAAGCAATTAAAGCAATTAGATCAACCAATTAAATATATTGCATCAACCAATCAAGTCAATTACATCAACCAATCAAACCACCTAATTAAACCAACCAATTAAACCACCTAATTAAACCAACCAATTAAAGCACCCACTCAAGCCAACTAATTAAGCCATGTAAAACCAACCAATGGGGAGCTTTCATGAGCCAGTTCTCTCGCTATACACTAGGTGGCAGCACCCGTTCCCGGTCCAAGTCGGCGATCATGGTTGGATAGAAGGGTGTAGGTGTGTGTGTTCGTCGTGTAGGTGTGTGGTGGGGGTGTAGGTATGTGTGTGGTGGGAGTGTAGGTATGTGTGTGGTGGGGGTTTAGGTGTGTGGTGAGGGTTTAGGTGTGTGGTGGGGGTGTAGGTGTGTGGTGAGGGTTTAGGAATGTGGTATGTGGTGAGGGTTTAGGGGTGTAGGTGTGTGGTGGGTGTGTAGGTGTGTGGTGAGGGTGTAGGTGTGTGGTGAGGGTGTAGGTGTGTGTGTATGGTCGGGGTGTAGGTGTGTGGTGAGGGTGTAGGTGTGTGTATGGTCGGGGTGTAGGTGTGTGGTGGGGGTGTAGGTGTGTGGTGGGGGTGTAGGTGTGTGGTGAGGGTTTAGGGATGTGGTGTGGGTGTTTGGGGGGTGTAGGTGTGTGGTGGGGGTGTAGGTGTGTGGTGGGGGTGTAGGTGTGTGGTGAGGGTGTAGGTGTGTGGTGAGGGTGTAGGTGTGTGGTGAGGGTGTAGGTGTGTGTGTGTGGACGGGGTGGTGTGTGTGTGGTGGGGGTGTACGTGTGTGGTTGGGGTTTAGGGATGTGTGTGGTGTATGTGTGGGTGTGTAGTGGTGGGGTGTAGGTGTGTGGTGGGGGTGTAGGTGTGTGGTGAGGGTTTAGGTGTGTGGTGATGGTGTAGGTGTGTGATGGGGGTGTAGGTGTCTGGTGGGTGTAGCTGTGTGGTGGGGGTTTAGGGATGTGGTGGGGTGTAGGTGTGTGGTATCTGTTTGGTGGTGTAGGTGTGTGGTGTGTAGGTGTGTGGTGGGGGTGTTGTAGGTGTGTGGTGTGTGTGTGGGGATTTAGGGATGTGTGGGGGGCTTTGGGATGTGGTGGGGGTGTAGGTGTGTGTGGTGGGGGTTGACGCTGTGTGTGGTGGGGGTGTAGGTGGTTTGTGGTGGAGGTGTAGGGTTGTCTTGCAGAGTGGCACCTCACAATCTTTAGCATCCCTAATCCCCCACCACACACCTACACCCCCACCACACACCTAGACCCCACCACACACCTACACCACCACACACACACCACACACCTACACCCCCACCACATCCCTAAACCCTCACCACACACCTACAGTCCCACCACACACCTACATGCCCACCACACACCTAAGCTGTGTGTGTGCTTCTCTTCAACCAAAGCATTACAGAGACAGGCATGAGTTGCCATCTGACGAGAGACTCATGCAAACTGAAAGGTCCTCATTATATCAACCAATTTGACATCAACCAATTATATCCATCAATTAAACCACCTAAGTAATTCAACCAATTAAACCACATAATTAAATCACTCACTTAGATCAACTAATTAAGCCAATCATTTAAACCAGTCGATTATATCAACTAATTAAATCAACCAATGGAACCAACCAATTAAACCACCTAATTAAACCAACAAGTAAATTACATTATTCACACTAACATCTACCCTACCCATCTGCTTGTGTCCATATCCTCGGTGTTAGCTTGCAGCGGGCTCTAGGTTCCCCCTATCCGCCATCGACACCTCGCTCCTTCCATATTTCAGACCTTCTCCGCGGAGGACCTTCAGGGTGCTCTCCCGGACCCGTTTGCGTGGAGCCCGCCGTCCTCCCCGACCTCCTTCCAACCCCCTACCTCCTCCACATCCCTGGAGAATATTGTCGATGGCGACCACCAGGGTATCAGCTCCTTCCAGCAGCAGCAGCAGCAACAAGAGCAGTTGCAGCAAGAGCAGTCGCAGCAGCAGCCAGACGGTGGCGAAGGAGCCGGACCGGGGGAGACGAGCATATCCACCACAGTGGTGGAGGCTACTGGTCCCCAGGCGGAGTCGGTGACAATGGTGCACCTCCACGGCAGCAGCGGTGGTGGGCTAGCCAGTGTCACCCCGGGAAAAGAGGGAGACGCTGGCAACGGAGGGACGCTCGATGCGGGGATAGCTACCTTCATGGGTGGAACGGAGACGACTGTGTCCACGACCGAGTCTTCCTCGAGGTTAGTCTCATTTTAAAGTTTGTGTAATCTGATAGTCCACTGACTTAGCAAATTGATAATTGTCGCTACCTAGCCAGGCGCTTGGTATGAATAGGATATGGCAAGGACTGATTGGTTCATTGTCAGGATAATGTGACTGAGTGGGATATCGGGTCATGGTGTCCGCAGCCTGATTTACCAGGGGGCAGCACTATGAAGTCGCCATGAGTGCGCACTGTCGCAAGTTGTTACCCCTTTTGAGTTTCTGTCATTTTTTGTTTGTTTGTTGTTTACATATATATTAGCTAAATTGTTGTATTGTACATTGTCGATGTTGCTCGCAACATGGGTAATTGAACAAGCTGGAGTCGGATTCTTATTCAAACGCCCGCTGGCGCCGCCTACACTCAAACTTTAACATTAAATAACGGGTCTTTTGGAACTACGCCGAGTAACCACACAGAAATGGCGGACGTGCATATGTAAATTAAATATGACGTCAATAGACTAAATCTGTTACAAAGTTACGGGAATTTGGCGCGCTCTTTTCGGCCCGGCTAGCTGCTATATAAAGCGAGCAAAACCTGAACTCGGCCACTACAATTTGGCGGCGGACGGCGATGAACATTCTAATCTGCCATCCCGCCCACCCCACAATAAACAGGGATGAAAGATCTCCGCGATTTCGCGGATTTCCGGGATTTTTCCTGTAGCTATAAGTGTATACTAATACGTTGCGCCCTTCCTGATATGACCTTAGATGTTGCCAGGATGTAAAACTCCAACAACCAACCAACCAACACTAGCAGCGTATACCGATATGTGGTGCAAAGGCCGCAACACTAGCAGCGTATACTACTAATACATGCTTCAAACGGCGCAGTACTATCAGCGTATACCAATATCCGACTTCCGGGAATTTTCAGGGATTCCCTGACAATGCTAAGCCTATGGGAGAATATCAGCATTTCCTCTTTTTTTCCCGGAGACCACTTTCATCCCTGAAAAAAAGACTAGAACTATAGGGCTTAAGCATCTCGGGGCCTTCTCTCATTATACTCACGCATGTGCGATTACCATTCTAGTGCATTAAAAAGTCCAAATATATACCATTCATCCGAGTCAGCGTGGGACAGTTGCCATGAGTGCACTGTTGCAAGTTGGTACCCATCCTGAATTTACCGTAGATGTAGCCAGTATGTAAGACCCAAACAAGCAAACAAGCAAACCGCTCTCAGTGACAAATTATAGATGCAGATGAATAAATATTTAGCCCCCCTCCCCCCCAAAAAACCACAAAAAAACTTCACAAAAATCCCAGAGTTTAGCATAATAAAAGTTATTTGCGTGTGCCTTTTTCAGAACGACATCTCCACAGACTACTCTGACAACCGTGTCCGGTGTTCAGCACGAGTTCAACCAACAACAACTGCAGCAACTACAACAGCAACTCCAGCAACTGAAACAACAAGAGCAGCAGCTACTCCTACAACAGGCGCAGGCCCGGTTACGGGGCCAGCAACAGGTCACACAACAGGTCACACAACAGGTCACGCAACAAGAACCGGTCGCACAAGTCACAGCGCAGCAACAACAGGTGACATACCGGTGTATGGTATGAGTGCATTTGCGCTGAAGTCTGTTATTGTCTTATGACCATGACACAAAATCTGGTATATTATTAAATGCACACTGGGGCGGTGGCCGAATCAGTAGAGCGCGGGCCTTGCGTGCGGGAGATTGGGAGTTTGGTTCCCAGTCGAGTCAAGCCAATGACTTATAATATTGATACTTGTCGCTTCCTAGCCTGGTGCTCGGCATTAATAGGATAGGGCAAGGACTGGTTAGCTGTGTCAGGATAATTGACTGAGTTGGATATTGGGTCATGGTGCTTGTGGAAGATTTCCCAGTGGACTCGCATTATAACATCGCCATGAGTGCACAGTCACAAGTTGGTACCTGTCCTGATATGACCTTAGATGTTGCAAGGACGTAAAACAACAACCAACCAGCCAATTAAATGCGCATGTGTTCGTTTTGATATCGGCTTTACCTGTGGTCCAGTTGAAGCAATGGCTCTTTCTAAATCACTCCCAAACATACTCTACCCATTCCTATTTCCGTGGAATCATTCCGATTTTTATGCTTTCATTTCATTATTTCATGCATGATCTTAATAATTCCGCGAAAACGCTTAAAAATTGATGTATAAATTCCGAATATTTAGTTCTTTTCGTTGATTTAGTCATATTGCGTATGTTGGGAGTTTCACCCAAAGAATTATGCATATTAGAATTTATTTAGTAAGATATCTTAGTCATTCTTCAAATTGGTTATTACAATTTTTCCTCAACAAACATTTTAAAATGTATATTTTAGTTTTCTATGTGTGCTGGTGTCGTTATATCGTGCATGAAGAAATAGTAAATGAAACCAATGCTGCTGAAGATAAATGCTAGGTCTGAAATGCTGGCAGTGAGAGGCTTTAGCACACTGATTAGCTGTAACAATATTCCTAAAAATTTAGGCATTCACATGTGAAGAAGCCCAAAATTCCTTTTCTATGTGGGGAGCGGGGAGGAAAACATCTGGCAATGCAAAAATTGCTCCAGAAAGTAGACTAAGATTGACTTAACAATTTTTGTAATTAATTTTTTTTATTCTGCCCATTACCTTTCCAGACCATAGATTTGTGCAGTCAGTCATTTAAAAAAAAGGAAAAGAAAGAAAAATATAATAGGTTTATCGTTATAGTCTACCATACTTTAATTTGCAATAATTTTTTATTATAAATTGCTGATTTTGGTGTATTTGAACTTAAAACATGCCAAATTAATTTTGGCATGCATATCAAACTATTTGACTTGCTACCAATAAAAAAAAGGAAAGAATTAATTATCACCATTGTAACGTGAAAAACCAATATGTGGTACCCAGTTTCAGAAAACGACCCATAAACCTCTACCACCCTGATTGATTGATTGATTGGTGGTTGCTTTACGCCGTGTCGGCAGCATAGGCCATATTCACGGCGAGAAATGTTTGTTTTTTTGTTCAAACCATCGCTTTTACATGTAAAAGCAGACAATCAATTATGTGCCAATAGACACTCATTAAATTAGAAAGCTCACAATCATATATTTGTGGTCAAGGGAAACAAATTCCCATAGAAAAAGAAAAGTTTTATTAATAATTGATAGAATCTATTTAGTAAACTATATGAGATGGTACAGTCCAGCTGCCCTCAAAAAGGCTAAAATGTTTTCCTGTTTTACCTTAGTAAAAAGGTCATGCATACTGTCTGCAGTGTAGAACTGTTGGCGCAGGGCCAAAAAATCAACGCAACTTAGTAAAATGTGTTTGAGTGTCAGCGGGGACTGACACCCAATACATTCAGGGGGATGTATTCCCTGTCTATGGAACTCTACAATAATCTATTCCTACGAAGTAAAGCACAATCCGGGCTTTATCCTTATCCAGTCTTCCACACACAATTCAGGGTATTTTATACTAGACCGAAAGTGGAAATTGCATGTCACATTTAGGGTGTCTCCATCCATTGCAGTTACAGACAACATTGGTAGGCTCACAAGTAAATCAGCAACTGCAGCAGCAGCAGCAGCACTCGCAGGCTGCTCACCAGGTGGTTCAGATGGGCGGCTCCAACTTACAGATCATTCCACAAGGCGCGTTACTGCAACACGGCATCAGTCAGGTCGGCCAGCTGAACCAGCTTGGCCAGTATGCGCAGATCGCTCCGCAGCAGATCACCAGCGTGTCCCCTGCACCGCAGCCACCCAAAGTATCCACACCCGTCTCTTCGCAATCGCTGCCAGTGCCGCAGAAGTCTGGCGTTGTGTATGCCAGCCAGGCGCAGACTATATCTATTGCGCACCACCAAGCTGTGCAGCAGCAGGCTCAGCAGCAACAACAGGCGCAGCAACAGGCACAGCAACAGGCGCAGCAACAGTCGCAGCAGCACCAACAAGCGCAGCAACAGGTGGTGACCTTCGCACAACCAATGCAACAGCAGCAACAGTTTGCACCTGGACAGACGCAGACAGTTACGCAACAACAACTGGCACAACTGGCTCAACAGCAGCTATTGCAACAGCAGCAACAGCAACAACAGCCGCAACATCAAGCACAACATCAACCGCAGCTACTGTCCCAGCCAGTTACTATAGCAACGTCGCAGACAGGAACACAGCAGGTATTGGCTATTTTGAAGAAAATGTTTTAGTGCAAGAATGCACAAAAGCTGCTGGTGTTTTCTATCTTTAAATCCAAGCTGTTGACAAATAATGTTTAATAACTGAATGGTTTGATGTGAATGGTTTTTCTTATATGGAGAAAGGCTGCACACATTAGATAGGGTTTTAAAATTAAAATCTATATTCATATAATCTTTTCATTCACCAATGTTTTTTTAAGTCTTGTTTGTTTGTTGGCTTCTCGTCCTGGCAACATGTGACAGTCACACTCCTGGCGACTTTATAGTGCTGCCCCACTGAGAGACTCGGCCTTGCATAGGGGAGATCGAGAGTTTGGTTCCCGGTCGAGTCGAACTAATGACTTATAAAATTGATAATTGTCGCTTCCCAGCCAGGTGCTCGGCATTCTTAGGATAGGGCAAGGACTGGTTAGCACAACATCAAGATAATATGACTGAGGGGGTTTATCAGGTCATGGTGCCAATGGCCTGGTCTCCCAGTGGGGCAGGACTATAAAGTTACTATAAGTGTGCACTGTCATAAGTCGGTACCTCTCCTGATATCACCTTAGATGTTGCCAGGACGAATTGGAAAATGGAAATTTTGATTGAGTTTACGCTTTGTTTCAGCTGGCGAACCAACAGTTGCTGCTGAGTGCTGTGCGGCCAGGTGGCCCCGTGCAGGTGAGGCCACAAGGCAACATGAACCTCGTCCAGGGTGGCCTAACGGCTGGGGTGAGCACACTGCATTGTAGCCAGGTGACCGGGATCTAAGCACACCTGCGGCACCCTCCGTATTCTTCCCTTATTTGTTACGGAATCGAACATTGAATACGCAGATTTGTTTGTTTCGTTACGGAATCGCCAGTCTAAAAAAATATATATGAAAAAATATATATATATATATATAAAAAACCAAAAAAAACTGACGGGATGACCGAATGAGTTGAGCGTCTCCCTTTTTGGTGGATCGTGGGATTCAAACCCATGGGTTCGAACCCTGATCGAGTCAAACTAATAACTTTAAAATTGATACTTGTCGCTTACTAGCCACGCGCTCGTCATTATTAGGATAGAGCAAGGAACAGTGGAATGACGAAGACCAGTCATCCGCGATTGAAATTTCCCCTGCTAAATCAACTAATGTACCCCACCAAAAAAGATGGGGGCTTATTATCAAGCATGGAAAGTTTGTGAATATTATGTAATTGTTTATTTTTCATGGTGAAAGTGTTGCTGAAGGTTTTTCAAGGATACTGAAAATAGGTTCGAGAATACTGAAAGCTGCGAGATCGGGCGCACAAGTGTGTATAAGCAACAACAGTTTTTGTCTCATTTCCGATTCAGGGTAGGACAATAAGGGTTGCCTGGGGCACCTAGTTTGTCGGGCAGGTGAGGTACTCGGTGACGTGCCCGAACGGGTAATTCATTATTTTTCTGATCTGTAGAAACAGATTTCAGTTTCAATTGGCTGGCTTGGGCGTGGGGAAATAGTTTTGGCACTCGGGAAAGTAGAACATTCAGTCACTTGCCCGATTGCGCAAGTGGACAAAAATGTTCTGTCCTACCCTTCGCTCTAATAGAAACAGACAGATTTTATAGTAGTCTGCACTGATCTCACATGCAATAAGCCATATTGACGGGGTTGGGGGAGGGGGGTAGGTAGGGTGATTGTTTCAGGGAGCATAAATAGGCTAAAATAGTCTTAAAGCTTATGCTCTTCCCGGAAGGCCAAAAATGTGGGTTCAATTACTGCTCTATGCGTGTGTCTCAAATGCCATATGGGCCATACCAATCGGGATTTGATTAAAGCTACATAATCCGATGAAATATCAAATTTTCAAAACCAAACCAATTATATTGATTTGATTTTACATATCTAACGTAGATACTGATGCACTTATTAAGCATTTGTTTCTGGGTAGGAGGCAATACTGAGTCAATTTAATAGAACCTGTTACTGCAGAATAGACTACATCACGGTTCCAGCGGCGCAGTGCATTGTGGGATCTGTCAGAGCAAAACAAACCCATGAGAAGCACGTGGCACATGCTAATACACTGGGTGCAGCTATGAAATGTGCTAGTTTCAGCTCATCTCAGCTCTTGTTTGAAACATAGAATACCAACTAAAAAAATATTTATAATAAATTAAGATATTAATCTTTTATCCAGCATATGCATTTACATCAGTATAATCAGCACATCTTATGCCATGTGCATTTAGATTTAGACAAATCTAGGCACTCAGACTAGTTTAGAGCCATAGCCAGAGTCAGTTTTACTTATTTTATTCATGTTTTTATTTATATCCTATGGTTAATGACATATGTAGAACTAGAAAATGAGTAGGGTTACTCAGATATTGGTTATATATTTCTTTGAAACAAGTTTTTGTTGACACATTTGACATTTTAAGATTTAGAACAAGAATTCTGGCTAATCAATGGTGGTGTAAACATCAGCCTGTAAAGTGACTGAAATTGTATGTTTCTTAGCTCAAAATGCTTAATTATGGAGAGTTGTATCTTAAACATATTCATTATATTATTATATTGCATCCTTCCGTCCATGTTTGTGCCAAATTGTTATGTATTTCTATTTATTTTGAATAAAATGCCAGTTTTGCCCTGTATCGGCAAACTCAATGGCCGTACGCCTTTGCTTTGCTCCCAACGCTGTTTTCAGCGCATGCGCACTCGGAACCGTGATGTAGTCTATTCTATGGTGTCAGAGTGTTGGCAAGCTTGCCAAAACTAATTTTCCATGTTTGCACTCAAAATATCTCAAAAGTTTACAATTTAAAATAAAAGTAACTGAACTAATGTAAAGTAGATACTAGTGATCGATCTAATATATTTATCTCAGAAAAAAGACAGAAATTCAAAACCACCGGACTATGCAACTTTAAGTGACTTGACGGTTTCAACCTTTATGGAATTTGATAAGTAGATGTTGACATTTGTACTGTATTTTACTGATTTTTAAAGTAGTACAACAAATATCAGTGTGGGTCCCATCAGATATGAGTTTGATTGAACTAGGAAGGTCCCCAGTTATTGCACGACCATTTAGGCATTTAATAAAAATATATCCCCGTCCTGATATGACCTTAGATGTTGCTAGAACGTAAAACAACAACAAACAAACAAACAGTTGATTATTTTATGTAGGCTTATTTCTAAATGGGTTTATGGTCGATGATGTAAGATTAAGCTTTGGCCTTCTAGTTATAAGTTCTCTGTTTAAATGTGATGGTTAAACAAAAATGGACAGGATACATTAAACACTTGTCATCGTGAATATGGCCTTTGTTGCTGACATGGTGTAAAACAACTACCAATCAATCAATCAATCAATTTTTAATGCTTTTGATGGGGTGTTTATGCTGTCCATAGCATGTAAGTTTGGATGATCGAGCTTGTTTTCACTGCTGGGCAGTTATAGTTTTGTGTTTCTTAAAGTTAATCTTGGGTTAGTGTTAGTGTTTTGGCATTTTCTTGGGAAGAGTTTTCCACTTTTTTCTCTACTTAATTCTATACTAGGCTACAACATTTACATGTTATAGGCTTGTACGTAGTAGGTGGTTGGGTTATGTTTGTTTGGATTTGATTTGATTATATTGTAGGTGTACATGTTATCTAGCTTTTATATTTCCGGGTTTCATGTCATGGGCTGTCCAGCTGGTGGGCCGTGACGTATCACATGCCCCCTTGTGGTGAAGCTTATTTGGACTTTCCTGGTTTTATTTTGTACAGATATGTTTTGTATGTTTTTAGGTGAAGAATTTGTCTTTCTTTCACCATTTGTGCATTCCATACTTTGGTAGCCATTTCCAGTGAGGCTCCTTTAGTGGGCTATGATTTGGCTTCTGGTCTGCCTTAGTAGTGGTGCATTTTTTCCTCTGGTGTTCCTTAAGGGTTGAGTTAGATGCTTAATGTCCTGGCTATATCCATATGCTAATTTATTTAGGTGGATTATTCTTCTGTTTTCTAGTAGCTTTACTTGAGTTCTTTTGTGTAAATCATAGCTCGGGTGTAGTTTGTCTACTCTTAGGCAGATCTTTAGGGCTCTATTTTGCAGTATTTGCAGTTTTTTTAGTAGCTCTTTTTTAGCAGCCATGTAGATTACATCCCCATAGTCAAAGTAGGGGAGTACCATACCTTTGAAGATTTTTATTGACATATCTTGTGTCATATAGTTTCTTAGTTTTCCAAATAGCCACAGTTTGTGGTTTATTTTTTGTATGATTTTTGTTATATACAGATTGTAGTTTAGCTGTTTGTCTAGCTCTAGGTCTAGGTATTTATAGTGAGTTACATCTTCCAAGGTTTTGTTTCCTTGCTTGCAGTATAGGTTTCTTTCTGGTACTGTTCTATGTGAGAAAAGTACTGTTTTAGATTTAGTTAATCAAAATGCCAAACAGGGAAATTTGATTAAGGCAAGGCTTTGGTTGAAAGTTCTTTTGTGTTGTTACACTTGGGTATTAAATGTATTGTTTCCGTACTTCAGATGAGTTTACAGGGCACCATTATCCAGACCTCGTCAGGTAACCGCATCTTGTTGCAAGGTCCTCCATTGATGACCAGCCAGCTAGCCGGTCAGCTCACCAATTTGCAGGCTGGGGTGGCATTCCAACAGCAGAGCTCGACTTCTACCACCCCGCAGTCGACCGCAACCAGCACCAACACCCCTCAACAGCAGCAGCAACAACAACAACAAGCGCAGGTGCAGCAACAACAGCAGGCACAGCTGACTGCGCTTGCAGCAGCATCCGGTACCAAGTCGCTGACTGTAGGAGGTGCAAGCGGCCAGCCGACACAACAAGTACTGAACATCCCGGGCGGCCATCCGGGCCAGCAGCAGCAGATTGTCATCCAGCGTATGCCTGGACCGAATGGGACGCAGACCCAAAACATCATCCTGCGGACGATTCCCTCCAACTTGCTTCAGTTCCAGGGCCCGATGGTGCCCACCACGACAACTAGCGCGGTGGGCAGTGGTCAGCCAGTGGTGTTGTCGCAGGGTGGGGGGCATCTGCAACTGCCGCAGGGCCAGGTGACAGCGCTTGGCCAGCCACATGTGATCGGCGGCCTAAACATGGTGAACAATGCACACAGCATCAACATCAATGTCCTTCCGGCACCGCTCCAAGGCACCATCCAGGGGATCCCGCAAGTACAGACGGCCGCCTCGCTTCCAGGAGCAGTCAATATCCAACCGAAGCCGACTGCAGTCACCGTCTCCAGCCAGCAAACCATCACGATGCCAAATCCTGTGATGAGTAGCCAGCCATCGTCGGCGCTGCCCGTTGCCACCGCGGCCACCACCCTGGTCACAACATCTCAGCAACAGCAGCAGCAGCAACAACAGCAACAACAGCAACAACAGCAGGGCCAGCAGCCGCAGCAGCAACAGGTGCATCTTGCCGACGGGAATATCAAGTTCAACACAGGCGGTGTGAATGTTGCCACACAGCAGTGGAGCATCCAGCAGTTACAGAGTCTGGGTCTGCTGCCACCCAACTTGGGCCAGCTACAAGGTGGCAGCATAACAGCGGCACCGACCAGTAGTGGCACGGTGACCGCTCCACAGACAACAGTTAATAGCTCGGTGGCGCAGATTCTGCAGACAGTGACGGCCACCGCTGCAAAGCAGGTGAGCAGTGTGCCAGTGTCGGTGCCACAGATACCAACTATGGTGTTGACAAACTCTGCGGGAACATTGCAAGCGACAGCTCACAACCCAGCTCTGCAGACTGTTCAACAACAGCAGCAGCAGCAACAGCAACAACCCAGTGGTGCTGGGGCGGTGAGTCTTACAATAGCATCACCTGGCTCTGAGCAGCAGAAGCAGTCCAGCCAAGCGGCTCTGAACAGCCTACATGCTGGACACCACCAGGTGGTGCTGGGTGCTGCCAATGGGCAGCTTCAGAACCCAACTCTGCATGGCCAGCTACCGTTGCTCAAGCCGAAAGCAGAGCCGCAATCCTCCCCTAGCCCACAGATTGTTCAACCACAGCAGCTCTCGACACCACCACCACCACAACCACAACCACCACCACCACCACCAACACCACCTTCCCCCTCCTCAGTTAAAACCCCCATTGTGAATTTGACGGCTGGAACTCCCTTGCAGGTAAACCCTGTGCATGTATCGACCGTGACGCAGGCGTCATTGGTCCTACAGTCTGGTAACATTCCAACAGTTGTGACTACTGCTGGAGTGAATCCGCTAAAGTCGCCCGGCCGGAGTCATCACCGAGGTTCTGCAACATCAGCGACGCATGCAGCAGCAGCAGCAGCAGTTGCAGCAGCTTCTTCCTCTGCTGCGG
Source organism: Branchipolynoe longqiensis (assembly GCA_030323885.1). Classification (NCBI taxonomy): domain Eukaryota; kingdom Metazoa; phylum Annelida; class Polychaeta; order Phyllodocida; family Polynoidae; genus Branchipolynoe; species Branchipolynoe longqiensis. Next base: position 43,577,590 of record CM059193.1, on the reverse strand, counting down.
GCTTGCAGGTAAAGCCCGTCAGCATAGGTGCTTTAGGTTTACAGAACATTCAGAATGTCTCCGCTCCCCCAAATGTTAACATTAAGAACATGCCACAGCTGCAGGTAAAGAACCTGATGAACCAGTTGCCCCCATCCAGTTCAATGCCCAACGCCAGTGTCTCGAACCCTGCTGTTGCCACCAGCTCGGTAACGACAACTGCGGCTGGAACCACAACAACTTCCCTAAGCGCGTCTTTACACTCCCCATCTGCACATCCCTCTTCAACTAGCCCGGCTAGCACTCCCACCCCCACTGGTGCTTCGAATATCCATATCCGACCCAAGACCTCTCACAGCTTGCCAGGCGGCATTGGTACACTGCAGCAACATCGAAAGCACCAACAGGCGCATCGGTTGCAGCAACAACAACAGCAGATCCTGTCGCAAACCATCCCTATTCAGGGCCAGATCCCAGTGAGCCAGCTACCGACACAACTTGCGCAGCTGCAAAGCCAGTTAGGCCAACAGCAGATTAAGGTAAGTTTTACAATTAAGGATTTACACCAAAACTACAAGTAGTATTCTACGCAATTTAAATTGTAATAACTGGTTCGAATCCTATTCTTGTGGACTTTATTTATTTTCGATTGTAAAGTCTGGGAGGTGGGTGGATGGAGGAGATGGGGGGGGGGGGGGGAGGGGTTTAGCACTCATAAGAGGGTGGAGGATCTCCGGGTTAATTTGCAAGGATATAAATTATCAAGGGATTTCAAGCATGCCCCATTTTCAAGCCCAAAATATAATTCAGGTACGAAAAACAAGATGTTTGAAATATCCCCCCCCTCCGCAGGAAATAAAGTTTCGCTTCTGCAGCAGCCATAACCTACTCTGGTGTAACTTTGATGACATGGGTTAACTTTTGAGCAATTTGAAATGAAATGATCCAAAATAATTTCGTAATTGTGACCTGGATTCCGATCTCACGGAGCCCACTGGTGGGCTGACCTTGACCTAGTAATATAGGTAGCCTGGTCCCATATCCTTTGTCGACTGATGGTGCCAGGATAGCACCTACTTATGGGTTTAATTTGTGTTAAACATCCACACTTTTACTCTCGCACTTATTTACACTCCCCCCCCCCCCCCCAATTCTCCCATATTCCTGCATATTAGAATGTTAGTTTCAGTTTCAGGGATGACAAATCTCGGCAATTTCGCGGATTTCCACGATTTTTGGTAGTCACCGATTAATGCTCACAAAATGCCAATATATATGACAGCCCTGCCCTGATATGACCATAGATGTTACTAAGACATAAACCCCCAACAAACAATGACAGCAATTGTTTAGTCCGAAACCAGTTTTTTTAAGACCTTAGATGTTGGTAGAACAAAACCCAAACAAGAAAGTTAGATATGAGCGACAATTCCGTTTTTCTTCTGGCCACCTAAACCGGAATTTCGTTTTTTTTAATTCCGTTTTTTTTTCTGGCCATCGAAACTTCTCTGAAATACACTATTTGCATCCCTCTCACAACTCAGTGGGATGCTGTCTGTCCCCATGATAACCTTTAAAAAAAGCAGTTTTTTTTCCTGCACCCAATCACATGCCTGCTCCAAATTATTTGTTAATGCACCGATATATCTAAGTTGGAGTTATGTGATTAAATGTAGGTAAGTGTTGCGCTTTTGAAAAATAAATTATGCTTCATCAGTCCATGCAACTTTAAGACCCTCCTTTTTTCCCCTCCGCGATTCTCATTCGTGCCTGACACAGGTGCAGACAGTGCAGCTGTCCCAGTCCAGCCAGGAACTGCTGAAGACGATCCAAGCGAAGATCAAAGCACTGCACACCATCAAGCCACGATCGCAAGTCCAGCAACACCACCTACAGAAGCTGGTTGACGTCCAGCAGAAGATCCTGCACGAGGGCAGCATTGCACTGCAGGTGGGCCTTCTTCGCCTTCCCAGTTAAATTTGGGGCGTTGTCTGATACTGGGCACCAAAGTGTGACGTGGAGAGCAAAAATGAAAACATTCCAAATAATTGCAGAATTCATGTTCATATCAAGATTTACACGTGCAGGATTGGAAGAGTTGAAAAAAAAAGAAGCTATTTCGCTTCAAGATTTTGATTGTATACAGATTGAGGTATATGTTAAAATCACTCGTTTAACATGGAAATCAAACACACCTCCAGAACATCATTTTAACATACGTGGTACTCAGTAAATTCAAACAATATTTGATTGATTAATGGGCCGATTTACTTTTATTATATCTTTGTAATCAGAATGGTAAGATCTTTCTAATTGTAGGAGTTGCAAATTATCTTCATGAAAACAAAAACAAAAAGCAGTTTGGAGTACCTAGTATAATAAAAACGGTGCTAATTGATACACAGTAGCATTTAAAATGAAGCAATTGTTCTTTCTCTTGGTGTAGAACCAGCTGCAACAACAGGCAAAACTGCAACAACAGCAACAACAACAGCATCAACATCAACTGCAGCAACAAATTAAGCAGGAGCCAGGGATCGCAGTGAAGACGGAACCGGGCCACGTCAAACTGGAGCCAGGGGCGGTGTCCACCACAGCAACGTTGGGCGGCATCATTGGCAGCGTCACTACAGCGTCACTGCAGCACACTTCCGGTCTGACGGTCACCAGTGCGCATATGGAGCAGGCGCAGGCGCAAGCGCAGGCGGCTGCTGCAGCTGCGTCACCTGGTGAGTGCTTTCCATACTTCGGGATGGCCGAATACGCTTAGCGCTATCCTCTTCCTGATTGTGGGATTCAATCCATTAGGTTTGCCTGGTCTGGAAGTTGTCATTATTAAAGTTGCATAATCCGATTAAACACTCACCTAGATTTGATTCTTCATATTTAACTTAGATCCTGATTCACTTATTAAGCATTTGTTGCCACATAGAAGGGCACACTGGGTCAATTTAATACAAGCTGTTACTGCATAAACCTATCGGCCTAGTGGCTTGCTTGCCAAAATTAATTTGGCATGTTTGTGCTTCAAATATCTCCACAAAGTTAGCCATTTAAAAAAGTTACCACAAACTAAAGTAAGGTAGATTATAACAATCAATTTAATATCATCCCTGATTATTGCATGGTGATTTTTGTTTCTCCCCAGCTGCGACACCACAATTGCGGCCTATGGTTGGTGGCACTCACCAGTCGTCACTTCGTACAATGCCAACCGCTTCAACTTCCGGAGGTGGGGTTGTACCCGGGTCCTCCATGCCCAGCACAGGCCCCTTCACTGGGACGGTATCCAGCTCATCGGAAGGCACCGTGCCCATGATGCCTTCTGGCACGCCTATTAAGGTAAAATATAGCGTATTTTAATTATCATTATCGAAAAGCATGATACTACATGCGCACAGCAGCTAATAAATAAAGGGATCTCATTTCATGCTCAGCATACAAAGACTTGAGAGTAGACAGTTAAAAAAAAAAGTAGGCTGAGGGGCATGCCCTCGGACCCCCTAGTTTTTCAGTAATTTTTTAATTTTTGTCACTGGGACCCCTGTAAATAGTAGTCTAGAATAGACGAACGGAGTAACTGCAAAACCTGATTTTTAAACGGGATGAAGCTTCATTTCAAAAGAGACGCAGCCTGATTTAAAAGGTGACGAAGCCTGATTTAAAAAGACGGTGTAGAAAGCCTTTGGAATTGAAGGCCTTAAGTAATTTTAAATCAATCCGCCCACCCTTCCTGTCTCTTTTTTTTCTAGAACCTGTCACTGAAAGATTATATCCAGTATTTTGGTGTGCACACCAAAATGATTGGACATATTTTCACTTCAAATATCTCCAATATCAGATTTGCGGCTAGATTCAAACCCACACCTCTTGCATTCCATGGCTAGCATGCTAACCATTAGACCAATCACCCTATCCATGCCCACATGTCTGTGTGGCTCCTTGCCTCAGAGGTCAGTGCCGACTATTACACTCGTCCTCCTGGAATTCTAGGTCTTTTAAATAGTTTATCTCCTTAAGTCGTTCAATGGTTATAATTACAGACATAAAGGCAATGCACTTAATATATACATGCACAGAGTAGGTTCAACAACCACACAGCGTAACCTGTACAGAATACAGGTCATGGCAACCACTGTCGGTGAGGGGGGGCGTGGGTGATGAAAATGGGAAATATTGTGCTTAGAGCAGGAGTCGAACCCAAACCTCTTTCATCCCGGGCTAGCATGCCAACCATTACACCACCGAGGCTCCTTGATGCAATCACCGTATCCATGCCCACCTGTCTGCGGCTTCTTGCCACCTGAGAGGTCAGTGCAGACTACAACTGTTTCTTTTTCTCCTCAGGCAAGCCAACTGCAGATCCCGCTGCAGGTGCAGGAAAAGCTGAAGGCTCAGCTGTCCAAGATGACACCGGCTCAGCAGCAGGAGTACATCCGCCAGCAGCTGCCCGTGCTCATCCAGCTCCAGCAGCAGGCCATACGCCAGCAGCAGATCTATCAGAAACAGGCACAGAAGCAACAGGTAACTCGCTGCTGGTGAAGGGCCGGACGCGGTGGCTGAATTGGTGGAGCGCAGGTTTCCCATGTCGAAGTTTGGGAGGTTGAATCCCAGCCCGAGTCAAACCAGTGACTTATGAAATTTATTCTTGTCGCCACTTAGCCTGCCGCTCGGCATTAATAGGATAGGACAAGGACTGGTTAGCTCAGTGGCAGGATAATGTGACTGAGTGGAAGATCGGGTCATGGTGCCGGTGGCCTGGTCTCCCAGTGGAGCAGCACTAAAGAGTCGCCTTGAGTGCACACTGTCACAAGTCGGTACCTGTCCTGATAAGACCTAAGATGTTGCTAGGACGTAAAACAACCAACCAACCAGCTAGCCATGTGGAAGGTCGGGGGGTCGAATTCCACCAACCAGCAGCTGGGCTGATCAAACCCACCACAAGGTGGCACTGCGAAATTTACATTACCATGGGAGAGATAGGGAGTGAGCCGTCTTAGTATTATAGGGTCTTTGGTCAAACCAGTGATTTAATCAAATTTATGCTTTTCGCTACTTAACCTGGCATTCGGCATTTATAGGATAAGACAAGGACTGGCTAGCTCAGTATCAGGATAATATGACTGAGTGGAATATTCCATCACCTCTCCACTGACAGTACACACTATCCTTGGGGGATGTTCCGGTCCATCATATTAACATTATTGCCCACCTGATAGTAGATTTCCGTTTCTTTTTTTCTCTCCGTGATTACTTTCATCCGACCAGACAGGGTGGCCGAATGAGTAGAGCGTTTGTCTCCTGTTTTCGGAGATCGGCAGATCCAACCCCATGAGTTTGTGGGTTCGAATCCTGGTCGAGTCAAACCAATGACGTAAAAATTGATACTTGTCGCTTCCTAGCCTGGCTCTTGGCATTATTAGGATAGGGCAAGGACTGGTTGGCTCAGTGTCAGGATAATGTGACTGAGTGGGATATCAGGTCATGGTGCTGGCGGCCTGGTTTCCCAGTGGGGCAGCACTATAAAGTCGCCATTAGTGCGCACTGTCACAAGTCGGTACCCGTCCTGATGTAACCTTAGATGTTGCTAGGATGTTAAACAACAGCAAACAAACAAACTTTCATCCTTGTTAATATGACTTTGTAAACATCATCTTGGTTACGCCATTTTTTCTGTTTGAATTATTGACTAACAAATTAATAACCTTTCATAGGCTGCCACCCAAGTGCAGGCTCAGTTGACCAAACAGGGCCAACAGCAACAGCAACAGATGCAACAGCTGCAACAACAGCTCCAGCAGCAACAAACAGGCACTGCTACAATGCAACAAACAGGCACCGCTACAATGCAACAAGTGACGTCTGCAACAACGACAATCATATCGGCCCAAGCAACCCCGGTCACCGTCATGAGCAAAGGGAAGATCCCAATTACCATGCAGGTAAGCAGTGAGTCGGTCTGTATCTGTCTCGACTTTATAGGGCTGCCCCATTGGGAGACCAGGCCACTAGCACCATATCCCGACACTGTGCCAACCAGTCCTTGCCCTATTCTAAAAGTGCCGAGTGCCTGGTTTGACTCGACCGGGGTTCGAACCTACAATCTACCAAAATGGGAGACGGATGCTCAACTCATTCAGCCATCCCGTCTGGTTCATGAGTGTGAACTGTCACAAGTCGGTAGCCATCCTGATATGACTAGATGTTGCTAGGACATAAAACCTTGACAATCAAATCAAGAAACAAACCCGTTTTCACTTCGAAGTTAACCCTTTAAAATAAATGATACTTCAAACTTAAAATATGTTATAACATAACAATCAACCTGATCTTATAATCTAAAATGAAGCTTTGCAGAAACTCAGAGTAGTCGTATTATGCTAATTTAATATTCGTACTCTCTCTTTTGTTGCTTTTGTACCCCCTTCAATTTAATTCTATTTCATGAAAATGAAAATACTCCCCTCCCACCAAAAAAGAAAAATCAATGAAAAAACGTTGTAATTCAGCAGGTGGCAGGTAACATGGTGACCCTGAGCACGGTGGGTGGCGGGCAGCAGGGGGCATTGAAGGTGATGGCTGTCGCCACAACGACAGCGACTGGCAGCACACCGGCCGGCACCAAGACGATACTCGCACAGAAG